>CM064880.1:14392530-14594127 GCA_003313485.2 Penstemon barbatus
TCCATAGAGGGCTTTCTTCAGACGATATACTTTGTCCTCTTCTTGATAGACTTCAAATCCAGGAGGTTGTTCAACGTACACTTCTTCTTGCAATTCTCCATTGAGAAAAGCAGACTTCACATCCATCTGATAGACAGTGAAGTTCTTGTGAGCAGCATAGGCTAGAAACAGTCTGATTGCTTCAAGTCTTGCTACTGGTGCAAAAGTTTCATCAAAGTCAATTCCTTCTTCTTGACAATAACCCTTGGCCACTAGTCTTGCTTTGTTTCTGGTAACAATACCATCTTCATTCATCTTATTTCTGAAAACCCACTTAGTGCCAATTACCCTTTGATGACTTGGTCTAGGAACTAAGTACCAGACTTCATTCCTTTCAAATTGATTCAACTCTTCTTGCATAACTTCTATCCAGAAGGAATCATTGAGAGCTTCTTCAATTTGTTTAGGCTCTATTTGAGATAGAAATGTGACAAACATAGCATCTTGTGCAGCAGCTCTTCTTGTTTTCACTCTATCTAAAGGATCACCAATCACCAACTCTGGTGGATGGTTTCTGAGCCATCTGAGATCAGGTTGCAGGTCTGAATGTTGTCCTCTGTTTTGATCTTGCAACACTACTGTTGGAGATACAGTAGCAGTCTGTTGAACATTTGCCGTCTGTTGAACAGTCTCTGGTCTGTCAGCTGTTTGCAACTCGTCTGTTAGACAATCAGCACTGTGATTTTGAACAGCACTTGAGTTATCAGCTGAATTTAGATTAGGTAGTATGATGGGAACATATTCTTCATTTCTTCCAATGTCTAACTTCTGTAGATCAGTAGACAGATCTTGATTAACACTTTGATTCTTTTCAGAAGATTGACTTGGCTCATCAAATACTACATGGATAGATTCTTCTATTAGTAATGTTCTTTTATTGAAAACTCTATAAGCTTTACTAACAGATGAGTATCCTACAAAAACAGCTTCATCAGCCTTTTCTGCAAATGCAGTAAGGTGATTTTTCCCATTGTTCAATACAAAACATTTACAACCAAAAATCTTAAAATAATGAATGTTTGGTTTCCTATTGTTCCAAACTTCATATGGAGTCTTGTTCTGATTTTTGTTGATCATACATCTGTTCTGGGTGAAGCATGCTGTATTTGTTGCTTCTGCCCAAAATCTTTGAGGCAGTTTAGCTTCAGCTATCATGGTTCTGACAGCTTCTTTTAGTGTTCTGTTTCTCCTTTCAGCAACACCATTCTGTTGAGGGGTTCTGGCAGCAGAGTATTCATGATGTATTCCTTTGATGTTACAGTACTCTTCAACAGTAGAGTTGGTAAACTCTGTCCCTCTATCTGATCTGATCTTCAATATTTTGATAGTCTTCTCATTCTGGATCAGTTCCATCAGATTAGTAAGATGTTCCTTGGTTTCACTCTTTTTCTTCATGAAAATCACCCAAGTATATCTTGAATAATCATCCACAACAGCTAGGCAGTATTTCTTTCCACCATTGCTGACTGGATCAATGGGTCCAAATAAGTCCATATGTAATAGCTCCAAAATTCTTTCAGAAGATTGGTGCTTCTTGCTTTTGAAAGATGACTTGATTTGTTTACCCTTCTGACAGGCGTCACAGAGCTTGTCTTTGCTCATGACTGCTTTTGGAATCCCTTCTACCAGATCATTCTTGATTAATCTGTTTATGGTCTTGAAGTTTAAGTGATTCATTCTTTTGTGCCACAGCCAACTAACTTCACTTGGTGCAGATGCAACCAAACACACACTTGAATTCTTGTCAGCAGAATTCCAGTCGACTATGTAGACATTCCCTTGTCGTCTTCCAGATAAAATTACCTTCTTTGTACCAATCTGTTCGACAAAACACTTATCTGTTGAGAAGATGACTGAATATCCCTTGTCACAAAATTGACTTATGCTCAGCAGATTATATTTGAGGCCTTTGACATATGAGACGTCAGATATCTCTATGTTTCCTCTAATTACTCTTCCTTTAGCTTTAATCTTGCCTTCTTTGCTGTCCCCAAAAGTAACCTTTGGACCATCCACAGCAATTGCATCAGTCAGCTCATGTATGTTTCCACACATGTGTCTTGAACATCCACTGTCCAAGTACCAAATCTTCTCTACTTTACTCCTACTCCTAATCCTAACCTACAAAACAAAAATAAAATTGTTTTAGGTACCCTTATTGAGAGGGTCCTGAAGGATTAGTTCCACCTTTGACAACCCAAGATGTTGAAGTCTTAGGCTTCTTAGGTTTCTGAGTTTTCACAGGAGCATGAACAGTTTCATTTTTATCATAATTATCAGATAAGTCATGTTGATGATCAGTATGATATGAATAATGTTCATAAGCAGGATAAGGTGCATGATATGAAGGATATGCATGCATTGGATGAGCAGGGTAAGGTGCATAGTAACTAGGAAACTGAGGTGCATGATACATTGGATGATATGCAGCAGGTTGCACATAATATGACTCATTTCCATACCAAGCATTTTGATTTTTCTTATTCTTATGCTTCTTTGGCTTACTAGGTGCTTGCTCAACTTGTTTAGACTTAGCTTTACCACTAGTCTGATTGACTTTAGCTTTATCAGCAGATTTCTTAGGACTCTGCTGTTTGGTCTTACTAGTCTTATTTCCTACACTAGGCTCTTTGCTCTTTTTAGCCTTAGGAGATTTCTTCTCCTTTAATACTTTCTCAGGTGAAGTAGGTCTAGCAGTTTGAACATACAGAATGACCTTACTATTGTCAGCTGATATGAATTTTTCAGTATGGTTCAACTCTTGCTTATCCTGTTCTAAAGGCATCTTCTGTTTACTAGATGTATGCGTGGATGCAACAGATAATTTCTCATGAGACTCGATGATCTTTTCAAGTTCCATGATTTTTCCTTTATAAACTTCACATTCAGCTTTCAGAGATTCATTTTCTTGCTCAAGCTGTTTGTATTCAGCTGATTCTTTTGGCTTTTCAGCTAAAAGTTTCAGTGAACTGTTTTGCTCTTTTAGCAGGATCATCTCTTCCTTAAGCTTAACGAATTCTCCAGCAATAGTAGTATTATTTAACATCATTTGCTCTAGAGAATCAAACAATTCATTATTTTGAGGAGTTACCTCATCCTCAGAGTCATCAGAGTCCTTTGCCATCAGGCACAGGAGAGCAGGCTTTTCTTCATCAGAAGATTCTTCATCAGACGAGTCTGAATCTGAATCAGATGAGCAGACAGCAGCAAGCTTTTCTGCTTCAGCCATCATTGCTTTCCCTCTCTGATACTTTCTTTCTTTTCTCACTTTCTTCTCCTCTTCAGTGTACTTCTCTGCTTTTGGATATGGACAGTCTTTGATGAAGTGTCCCAATTTCCTGCAGTTGTAACACATCAGTTTTGATTTATAATCATCTTTATCTTGAGAAGAAAAGTTAGGTTTAGAAGTAGAAGCATTGTTGTATTTGTTCTTCATTTTTCTTTTGTAGAACTTCTTGAAATTGTTCATCAACAGTGCAACGTCTCCAGCAGTGTACTCCTTCTTGTTGAGTAGAGTGGCTTCATCAGATGAGTCCACTTCTTTGCTTTTCTGTGCTGGTCTTCTGGTATTTTCAGCAGCAACCAGTGCAGCTGTGGGTCCTGAAGTTGAGGTTTCTTCAATACCCATCCTAGGCAGTTTATACTCATAAGCCTTGAGTACAGAAAACAGCTCTGTCAGAGAGATCTTCCCCAGATCCCTTGATTCTTCCATTGCTGTCACCTTCATGTTGAACTTGGGAGGTAAGGCCTTCAGTACTCTGATGGTTATCTCCTTGTCTGTGAAGGTTTTTCCAAGCTTTAGTACTTCATTTAATATTCTTGTAAATCTTGTGTCCATCTGATCAATGGTTTCAGAGGACTTCATCTTGAAGTTATCCAGCTTTTCTAGAGCAACACTCAGCTGATGCTCCTTGATAGCATCATTGCCTTCGCTCATATCTCTGACTTTGTCCCACATCTCTTTCGCAGATTTGCAATGTTTGATCTTGTCAAACCTATCATTATCCAGGGCTTTAGTCATGATGAATCTTCCAATTTTGTCCAGGTTGAACAGCTTGATTTCTTCAGCTGTCATTTCGCTCAAGTCTTTTTCCACCACGGTATCAACTTCATTGATTTTTATCGTCTTGGTGAACTTGAATGGACCTTTTGTAATGCAAGTGAACATGTTGTCATTGTAGGCAGCAAGGAAAATCTCCATCCTGATTTTCCAGTCTTCGAAGGACATGCCAGCAATGTGAGGAACATGGTTTATGCATTCCATTTTCAAAAAGTTTTAGTTTTTCAAAAAGATGCTCTTTTGAAAAGTTTTCAAAAACCTTTGAAAAACACTTGGATCAAGCTCGTTGATCAGGCAGCTGATTCAGATGAACCACCTGCTCTGATACCACTTGTTGGTCCCAAGTGGTCAGATGAGGTCTAGAGGGGGGGGGGGGGTGAATAGACCTCTGAAAATTTTTGAACTTAAAAACTTTTCAGTCTTCTGTCAGCAGACTAAGCTGATGAAGAACAGTAAGCAGACTAGTCTGATCGTGAACAAATCTTGAGCAGACGACTGACCACTCTTCTTACAGTAACTTAGCTGTTTTTCAGCAAAACAGTTTTCAAAGAGTTTACTTGCAGCGGATTGTTTCAAAGTGTTTTTAACAAGTAGACTAAGTTCTTTTAAAAGATTTTATCCCCAGTTTTTACAAACTCCTTTTGTTTTAAAATCTTTTCAAATAATTCGAAGTGTTTAAATGTGCAAACTTTAAATATGCAAGAAAGCTTTAAATGCAAGATAACACAAAGAATTTTTATAGTGGTTATATGGATAAAAATCCTTTAGTCCACTCTTCCAGATCACTTAGATTCTGGGTTATACTATAATCACAAAGATTACAATACAAATCTCCACTTATACCTAACCAACAAATGAGAAGGCTATAAGCTCGCAATAGGAGTTCACAAAGAAAACCTATCCTCTAGATTTTGATCACTCACAAAGACGGATCAAATCTTCGCACAACACTACTCTTTTACAATATCACTCAGATAATGTTTTTCTTTTGACTTCAACTTGGATCAGCCAACAGATGACTTCACCAGACGAGTGAGCTGTTCGAGCTTCTTGAGACTTAGAAAAAATTCTGCTTCAATTGCGAAATCTCAGATATGTTGTTGTGTGTCTCTCTCTTCGAACTTTGCTCTATTTATACTTGGATTTGAATTTATGACCGTTGAAGAAAATCACATCCTCAAATCCATTTTCCAGCTCATTTTGAAACGGCTCTCTGCAGCAATCGTACAGTGTACAGTACCTTTCTGTCCATCGCATTTAATGCTGCATTTAATGCACTCTGCTGATCCGAGGATATCTTCAATCATTTGCCATTACTACCCTTCTCTTTCAGCATTTATTACGCCAGGTGCATTTATTACCGTTGGACTAATCTCTTGATCTCTTCTACTCTGCTGATCAAAACGACTCTGCTGATAGATACTCTGCTGATCAAATACTGAACTCATCTGATTTGACTCGGCTGATGATCTACCCTTCTGTTCGCTGTTTCAGCAAGAGATCACTAGTCTTCTGAGCTTCGAACTTTGAACTCTTCTGATGTCTTCTTTTACTTGTTCAAAATTCTTCTAAGGGAACTAAGCTTTCCATACTTAGCTGATTATGATGTTTTGGAAATCATCAAAACCTTCCCTTAATTTCTAACTTCTTTGCACTTCATCTTCATCTTCATCCAACAGATCATGTGGAGAAAGGAAATGTCATAATAGAGTATGTGTTTACTGAAAATCAAATTGCTGACATCTTCACAAAACCTTTAAGTGAGACAAGGTTTTCAACTCTAAGAGCTGAGCTAGGTTTATTGAAATTAGATGCATAAGCTGAGGGGGAACTTATCAGAAGACTAAGGTTCAACAGCTTACTCATCTTATTTATCTTCAAGGATTAACTTTCAACAGATTAGTTAACTTATGAATTCTTAAAGTCAGGGGGAACGTGTAAGACTAGCGGTACTTCTGATTAAAAGATGAAATCTGTTAATGTCAGTTAGTTGAAGTTAATTTTTCAACAGAAGATTAAAGTCTTGAAGAATGATGACTTATTTATCTAGTTGGATTGACAAACAGCTGAGGAAGGTTATCAGCTATTGGCTTTCTCTGATAACAACTGTGTCATTAGGACATTAGTCCATCAGATAAGTATTTAATTTACTCATCTGATCGCTTATGTAAAAGCTAACTGTTTAGAACGTTTCATTTTCTAAAACACGCTTTTACAAGTGACAGAAGGACGGTACAAATTCCCGCTCCTTATTTAATGCGATTTGAATTTGAAAGGTCACAACTGACGCCGCACGATCAGCACTGACAAGAAACGGATTCAACGGTTAGATGGTATCACGGAATCCAAGATACCCTAACTCTATAAATCCCAATCTGATCAGCCGTGTAGCTCTTTACGAACCCTAAACATTCAAAGCATACTTGAGAGAAAAATTTACTTGCAAAATTCTCTGCAAAATTCTTCCTATTTCTCTAACTTTCAACAGATTAATATGGCCGCTTAAGGTATGTTCCTAGTTTATGAATCCTACTACCAATCTGGTACGGATTTGATGAAGGAGTTGTTGGAAAAGTTTAAATCTGCACAATTGGTAAATTTCATGGAGTACAACGAAGGCGTAATCTGGACTGACCAGGTTATGGAGTATTACAAGACGGCATCTGCTGATTACAATTCCATGGAAATCAAGGCGACAGTCGGTGACAAATCTGTGGTCATCACACCTGCTGTTCTTCACGAGACGTTTGGTCTCCCAAACAGAGGAAGACACGATGTTACTATGCTGACTGAAGATAAGCATCAACAATTCTGGGTGATCTGTGCCAAGAAAGGAGAAATGTTGACTGGCAACATTAGGAAGAAACAGCTGAAGGACGAATATCAGAGGATGGCTGATATGGTCTCTAAGCTGATAGAGAACTGTACTTTTTCTCTGGATGCTGTTACCATGAAGAGGTTCAGCATCATGGCTGCTATCTATTATGGGCTGGAAGTCAACAGGTCCATCATCATTTGGTACATCTTCGCTGATTTCCTTGAAGTGAAGAAAGGAAAAGGCCCCTACACCAACCACAGAATCACAATCAGTTATCTACTGTCAAAACTGGGTTGTGTTATGTTGAATGGAAAGGAGATCCATAAGTCCAAGACAATGTCCAAGTACTTGCCTGTTATGAAGAGGAAGGCTGGTGAGCCTGACGAGGATGAAGATGAGGAACCAAAGGAGGCTCCTGCCAAACGGCAAAGGAGGTTAGTCAAAACTGCTGACTTAGCTGTTGAGACAAGGAAGAAGAAGGCTGCTGATAAGCCAAAGGAGAAGGCTCCCAAGAAAATGGAGTCAGTGACTGCTGCTGATCAAGCCACGAAGATTATTGATCAAGTCACTGCTGATGTCAGGACTGCTTCACCTGCATCACCTTCAAGGACTCCATCTGCTAAAAGACCTGCTGAGAATGTCTCTCACAGGACAAGGAGCCAACTAAGGGATACTGCTGCTTCAAGACCTATTCAAGGTCTGTCAGCAAGGAAGCAGATGACATTTTTAGAGAAGGACACTGAGTTGGTAGACTTGGTGAGATCAAGTCCTGAGTCTGCTGAAAGACCCCTTGAAGCTGTTGGAGCTTCTGTTGCTAACAAAGCTGATGAGCAACAGTTGACTGAAACTGCACCAACAGTTGAGGCTGCTCAACATCAAGATGATCCAGATGTGATGATCATCCATCCTATAGCTGCTGCTCCCATTTCTTCTGCTGGTCCAGCCCCTGCTACAGCTGACAAAGGAAAGAAGAAGATTGTACTTAAGAGAAAGAAGATCTCTAAGGCTGATAAAAAGGCAAGGGAAGCTGCTGAACAAAGAAAGCAGGATGAATTGGAAGAGAAGAAGGCCCTTGAGCTAAGCAAGGCTCAAGCTGCTAAGGATGAAGCTAGAAGACAGATGTCTAAGGCTGAAAGGGAAGCTGCAGAGGCTGCTGAATTGGCTACGGTCATTGAACTCAGCAAAACTGATGCCTATGGACCTGTCCATGGAGGAAGCATCAAAATAAATGAGGCTGCTGATGGTGAAGACAAGCCTAAGAAGCCAAAGATGCCTGCTGCTGAGCCAAAACCCAAAGAGAAGTTTGAAGTTAGAAGAGCTTTCAACATAGTGTATGCTGATAAGGGACTCTTCAAGAAATTCGAAAGGTCCTTAGCGTACTATGATCAGAAGCTAATGTTGAAGACTTTGTTCAATCAAGAGAAGCCAAGATACATCAATTGGAGAGACAACAGGTTGAACAAATCCATACTTGAACTTCAAAACTCAAAGGAGTTAGCTGATGAAGAACAATGGGTTCTTAATTGGCTAAGAACAAACTCCATTCAGAAGGCCCTGGATCCCAGTTATGTCAGAGAAATTATGCATCAGTATGCAAAGGAGTTTGCACTGGAGGAGGCCAAGAAAATAGACAACTCCCTGCCTGCCAAGAGAAGAAAGAAAGACAATGCTGAAGACAGAGCAGTGAACATTGATGTTATGACCGCCTTGAAGATATGGGTAGAAAGGTCAAGATATCAGCAGGGTCACTCAAGTGAGTTGCCCCAACTGCCAAGTATCCAGCACATTATCTTTGGCAAGGAAGTAAAGGAGTTCAGTGAGGTGCCCAAGGGAAATAACGCCTTTGTCAACCCTTGGATCATTGTGAGGCAAATTAGACAAACAACTTGCTTCAATGATGATGGCACAATCACTAACCTGTTCTATGATGACGTCACTGATGAACACAAAGCTGCGGACAAGCCTGCTGACAAGTCTGCTGACCAGACTGCTGACAAGTCTGCTGAAAAGTCTGCTGACCAGACTGCTGACAAGTCTGCTGAAAAGTCTGCTGACAAGCCCTTAGCCATTGAGTGGAATGCTAAGGATTCTGAAGATCATCAGGAGACGAAGATGGAAGACGTTCCTGTCCACCAGGCGACTGAGGAAAAGGATGAAGCTGCTGCTTCTGCTTCATCAGGTGATAAACACTCATCACTGATAGAAGCTTTCCAGATGCTGATGGAAGATTCAGTAAAGGAACTGGAAGAGAAGCATCACCAGCAGCTGATGAAGGTCAAAGAGGAGCTGAAGAATGAACTCAAGGCAGAGTTGGCAGAGTCCAACAAACTTCAGCTGGAAACTGTGCAACAGTCTACTGAAAAGATTATCAAGACTGAAATCACAAGTTTCCCTGTTCCTCAAGACAACTCCTTGCAGTTAGTAAACAACTTAACTGAAATGAACAGAAATGTGGAAGATGTGAAGGTCGATGTAAATCACCTTCATACTGCCCTCCAAAGAGCTGAACACAAGATAGCTGATCTGACTGCAACCTTCATCAAAGTCAGTGAAGAGGAGAAGGATGTCAACTTAGGGATGTTGCAAGAAGTATCAAATGCTGCACAGGCAATCCAAAATGATATTGCAACTATAAATCTCAACATTGACTACTTCAATGATCAGACTGACAACATCAGTACAACTCTTCATCACCTTACAGCAAGTCATGACGTAGTTAATCAGAATTTGAAGACTATAGGCGCTGCTATGAAGGTTCCAACAGTTGCACTCAACCCTGCTGCCAAACCTGAAGAAGTCATCAAGTCTGATGATGACAAAAAGGGGGAAGATAAAGGGGAAGAATCAACCAAGGAAACCTCTGCTGCTGAAGAAAAGAAAACTGATGACACTGCTGAACTGACCAAGACAGCTGAAGAAGAACTTGGAAAGGTTCAAGGCAAAGACAAGTCTGAAGAAGAGACCAAGGAAGAAGCCAAAACTGATGAAGTAATGGCTGATTCCAAAGACTCTGCTGCTGATCAATCAGAGCCTTTAACTAAGTACAAATATACAGAATCAGCTAGGAAGGCAATAGAACTTCTAAGAGAGCAGCAACTTAAAGAGAAAATGGAAGCTGCTAAAGAAGTCATCCTTCAAGGTGAAGAAGTTGATGAAGATGAAGAAGAAGATGATGAGGAGTCATCTTATGAATACGAAGAAGTGCTTGAAGAATCTGATGAAGAAGCTGATAGTTAGAACTTGTAAAATCTTGTAATCAGTTTACTTTATCCATTCTTCATACATCTCATCTGATGAACTTGTACTTGTAACTATTTTCAAATTTCAATAAACAGACAAGTTCAATCCAATATACTTTTTCTATCTCAGAAAATTTTGAGGATTACAATCTTTAGCTTAAGTTTTAACAGGTACTTGGCTGAAGTTTTGTCATCATCAAAAAGGGAGAAATTGTTGGATAAGGATGAAGATGAAGGCACTGAAGACAAAGTTAGAAGGGAGGTTTTGATGCATTCCAAAACTTCAAAATCTGCTAAGTATGGAGTAACTTAGCTGATGATCCCTTTGGAAGGAATTTTGACTAAGTACAAGAAGACATCAGATGGGTCAAAATTTCAAGGTACAAGACTTCTGATCTGCTGAAGGAAAGTTATCAGACTGATGAAGATCAGCCGACTCAAATCAGATTTGTTCAAGTTTGAGATCAGCTTGGTTCGCCATCAGACGTGCACTTCCGACAGCCAAGTGGAAAGGATCATAAAGTCTTCCCAACGGTAATAAATGCCCTGGAAGTAATAAATGCTGAAGTACAAGGATATTTAAGACAAATGATTGAAGAAATGCTTCGCATCAGCTGGGTGCATTTAATGCTGCCTGCAGAATAGTACTGTTGACAGTACGGACAGACTGCAAAAGAGCCGTTCGCGGATTTTAAGGACCAGTACTCGAGGAATTTGAATCTTGTCTCTCTTCAACGGACATTTTTCAAACCTCAAGTATAAATAGCTGAAAGAGACGAAGAGATTGCAAGCAACACAATTTCTGACGAAGCAGAACTCTTTAAGTCTCAAGAACAGCTCACTCATCAGCTTAGTCATCTGTTGACGAAAAGCGAAGTTGAAGAACAAAGCTATATACATCTTCTGAGTGATTTTGTAAACAAGAGTGTTGTGAGAAGTAAATATCCATCTAAGTGAGTGATATTACTTCAGAGAGTATGATTTCTTTGTGATTTCTTACTGCGCACTTACGGCTTGTTCATTTGTTGATCGGCGTAAGCAGAGTGTACTGGTTACTTTGTGTTTCTAGTATAACCCAAGATCTTTGTGACTTGGACGAGTGGATTAAAGGATATTTACATCCATATAACCACTATAAAAATTACTTGTGTTTTTACATTGCTTTTAAACTTGCATATTTTCTGATTGCATAAAAACACTTTATTTAACTGTTTGAAAAGATATTAAAAGGAGTTCATAAAACTGGGGAAACACTTTTCAAACTGCTGAGATTACTTGTGAAAAACACTTTGAACAATCCGCTGCAAGTACTCTAAGTATTAAAACTGATTTTGACAAAATCAGCTAAGTAATTATCAGACGAGTGGTCATCAAATCTGTTCAAAGATTTGTTCGCGAACAGACTTTTAACTTACTAATCTGATCAGCTTAGTCTGCTCAAGGTTAAAGAAAAAGTTTTAAAGTTAAAATTGGAAGAAAATTTTAAAGAGGTTTATTCACCCCCCCCTCCCCCCCTCTAAACCTCATCTGACCACTTGGGACCAACATGAACCAATGGAATCGGCCTCCCCGTCCTTTACCGAGACCACTTAATCCAAAGGTGTAATTGTTCGTTACTCTATCCGGAGGTCGAGAAGGTCGAGGAGGTGCAAAGATTAAGAAAACACCATATGTCGATATGATAAAAATAAGATTCACGAGAAGGATAATGGTCGGTTTATATTTCTATTTTTCTTGGTAAAATTTTTTAGGATTATATGTTGGAGGATACATATTTGGATGTTTTTGGGACTGGAGTATTTTTTAAGCTTCACCGCCGCCCACGAGTTATCCGATCGGACTGTCAAGAATAACCATGATCAACGGTTCAGATCAAATATATTAAAAGCTCCGCCCGTTGCACTTACCTAGGAGAGGAACGTGGACCCTTGAGGACCATACCAACTATTAAAAAAAAAAAGAAGAAGAAGAAGAAGAAGAAGAAGAAGAAGGCCATATCAGAAAGCACATGCTAAAAACTTTCTTAAGTAGATGAAAAACAATAAAAGGAAGTCAAGTTATCGCACCTCAAGTACGTTGTACGTGTCTAATTAATTTAGTAAGTCAATTTTATAAATTATAGTAAAAGTAATTTTATCTTGTCATAAAAATACAAATTAATGACTAATATTTAATTTAATTATTATTTCATTTTTTTATTAAGTTTTCATGATTAATTTGTTCATAAGATCTTGTAATTTTTTTCCCTCTAAAATAAGATCATAACAAAATTATTTAGTTCATTAGTAATATTTCTCATTTAAAAAACACCAATTTAATAACACTATTTATTTGTTTTATTTTTAAGTAACACGATGTCATTTAATTAAAATGGATTTATTTTTATACATAATCCGCCTAATCCTTTTTTCAACCGATTTCATTCATTTTGCATCGTTTTAATATATTTTTTCACCGATTTATTCTTTCTTTTATAGATTCAACCTACTTTCATTATTTTTCCATTTTCGTCAAATTTTTATGTTTTTCCGGCGTAAATCGTGCATTCTATGTAGTTCACCCAAACATGTTTTGCCAGTTAAGCTATTTTTTTATTTTTACAGATTCACTCATTTTCACATATTTCACACGTTTTTCCACTGATTTACATATCTTTTCACCTCACATTTCATTGATTTCATATATTTTCACCAACTTTACCATTGTTTCTCAATTCACTGATTTCACCCGGTTCTAACAATTTCATCCGTTTTTCAGTAATTCTGCCATTCATATCCGGCTTTCTCGAAATTCATCTAAAGTTATTAGATTCCATGTGTATTTATCGATTTCACAAACTTTACCAATGTTCACCCAAATTTTTATCGTTTTCACATGTTTTATGATCCACTGATTTCACTCATTTTAAACGATTTCTTCCGTTTCTCACTAATTTCATCGATCTTATTCGATTTTCACAAATTTCATCCAAAGTTATGCGAATGCATATGATATGTCGATTTCGTAGACATTTTTTTTTACCGATTTTATTCGTTTTTCATCAACTTTACCAGTGTCCAATAACTTATATGGATGATCTATAAAACACGAAACGATAGGCGTCATCAGAAATTCCAAGTGACCTAGGATGATTCATTTTTCAATTGTTGATTAATTATACTAAATGGTTTTTATGTTGAATATGGACTTTGGAATTTTGATGGGGAAATGATCCCTTAAGATATATCTTTCAAGTATCTTTCAATTAGTAGTGTTTATGTAGAAGTATGATTATTCAAGTTAATTTCTATTAATGGTCTTTGCTTGACTTAGATTTTTGGCTCTTAAGTTGTGTGTGAGATATAACATATAGTCTCCTATATATAAGTATCTCCTAATCCTAATTCTCCTAGGATTAGGACCCTAAGTCTCCTACATGGGCCATGACCTCTTTTAATTAGAAGACTAAGTCTTCTAATTAATTCATGGCTCATTCCTAATTAATTTAATTAGGGCTTTATTTAATTTCTCAATTAAATGACTCAACTAATTAATTACTCTTCCAATTAACTAAATTAGACTCTGAGTCTATTTAATTAAATCTTTCTATAATTAATTAAATCCAATTTAACTAATTAACTTATAAATTAAATTTCAATTTAATTTATAATCTTGATCCAATTCCAATCGGATCCTTTTCGATCCAATTGGGTCGAACCAGTCGACCCAGTTATTCTTTACTTCCTAGCTTTCGCTTCATGTGTATTATGTATGCCCCCGTAGGTTCACCACATAATTGGTTTTGGGTTATAATTAAATATTTATTTAATTATTCGAGTAATAAATACTCTAACTCAATCGAACACTCTGCCGACTGATCATTCCAAAATTAGCACCCCTGTCACACTCTACGGTCGATGTCTGGCCACAAGCCCATAGAGCACAATCACTGGTGAATTAATTTAGTGAACCTTTTAATCATTTACAATTTCCATATACGACATAATCACTCCATCATTCGTTCTCCTAGTCGAAACTTAAGCGTATGGACTTTTCATCGGTTCCCCTTTTCTTCGTCTTGACCTTATGTATTCTGATCTCGAAATAATTCTTTTTAACTTAATCTTTATGAGCTACTTTCATAAAGTCGTCAGATACCTTGGTCAAGGATTTTATCAGAATTAATTTCTCACAGAAATCCATAGGAGAAATTCCCAACCTATCAAGTCGGGTCAATGGATCATTTGTTGATGATATGAACCTGCATATGAGTCCCTCTATACCCAACGTGAGTCCTCAGAGACTTTCTGGTAATCCCCAGTCGGTCGGAACGCACATATAAGTATAGACGTTCTCGCACCAGATAAACCCTATCACCTCAAGTATTAGGGATCGTTCTTCGTATACTATTGTAATAACTTCAACCCCGATATGCGACTACCGCTTCCATGGTGAGTTATTTCCTAATTGGGGTATTCAGTGCACTTGTCATCCCATCAAGGCACCCACTTATGTGTATCGACTATCCCAGTCATGCTCGTGGACCTCAGTGTTCTCCAGTTCATCGGAGTATACACATTAGTAAGAGTTTAACCAAATTCAACGATGTCGCTATCTCGATTGAATTCTACGATTCTTGAATATATTCTAGATCACGGCCTTAGGGATCAGTCCACGGGTTGTCCCATAGCCCTGTGATCTAAAGACTTCTATCCTTATGCGTAGATAATTATTACATAAGATAAAGATGACCATATAATAATATTCATTTATTAATCTAAATTAAATAGTTCCTTCATTTAATGCAATAAATGACAGCCATACTATTTCTATCAATTTCAACTTCCTTGTCCTTTTTTTTTTTTGTTTTTTTTTTTTTTGTGCGTAAACTTTGCTCATTTTTTGTTCTTTTCCTTTTATCGATTTGACCACTCATGTTTAGCCGATAACATTAATTTTTTACCCTTTTAAATATTTTTTGTAGGTTCACTCCATTTTATCGATAACAACATTTTTTTTTTGCTTTAACTCATTTTTTTAAATAACATATTTTTTATTTATTTGATCATTTTTATCACATATTTTTTAATTGAATTTTTTCTGTTTTCACAATTTTTAATCATTTCTATGTTTTGACTTTTTTTGGCTTAAGCTAATTATAAGTTTTTCGGTTAATTATGCAATATCCTTTTTATTCATATAGCACGAATGTGGGTTAATTTTTTTTTTTTTTGATATTCTTCAATGTTTTTAGGTTCTTTAATAAGTGACAATTTCTTAAGAACTTTCCAAATAAATATTGATTTCACCCACTTTTATACTGAGTTTATCATTTCTTTTTCATTATTTTAACATGTTTTTTCACCAATTTCACACTTTTTTTGTGGTTTATCTCATTTGTTAATGATTTCACCAATTCTCTCCGATTTAACCATAATTTAGTCGATTTTATCCCATATGTTGATCAATTCACTCATTCTCTCCTGATTAACCCAATTTTAGTCAATTGTATTTATTCTTTTACTGATTTAACTTATTTTTTCACATATTTCATCTTTTTTTGCTAAGTAACTCATCTGATTTTTCTTGTTATTTTATCTATTTGATCCCATTTTTTGTTATCCTGGATTTAACCGATTTCATTAATTTTTGCATCAGTTTTACCCCTTTTTTTGAGATTGTCCCCCTTATATCAATTGCACCATTTTTTTTTTGTTGCTTTAACTTATTTTTCTCTATCTAATCCATTTTTTCATCGATTTTACCAATTTGTTATAACCGTTTCTATATTTTTATTTTTGCTTAAGCCAATTATAAGTTTTTTAGTTAAATAAATATAGTACTTTTGTTTTATTCATACAGCATGAAAATAATTTTTTAAAGTGATTTAATAAGTCATAATTTCTTAAGAATTTTTTCATCCTCTATTATACTAAGTTTATCATTTTTTTTCTATTTTAATTTCACCTATTTCACCAATTTTTTTGGTTTATTCATTTGTTAATCAATTCACACATTCTCTCCATTTTAGCCCAATTTTAGACGATTTTATCCACCTGGTAGTCATTTCATCTATTATCCCTAGTTTAACACAATTTTAGTCTATTATACTTATTTGTTTGCTGATTTAACCTATTTTCACTCAAACATATTGCACATATTTTTTCTCCAATTAAACTCAATTTTTTGTTCGTTTATTGATTTGGTCCCTTTTTTTTAATCCCATGTTAGCTGATATCAGTCATATGTTTTTTTTATAAAATTTACCCATTTTTATCCGATTTATCTCGTTGATTTATCAATTGCACCATATTTTTTTCTTCAAATCATTTTTCTTCTATCAAACTCATTTTTCATTGATTTGACCATATTTTATTAATCAAATTTTACCCGTTTTCATCGGTTTAAACCATTAGTCTAACTCATTTTTGCTGAGTTAACCTATATTCTCACTTATTTCACATTTTTTATTTGCCAATTATCAAATAAATTTTTTTTTTTTTTTTTTTTTTGTTCTTTTATCGATTTGATCCTTTATTTTTGTTATCCCATGTTTAGCCAATATCATTCATTTTTTTTCTCGGTCTTGCCTGATTTCTGTTTATTTTAAATGTTATTTTATTAATTGTACCATATTTTTTTTCTTTAATACAAGAATTGATTATCTATTTAAATATTGTTGGTTAATTTTCAAAAGTATGATTAAATGTAGTGTAGGCTTGTAGCTTAAATTTTGATTCTCAGCTTCTTAATTGATGGTGGGATTTCTTGGCAACAACTTAATTTTATCGGTGGAAAAAATTCTTCTAAGGCCATCTCCAACCGAAACCATTGCCCAATTGCCTGCCTAAGGGCTTCTCCAACCGAAGCCGGCATGCGGGCATGAGGGGGAGGGGGAGCTGCCTTCGGTTGGAGATGGGAAAGGGCAAGGAAGCGGTCAGTTTGGGCAGGGTGGGCAGGGGACTGGGGCAGGCGTGAGGGCAAGCAGGCAGGGGATCGTTGACTGCCGGCTGGCAAGCAGGCAGCAAACGCGCTGGCGCGGTAGTGGGGTGCGGCGGTGGGGGGAGAATGTGAAATAAAATATTTTTTAGGGGAGAAAATGTTAAATAAAATATTATTTAGGGGTAGAATTTGAATTTTGGCCGAAGTGGAGGGGAGAAAATGTTAAATAAAATATTTTTACGGGGTAGAAAAAAAAAGGTTTCGAAGAATGGCAAAACTAGCTTGTCCGAATTTAGCTTTTCGGACCGACATTCGTGTCCGCAGGTCGCGGGCTCGCACGAGTCATCAAGGTTTGAAGTGAAATCCATGATTTGCAACCCCCCCCCCCCGCCGCGCGCGCGAGGGAGGAGACTTTTGGTTTCTATTTGTTACACATCTTACTTGAGAAATCATATATAAATCTCAAATTTTTTTGCTCATCTTTCTATGTGGGATAAATTTTTTTTTCTCTAATTCAAATGGTAATCTTTGAGTTTCAATTTCTCATTCACCAGTACTCCGATTCGAACATACTATATACCGTTTTAATCTATTCACGGAGTAGAATATAATTCCGCTAAATTTTACATATGAATGATTTCTTGGATCTCATAGAAGGGAACCATTAGAGCGTACACTCGAACATACAATGTTCATTAAAGTAAGGTCAAGATGATTGCTTTGTTTCTGTATTGGAACATATATTTAATGAGCAGACCTTTCAGTTTATTTGCAAAAGGACACTGACAATCAAAGTTTATGTTAATTGGTCTTGCATTGCATCATCATCAAACCATCTTTATTATTTTCCATGGTTTGTGAAAAGAACTATATCTGTAGGTACGGTTCTATGCGAATAAAATCAGTTTCTGGACCTTGTGGCTTCTAAAGACTGGTTTAGTTGTTTATAACTTTATACACTATTTACCTTTTTGAAAAATGTTTCCCAAACTTCCTAAACAGCAATTTTATGGAATTCCACTTTGGTTTAGTCGTTTGTAACCATTTGTAAGCATGAACTAAGAATTCTTCTTAAAAATACATAATACAACTCTAGAATCATTCATTTTCTTAAAAATACATAATACAACTTAAATAATATTATTCAATCTTAACCCTACAGTCCACGAGTCGCCCACAAGTGTTCGATTAGATCTTTTCTTAATTGACCATTGACATCTTTATTTCGAATACTAGCACGACGCCTCATGTACTCATCCAAGTTGAAATCCCCTGACCTTGTTGTTTCCATCTCTACAGTTGTAGAGGTATTTTTCTTCGATTGCCTTAAATTTTAGCACGAGCTCTACGAGATTTATGAAGATCGGTCTCATCATCGCCTGAGTCCTCATCAGCGTATTCGTCTCGTTCGTCCTCCACAATCATATTGTGAAGGACAATGCAAGTCAACATTATGTCTGGCAAATCTTCTATATCCCAACCCCTTCCAGGTTGTTTAATAATTGCAAAATGAGCCTGCAGGATTCCGAAGGCTCGTTCAACATCTTTTCTGTAGGACTCTTGCATTTGAGTGAACAATTTTTGTTTAGGGTTAGTAGGATTTCTAATTGCTTGCACTAACGTCGCCCAATTGGGATATATACCATCTGCAAGATAGTATCCCATGAAGTATTTGTTGCGATTCACTTCATACTTAACCTTTGGGCAATTTCCAGCCGCGAGGCTATCAAACAAGGGACTTCGGCCAAGGACAGTGATGTCATTTTGGGATCCGGGCACACCAAAGAAGGCATGCCATATCCAAGTGTCTGCATCAGCCACTGCTTCAAGAATTATCGTAGGTTCTCTTGTTCTACCTGAAAAAGCACCTTGCCATCCCGTTGGACAATTCTTCCATTGCCAATGCATACAATCAATTGACCTGAGCATTCCTGGGAATCCACGTCGTTCCGCTCTTTCAAGAAGCCTCTTGATATCTTCAGTGTTCGGTTGACGAAGGTAGGTCATTTTGTATAACAGCAAAATCGTCTTGCAAAACTGGCGCAACGTTGCACATGCGGTTGACTCTCCCATATGGTAGGGTTCATCCAGAGAATCAGCGGGGTTTGAGTAAGCTAACATACGCATGGCGACCGTCACCTTCACTAGGGGTGTGAACCCTAGACGTCCCGCCCTATCACGTTTTTGTTGAAAATAGGGATTTTCATGCTCGCAAGTTTCAACCAAACGGAGGAACAATGGCTTTTTCATGCGAAAACGCCTTCGAAAGTCCTCGTCGTTATAAACAGGCCTTTCGACGAAGTAGTCGCGCATGAGCGATTCGTGCTTCTCTTCGCGGTTCCTCGGTTTATATTCTCGTCCAGTTTGCGAGCCACCCCACACAGGTGTTACATCTCTCTTACGAAGAGTATATTGCCGATACTTTTCAATTATTTTTTGGAACTCTTCTTGTTGCTCCACTCCTTCATTTTCATTAACCATTGCATAATCATCCAAATTTATCGAACTTTCTCCAAAATTTTGATAGTAATTACCCGAACCTTCTCCTAAATTCGAGTAGTTATTCGAACCTTGTTCAAAATTCAGGTTGTAGTTAGTTGAATCTTGTTCAAAATTTGGGTAGTAATTACTTGAACCTTCTCCAGAATTTGGATAGTAGT
Organism: Penstemon barbatus; assembly: GCA_003313485.2. Lineage (NCBI taxonomy): Eukaryota > Viridiplantae > Streptophyta > Magnoliopsida > Lamiales > Plantaginaceae > Penstemon > Penstemon barbatus. Next base: position 14,412,268 of record CM064880.1, read on the forward strand.
TACCCAAATCTTCTCCAGAATTTGGGTAGTAGTTACCCAAATCTTCTCCAGAATTTGGGTAGTAGTTACCCGAACCTTCTCCGGAATCCATTGTATAACGAAAGTGTAAAAATCAGAAATATGAAAGTTGATGATTTAGAGAGTGTGAATTATATGGAAGGTGAAGAAAATAGATGAGTTAACTGAAAGATTGTGCCTATCTTAAATAGAGAATTTTCAGATGAGTGAAATCTGAAAAATCATCCATGTGTCATCGTCTCATTGGCTGGTCATATTTCTTGTAAAGATAAGATGAGTGAAATCTGAAAAATCATCCACGCTTCTTCTGCACACACTTTTTCTTTCATAATTAGGATAAGCCCCATCCACAAAAAAGTTTTGCAGATATCACATGCCAATGTTTCTTCTGTATGTAAATAATTGTAAATACAATGCATGTATCTCTGGTTCTCCTCCGTAGTGGCTAATCAATCAAATAAGTCTGCCGAATAGACTTTGAATTTCACAATTCATGGTCTCTAATTGCATTTTCTGCCCTTGATTTCCTATTTGTATCCTTTGAACAATTAATAATCAACAGAAAAATCAAAGAAGACTTCTCATTCAACAAAAGTGGCCATGAAAAATCAAATAAGTCTGCCGCATAGATTTTAAATTTCACAATTTATGGTCTCTAATTGCATTTTCAGCCCTTGATTTCCTATTTATATCCTTTGACGCCTTTAAGATTTGAAATTATCCATTCTCACTTGATTGCAAACATTGTTGGCTCATCTCATCTCCTACAAGAAAATAAATAGAATTAGTGCCAAAAATCAAAGATTATTCTCAAAACTTGATTAAATTCGTGAATCGACTCTAAAAAGTGAAATATGTAATAGAATCTCAAACGACTCACAATTATTCAAGAAAAACACTCATTTAAGCCTAAAAGTTACACGCGATAACTCTATTTTCACAGAGTTATCAATATCACAAAAATATTATGCACACACTTTGTAAATAATTGGTACGTATGACGTAAGCGCTTAGGTCATTCATCTTCAACCAAGCTTATCTCCAGAAGAAATTCACACGTCCAATGAGGCGGTGACAAGTGTATTATTTCCAGATTTCACTTATCCACAATTCTCTATTTAAGAGAACCTCAAGCCTCTGCATAAATCACCAATTTCTACACCTTCATTATAAATCACTCTTCTCTTTACACTCACCTCTTTCTGAAACAATGGCTCCCAAGTTAAATTGGTCCATGGCCGAAGATGTAGCTTTAGCCAAAGCATACAGTGCAGTGTCATCTGATCCCATATCTGGCACAAATCAAAAACAACTAAGCTTGTGGGAAGCAATTGCCGAGGCAATGCAAACATTCCTAATCTCCGATGGATCATATCACGAGAAAAGATCCGCTGAAGCTTGCTCAAGTAGATGGAAAAAAGGAATAGTCAAATATTTAGCAAAATGGCACGAAGCACTGAACGAAGCTTATCGTCATAATACTAGTGGGGATAACCTATTGGGCGAGGTAAATGTTTTTATAATAGTAGTTCAATTGTTTCAAAATTTCTCATGATATTTGACAAATAATTATTGATATTTATAGCATCATTTGGCAATGCAAATCTATCAACAAAATGTGAAGCAGTCATTTCATTTGTCTCACGTTTGGGCGATTTGTCAAGATTGGCCCATATATAGAGTTATCCAGCCAAATAACTCACAAACAAGAGCGGATCCACTACATACCCACTCGCAGGTGGAGAATGAAGGATTCAACACCCCACCAGGGTATTATCGTCCAGAAATTAATTTTCCGATTCCGGAGGACAACATATCAGTGACACCTGAGAAGACTCCCATGACTGATTCGAGGCCAATTGGTACGAAGAAAGCAAAAAATGTCAAGGGAAAAGGAAAGGCTTCAACCAGTGTTATGGACGACGAGCGAGAGGAAGAAAATATTAGATCTGCTGAAAGACTCCAACTGACATTAGAGGAAGGACGCCAAAGAAGACATTCTGAAATAATGCGGCTTAAAGAGGTGGAAATACGAGCTAAAGAGGAAGAAAGATTAATGAAAGTATTCTCAATGAATACATCTCAAATGACTCTGCTTTCGAAGCAATTTTGGACGGACACGAAGAAGCAAATCCTCCAGGCAAGAAAAGTAAAAGGGTCTTTACAGTTTGGAGAAGATTCGCCCGGAGGCGAGACCAATCTAGGCGATGATAATTTCACTTCCCCCCCTGGATACCCATGATCCAACTTCTTATAATCTTTGTTGTTGTGCTTTAATTGTGTGTAGTAGTTCGTGTCTACTATTTGTTGCTTTTCCTTTCTGTTCAAGTTTCTTAATAATAAGTGTTGTTGTTTCTCATTCATTATGCTAGTCGTTCTTGTTCCTTAAATTATGTTTAGTTGTTGTTTATTTTTTTATTATTAAGAATGCCTTTATTTTTAGGATTGTGTAACTATTTAAAAATTATTATTATTATTATTATTATTATTAAAATAAGTTTGAGTGGGGAGAGTGAGGAGAGTGAGAGTGGGGAAATTTGTGAAATTGAATTAATAGATGTTAATTGTCCTTCGGTTGGAGATGAATTTTTTAGGTGGGTCGAAAAGGCATGAGGGCAAGACTATTGGGCAATTAGGCAGGCAATTGGGCAATTGGGCAATGGCTTCGGTTGGAGATGGCCTAATTGCCCAATTGCCTTGCCCTCTTGCCTTGCCCTCATGCCTTTTCGACCCACCTAAAAAATTCATCTCCAACCGAAGGGCAATTAACATCTATTAATTCAATTTCACAAATTTCCCCACTCTCACTCTCCTCACTCTCCCCACTCAAACTTATTTTAATAATAATAATAATAATAATAATAATAATAATAATAATAATAATAATAATAATAATAATTTTTAAATAGTTACACAATCCTAAAAATAAAGGCATTCTTAATAATAAAAAAATAAACAACAACTAAACATAATTTAAGGAACAAGAACGACTAGCATAATGAATGAAAAACAACAACACTTATTATTAAGAAACTTGAACAGAAAGGAAAAGCAACAAATAGTACACACGAACTACTACACACAATTAAAGCACAACAACAAAGATTATAAGAAGTTGGATCATGGGTATCCAGGGGGGGAAGTGAAATTATCATCGCCTAGATTGGTCTCGCCTCCGGGCGAATCTTCTCCAAACTGTAAAGACCCTTTTACTTTTCTTGCCTGGAGGATTTGCTTCTTCGTGTCCGTCCAAAATTGCTTCGAAAGCGGAGTCATTTGAGATGTATTCATTGAGAATACTTTCATTACTCTTTCTTCCTCTTTAGCTCGTATTTCCACCTCTTTAAGCCGCATTATTTCATAATGTCTTCTTTGGCGTCCTTCCTCTAATGTCAGTTGGAGTCTTTCAGCAGATCTAATATTTTCTTCCTCTCGCTCGTCGTCCATAACACTGGTTGAAGCCTTTCCTTTTCCCTTGGCTTTTTTTGCTTTCTTCGTACCAATTGGCCTCGAATCAGTCATGGGAGTCTTCTCAGGTGTCACTGATATGTTGTCCTCCGGAATCGGAAAATTAATTTCTGGACGATAATACCCTGGTGGGGTGTTGAATCCTTCATTCTCCACCTGCGAGTGGGTATGTAGTGGATCCGCTCTTGTTTGTGAGTTATTTGGCTGGATAACTCTATATATGGGCCAATCTTGACAAATCGCCCAAACGTGAGACAAATGAAATGACTGCTTCACATTTTGTTGATAGATTTGCATTGCCAAATGATGCTATAAATATCAATAATTATTTGTCAAATATCATGAGAAATTTTGAAACAATTGAACTACTATTATAAAAACATTTACCTCGCCCAATAGGTTATCCCCACTAGTATTATGACGATAAGCTTCGTTCAGTGCTTCGTGCCATTTTGCTAAATATTTGACTATTCCTTTTTTCCATCTACTTGAGCAAGCTTCAGCGGATCTTTTCTCGTGATATGATCCATCGGAGATTAGGAATGTTTGCATTGCCTCGGCAATTGCTTCCCACAAGCTTAGTTGTTTTTGATTTGTGCCAGATATGGGATCAGATGACACTGCACTGTATGCTTTGGCTAAAGCTACATCTTCGGCCATGGACCAATTTAACTTGGGAGCCATTGTTTCAGAAAGAGGTGAGTGTAAAGAGAAGAGTGATTTATAATGAAGGTGTAGAAATTGGTGATTTATGCAGAGGCTTGAGGTTCTCTTAAATAGAGAATTGTGGATAAGTGAAATCTGGAAATAATACACTTGTCACCGCCTCATTGGACGTGTGAATATCTTCTGGAGATAAGCTTGGTTGAAGATGAATGACCTAAGCGCTTACGTCATACGTACCAATTATTTACAAAGTGTGTGCATAGTATTTTTGTGATATTGATAACTCTGTGAAAATAGAGTTATCGCGTGTAACTTTTAGGCTTAAATGAGTGTTTTTCTTGAATAATTGTGAGTCGTTTGAGATTCTATTACATATTTCACTTTTTAGAGTCGATTCACGAATTTAATCAAGTTTTGAGAATAATCTTTGATTTTTGGCACTAATTCTATTTATTTTCTTGTAGGAGATGAGATGAGCCAACAATGTTTGCAATCAAGTGAGAATGGACAATTTCAAATCTTAAAGGCGTCAAAGGATATAAATAGGAAATCAAGGGCTGAAAATGCAATTAGAGACCATGAATTGTGAAATTTAAAATCTATGCGGCAGACTTATTTGATTTTTCATGGCCACTTTTGTTGAATGAGAAGTCTTCTTTGATTTTTCTGTTGATTATTAATTGTTCAAAGGATACAAATAGGAAATCAAGGGCAGAAAATGCAATTAGAGACCATGAATTGTGAAATTCAAAGTCTATTCGGCAGACTTATTTGATTGATTAGCCACTACGGAGGAGAACCATAGATACATGCATTGTATTTACAATTATTTACATACAGAAGAAACATTGGCATGTGATATCTGCAAAACTTTTTTGTAGATGGGGCTTATCCTAATTATGAAAGAAAAAGTGTGTGCAGAAGAAGCGTGGATGATTTTTCAGATTTCACTCATCTTATCTTTACAAGAAATATGACCAGCCAATGAGACGATGACACGTGGATGATTTTTCAGATTTCACTCATCTGAAAATTCTCTATTTAAGATAAGCACAATCTTTCAGTTAACTCATCTATTTTCTTCACCTTCCATATAATTCACACTCTCTAAATCATCAACTTTCATATTTCAGATTTTTACACTTTCGTTATACAATGGATTCCGGAGAAGGTTCGGGTAACTACTACCCAAATTCTGGAGAAGATTTGGGTAACTACTACCCAAATTCTGGAGAAGATTTGGGTAACTACTATCCAAATTTTGGAAAAGGTTCAAGTAATTACTACCCAAATTTTGAACAATATTCAGCTAACTACAACCTGAATTTTGAACAAGGTTCGAATAACTACTCGAATTTAGGAGAAGGTTCGGGTAATTACTATCAAAATTTTGGAGAAAGTTCGATAAATTTGGATGATTATGCAATGGTTAATGAAAATGAAGGAGTGGAGCAACAAGAAGAGTTCCAAAAAATAATTGAAAAGTATCGGCAATATACTCTTCGTAAGAGAGATGTAACACCTGTGTGGGGTGGCTCGCAAACTGGACGAGAATATAAACCGAGGAACCGTGAAGAGAAGCACGAATCGCTCATGCGCGACTACTTCGTCGAAAGGCCTGTTTATAACGACGAGGACTTTCGAAGGCGTTTTCGCATGAAAAAACCATTGTTCCTCCGTTTGGTTGAAGCTTGCGAGCATGAAAATCCCTATTTTCAACAAAAACGTGATAGGGCGGGACGTCTAGGGTTCACACCCCTAGTGAAGGTGACGGTCCCCATGCGTATGTTAGCTTACTCAAACCCCGCTGATGCTCTGGATGAACCCTACCATATGGGAGAGTCAACCGCATGTGCAACGTTGCGCCAGTTTTGCAAGACGATTTTGCGGTTATACAAAACGACCTACCTTCGTCAACCGAACACTGAAGATATCAAGAGGCTTCTTGAAGAGCGGAACGACGTGGATTCCCAGGAATGCTCGGGTCAATTGATTGTATGCATTGGCAATGGAAGAATTGTCCAACGGGATGGCAAGGTGCTTTTTCAAGTAGAACAAGAAAACCATTTGAATTAGAGAAAAAAAAATTTATCCCACATAGAAAGATGAGCAAAAAAATTTGAGGTTTATATATGATTTCTCAAGTAAGATGTGTAACAAATAGAAACCAAAAGTCTCCTCCCTCGCGCGCCGCGGCGGGGGGGGGGGGGGGGGTGTGGGATTTCACTTCAAACCTTGATGACTCGTGCGAGCCCGCGACCTACGGACACGAATGTCGGTCCGAAAAGCTAAATTCGGACAAGCTACTTTTGCCATTCTTCGAAACCTTTTTTTTTCTACCCCCTAAAAATATTTTATTTAACATTTTCTCCCCTCCACTTCGGCCAAAATTCAAATTCTACCCCTAAATAATATTTTATTTAACATTTTCTGCCCTAAAAAATATTTTATTTCACATTCTCCCCCCACCGCCGCACCCCATTACCGCGCCAGCGCGTTTACCGGCTGGCAAGCAGGCAGTCAACCATCCCCTGCCTGCTTGCCCTCACGCCTGCCCCAGTCCCCTGCCCACCCTGCCCAAACTGACCGCTTCCTTGCCCTTTCCCATCTCCAACTGAAGGCGGCTCCCCCTCCCCCTCATGCCCGCATGCCGGCTTCGGTTGGAGAAGCCCTAACTGAAGTATATATATATATATATATATTGAATCACCGATCTTCAATTAGAAGAAATCAATTGATTAAATAAGAAGAATCCTTTTAGCTCTAATAATTTATTTTTGGCTGTATATCTAGGTAGGTTGGATTGAAGTCTAGTTTTTCTATTTCTTTTGATGATAACTATATAAATATTGATTTATATTCAAGTTTTATCCTATTTTTTCATTTATATTAAATATCATTATAGAATTTAAGTAGGGGTATATTAGTCTTCACAAAAAATTCAAGAAATTCTTTTTCACGAACTCGTACTTTTATATATAACTAGAAAAGTACACGTACGTTGTACGTGTCTAGTTAATTTCATAAGTAAATTTTATAAATTATAACAAAATTAACTTTGTCATATCACAAAAAATAACACAAATTAATGACTAATATTTAATTTATTTATTATCAAAATTATTAATCCATAAAAAATTACGACTTTAAATTATAATAATCAAATATAATTTGATGATTGATTTGTTCATAAGATCTTGTAATTCTTTTTTTTTAAATATGATCATAACAAAATTATTTAGTTCATTCTTTTCACGGATTTAACCCGTCTTTTTACTGATTTCATTCATTTTGCATCGATTTAAAATATTTTTTCATCGGTTTATCCATTCTTTTATCGATTTACCTACTTTCATTATTTTTTCATTTTTCGTCAATTTCTTATGTATTTCTGGTATAAACCTTGCATTTTCTATTGGTTTAATCTAGTTTTTGCTAGTTAAACTATTTTTTATTTTTAAAGATCTCACTCGTATTCACCTAATTCACACGTTTTTTCATTGATTTACATTTTTTCACCAATTTCACCTCACATTTCATTGAATTCACATGTTTTCACCGACTTTACCTTTTTTCCTGATTCAATGATTTCACCAATTTTCAACAATTTCACCTGTTTAATTTTCACTAATTTCACCGATCTTGTCCGGTTTTCACGAAATTCATCCAAAGCTATTCAATTCCATATGCATTTATCAATTTTACATGAGCATTTTCGCCGGTTTTATTCGTTTTTCACCAACTTTACCAGTGTTCATCCAAATTTTTATCATTTTTACATGCTTTAGCCGACTTTTATCGTTTCACCAATTTTAATTAACCAATTTAACCTGTTTTCCATGAAAATTCAAGCATATATTTAATTCATAAGTTTAATCCATTTTTTCAGGGGCTTAACCCGTCTTTTTACTGATTTCATTAACTTTTCATCGATTTAATATATTTTTCTTCGATTTATCAATTATTTATTAGTTTAACCAACTTTTGTTATTTTTTTTCCATTTTTCGAAATTTTTTCGTTTTAAACCATTTTCTGCCATTCCTTTTTTTTTTTTGTTAAACTATTTTTTTTTTTTTTATAGATTTTATTCATTTTTACTCACAAATTTTTTCACTGATCTACATATTTTTTTCACCAATTTCATATCATATTTAATTGATTTAAAAAATTTTCATCGATTTTACTTATGTTCCCTGATTCACTGATCTCACCCATTTTAAACGATGTCATTCGTTTTTTTACTAATTTCATCGATTTTTATCCGATTTTCATGAATTTCATCCAAAGTTATTCCAATGCATATATAATTATCGATTTCACAGACGTCTTTTTACCTATTTCACTCGTTTTTCACCAATTTTATCAGTGTTCACCAATTTGACCCAAAAATTTTTTATATCATTTTCACATGTTTTAACCGACTTTTATTCGATTTCAACCGCTTTCCATGAAAGAGCTCCATGAAAATTTGAGTATCACCGACTGCACCAAAAATTTCATCTATTTCACTTGTATTTATCGAATCCACCTGTTCTTCATGCCTTGATTATTCGCGTTCGCGGTTATTCATGTCTTGATACTTTTGGATATTGTTTTTATTTAACTTCTTTAGCAAACAAAAATTACGTACTTAGATTATAATAAATTATAAAAGTTGATGTAAGAGATAATTTTAGATTTTAGGAGTTTATGAATTTATGTAGGAAATTAATATTATAATAAGACTTCATATTTAATTATACATCTTCATTTAGTTTTATATTGAAGTGTTCATATTGGAGTAGACTTCTTTTTCCTATGTTTTTCTTATTTTTATTAATTTAATTATCTTTTAAGTAGGGGTATATTAGTCTTCACAAAAAAATTCAAGAAACTCTATTTTTTGAACTCGTACTTTTATTTGTATATAGAAATATAGATATAGATATAGATATAGAATAGATATAGATATAGATTATTCTTGACTAATTTATTTCAGTTAGACCTCAATTATTTTAATAAACTATTGGTCTTATTCTCTCTTAAGCCTTATTTTTAATCAAGTATGGTCATGATTCAAATAAATCACTTTATTTTTTAACTTTTGCCATTGAATTTGATTTATAAATGTTTTCAAAAATTAGCATCTTAAAAAATTTCATATCGATTGAGTGCTAGCTGACGGCCCACGGAGTCGGGTCTTTACATGTACAACAAGAGGAAATCAACATCCAGGAGATAAATGAATTCAGAATGACAACTTAAATGAACTTACTAAACTTGTATCACACTAGTTAGATGTGATCTTGGTAGCACAAATCCAGCTCTCCTCTCCTCAAATGAGTATTCAATATCCTCCTCAACTGACTTAACTGCCGAAGGAGCTGGTGTTAAAGCACCGTGCATTATTGCCGGCTGCTTTGGAGCCGGTGTTAAGGCCGTCTGCATTGGAATAGATATTGTTGAGGGTGTAGAGGGTACAACCATTGCCATTGTTTGAGGTGTTCTATTCTCTTGTTCGGAAGTGCAAATCATCTTGGAAGGAGTAGTGAATGGCGTATTATTACTTGTAAGAAATGTCTTTTGCAACATCTCATGTTGTCTCTTGTTCAAGTCTTCCAAAATATTTGTGACATTAGACTTTGATGAATCTGTGGATGAGATGGGAGAGAATGGCTTTCGCATCATTGGCGACTCAAATTCAGGAGCATTTTGTAAATTATGAGAATTTTGTTTAACAGGAAGACCAGCTAAGTCCAAACCTCTCCTCCCTGAAATCAAGAAATGAAAAGCTTTTCATTAGTTTTTAGCTTAAAGAGACAAGGTACAGCGAAATGCTAATTACATATAGGAAATGGTGGGGAAAAATTACCAGAAGAGAGAGCTACAAATCCATCATCTCGATGACGGTCCTGATTTATACGTTCACTTTTTTTGGCATTGCGTGTATTAGGTGTAGCTTTTGTAGTAGTAGGCATACCCAGAGAAAGTCTTCTATTGCTGGCACCACCACAAGACATTCTAGGCCCTTTCTTCACACTCTGGTTCTTCATAGGGCTAGGGCTTGGCTTGGAACCATACAGAGTCTCCTGTTCTGTTAGTAACTGTCCTTGAAGTTTCTTCTGGTCCTGATGTTAAATTACACACACACACACAATCAGAGAGAGAGAGAGAGAGAGAGAGAAAGAGGTCATAATTTAGATATGATGATTAGCATGAGTCTATATATACCCTCTGCCTTTTGAGCTCGAGTTCTTTTTCTTGTCTTAAAACTGTATACCCTTCTAGCATGGAAAGAAGACGAACCTGGACATAGCAAGCAAGAACGTGAGGAACTTAGCTTAAGAAAAAAACTAGGGATGGTTGGATTATTTTTCAAAGTGTTAATAGGGTAGCACTTACACCATCATAAGTAAATGCACTGCCGTTTTCATTTTCCCATGCTATGGTCTTTGCAGTCAATGTATCCACCATTGCTATTGCAGCACAATAAGATAACAAAGGCCAATCACTATCGTGTTTCAAACTGTTTTACCAATTAAGACTGCAGCCAAAAGAAGGCCTTCTATTAGAGAAAATTCAGTTCATACCCGGAAGCTTATTGACTAATGCACGAGCTTTTTCAGCACGTTTCAAAGTAAGATGAGCACCTCTCCCAGCATTGTAGCGATTGTCATCCTACAGAGAAAGGTTGATTTTAAGCAATTAAAAATTTGCATGTAGAGATGTTATGTACATCAAGTTGTAGACGTATCGAACCCTATTATACTCCTCAAGCCAGCTTTCCTCCTCACATGCAGTCATCCACTTCTCAACCTTTTCAAGAATTTCTTTCCTGCTGAGAGCCTCCTCCTTGACTCTTGATATTTGAAGCTCAATTTGTCCAAGCAAATAAGAAGCATCAACAGCTCCTTTTGTTAATCAAAAAAAGCAGAAGTGATAAATAGGAAGTAATGGTAAAGGAGATAAATGATCATTAAATTCCATATATGACTACTTACCAGATTCAAGTGCATCTATAGCAATGTCAATTGCACTATTTGATTCTGGAATCAAATGTGTCTTCCTACAAATATCTTCCAACTCAACCTTCTTTTTCAAAACAAGCTCCTTCATTTTGCTTACTTTCAACTCTTCCAATCTAGAAACTTCAGCTTTGACCTGGAAGATCAACAATTGATGTTGACTTTAGAACCGACTCTATAGTGTTAACATTCAACTCACAAAATCAAGCTAGGTGTAACACAAAACAATTATCCATCCTATAACTGCTCCCTTCAAGTAGACTCGTTTGACGTACATAATTGATAAACTCAGCAGAAAGCATGTCGGGCTCTGTTATCTCTTCTTCTGATGCGGCTATGTTACAAGTAGCTTTCTGAAATGTCTGTTGATCTTCAATTGGCGTGTCCATCAAGTTCCAAAGCTCCAGTAGTGAAGTTGCAAGATCTTGTAACTAACAAACATTGAACAGTGAAAAGAAGATTCAAAAGAGAGTAATTCTCAAGGGACAAAAAGCCTTTTATAGTGGCATACCTGCTGCATTCTCTGTATTTTAACCTCTCGCAGTCTTTGTATAACAGTCCCCAATTTCTGTATGGTATCATTGCTAATCTGTTTTGGGCTTTCAGTTTCCCCTAAGCTTGGATGAATCTCACTGACAGTTTGCTTAAAATCCAAACCAAGCACCGAGCACAATGCGTACAAATAGTTCAGGTGCTCCATAACCTGCTTCAAACGTTCACTCTGCAACCAAATAACATTAGTGAAATGTATCAGCCACTTTGAAAGAAAACCATTTGAAATCGATGATATTGTCAGAGGAAGAAAAAAAAAAAAACCTTTTCTTTTTGTAGCGCCTGAAGCTCTTTGTTCAATTCTTCAAACTTTCTCAAAGATAAATCGGTTTCATCCACCGCCATGTCCTTGAAAGCATATCTTTCTGACTTGTCGATTTCATTCTTAATCCTCCTTATATCCTCTAACACCTCGATAAATTGATTCTTCCGGTCAAATTTCCTCTTTCGCATCTCCTCTACCTGTGGGAGGATGGCTCTGAGTTCGGCCTTCAAGCTTCCAGTGTCTTGATCAGACTACACAAAGAAAGGCCATCAACTATGGTAAATAAATACCACACCCAAAATTTACATTCCAATACATTTATATTTTACTTTTGCAGCTAATTTTTTACCATACCACTTTAAATCATTAAAATCTTTTTCATGGGCTTAAACAAAACTCAGCAATAGAGGCTGGTAAGTTAGCGAGTTGGCACATTAATTGAAGAAAGGAGCATAAATGCACCATATCAATAATTTCAGAATAAAGACATCAATCAACCAGGACATATTGATCTTCGATTCTGACCTGTCTAATATGTACTGGCCGCTCGCCCATAGCAGAGCAAATGGCAGCAAGCTCGGCCTCAGCATCAGCAATTGCCTGCCTTAGCTGAGCTCTACTCTTGTTTGCATGATCTACTTTTCTTCTATAAACTTCTAAACATTCTTGTTCTAATTCCGACAACATTTTGTCTCTTTCAGCATTACATTCTCCAACCTCGTCCCAGATTATCTGATGGATTTATCAACCAAACATAATATTGATCATTACAGCATTACCCTCAGAACCCAAAAATACAAAAAATCCACTCAAGCAAAGAAAGGACATAAAAATATCAAAAGTAATGCAATAAAAAAAAATAAACTTTATAATAAGAAAACCTGTAATTCATTTAGAAGAGATCCACATGTCGTTTCGAGATTCGAAAGCAGCTTGCCTTGACCTGACATGTTAAGGTGATAATACCTGCCCATAAAAGCCATTGTAATAAGATACAACTAATATGCTACTATATACTTTTCTTCGGAAATTTTTCACTTATAACACAATTTCTATTTCAACTGTGTGTCAGTTATCAACAAACATTTCCAAGCCTCCAAATTATATTCATTCTAACAAATAACAGCATAATTAAACCTCAGACGGAGTGGTATGACATAAAATTGAAGAAAAACACCTGCATTTTTCTGTTCAAAGCAAGGAATTTGTTCAGTACACTGAATAATGAAATAAAACGGCAAAACCCTAGATAGCTAAATCTAACTCACTATTGCTCAATTAAAACCACGAGTTAACACAAAGTTATCAATTTCTATCTCAAATTTTACTGTCACCCCCGTTCAATTTTCCGATCTGCTCAATTTATTTCAATCAACAAACGATATTAAAAAAAAAAAAAACCTAAAAGTAAACCTGAGGCGTACCTGCAAATTAAAACTCAAAACCAATTGAAAAATGTTGCTAAAGTCACAAATCAGAAGAAGAGTGGTATAATATCTGAGCGCGCGGTTGATAAGAAAGTGAAATGGATTCACAGATTTTCAGATATGGAGTAAAAGCTAGAGAGAAAAAGTTGAGAGCAGGAGTTTTTGAAAATCCGACCGTTGAGTTGGAGGTTTTAATAATAGTGTGAACTAAAAGAGTGATTTGAAAATTTGAAAATAGCTATTCACACGTGCCTGTTGCAAGGAATATGCTGGAGCATACGTTAAACAAATTAAAATAAAAATCATAAATCATAAATAAGGGAGACTTAAAATATTTCGGGTTTCTTTTCTGTAATAATAATACTAAATCTCCTAAAAAAATTTAAGATTTAAATTTGAATTATTAGACTAAAAAATTGAAAAATTTAATCATTTATAGTAAACTGTATAAAAGAATTAGTCATATTATTCAATTGAGGTAAATTTTGGTGGACTCCATTATAAATAAGGTACATATTTAAAAAAAATCAATTCTCTCTTTTAACGATTTCTCTAATTATAGCTCTGTCCTTGCAACATGTTTATACTTTATACTATTGACTATGTGAATAAAATAGTAGTCAATTTCCTATTTTGCACTTTGCACCTCAAATTAGATCAATTTTAATTTTGAACCCTCAAAGTTAATGATTAATTTTGAGGAACTTACAAAAAAAATTCCCTTCTTACCCTTGTTAGAGCATAAAAGTTTAAAGTATCCATTTTTTTAAAATTAATCATTGCATCATAAATCACTTCTCAATTAAAAAAAAATTCAAATAATAGACAAATACTAGTAATAACGAGAATAAATATTAACATTAATGGGAGAAATACTCGCATTAATGTGAGTTAAAAACTGGTCATGGGGCCTTAATATGAAAACACTACAAGAAATTTGTTTATTAGGTACGATTTTTTTTTGCACGAAAATAATTTTGTGGCTAAAATACACAATAGAGCACTAAATTTTGCTTTTGTGCTCAAAAGTTTTCTCCACAGGTCTAATACGTCCCAAAATATAATTTATGATAAGCAACAAAAAATGTCATCCCTAAATATGCTATTTTGCCACATCTCCAAATTTTTCGTACCAAAATAGTATCCTTCTACTACATAGAAAAAAAATTCGTGCCTAATTAATTGGGCTACGCTGAAGAAAATTCAAAGCATACTTCGTGCCCTATTAGGCTAAACACAGCTTCTTTTATTTTTTTTCCCCAATTTCATTTCACATATCAGTATTAAAATTTCAAATTTCTCTCACTTCATTTTTTCCAGTACTGATTTCTCTCACATCGCTTACCTCAAAAAGTCCCGCAATCACCTCCTGCCGGCGTGTCGCCTCACCCTCACCGTCTACCGCCGCACCCTCGCCTCCTAGTCGCTGCATCCTCGCCACCTTACCTCCGAAGCTAGGTTAGTAATCTTCACTAGAATCACTACTCATCTCGCCACACTAGAATCACTTCAAAGTTTCATAGATTACTGGAAACTATTACAGTGAATTAAATTAACCCTTAATTGGTCGCCATAGATAGTTTGGTTGAGTTAATTGTGAGGTTTGGAGTGAAATTAAGCATTCTTGGTGAAGATATTTATCATACTACATCACTTTGAAGATATCGAATAAGGAAAAATTCACTTGTTAGATCTATTTGTCTTCTCTGTTTTGGTAGGTTTAGATGCTTGCTATTTTGTGAATGTTGCCTTTATTTTATAAAACTGTTTAGGAATTTTATTTGCTTAGGTATGCATTTTAGGAATTGTCAATAATTGATTTATGATTATGGTTCTCATATTAAATTATCAGCATTCTATGCTACAGTTTAGTTTATCTTTAAATTGAAGACATGATAAGAGGATATTGAAGCATGTAAGGGGGTGATGTTTATTGTTCATTGAATGGATATACACTGTGTATAATTTGTCCTGGATTTGGCATTATGCATTAGCTTCTGTGAATGAGCTTTCGTCAATAATTTAACGAGGTTCTTGAACAAGTTTTAACTCCATATATTTATATATTTCTCTTTACATGTTTATAGTCAGTCACTAAAAACTTGTATTGTCATTTATCTATTATACTTGGCAAATTATGTAACTTACTTTTTAACTACAGACTAGTAAAACCAAGTTTGAGGACTTTCAAAAGGGTAGTTCTGACTTCACGCGAGTTGAGTATTCCTCTCATCATCTAACTTGGTTTTATATATACTCAGTTGAAGTTATTCATCTGTTTTTATATATTATTACAACTATGTCAAATTGAAGTATCAAATTTTAAGTATACCAAACTCATGTGTGTTTAATAATTCAAGTGCCTTTTTGTATAAATACCCATGTTTGTGGTTTTAACTCTATAAATTGAAGTCTGAATATCAAATCATATTTACTTAAGTGTTGAAATATGCTTAGTAGTTGGATTTCTGTTCAATTTGGCTGCAATTGAAGTTAATTTTTAAGCTGAAGACATGATCAGAGGATATTGAAGCAAGTAAAGTGTTGATGTTTATTGTTCATTGAATGGATTTGGCAAATTATGTAACTTACTTTTTAACTATAGGCTAGTAAAACCAAGTTTGAGGACCTTCAAAAGCGTTGTTCTGACTTCACGTGAGTTTTAATAAGCATTGAAGTTGTTATGCCTCTTCTTGAGTTAGAGTTGTTGAAAACAGAGCTCAAAGCTCTTCTAAACTTTTGATACAAAAATTAGACCACTTGTATTTTCTGATCATACTTGTTAAGAAGAGGATAATTTTCTTAATTATCTTTATTATGCTTAATAATGGAGAATTACCATAAGACAAATTAATTAATTGAAGTCTGGATATTTTTCAAATCATATTTACTTAAGTGTTGAAATATGCTTAATAGTTGGATTTCTGTTCAATTTGGTTGCAATTGAAGTTAATTTTCCTATTATTTTAACTTTAATTGTTTATGATTTGTAGTTATTTAGAGCTAAATACCTGTCCTCAGTCTTTGTCAAGAGATTGGTGAAGTTTCTACCACTTCCTCATCCAAGGTAGGCCTATTAATTTCACTTATGCATGGTTTATCCTTGAATTTTCTAATTGAATCTATCTAGTCTCTATTGAAGTATGGACATTATACAATCATTTGAGTTTCTTTCAAGATATTAGTTATTGATTTACTCAACTAGTAATAATTGTGAGTTTCTTTCAAGATAGTAGTAAACTTCAAACATGTTTCCCCTTCTTATTGAAACTGCGTTTTTCCTTCTTATTTGCTGATTGAGTTAAAATTTTGGTTCTAAAGCAGGTTTGTAATTTTTTTTGAAAAAAATGGATAGAAATTGGATGAATGCCAAGAAATGGTCACATGAATACGTACAAGGGGTCAATGACTTCATGATTTTTGTCCAAAATCCAAAATGGTGAAAACATTGCATTCAAAATCAACACCGTTGCCTTTGAGGTCATCCAGGCAATCAAAGGGGAAAGATTTGATCTCAACCCCTCTGGAATCACTTTGTCCAGGTATCAGTTATTATGAACATTTCTTGAGTAAAGAGAACTGGAATTATTTTTTTTATCATTTATAATTATCTTAAAGTAACATCAAAGGGTTTAAGTATGAAATTAAACCAATAGAATTTTCAACTTGGAATAGGAATCTGGGCTAAAGCTAGTGGTTCTTCTTGTTTAGATAAAAAAAGGTTGGTCTAATATAACATGCATGGAATCACTTCAACTTGTAAACATTTACTAATTCTGGAAATTCTAACTGAATATTTGGTTATATATATACTTAAACTATATCCCTGAAAATCATATATATACTTAAAACATTTGATGTTACTTATGTGGATCCATTATCATAGTATTTTTCATATCAAGATCTATATCTAACAAGTTATATCTCTTTACTATTGATGCAGGAAAGATGTGAAATTAATAGAAATAATCGGTCAAAGCTTTCTATATTACATAATCAGGGGTCTCGAGCTTTCGTAACTCTTCTTAATGAGCTTGTAAGTGAAAGAATTAGATAAGATGTTGTGTAGTGTTTATATTTGGATGAGTTCTCTTATAGATCATGTGTCCTTTAATAAAGGTTATTCGGTAATTGAAAGTTTAGTTATGAGTAAAAAACAAGGAGCTGATTTCTTGAAGTGACTTGATCTGCTATAATTTTTGTCCTTTAATAAAGGTTATTATAGAAAAGTAGTGTTTCTTGCTGGAAAATTGTTAGTGGTGGATTTAACTAGTACAAACTCAAATCTTCACTTTTTTTTTAAGTTTTAAATGACTTTTTTCATGATATGGATACAGGAAGAAAAGGCAGGCAAACAATTGGATAAAATTGAATTCTTTCCTCCTACACATTGCACTGATGGAAAATGGACAACTTCAGAGTGTGAAGTTAGATATGTGAGTAATATAATGATATAATAACTAATTTTCTATAATTTGTATTCTAGTCATATTTGTAATTTGAATTTGATCAATTTTGAACAGAAATCTATGCTAAATGTCCAAGCAAAATCGATAGCAGAGGGAAATTCGATGACGCCAAATGAATGCTATGACGAGGTTATGGTTGTGAAATCAGGATATGATAAGGGATTTGGATATGGACCAAAACCTCCAAGAAAGGCTTCGAGTGCAAGCACTAGAAAACTTGAAGAAGCTCTAAAAGATTCTCAAATTGAGAACACCCGGCTTAAAGAGCGCTTGGGGGCAGCAGAAACTCAATTGGATGAGCTTAATGCTCGAATGGCAAACCAAGACAAGATTTTACAAATGATACTATCTCAACAAAATCTACAACCACCTATCTCTCATTAGTAAGTACTTGAATTATCCTTTCAATTAAATTTCTTTCTATAATTTTATGTTCTTGCTTTCTTTAGTTCTGGAGACGTCGTTATTCGATTTTTTATTTTCTCTATATATTCACATTATATATATCGAGTGGAGAAATATGATTCAGTGACTGATTTGTTTGCTACTATAAATTCATGATGTAGTAGAATAAAATGGAACTGGATCAATTTGTGTATGGTGGTCTGAAATTACCACCTGAATTAGCTAGCTAGTTTGGATATCTTGGCTTTTGGTACATTAAAAGTATTCATTTTCTTATCTTCTACTTCCCATGTCCTATTTGAGCTAGCTATCTTTAATTTATAATAAGGTTTATACAATGAATATACACCTGCTCCTAGAGCAGTTAGTTTGAGGTTATAAATTAGCTCATATATCAAAGTTTATATAAAGAATTGTATGACTACAGAACACACATTAATTCTTCCCTGGCCCAACCCTGGATAAGAGAAGACAAAAGCCTCATGTAATTTGGGATCGATGAGTCTTTATGCATCTTCAAAACTCATAATTAAGCTAATGCGGGCAGAACTAGCTAGCTAGGCTAAGTAACTTGAACTAAGCTAGTTTACACCAATTTATTGGTGCATAATTGTTGATTAGTCCTCTACATTAGTTTACAGATTAGTGAAGTCATGATGAATTTTGACATGAATTTAATTTCATTGTTTTGTTTTTATTTGCATGTTCTCATTGTTGTTGTCTTTGCAATTTTCAGATTCATTGGCTGGTTTATCTATACTTTCAACCGACTTCTAGAATGACTTGGTACTATATCCACTTGGAAGGAAAAATATGATGAGATTTTGGAGTTGTGTTTTTTGCTTGAGCAATAATAATACTTGCTTTGAACAACTATTTTCTATTTGTTTGAATGTAATAGTTTTAGAAGTTTTGAATATAAGTTGGGTGTTTTGAATATTTTGATCATGGAGGTCAAAATTTGAAGGAATGTTTCACTGGTGAAGTGTTGAAATGATGAATTCTAGGAACTTTTGTGCTTAAGATGATCTAATTGAACTATTTTATTAAAATGATTTCACTTTTGAATTAGGATTTTGGATACAATGACCTAAAAGAATTAGTATCATGCATAAAGTATATTATAATTCATCCCCTTAAATACTGGCAATTTACTACGCCAATATAAATTCGTCCCCTTAACTCTGGAAATACAATACAACTGTAAATTCGTCCTCTTTGCAAAGATTGTGCTACGAAAACTGGGTTTTAGGGACGGTTTTAGGGGGCATTGTAAACGAATTCTACTGTGCACAAAGGGCTACAATTGTGGACGAAATATATGCTCTGTCCTACAAGGAGTATCTTTGGGGACGAAAACAGTAATAGCGTCCTTAGAGAGTTTTAGCGTCGCGGCTTTAGCGACGGTTAGGGCTACGAATTTTTTTTGTAAATAGTACCTTTTAGCGACGAATTTTTATGATTTGGCTGCGAAAATTTTCGTCCCCAAAGACCTGATTTCTTGTAGTGAAATTTATTTTTTATAGTTTTATAAGGGATAAATACAAGAAACTCTATCGTGTTATGCAAAACATGCATGAAACTACCCGGTGAAATATTTATTGCATTGCATGCATTGCATATAATTTCCTTGTATTTTTAGAAATTTTGCACAAAATCCCTATTAAACTATTTATTACATAGAATTCCCCTATACTATTAAATATTTAACAAAAAATCCCATCCGCATAAATTGAGACAGTCTATTTTTGTATGTAATAAATAATTCACATGATAATTTAGTCCATGTTTCGCATACCCCTTATTATAATTATATACAATAGAATTTTAAACAATGTAGTTATGAACCTTTAATATTAGTTTGAAATTAATTAAATTATAAAAAAAATTGTATTAGTACATTTCCATAGTATAGTTATGCAGTAATATTATATTTATGATATTAATACCCTCAATATTTAGTGAAGTTAATTACAAAATAAATATTTTATTTTTCATTATTTTTAAACTTTATAACTTTATTACATATATTGTTCATTTATCAATTAGATTGAAAAAAAAAACTTCAATTTCCTGCTTTTACAATAATTTACAAGATATCAAATTTGATCATATATATTATATACTTTTTAAAAATAAAAATATAAGGAAGCATTTAGGTGGTAACTGGTAATTCATTATTATATTTCCAATATTCTTTCAATAAAGTATTCTCATCTTCAATTCATGATATCTACCAAAAATTCAAGTCCAAAAAATATAACATGAGCAGCACTTTGAGATTATGGAGTTTGGCCATGTCTTCTAAATCTCTAATTTCATTCATCCCTGCACGTATTTACGCGTCTAAGTATTTGCACCTCAAATCATAAATCCCATTACCTATATATATATACAACTCCATTGCACCATGTCCAAACAAGCAATCACACATTTACAATTAAACCAAAAAACAAAAAAAGGGAGAAAAAAAAAAGAGAGTGTTTCTCCAGCCATGGCTCCTATGGATCCTTCTTACGAGCAAGAACGAAGCAAAACCCGTAAGAGGTTCATAATCATCGGCCTATCTTCGATCATTCTTGTCGCAGCTATAGTCGGAACCGTGGTTGGAGTTACTCGATCGAAAAACAATAAATCGAATAATAATGAGGACTCCAAAGTCTCATCCTCCATCAAAGCTGTTTGCGGCGCCACATTATATCCCGACTCGTGTTACAACAGCCTCGCTCCAATGGTTAAATCAGGCAATCTCAAGCCACAAGATTTATACAAATTATCGGTCCAAGTCGCAATAGGCGAACTATCCTACGCCTCCAAGAAATTCCTCGATGATGGTGTCAAAGAAATGAATATCACAGATAAAAGAACGCTTGCAGCCATATCAAGTTGTCAAGAATTGTTCTCTCTTGCATTGGATCACCTCAACAGTTCACTCTCCATACCAAACAAGAAATTGCTCGACTCATTTGACGATTTACGAACATGGTTAAGTTCCGCAGGGACTTATCAGCAAACATGCATCGATGAGCTGGAATCCGTGTCAACCGGATTAAGTTCTACAAATTTCCAAAACTCGACTGAGTACACAAGTAACAGCCTTTCATTGATTACCAGAATGGAGGAGTCCCAAAATTTACTTGGTGCAATAGGAAGGCGACGTTTGATGAGTGTCAGTGAATCACCGGAATGGCTGTCGTTTCACGACAGGAAACTGCTTCAGACTCCGAGTTCGACAATAAAGGCGGATGCAGTAGTGGCGAAAGATGGAAGTGGAAAGTACACAACAATTTCAGATGCACTCAAAGCTGTTCCTGAGAAGAGTGACAAAAGATTTGTCATCTATGTGAAAAAGGGTGTTTACGTTGAGAACGTTAGAATTGAAAAGCCAATGTGGAACGTGATGATTATCGGTGACGGAAAGAACATGACCATCGTTTCGGGAAGCCTTAACAACGTCGATGGGACTCCCACATTCCAATCTGCAACATTCGGTAATTAGTACTTTATAATTAGTTCACTTATTTTCCACTTTCAAGAAGCTAACTAATCAATGACAACATATTTTCATCTTCTGTTGTTTAGCTGTTTTCGGGCAAGGATTCGTTGCCAGGGACATCGGATTTGTGAACACGGCAGGGCCAGCAAAGCACCAAGCCGTGGCCATGATGTCGACCGCTGATCTTTCTGTGTTTTACAGATGCACTTTTGACGCATACCAAGACACACTCTACGTGCACTCTAACCGTCAATTCTACCGTGAATGCGACATTTATGGGACGGTAGATTTCATTTTTGGAAACTCTGCGGTTGTTATTCAAAACTGTAACATTCTACCGAGGAAGCCAATGCAGGGCCAACAGAACACCATTACGGCCCAAGGCAAGTTCGATCCTAACCAGAACACTGGAATCTCGATCCAGAACTGTACCATTTGGCCTGCGGAAAATCTCACAGGAGTCAACAATTTCTTGGGTCGACCATGGAAGAACTACTCTACTACAATTTTGTTTCAAAATGTGATGGACAAGTTCATTGACCCAAAGGGGTGGTTACCGTGGGTCGGAACATCTGCGCCGAATACCATTTTTTATGCTGAGTTCAAGAACGTAGGCCCTGGCGCGGCGACTATAAATCGGGTTAAGTGGAGGGGATTGAAGTTGAACCTTGTTGCTGCACAAGTTAGGAAATTTACAGTTGGGCCCTTCATTCAGGGGGATAAATGGCTTCCAAAGGCAAATGTTACATACAAATTGGGACTTTGATTTGATGTTTTTGGAGATCTTTTCATATTGTTTTGATTTCTATGGCTTGTTCTTGTTTTTGAGTACTCCATTTTTTCTTTCTTACGAAATTTGTATTAATCATCACAAATTAAAGTGGTGTTTTCAAAAGCTTAAAAGAATCACTTTTCTGTTTTTTTTCCCGCCAAAAGTGCTTATAGTGTGTCTGCAAAATCCAGTTATAATTTAGTTTCTCTGAAATAAAGAGCTAAAACTGACGGAGACTGCTTCTAACTTTTCTTCTCTTAATTTGCACACTTATAATAATTTTTTTTCTCTTAAGCTGCATACACTTAAAAATGGACTTTTGCTTGTATTAAGCAATGAAAATCTATAATTTTAACTTGACTTTACGAAAATAATTCTATAGAGTTTTTATTTGTATCTTGACTTTTAGTTTAACTTTACAGTTATTATTGTTCGCGTTAAATGAAAATCACCCCATGTACTATCTCTAATTGTTAAGATACACTCCATGTGTTAGTTTTATTGACAAAAACCCTTGTATAATTTATTTGAACAAGTGTTATTACAATCGGACCGATCGACCATGGAGGTCTCTTGAGTCCAGACAATCTTAGGGCATCTTCATTGATTGAAGGGGAGGGGGAGTCCATTGGAAAAGGAAAAGAAAAATGATTGAAGGGGAGATGAGAGGTGGGTGTTGGGGAGGTGAATGAACCACCTCCTCGGGGGTGGGGCAGTTGGTGGCCAGACCTTCCCACCTACCTTTGTCGTTGCCCAGTACATGTTTTTTTTTTTAGTTAAATTAGGAATATTTATATAAAATATTTTTTTCAAATCTTAATCTTAATTTTATTTCTTGTATAATCTATAGTTTTATTTAATAAACTTAATATTAATTTATTTATTACTTGTAATGTTATTATTAATTTTTTTATGGTTAATGTCAATGTTAAATTACTTATTAATTCTAATGTTTAATTACTATTAGTATAATCATTAAATTTTATTATTTTTATTTTATAATCATTTTATTAAGTGAGAGAGGAAGTATGAGAATTGAAATTAAAAAGAATGGATAGATTGAATCATTGAAGATAACTTACTAAAATAGGAGTCTGAAGGGAAAGAAAAGTATGAGGAGAATGATAGTATGACGGAATATGGCCTTAGAAAGTGGGTGTGGACCGCTAAAAATCGATAAAACCAATCAACAGGAAAGTGGTTTGACCGCAATTTGCATTAATAAGATACATTTCAAGGATGGTTGTGCACAAGTTGTAAAGAAAACAACGGAGAAGGACATAAAACGTGAAAGGGAAGAAAAGATAAATAGAGGACAAAATTGTAGAAAAAGTTACAAATTAATAAGGGATTTGGGATTTTTGTCCCAAATTATATCATCTTACCGAATTTCATTTCGTAATTTAATATTTTTTTGGAGTATCGTCCCATCGTAAATTATAAGACGGAAATTGCGCATGTATCCGTTAAATTGCCACATGGTTGTTTACGTGTCATGCAGAGGAAAATTTTAGCATTAACATTTATAAAATATTACAGAATACGTTTCAAACTAATTACAAGATTGAATCGACATTTTCATTAATATAGAAATTTAATATTGGGACTAAATTCATGTAAAATAGTAAATTACGGGACGAAATTCGACGAGTTGATATAGTTTGGGATGAAAAATCAAAATTAGTATTAGTTTGAAACTATATTACGGAAAAATATTATATTAAGGAACGAAATTCGGTAAGGTGATATATTTTGGAATAAAATCCAAAATTATTAATTAATTTGACACATTTTCGCAATTTTGCCAAAAAAAAAAAAAACATGAAATCAAACAAGACCAGTGAACAAAAAGACAAAAATTACCTTAATTAACTTTTTCATTAGATTCCCTACACATTACACCTACTACATAAGCACTCTATTCTCATGGGCGAGTCATCTAATTTAAAGTGTTGCATTTTACCCATTAGATTTGAAGCTATCTTCATGACATAACTAACTATCAATGAATGAACAAATTAAATACATGAAAACACAAACACAATGTGTTTA
The DNA here is from genome assembly GCA_003313485.2 of Penstemon barbatus. Taxonomy (NCBI): domain Eukaryota; kingdom Viridiplantae; phylum Streptophyta; class Magnoliopsida; order Lamiales; family Plantaginaceae; genus Penstemon; species Penstemon barbatus. Next base: position 14,436,863 of record CM064880.1, read on the forward strand.
TATTAAGTTGAGTTGAACATTTTATAATCAGATTACATTTTATTTTTATGGAGGAGCAACAAAGCTTGCTAGATAGTTTCAAGTTCTTACAATTGGAAGTGATGCCTAGGGCCACCGATCCTAAGATTGAAAAAACATTTTCAATGGAAGTTGCTTTGCGAATTAATGTTATGGAAAAATAATTATGAAGATTGAAGAAAACAAAGCTGGTGACATATGAATGGAATAATGGGGGAAGAAGCCATTGCTGACTGCAATTGGCCGCCTGGAGAAGAAGATGATGTTACCCAACGGGTGAAGGTTAACGTCAGCAGCGCGAATGAGCTTAACCACCACCTCTGAATCCACCTCCAATTCAATCTTTGGTACGCGTCTATCCCATGCTAATTCAAGGGCCAGTAGTTTGCAAGAATAATCTCCTACCTAGAAGCTTTAACATTTTGAAATATAAATTTGTTTTGAGCATTCCAAATCCTCCACAAAATAGCAACAAACATGAGGGGCCAGGGGGTATCAGGGGAAATGATGTTCTCGAAGAACTCCTTCGTAATGTTATCCTTAATCCATGAGCCCGAGCTGAGATGCCTGAATTTTAGGAACTGCATGGGGATTATAGCAAACTCCCAAACCGTTCTCGCCTCCACGCAGTCACGTAGGGTGTGGAGTATAGTTTCAGGGTGGTTGTTACACCGAGGACATAAGTTTGAACCTGCGAGCTGCCTTTCGAATCTCAAGACATTTGTTGCAATACTGTTGTGGAGGCAAATCCAAATGAAAAGTCTGATCCGTTCGCTGCATTTAAATTGCAAATGCAAACTAACAAATAGGAAAAAGTAAAATTTAAACAAAATATAATGAGGTAAAAGTACATCTAAACTAACAAATTCCAAGCTCTAATTGCAAAAATTGGGGATAAATTTAAAAAGGCAAATTGCAAACCTTAATTGCAAAAAAATTGAAACACAAGATAGGCATGATGCATCTTCAAGCTTAATCTTCACTCTTCATGGATAATTTTTCTTCGGGTTAGGACTTGATAGTTTTCCTTTAATATGTAATTTGTTGGGCTTGCTTAAGTTTTACTTTTAAAATTTGTATGTGAATTGTACTTTTGAAATTTTGTTGCTAAGCTGTCCATGGTCCTAGCAAACACATGAAAATTAAGGGCTACAAATTTAAAGTTCGCTTAGGGCCACAAAAAATTCAGGTCGGCCCTGTACATTAATGTAATTATTTCAACTCTTTTCCATTGGCTAATAAAACATTTAAACTTGGTTCATTTTTCAAAGTTTCTTCAAGTATACGAGGAGTTGTGGAATTCCCTCAAATCAATTGGTACAAATACAAATGAATGATAGAAGAAATATTATGAGAAAAAATAAGGTATACAAAACAAAAAAGCATCAAGCAATTGATCAAATATGATCCAAAAACTTCAAATCAAAGGCCGGATTTGTAGGTAACTTTTGTGTTTGGAAGCCATTTATCCCCCTCAATGAAGGGCCCAACTGTAAATTTCTTAACTTGGGCATCAACAAGGTTCAACTTCAATCCCTTCCATGTAACCCGATTCTTGGTCACCGCACCCGGACCCACGTTCTTGAACTCCGCGTAAAAGATGGTATCCGGTGCCGAAGTTCCGACCCATGGTAACCACCCTTTTGGGTCAATAAACTTGTCCATCACATTCTGAAAGAAAACTGTAGTAGAATAGTTCTTCCATGGTCGACCCAGGAAATTGTTCACACCTACGAGATTTCCCACAGGCCTAATGGTACAGTTTTGGATCGAGATTCCAGTATTCTGGTTAGGATCGAACCTGCCTTGGGCCGTAATGGTGTTCTGTTGGCCATGCATTGGCTTCTTCGGTAAAATGTTACAGTTTTGAATTACAACTGCAGAGTTTCCAAAAATGAAGTCCACTGTCCCATAAATGTCGCACTCGCGGTAGAACTGACGGTTAGAGTGAACGTAGAGTGTGTCTTGGTATGCGTCAAAGGTACATCTATAGAACATGGAATGATCAGCGGTTGACATCATGGCCACGGCCTGGTGCTTTGCTGGCCCTGCCGTGTTCTTGAATTGCACGTCTCTTGCGATAAATCCCTTGCCAAAAACAGCTAAACAGAAGTTGAAAACATATTCTCATTAATTAGTTAGCTTCTTGAAAATCAGAAAATAAGTACTAAATAGATTCGTTAAACTTATAATTACCGAATGTTGCAGACTGGAAAGTGGGAGTTCCATCGACATTGTTAAGGCTGCCTGAAATGATGGTGTTGGCCTTCCCGTCACCGATAATCATCACGTTCCACATTGTCTTTTCGATTCTGACGTTCTCAACGTAAACACCCTTTTTCACATAGATGACAAATCTTTTGTCACTCTTCTCAGGAACAACTTTGAGTGCTGCTGAAATTGTTCTGTACTTTCCACTTCCATCTTTCGCCACTACTGCATTAGCCTTTATGTTCGAGCTCGGGATTTGAAGAAGTTTCCTGTCGTTAAACGACAGCCACTCAGGTGATTCACTGAAGCTCATCAAACGTCGCCTTCCGATTGAGCCCATTCTATCACTGGACTCCTCTGAAGCCGCAATTTGCTTATCTATCATGTCAGTAATAGCAAGGCTGTTGCTTGTGTACTCCTTCGAGTTTTGGAAATTTGTACTCGCTAAAGAACTTAATCCGGGTGATGCGGATTCCAAGTCATCAATGCATGTTTGCTGATAAGTCCCTGCGGAACTTAACCATGTTCGTAAGTCGTGAAATGATTCGAGCAATTTCCTGTTTGGTACGGAGAGTGAACTGTTAAGGTGATCCAATGCAAGAGAGAACAGTTCTTGGCAACTTGATATGGCTGCAAGTGTTCTTTTGTCAGTGATGTTCATTTCTTTGACACCATCATCGAGGAATTTCTTGGAGGCGTAGGAGACTTCGCCTATTGCGACTTGGAGGGATAATTTGTATAAATCTTGTGGCTTGAGATTGCCTGATTTAACCATTGGAGCGAGGCTGTTGTAACACGAGTCGGGATATAATGTGGCGCCGCAAACAGCTTTGATGGAGGATGAGACTTTGGAGTCTTCATTATTATTCGATTTGTTGTTTTTGGATTGAGTAACACCAACCACGGTTCCGACTATAGCAGCGACAAGAATGATCGAAGATAGGCCGATGATTATGAACCTCTTGCGGGTTTTGCTGCGTTCTTGCTCGTATGAAGGATCCATAGGAGCCAATTAATATTGTTGGTGAAACTCTTTTTTTCTTTTGTTCTAACTTTTGATTTTGGAAATGTGATTACTTGATTGTAAGTGTTGAATTGGAGGTGTATATATAGCTAATATATACGTGCAGGCAAGAATGAAGTTTAAGGACTTAGCCAAACTCAAAGTGCTGCTCATGTTATATTATGAACTTGATCATATATATGATTTAATTAACCAAATTGGGAAAAGTCAATGCAGGGCCAACAGAACACCATTACGGCCCAAGGCAGGTTTGATCCTAACCAGAACACGGGAATCTCGATCCAGAACTGTACCATTTGGCCTGCGGAAAATCTCACAGGAGTCAACAATTTCTTGGGTCGACCATGGAAGAACTACTCTACTACAATTTTGTTTCAAAATGTGATGGACAAGTTCATTGACCCGAAGGGGAGGTTGCTGTGGGTCGGAACATCATTGCCGAATACCATTTTTTATGCTGAGTTCAAGAACGTAGGCCAGTTGCAAAATGTTTAAAACAATATGTATATATAAAATATTATAGAATATTTTATATTACTAAGTACTGTAGTAAATTATTCTCACAGAATAATTTTTTATAAAATATTATGAAATACTTTATATTATAAAAACTATAGTAAATTATTTCTATAGAATAATTAGTTACTATTAATTCTAATTTTAAATCTCAGTATAATTTATTCTTACAGAACAAACAAAATCAGAATTAATGACAATGCACTTACTGAAATAATTCTGAAACGAAAAAATCGATTGAGGCTTACTAATGCAATATCCTTAAGACAATATTTCTGGGCTATCAAAAGTGCAATAATTTGTCGCAGTAGTCTCCCAAGATACAATAGTCGGATACTTGTTTCTTTGCACAAAGAACAAGTGCACAGCGGACTTTTAACAAATAGAATATTTAACAAATATTAAGAGAAGAATACAGAGAGAAGAAAGATAGGATTCTACTTTTGATTGCTGGAAAACGGAACGAGAGAATTTGTCAAATTCTCCCTCAATTTATAGATGATCAAAGGGTGTTGCTGGAGTCTGAAGTGACATGACTTTTCGGATTAAACCATTAATATTGATTCGGTCCGAACAGAACTGGTGCAACAATTCAAAAAATGGCGCACGAATTTTAAGAGACAGGTCAGCTAGCGGATCTTGTTCGGGTCAACCGGATCTGCTACGCATATCTAAATTAATTTATTGGGCTTTAAGTACTGGGCCAAAAAATTAAGTAAACTTTGTACAAAAAGATAATATATTGTTGAAACCCAATCCCAATCTCAATCTCAACTCAATCTCATTCCAAATTTGAGCCCGGACCGCGCCGTCCCGTGCCGATCGGACGGCGGCGAGCACGAGTGTGGTGAAACCATAGTCATGCACTTCTTCTCCCCTCATAAAACTTGGTATCCCCAAATGGCCCAACCCTAATCCAAATTTTTGCATTATAATTGACAAAATTCTTCCAATTTCCTCCTAAAACCAATTGGGTTAATACCCATAAAAACCAACAGGCCCTGGCGCGGCGACCATAAATCGGGTTAAGTGGAGGGTATTGAAGTTGAACCTTGTTGATGCACATGTTAGGAAATTTACAGTTGGGCCATTCATTCAGGGGGATAAATGGCTTCCAAAGGCAAATTTTACATACAAATTGGGACTTTGATTTGATGTTTTTTGAGATCTTTTCATATTGTTTTCATTTCTATGCCTTGTTCTTGTTTTTGTGTACTCCATTTTTTCTTCCTTACGAATTCTGTATTAATCATTTGTATTTGTGTCAATTGAGTTGAAAACCAAAGAGATATCAACTTTTCGTTACAAACTAAGGTATTGTTTTGAAGAGCTTAAAAGAAATGCCAGAAACTTAGAAGCAGGGAGGCTGCTTCAAGTTTTTGATGACCTTTTCTTCTCTTAATTTGCACACATTATTTACTTATAGCAGTTTTTTTCTCTTAAAAAGCATACACTATATTTTTTTATTCTCAAATTTTAGTATTGATTTTTCATAAATTTCTGGTCCAAGTAAAAGCTCAAGCATTTACAAACACCACCTAAAAAGAAAAAAAATGGACTTTTGCTTGTATTAAGCGATTAAAATATATACTTTTAATTTGACTTTACGAAAATAGTTCTATAGAATTTTTATGTGTATCTTGACATTTAGTTTAACTTGATACAGTTATTAATTTGTTCGCGTTAAATGAAAATCAACCCTTGTATTATCCTTAATTGTCACAAAAACTCTCGTATGTTTTATTTAAACAAGTATTATTAAAACTGGACCGACCGATCAGTTCGACCATGGAGGTCTCTTGAGTCCGGACTATCAACAAAAGCCAATGCCTTAAAAAGTGAGTGTGAACCGCTAAAAATCGATCAAAAACTGGTGAACAACAAACCAGTTTGACCGCATTTTTCATTTATTAATACAATATATTTCAAGGATGGTAGTAGACAATTTGTTGAGAAAACATTGAAGAAGGATATAAAACGTAAAATGGTAGAAAAGATAAATAGAGGGGGAAATTATGTGCCTACCCGATGGATTCAATTCAATGGGGTATTGAATGAGCAATAAGTGTATATGAGAGGACATTTTTTTGTCCTTTTATATAAATGTGTTTATCATCCAACCCCTATGCATATATTCCACGGATATACGATAAATGTAATAAAACATGAAATCAAACAATATCAGTGAACAAAAACACAAAAATTACCTTAATTAACAAAAATATCAGTTGGGTTGCTTAGTTGCTAGCCAAGGATCATTTCAAATGTCAATATGAGTTATCTCATTAGATTCCCTATAAACAGAGTACACATGTAAGTAGGAAAATCCTTGCCCAAGCCTGGCTTGGCCAAATCCATCCAATCACCAAGCAAGTGTATTGCACTTGCTTTGTGATTGGTCACTTTCCTGGAAGTTACATCCAATCCCAAAGCAAGTGTATTACACTTGCCACGTAATTAGTTTGAGTTCGGCCAAACCTGGTCTGGGTAAGAATTTCCCTTGATACGTATGGCAGTGTTTTGAAAACCGGACAGGTCTGGCCGGTTCAACCGGTTCAACCGCTAACCGGTCCCCAATTCGGTCCAGTTTACCCCTAAAAACCAGTCTCCTAATTAACTAGTTTGAACCGGTAAAATCAGCTTCAAAATCGGTAAAACCAGTGAACCAGTGGTTTACTTAACATTTTTTCTTTAAATTTAGAATTTTTTTTTGTTATTGTTATTTATTTGAACTCTTGTTTAACATTTAATAGAATTGCAAATCTATACTTTAACTGGAATAATATTCATTATTTTAGTGTTTTAACAATCAATGCAATAATACATTTTCTTTTATATAAAGAAGTAAATAACCATTTTCTCATCATTGTGAATAATATTATTTTGTGTATGAAATTATGCAAATCAATTACCATATATCAACTTACAACAATAAAACCCAAATGAACAAGCCAAAACTTTGAAAATGAGATGAACTTTTAATTTTGTTGTCTTGTTTTGAATGTATGTATCTTTGATGGATACTTGAGATTTATATTTTTGACATTAATCTTAATTTTTAAGACATTTTGATTATTTGGATGAAACAATAAAAATATATAATTGCAAATAATGATAATTTCTTGAATTATAATTGTATTTTAGATAATCTAAAAATATATATATATAAATATTACATAATAATAAAGTCACACCGATTTTACCGATCGAACCAGTGATTGACCCGATCTAACGGATCGAACCAGTAACCAATAGGAATTCCGATTCAATAACCGATCCGGTTTTAAAACACTGACTATGGTGAATCATCTTCTAATTTAAAGGTGCATTTTACCCATTAGTTTACTTTTCAAAGGTTTTAAAGGGCAAAAGTGTAATTACAAGCTATCTTCATGAAATAACTAACTATATATTAATGAACATATTAAATACATGAAAACACAAACACAATGTGTTATATTAAGTAAAATTGAACATTTTAAATCAGACTACGTCTTATTTTTATGGTCATTTTAACTAGTTACGAAGTTGTGATCGCACCCTAAAGATTAATACTTTTGAATAAAACCTTAGAAATTTTAAATTTTTGAGTTTTTTCGCCCATAAGATACAACATATTTATATTTTATTGAGGAGCACCAAAGCTTGGTAGATTTCAAGTTCTTACAATTGGAAGTGATGTCTAAAAGGAAGGCATGAGCAGCTAGGCTGCACGGATACTCCGAAATTATATACTGTGCAGTACTGTTTGCGTATTGGATATTTGAATACTTAGGTACTCGTACGATACTTGTAAAATACTCCATCTTGTGGATTTCAATAATAAGAAAATAAAAAATAAAAAAGATTTGTATCGGATACTTGAGAGCATGTATTTATACAAATAATTTATAGATTATGTATATTATCAAAGTAACACTACATAAAACGCTTGAAAATCTGTATAGGACCAAATATTTTGGCTATGATATTAATACTATGTGTGACGGCACGACTCCGCGGCTCCGTCAGATAATACTCGATTAGATTTTTATTTAAGGAAAATGTTAAAATATCGATTTGTTTTTTGATTTTTGTTTTATTTTAAACCGATATAAAACCAAAACGTAAACTTAAAAGTTTAATTAAAAAATGATTAGTCCATAATCAGTCAACAATTAATGTATAAAATAGTTTATATTATTTAGTTTATTGACAAAGTAAAAATTCATTTTCAATTGGGAAAGTTTAAAGCGGAAGCGGTTTACAACGATATAAGAATAATTTAAATTACTAATTTTTTTTTTTTGGTAAGAAAAATAAATTCGATTTAATATTTATAGTTTAAAGCGGAAGTATTTAAAATAAACTTTCAAGGAAAACATGATGTGGTGAAAGAAATTGTGAAACCCAACAGGAGAAAGCAAGATTAATATCAAGATTGGAGAAAAATTATAATCATCTTCGTTTAAAAAAAAAATATCACTTTACAAAAATTAGCAAAATAATAAGATATTATAAAAGTTGCTTTAAAAGTTAGATGAGTTTTAAACCTAAGTTCAAGGGAGGATATTAAAATCAAATGAGAACCTAACAAATATACGACTACTCCCCGAAACTAGGGTGGGATCGCAACCGTGATGACCTAACCGCAACATGAACTATCATTTCCCAAACACCTGAAGCTGAAAAGAATGAAACACGAAATGCATAAGTTGATCGTCCAACTTAGTGAGGCTGTAGTGCACATCTGCATGTGATGCGTGGATGCAACATAATATACGTGAGCATATATAATAGTGCAATAAATAAACACATGCAATAACAATTTTAAGCATGTGAACAAGTAACCAACAGTTGCTGATGTCGTCCTTCTCTTACCCTCCAGTCCATATTATGATGCCCCCACCGAACACTCCAAGTAAGGAGCTACCTTACTATCTGTGCGCATAGACGTCTAATACCAAGAGTTTGACTTCACTCCCCAAGTGTAACCTCCACACTTGGTTTGTGAAGCCGAGTCTACGGTGGATCAAGGTAACCCTCCGGCCCTAACCTTCCGGGTTACCTATGACTCCGCACACCAAAATAGGGCCCACACAATAATAGCAAGCAGTAAAGTACAGTAACAATACAGTATAATAACAGTCCAATAACAATACAGTACAGTAACAATCCAGTTACATGAAATCAGCAACCAACTCAATAACAATCATTAAAATGGTTCAATATATGATATCCAGGACTCGTAAGCACATAGACATTATCATATAATTCAAGGTGTATATTTTGTCCTATAAGTTGAGTTTTTCATTGTATAATACATCGCATGCTCGTTCGTTAATTTATGGACTAAGTTGCATTTATGACTCGACCTACTAGCACATTCGGACTTACACACAAGTAACACACATCACTCGCCTGTGTAGCTTACGATTCTCGAGAAAATGCGGAAAAGTAGCATCTTCGGTTCCTGTACACGTTTATATAACGATCTTAGTCGAGCAAACAATTGAATCATGGTTGTTCAATATCGAAGCCACGATCAAAACTTGGCCATTTACTCCGATCTAAAGGTTCTATGGTTCATTCATGAACCGAGGTAAACATAGCCACGAAAGAGTTAAACTAGAACAAAACCGTTCTTATTGAGCTTTAAAATGTTTAATTAAAGGTTTTAAGTTAAGTTATTACTTCCAAGTAACTTTATATTCCTCAATGAAGTGTATCTGAAACCTGAGCATATGCGTATACGACTAATAAATTATCTTATAATCTTACTTAAATATAATTAAAGAAAATTCTATTAGATTTTCTAAATTAACATCTCAGATTTTTCCCTTAATTTTCCAGATTTACAAAACAGCCCCTAAATTTTTAAAAACATCCATTTTTCTGAAAATTTGCAACGAACTTTAAATCATAAGATTTTTAACTAGACTCATATCAAAAATCAAATAAAAAACAGAGTATTAAGTATTACTTCAAAAGTCAAAGCTTTAAAAACCCCACATGTTTAGAACTTTTCAAAAACACCCTCATAGTTTTGAAAACTTAAGAAAATCAACTTTCTTGAAAAATAATTCAAGATCCAAGCATTTAAGCAATATTTAAAAATAATCATGCATAATTTCAATCTAAAACTGAGATTAACAATAAGGTTTAATAACTTTTTACAAACTAACAATGAGAAACAAAAAGTTCATTAATTATAAGTTTTCTTCGGAAAAATTTACAAATTTTCAATCTTAAAACACAAGTGATCAAAGCACTACTTCAAATTAATAAATCAAAAGTTGATAAAATTAACTATGTAAAACAGCGACAAAACAACGCCTTTGCCCCCTTACTTTCAGAATTACAAACTAACCCCAAAAGTTTTGAAAACTCCCTTTTGCAAACAAAATTGGAGAACCTTTAAAACAAATAATTTTTAAGTAAACTCACATCAAATATCAAACTAAAATAGAGATTCTCAGTCCATTATACTCCCAAAAGTTTTGCATCCCTAACCCTTCAACTTTTAAAATCTTTCCAAAATACCCCCCAAAGTTTCGAAAATTATAAACAATAACTTTCTTACAAAAATAAATCAAGATCCAAATATCTAATAAACATTTATTTAAACCAAGCAAAACTACATTAAAAATCTGATGTTGAATATAAACTAAACAACTTTTCATAAAACTAAAATGGATAAAATAAAGTTCTTCAATATTCATATTTTGTGCAAATGAACACAAATTTCTAAGTCTTGAAATAAAAGCCATAAACTCAACCTAAACATGAAAATGAATCTGTTTTATAATGTAATAACTTAAATCTATTACTCTTTACAAATGCATGTATGTTTTTCTTCATTTTTCTTTGAAGAACACTTTTAAAAGAGAATAAAATAAAATCAATCAATTAAAGAACACAAGCATAGGTGGATCTTTACCCAAAGCAACGAAGGGTAAGAAGCTCTCTTCACTTTCAGACCTCCGAAGGTGGTGGTGGCGGCTCCGATGGTGGTTCAAGACAAAAGCCTTCAAAATCCTTACTTTTCATCAAATTTAAACGTTTGCCGATTAACTTAGAGAGATCAAAATGACGATCCGAACGGTCAATATGTAGCTCCATGTGTATAGGACCTTCACGCAAAATTTGGGCATGATCCAATGGTCGACAAAGACGAAATGTGCGAAAAACCGAGGCTTGGCTGTGTATATCCGAAATTTATCTTTCTAGAGTATTGTCCTTTAAAGAAGAATCTCCGGAGATTGCAGCGGCAGTGGGGTGGCGGCGGTGATGACCATGGTGGTTTCAGGTGATAGGGTTCGGATGGTGGAGGCGGCGATACGGCGGCGACGGTGGCGGTCTTCCTTCCTTCTTCCTTATTTCCTTCATGCATGCACTCATTTTCTCTCTTTTTAAAACTCAAGTTTTCACTAAGTGAAGAGTAATAATGTGAAAAGAATTAAAGATTGAGATGGAGTGTTTAGATAGAGAATGAAATCAGATTTGAAAATGTATACATACATGTATACATACAACTTTTACTTAGAAAAGTGGGAAGACATAATTGTCTTCTTTAAACCCACCAATGCATGCATTTTCTTGGGTGGAGGAGTTCCTCAAACCAAGGGCATGCTTTTACAGCTCTTGGAGTGTGCTAGAAGGAGAAATTATTACTCCTGCAGAGAATCTTCAACTTGGCGTAAATTTACACTTTGCCCCTAAAGTTTTGAAAACTTACATTTTTGACCCCAAAATGAAATTTTTGTGTATCCAAGCCCAAACAAAATTTCAAAAAGGTCTTAATATTATTTTAAAGTAACTTTTATATTTTTAATTATTTCAAAGTTCAAAAGATCAAAAGATTTAATTAAATTGTATTATTTTAGTTCAATTTAACGCTTAACTTTGAAAATAAAAAGTAGCACATAAATTTGGATTAAAAATTCAATAAAGTTGTTCGAAATTTCCGGGGCGTTACACTATGGTTCTACTTGAATATTTATATAAGAGGTAGATAGCAATATTTATTTTAATATGGAATAAAAAGTGAACTAAATATATATTACATAATTTTTTAATTGATTTTTTAAACAATGATTTCTTATTATAATATATTTTTAAATATACAAACATGTATTTTTGCCTAAACGAATCCTATAAATTTTAAAAATTCGTATCGCCGTACATGTATCGTATTATATCGTATCGGTGTATTCGTATCCGAGCAATCTAGATGAGCAGTATATAAAAACAATATATAAAAAACTATCACATGAGCAGACCCAACCCTTAGGGTAGGATGCGTAGGCGGCCGTCTAGGGCCATCCGAGGGAGCCTTCAATATTGTTTAATATTATATATATATGATTTTTTTCTACTATTTATATATGATCTTATTTTTTTAAAAAAAAAAAATAGGTAAGGGCATCTCCAGTGATGCCCTCAGCCTAAGTCCAGCTTCCCCTCAGCTCAGTCTAACTTCCCATCATATTTCTAGTCCAGTTTCCCCTTTTTTTTCCATAAGTCATCTCAAATGACTCAATCTATCAATTCATTTAATTCCAATTCTCATTTTCCTCACTTTCACTTAATAATAATAATAATAATAATAATAGCAATAATAATAAAAATTAAACAATAATAAATAAATAAATAATAAATAACAATAAGATATAATTTAAGGTTGACATTAATAATAACAATAACGACCAATATTTTTTTTTGTTACGTCATCACCAGATACGCTCAGTAGAGGTCAACCGTCAACTTCAAACCGACTTAGTTGAACATGTGTGAGCAATACACGGTCCAAATGACAATCATATGTAATCGTATTTATTTTAGATGTATTCACCCAAGTGTTTCACTATATAATTATTAGGGTTATATCGTTTTTAATTTAACGAATCATATGTAAGCTTCATTAAATTATTTTAAAGTTTCATTTTTAATAATTAAAGGGTTTTAAAATTGGTACACAATAATACAACAATTAAATACTTAATTGACATAATTGGGGAATAATAAAAATAATTTAAGATTGACATTAACTTTTCAAAATAATACACATTAAAAAAAAGTTTTTATTAAATTAAAACAAAATAAATTAAATTTCAGTTTATTAAATAAGAGTTACATTATTAAATTAAAATTAACTTTTTAAAAATAATACACAAATTAGCTAAAACAAAAATTAAATAAGAGTAATATTTCATTTAATTATGTATTTTAAAGAATTTTTTTTAAAAATAAAATAATTATTTATTAAATAACAAATAAAGAAAAAAAATATAAAAAATAAATAAAGAGGCAACAGGTGGCCAAGTGTTGGCTACCTGCTGGCTGGGCGGGCGAGGCACTTGCCTGCCCAGCGAGTGCATTGCCTCGATGCGTGCATTTATGCATTGGAGAGGAAAATCCCTATCCAACCCCTTGATACAAAATAGTTGATACATTTTATCCCCTTAAGTTCAAAAGCCCCTTCCCCTTGAATCATAGAAGATGCCCTAATAATTTCAATAGGGCTGCTTCGCTAATTAAAGTTATGAAAAAGGAATTATGAAGAATGAAGAAAACAAAGATGGTGACATATTAATGGAATAACAGGGAAAGAAGCCATTGCTGACTGCAATTGGCCTGTTGGGGGGAGAAGATGAAGTCAAGAGTAAGTGTAAATGGACTTTTCTGAACTGAAAAATCTAAACAAAATACAGTGGAGTAAGAGTTAAATCTAAACAAACAAATTGCAAAAAATTTAAACACAAGATAGGCATGATGCAACATGTAATTTGTTGGACTTGCTTAAGTGTTACTTTTAGAATTTGTACGTGAATTGTGCTTTTGAAATTTTTTTGAGCTAGAAAACACATGATAAGTAAGGACCTCAAATTTAAAGTTCGCATAGGGCCACAAAAAATTCAGGGTCGGCCCTACACATTAATGTAATTGTTTCAACTCTTTTGCATTGGCTAATAAAATACTTAAGACTTAGTTCATTTTTCAAAGTTTCTTCAAGTATACGAGGAGTTGCCGGATTCCCTCAAATAATTGGTACAAATACAAATGAATGATAGAAGAAAAATTATGAGAAAAAATATGGTATACAAAACAAGAAAACATCTAGCAATCGATCAAATATGATCCAAAAACTTCAAATCAAAGGCCGGATTTGTAGGTAACTTTTGTGTTTGGAAGCCATTTATCACCCTCAATGAAGGGCCCAACTGTAAATTTCTTAACTTGGGCATCAACAAGGTTCAACTTCAATCCCTTCCATGAAACCCGATTCTTGGTCACCGCACCCGGACCCACGTTCTTGAACTCCGCGTAAAATATGGTATCCGGTGCCGAAGTTCCGACCCATGGTAACCACCCTTTTGGGTCAATAAACTTGTCCATCACATTCTGAAAGAAAACTGTAGTAGAATAGTTCTTCCACGGTCGACCCAGGAAATTGTTCACTCCCGTGAGATTTCCCGCAGGCCTAATGGTACAGTTTTGGATCGAGATTCCAGTATTCTGGTTAGGATCGAACCTGCCTTGGGCCGTAATGGTGTTCTGTTGGCCATGCATTGGCTTCTTCGGTAAAATGTTACAGTTTTGAATTACAACTGCAGAGTTTCCAAAAATGAAGTCTACTGTCCCATAAATGTCGCACTCGCGGTAGAACTGACGGTTAGAGTGAACGTAGAGTGTGTCTTGGTATGCGTCAAAGGTACATCTATAGAACATGGAATGATCAGCGGTTGACATCATGGCCACGGCCTGGTGCTTTGCTGGCCCTGCCGTGTTCTTGAATTGCACGTCTCTTGCGATAAATCCCTTGCCAAAGACAGCTAAACCGAAGTTGAAAATATATTCTCATTAATTAGTTAGCTTCTTGAAATCAGAAATTAAGTACTGAATAGATTCGTTAAACTTATAATTACCGAATGTTGCAGACTGGAAAGTGGGAGTTCCATCGACATTGTTAAGGCTGCCTGAAATTATGGTGTTGGCCTTCCCGTCACCGATAATCATCACGTTCCACATTGTCTTTTCGATTCTGACATTCTCAACGTAAACACCCTTTTTCACATAGATGACAAATCTTTTGTCACTTTTCTCAGGAACAGCTTTGAGTGCTGCTGAAATTGTTCTGTACTTTCCACTTCCATCTTTCGCCACTACTGCATTAGCCTTTATGTTCGAGCTCGGGATTTGAAGAAGTTTCCTGTCGTTAAACGACAGCCATTCGGGTGATTCACTGAAGCTCATCAAACGTCGCCTTACGTTCTCACCAAAACGTTGTGCATTATCTAAGCTCCTTGCACTATTGGCATCCGCTAAATCATCTATCGAGGCAATAATTGCAAGGCCGTTGCTTGTGTACTCAGTCGAGTTTTGGAAATATGTACTTGCTAAAGAACTTAATCCGGGCGATGCGGATTCCAAGTCATCAATGCATGTTTGCTGATAAGTCCCTGCGGAACTTAACCATGTTCGTAAGTCGTGAAATGAGTCGAGCAATTTCCTGTTTGGTACGGAGAGTGAACTGTTGAGGTGATCCAATGCAAGAGAGAACAGTTCTTGGCAACTTGATATGGCTGCAAGTGTTTTTTTGTCAGTGATGTTCATTTCTTTGACACCGTCATCGAGGAATTTTTTGGAGGCATAGGAGACTTCGCCTATTGCGACTTGGAGCGATAATCTGTATAAATCTTGTGGCTTGAGATTGCCTGATTTAACCATTGGAGCGAGGCTGTTGTAACACGAGTCGGGATACAAGGTGGTGCCGCAAACGGCTTTGATGGAAGATGAGACTTTGGAGTCTTCATTATTATTCGATTTGTTGTTTTTGGATTGAGTAACTCCAACCACGGTTCCGACTATAGCAGCGACAAGAATGATCGAAGATAGGCCGATGATTATGAACCTCTTGCGGGTTTTGCTGCGTTCTTGCTCATATGAAGGATCCATAGGAGCCAATTAATATTGTTGGTGAAACTCTTTTTTTCTTTTGTTCTAACTTTTGATTTTGGAAATGTGATTGTTTGATTGTAAATGTTGAATTGGAGGTGTATATATAACTAATATATACGTGCAGGCAAGAATGAAGTTTAAGGACTTAGCCAAACTCAAAGTGCTGCTCATGTTAATATGTTATATTTTTCACTTGATCATATATATGATTTAAATAGCCAAATTGGGAAAAGTCAAGAAGCCTTTTGGATGGATCATGGTTTCTACTATGTATGGTTATTTTCGTTGAACATTATTAAATTGTTTAATTTATGATGTACGAGTATGTATAATACAAGTTAACTTTGAGAAAGATGTGAATTGAAGTAGTCAGAAAATTTGAAATATATAGAAATCATATCTAAGTATTCGGGGAAAATGCAAGATACTCCCCTGTATTATGCTAAATCTGTAAGAAATTATCCTGTAAAATTTTTATTGCGCTAAATTTTCTTGTGTTTTCAAAAATCCTGCAGAAAAAAACACTAATTTGTAAAAAATAGATCGTTTTGGATCGACATATTTGAAGAAATAATTTATAAAACACTTCAAGTTGGTCCCTACAACTTCATGTGATATATTTTTTTAAATGATTTCTTGAAAAATGTCGATCCAAAACGGCCTATTTTTTATAAATTAATTGTATTTTACAGGGTTTTAAAAAACACAAAAAAGTTTGACGCAATAAAAATTTCAAATGATAGTTTCTTGCAGATTTGACATTACTCAGAGGAGTATCTTCCATTTACCCCCTAAGTATTCAGGTGTATCCATGTGGCTTATGGCTTGCCTTACAACATAACCAAAAATGGTTAGCTATCAACTTGTTTTTATTATTTAATTCAAACCGTCTACTTCAAATTTAAATAATTAATTTGTTATCCATCATTTGTTTTAAATAATTAATTTGTTATCCATCATTTGTTTTTATTTCTTATAACATAATTTGTTTGACATCTATCAACTAATATACTCCTTCAAATTTTAATAAACAAAATCAAGTTATATGCAAAAAGTGAAGTTCAACCAAAAGTGGACATCAGACGATGTGATGGTTCTCATTTTGCTTAAGGATTTTTAATTGAAATACGCCAAATCTAATTGCTATTTAATCCAATTGAATAGCATATAGTTGAAGAAGTAAACTTACGCGATTCATAATCTACGGGGGCAAAGTGGACATCAGAAATAGTTAAAGGGGGTAAAATGAAATTTAACCCGAAAAGGAAAATAACACAGCTATTATCCATCCTCAGTGGTTTAATTGTTGAAATTGACGTTTTTAACATGTTGGCCTAAGTGGAAATTTCATTTTATTCCCCCTGGATCTAACTTTGCAGTCAATAACCTTGTTGTATGCATGGATCAAAATTTTCATCTTTTTCGTCGAAAATATTTAAAAATTTCAGTTTTTGAATCAATCGAAACGAAAATAAGATGCATTTTCGAAACTCGATATTTGTCATGAAACTTTCTTTTTTTTCTAAATTTAGTAACTTTTTCCATAATTTTTCCAAAACGTTTCCGAAAACTTTTCGAAAAATTTCTCATATTAAACTGACCGAAACATATATCGAAAACGAAACTTTGATCCATGTTTGTATGGTCCGTGAATAATTGAATCTTCTTTGTTGTATCCCGTTTTATATTCTTCCATTTTGTATTTTTCGTGATGAGATTTACCATATCTATGACTTTGTTGTACCATTTATTTGATTATTTTGCAATGAAATGTTTATTTATGGGAAAAAAAAAAGAAATTTAATGTTTTTCACTCAGGAACATAAAATTTCACCAAAAATTACAAGTGCTTCTTGATAGCTGTTAATTTGAACAAAAGAATAAGATTACAATTACATATCCACAATAAACAAAAGATGTATAAGAGTAAACTATTAGACAGTATAAATCATTTTAGAACTAACCTACACTACTAATTGAAGTTAATAATTAGCAGCAGCAACCTGTCTAATCAACACCAAACATTAGGAACTCTCAAGATGAGTTTATTCTATCTGTCGCGGAATTCCCTTCTTATAATTTCAAATACGAGCTCGTTCCACGTATCAACTGGACCCGGCATGCACCAGTGCAAGCAATCCTGCGGTGGGGGCCTACCATCTGGCCCCCTTGTCGTGATCTTATTCGGATCCAAACTTCTATACGGACCCGGATGCCCATCATGCCTATAAGAAAATGCTTCCGTGATATCCATTAACTTCATTCCCGATTTATTCTTCTTTTTCTCTATTGCTCGATTGAACCCTTTTACTTGTTTCTCGTGCATTATATTAGTAAATACATTCTCAACCAATTCACCTTCCAATGCAGGCTTCACTTTTCCAGTGCACGACCCTCCAATGTTCCATGCCCCACCCTCGTAATGATCTGGAGAAAAGCTACGTAATATGGTAAGACCAGTGTAGTTTGGATGTGTGCCAATGGCAGTAAGAATTGTCTCTACAGATATTCCGAAAGCTTCAATATTATCGATTTTCTTTTGTTTAGAATTATCCGGCCTCCATAATTGTCCTCCTACGATCTCATTGTTCAATATGTAAACCGACTGCTTGGCAAACCAGTGGCCAGAGGAGAGGACAATTACGTCAAAACCCATGATGTGTTCCATGAAAACTTCGTCGGGTGCATCGAGGTGGAGTTTTGTAACACCAGCAGGGGCGAAATCGAATGGTTCGGGTGTTTGGTGGACCAGCCAAGAGGACCATATGCGGACAATCGTTGTAGATGTGGATCTGAAATAGTAACGTTGCATTCTTTTATTACCTTGGTTTTTGGGAACCTCGAATTGCCAAAGGATACACAACATTGATTCCATTTGATTTCTTGCAACTGAGTCACCGATGAAAGCTAATGTTTTTCCTTTCATTAATTGTAAGAACTTTTTCGGGTCGAATCTAGGGAGGTCACATTGGGTAGGTTTCCACCTCCAATTCTCGTAATCTTTGTCTGGCCTTCCGTTTCCCTGACAATTTTCCATTTGGGTGAGTACAGGACAGGAGTTATTCGTGTACAATGGTCCAGTGGAGTCATAAACCCAGCTTCCGTTGTATAGATCACAACCTGAAACTTAATCAGTATAAGTTTAAATACAAAAACATGAAACCAGTAAAATGAGGGTAATCTACAAAGTGAAAAGATTCGATCTTTTCCATCTGAGGGTATAACATTAGTATAAGTCTATGACATTATGACGAAAATGGCAACCTCCAACATATCGTGCAAACGTGTTACACTCAATTGCAATACTGACTACAGATATATTCTCAGTCCATGATAGCTCGAAACTTGAGTCAAACAGTATCCTAGATCGGAAAGCAAAACTTATTCCAAATTATTAGAAGTTTAGTACCAATTGCAATCAGGAGAGATGATTAAAAGGCAACCTAAGAAAAACAAAAGGGATTCAATTCACTTCAAGCAATTCAACACCTAATGAGGAGACAAAAGCATGAGGGAAATGGCTAGTAGATGCACAAAGGGGGGAAAAACAATTAAGACGAGAGAAAAAAATAAAGCATCCGAGAGACAGAAATGGGTAAAAGTGAATGATTAGGTGACAAAGATAATACCTGAATCAACAACAACAGATTCATTTAAGCTGTTCGTAACAGCTGAAGTCTCCTCATTCTTCTTCAATTCTGTTTGCATACTTTCGGAGGACAATGGTACATTAACTTGAGAAATAACTTCATTCTCATGGCCCCCTACATCCGTTAAATTTGATTTCCCTCGATCTTCAAATGGATTATTGAGCTCATCTATCTTTGTTGAGCTATCAACAACGGATAAATAACCATGTAAAGTTGAACCAATGGGTTGTGAGACCAAGCTCGTCGAAGCAAGAATAAAGAATAGTGCTACCCCTCCCACCAAAGCAACTATAGGTAAAAAGGTCGTCTTTGGATTCGCAGTTTTAGGCACTTGTTTTGTTGACACCAAAGTCGTCATTGCTTTCTATTCAAACTAAAATATAAAATCATGGGTTTCGAGAAGTATACGTATATGGTTCCTCAAAGCCAAGCAAATGTAGGCCATATTCCATTAAATGGCAAGCTTATTGATTCAAGGAAGCTACTCACAATGTGCAAAACTTTAGAAATATGTATAAATACAACACCAATCAGCAAGAAGTATGATTCAACAATCCCTTTTAGCAATCAAGGGCAAGCACATAAACTGCAGAATAACAAAATAAATAATAAAAATCTTTAATAATGCCCAAAGATAATTGACATAAAAAACATTACACCAACTAAAAAAAATCGTGATTTGATTCAAAATTCATACTAATTCTCTGTTATTCAAAACCCAAGTCATCATACAACAACCATTCTTCCAAAAAAGAAAAAAAGACTCAATCTTTACCTGTACAATGAGAGTAAGCTTCAACTTTTGTAGTAGGAGAAAATGACGATTTTTAGTTGCTGATGCGGTGGAGAGTGTATGAAAAATTAAGGGAGTTTAAAAATGAAATAAATAGAGTAAAGTAATGATTAATGTCCGTTATGGATCTAGAGAATGATTTTTTTTTTTAAATGAATTTAATTATTAAACTCAAATAATCTTTTCTAGTTCGAATAGGTGGCATAGGTATGATTGAATTACACTATATTCTTATAATTTGATTTTGAAGGTCTTATTTCAAATCATTTGATTCTTAAGGCAATTCCATGTGAACAATCTAGTCTAACCAAAGCTCGATGTTTCACATATTTATTATTTTATTTTATTAAGTCTAGCTTAAATAAAAATTCAGAAAAATATCGAATAGACGTGACATTAATTTTAAATTAATACAAAACCGAATAATTGGCTACAGAATATTGTCAATAATAAAAATATGTTTTCCTTCTCTATATTTCTGAATGAATAAACTTTTCAAAAGATCATTCACATCAAAATTAACTAAGAGAATGGAAATATGTGATTTTTTTTTGGGTTTTTCAAGGTTTAATCTTTTTCGAGGTGGGTTAGGCACATTAAGATGATACCTCTTTTAACATAAATTCGAACCTGAGTTCGCTACTTTGTAGTGACTAATCATTTCACTAGATCAATCACATGTTAATAGAAAAATGTTAGTACTCAATGAAACTATATGCATGTCGCGTTTAAGTTTATGTACATATTGTTGTTTTGTGCGAAATAAGTGACATTCTATTTTTTATTTTATTTTTTATTTTTATTTTGAAAATTATTAATTTAGTCTCTCTCCACATAAATTAGTTTAATCATTTCAGATCACATCGAATGTCATAAGCCAATGAAATTCGTGCTCCAAGTCAATGCATAATTATTTTGATTTTTTCCAATTATGATTTAAAAGTATTGCCACTAACAGGCCACGACTAATATTCGATTCTGTCCAAGATCATTAGTGCCATATATGTTGTACTGATATTATTACAAAAACTAAAAGTATCTATCCCAAGTTTTTATTTAGATATTAATAATATTAATACGTGGTAATATATGATGGGTAAATACAAAATTTAATTTGAATACGGTTCACAGTAGAGCTGTGAAAGGGGCGATTTAATCCGGATTCGATCTGAATTCGGTCCGATTTATTAGAATAATTATCCAATTAGTGATCTAATGTGCCTGATTTGATTAGACGGATCTGTAATTCGAATTATATGGAGCGAATATGAATCTAGGTTGATCCGATCCGTTACAAATCCGTACGTGATATGTATTATTGTATTTGTCTATATATTATGATTTAAATAAAAATGAAAATATAACTATCTATGTTCCACTAAAATATTTTACTATATTAAAAATAATCTTAAAAGGAAATGCATGAGAGATGTTGTTGGATTAGCATGATAATTAATTGGACCTACAACATATTAATTAATGCTATTTAATAAGAAAAATCAATACTTAAACTATTCGTGCTTGAAATTTTGTCTTATTTTCCATTTCTCAATATTGAATTTTCTTATTCTTTGTCCCATTTTGTATATTTTTGTTTATTCCTTTATTCTAATATTTACTTATATTTCATCTTCTACAAGTTTTAGGCAATAATTTCGATGAAATAAATAAAATGTTACAAATTTAATTCATGATGATAGAATCTATTGATCTGGAGGAAAACCAAAAAATATATGTTATTAATTGTGCTAACGAATTTCAATAATTTATCAAGATCATAATAGAATAAATGAAAATCGAAATCGGATCCGAATCAATCTGATCCGGTCCGAGTCCGACCCATTGACAGCCCTAATCCCTTCACAGCACATGGCCCATCACTAATAAGGCCTATTAAATTAAAGGCCCATAAGTCCAGTTCCAATTTAATTGGGTCTACAAGTTACAACCCATATAATTAAGAAACCGCTTAATACCAAAAAAAAAAATGCACTAGCTCATGGTCTCACAACATAAATACAGTAACAAAAACTGTTTATCAATGCCCAATCATAATTGACACCAACAACATATCACCAAATACTAGAAAATAGCTTAATTTGATATAGGAATTCATCCTAATTCTTTGTTATTCAAAAACCCATGTCATCATTCAACACCATTCTTCGAAAAACAAAAAAAACTCATTTCTTACCAAAGTGTAGTTCATTAACATTTAAGCTTTCCCCTCATAAATTTTGGAACTCTCGTCGTAGTTTGGCGACCTATATTCGAGGGGATTTCCGTCTCCAACCGATGGGGCTGTTGCTTGGCTGCTCAACTCGGCTGGAGATGGCCTTAGGAAAATTTCATTAGTCCTAACGACTCCTATCATGTACAAGCTTTCTAAAAATGTTTTTGCTAGATATAATTTTTGGGTAAAATTGTAGAAAACATCCCAAACTAATTACAGATTTTGGATTTTCATCCCGAACTATTTAACTTGGCGAATTTCGTCCCGTAATTTAATATTTTTTTGGAATATCGTCCCAAACTAATTACTAATTTTGATTTTTCGTCCCAAACTATATCAACTCGCCAAATTTCGTCCCATAATTTACCATTTTGTATGAATTTAGTCCTAATATTAAATTTCTAATTTAATGAAAATGACGTTCAATCTTGTAATTAATTTAGGACGAACTCTACAATATTATATAATTATTCATGTTAAAATTTACCCTGTCATGACACTTAAGCAGCCATGTGTTAATTCATCGGCAAATGCACAATTCCGTCTTATAATTATGGTGGGACGATATTCCAAAAAATATTAAATTACGGGACGAAATTTGCCAAATTAAATAGTTTGGGACGAAAATCCAAAATCAGTGATTAGTTTAGGACGATTTTTGCAATTTTGCCTAATATTTGCACTGTACTAAAATATGTACAAGTCAATGTCTCAAATCACAACACTTATAAAATATGTAACAATCTCGATCCTACGGAAAAAATTGGAAAATTATTTGTCTATATATGAGTAACATTGAGCTAGTTAAATAGAGCTCCAACAATGTTGATAATATGACCAGAACTCGTAAATGAGTTTGTAGCTTTATTAATGATATCTGAATTGAATTCGTGGACTTACTATTAAAAAATGTGTACTTATACTAATAAATTCTAAAAACTTAATCGACAAAAAATTCTGATATATTTTTATTTATTTAAAGTTGCACTATTAATTGATCATAACTACTGAACCATTTCAACCATACAATTGAATTCAAACACATTGTATGTATTATTCAGCAAATCCATTTTCTTAAACCCCATTCTCCAAATTTCCCTTAATTACTTCACCATTTTCTTCTTCTTTCTTTTTTTCTTCTTCTTCTTCTACTTTAGCCTTTGCCTTCTTTTCTTCCTCAACCTTTCTCTTCTCTTCTTCCTTTGCCTCTTCCAAAGCCTTAATCAATCTCATTAAACAAATTTCCTCATCTTCATTATCCGATTTAGGCATCAAATTCTCCGCAACATCAGCCGGAGTCATCTTCGTTTCCTCTAACAACCTCCTAACCTCAACAAACAAATCATGCGAATCAATGTCTAAATATTTCTTAGCGAAAGCCTTAAACGCCTCAAACCCACAATACGACAACTCTATATGCTTGTCCATCCTCCCACTTCGAATCAAAGCAGGATCAAGCTTATCCTTATAATTAGTAGTGAAAACACTGATTCTTTCGTTCCCACAAGACGACCACAGACCATCAATGAAGTTCAAAAGTCCAGACAAAGTAACCTCACTCGACTTATTCTCCTCCGTTTTCTTCTTGATCTCCTCCTTAATCGGATCCTTTTTCTCGTCTTTATTCTTCTCATTCTTCTTCTCCCTCTGCCCTGTCAAATCCAACGAACAATCAATATCCTCGATCACGATAATTGACTTGGAAGAGGTGTTGATTAATAATTTCCTCAACTCTGTGTTGTCCTTAACCGAGGTCAATTCAAGATCGTAGATATCATACTTCAATAGGTTAGCCATTGCTGCGATCATGGTCGATTTCCCGGTCCCAGGTGGGCCATATAAGAGATAACCACGCTTCCACGCCTTACCAACCTTGGCGTAATAATCCTTAGCCTTTGAGAAAGTCATGAGATCATCCATAATTTCTTGCTTCTTGAGAGGGTCCATGGCTAAGGTATCGAACGAGGCCGGGTGCTCGAACATGACGTGACTCCACACATCCAGGTATAAGCTCCAATGCTCACTCTTGTTGTTTGTGAAGAGCTTTCGTTGCCTTTCTTTTATTGTGATGGCTTTTCCTGTTGCATAGCACATAATTCAAATTAGTAGAATGAAGAAGAAACCGGTGATTAATTACATAGAGTCAAATCCAAAAACACCCCCTAAGCATTGCCTAACTGAGCAAACAAAAAAATTACGTGTTATTTTATTACGAAAAACCTCCTTGTAGTTTTTGCAGGAAAAATATGACTTAACTTCGAAAATTGACCATAAACCCCGGTTCACTTAAACTATTGATATTAACCTTATGAAGGAGTTTAAATGGACATTTTTGACAAAAAAAAAAAAAAACTCAATGGGGTTTTTGCTAATAAAAATAATACTTCCTCCATCCCAATTTTTTTTATCCATTGGTACGTTTGACCAGTCAACTTGACTAAATTTATAAAAATTATAATAAAAAATTTAATAATATCATATGACACCATATATATTAATATTTAAAAGGTTCAATACACCACAAACGCGTTCAATTTAACATAAAAGTCACTTGAAAAATTAAAAAATTTGACCGAGTACTGTAGCCAATGGAGTAAGAATAATGGGACGGAGGGAGTACAATATTTTTTTGCTAATAAGAAGAAGCACACGAGATAATTTTGCATTTAGCTATAATTACATACATGGATCTTATTTCGATTTTTTTTGTATGTTTCGATCAGTTGATTAATATTGAAAAATTTTCGATATGGAAATTAAATTTTCGGATACGTGTAGGTGAAAAAAATATATTGAATGTAAACTACATAATAACTTCATTTATATTGACCTAAAACAAGAAAAAAAAAATTATTAGTATATTTTGGTCAAAACAATTGGGAATGCTGATCCATCCATAACTATATATATGCACGAATCCAGTGTTTGGTGGAATTTAACACATGGAAAATATGGAGTATAAAAGAAGAATGTTAATTTATTGTATTATTCTATATCTCAATAAATAAATTAAATAAATGCAAATAACATACCTTCATCCAAGACATGCTTCAAGTAGTTATCAATGATGATGTCTCGATATTTTTTGTGAAACGTGAGATTGAAATACCTTTTCTCATCCTCACGTGGATAAAAGGTAATAGATTGTTGATTTAGGGTGGTGAGTTTAGAAGCCCACCATAATTTAATGCCTTTGTATTCGTCGGTCACTTGTTCTTGATTCCCCATCGTTAGCACGATATTGTCGCTCTCGCGGGCCACATTGGCTCGGAGGCGTCGAGCTTGTTTCGTGGATTTTGCGTTGAGATATCGTTCTACGGCTACAAAGCCTTTGCTACGTGTGAAAACGTACTCACCTTGATATTCGGGGATTGTGATTTCGAGGTACGGGTAGAAATAAGAGAACAACTTTAGGGCATAACGTTTACCGGGGCCAAGAAGCTCTCGTGGGAAGTAGGCGTAAGCTACCATTAGACCTGCAATGGCAGACCCTACTTGACCCATCACTTAATTATTAATCAAAATATATTTTGAAATGAATGAATTCGATCGGTAAATATATAGCTAGAGTAATTATCACAAATTTAATGAGTTAATTAGTAAATCTTGATGAGCAATTAATGATAAAATACGTACACAAAATATAGAATATATGTTAGTTATAGTATCCCGTGTGAAATCTTTCATTTAGTAATTGTGATTAAGTAACTATAGGTGTCATTCGCAATTCGGTATGAATTACATAATTATTCATTTATAGTTTGATTTTCATTTATTGCGTTTTTGCCTGGTTCTCTTCTAATGTATATTTTTATTTTTAGAACGATTGCTTTTGAAAATTCTAATCGAACCAAATACAAGGATATTTTTATGAAATTTTAAATATTTGTTATTATAATTTGTTGAGCCAGATTCAAATCGTATTTTCAAAAAGTACGACAAAAATATACAGTAAAGATCATGTTAGAATGAAATTTTGTACCAAACCAAAAAACAAAAGAATTTAGTTATATATTTAATTTTATTTCGCCGCAGTAAGGGCAAGTCCAATTGTAGTTTGTATATTTGGGGATGTAAAATACATTTTACATTCTCAAATAGTTGTTCACATACTCATTTAAATTGATTCATTCCAATGGAGAGTATGTAAATTGAGTTTCTATTTCACTTTATTAATATTTTTATTGTTTACTAAATATTTTTATCCAATCACATTCATTCCTTCTCAACAACTATCATATACATACCATGTTTCTCTCTCTTCAAGAGTAGGTAAATATAGGATCTGAAATTGAAAAATGTAAAATAGATCCCCTTTTCCTTATCCCTATTGGAGTGAAAATTTCACAAAAAAATGTATGCAAAATGACAGTTATACCTTTACATCCTCATTTGCTTACTTGTATTGGACTTACCCTAAATGACCAAATTTTCACTAGTCCAATTTCCGTTGGTATGGACTGAGCGACATTAATGTTTGAGGTCCATGTATCTATTAATAATTATTTGAAATTATTTCAACTAATCGGCGACGACTTATATATAAATTATATTACTGTCCAAGGTTATCAATGGTGCCAACTATATATAATTTTTTTTTTTTCTTTCATAATTTGGTTATTGATGTTGGGTAAAAATGATTAGGTGATATTTTCGAGATTTCACCTTCTTTCTTGATCTTTCTCCAAAAATTGATATCTGATTTGCATGAGACGGTCTTCAAAGAAATTAAGTGGCTACTTTTCTCCATCTTCAAACATACCTCTATTTTTAGGAAAAAGTAAGAGAGGGGGGAAGAGTTCTTACATAAATGTCAAAAACTTAAATAGGGGCAAAATGATATTTTTTGCAAGTGACATAAATGCTTCTCCTTATTATTTATTTATTTGATCATTTTAATATTAAGAAATATAAGAATTACCAATATACTCTAAGAGCATAAAATTACCACCGTCAATATTATATACATGTATTAATAAAAAAAAAATACATGATATGATATGAAATTAAGAATAGGTGATTGGTTTTGTAGAAGAGACTAATCCAATATAATTTATCGAATTGTAATTCAGATTTTTGTTAGAAGATGTTCTTATTTATATCCGACTCATTTGGAAAAGGATTAAGAGGTAGTTTGGCCGTGTGTTCCACTTGAACAAATGAACGATTGAATCGGAAAATTAAGCATGATTTTTATTGTTTGGCTGACTTTTCTTGCTTGCACGATTGCGACTCCCAAGATGAAAATTCCACGTTTCACAAAAGTAGCTATAGGGGTGTTTTTTATTCCACCGTTGTGTTGATTACTTGAATTTCCGCTTTTGCACTTTTTTTTTTTACGACACATTCTCATCTTTTAAAGTACGTATTGTTTATTATATTTTATGTTACAGTTTAATTTCAAAAAAAACTGGTACAAGGATCATATATATTGTTGATTCTTTTTTTTTTCTCCTTAAAAATACATCTTACGTTAAAATTTGTTTTCAATTTCAATTTTCAATCTTATCAATTGAAACCAAATGTTAGGTCAATTATGATAACTTTGGTTTTTTTTATTTTCCATACATGATAGTTAAAAAAATCATTGGATAGTTTTCTTTATCATGCATATAAGGACAATTTAGTAAATGAAATAAAATACTACATTTTTATAATCAATTTTGAAAAATCGAAACCAAACGCTAAATCAATTATAGTAAAAACATTTATCCCAAAAATAATTATCATAAAAACAATTATACAATTGCTAGACCAAACTCACCTTAAGTCATATCGAGAAGAGAGGGAGTTAGTCATATTGGAGAAAAAAGAGAGTATTTATGTCTCAACGACTGAAGATGGGCCTGTGAAAACAAAGGCCCATGAGTCCCAGGCCCAGAGAAATCCACTAGCTCAATGGTCAATTACATAAAAGCGTGTTAACTCAAACGCGACTTAAGAACGAAAATTATCTCCATAGAATATTCACATTTGCTTCCAATCTCACCACCAAACAAACTAAATTCCAATTCTTCTTTCTTAGTTCTTCTCGACTGAAATGGCAGCTCAAGGGTTGTCTGTGTTTCCAATTATACCCTCAAACCAGTCCCGCACAAAATCCTTTGAGAAGATTCTAGTAAGTTTTAGTCTATCGAATTCTTTGGTAGGTACAAAGCTATCGATTGTACCGGCAAATTTTAGTCTTGTTGCTTCAAAACGACGTAGTTTCACTGTTGCCACTGTCTCATTCAGTCTTCCCACCACCAAGTAAGCTTGCTTAATGTATAATATCAAAATGTTCTTTCTTTTTCTTTTTTCTTCCTAATTAGATAATGCCTTTTTTTGTTCTTTGCAGAAAGACACAGGAGGTTGCTGCTGATAAGAAACCTAGGTAATAATTTGTGTAATTGTTCAATTTTTGTTGATTATATGTTTGATTTATTGAATAATGGTTTTTACCATGGATTTAAATTTCAATTTTTGTGGTATTTTTGGGTCAGTTGAATATTAGAAACTTTTCGAGAAGCATTTGGAAAAATTGTAAATCATAAACAATATGTTTTTGTTTACATTGACTCAAATACATAAACTTTTGTGGTTTCTAGTAGACTCTTATCTAAATTTTGATCCATGGTTTTTACAGATGGTCGGCGAGGGCGATAAAGTCTTTTGCCATGGGGGAGTTAGAGGCTAGGAAGCTCAAGTTTCCAACTACTGGCACAGAAGCTCTGCTTATGGGCATTTTAGTAGAAGGTTTCAATAAGCATTTTCTCATTTTCAATGAGGATCTATGACATTGTGTTAATGTAATGTTGTACATTGTAGGAACCAGTTTGGCATCCAAGTTTTTGAGGGAAAATGGTATTACACTTTTCAAGGTTCGAGAAGAAATTGTGAACTTGCTGGGAAGGTCCGACTTGTATTTTTTCAGTCCCGAACATCCACCATTAACCGAACAAGCTCAAAGTGCTCTTGATTGGGCAATTGAAGAGAAACTAAAGTCAGGTAGTATTGATACCTCTTTTATTGGTTAAGTTGACTATATATATTCGGAGTTTCTGTGACTTAGTATGATTTATTTATGATAGATTTTATTAGCGTGGATTAGGTTTATATGAGATTGAAATCGTATATAAGAACCCAATAATGGAGACTGATTACGATGCTGAAGCTTTTTGTTTTAGTGCGAGAAGTTAAAGCAGAACTGTCATCCTATAATTAAACAAAGTAATATTGGCTTTGTGCCTCGTGTGTGGAGCAATTCTCTCAGCAGTACAGTTTCATAATGGATATACTGTTCAACAGAAAAACTTTTGAATTTGAATTAGGTTTGTTTAATAAATTGGATATTAAGATAATTGGCTGTGAACCCTTAAACAACTTATTGTATTATGGACTCGTTTGGTTGCAAAGATTTGGTGAGATTATGTCTTTTATCAACCTTTATCACTTGTTTGGTAGTGTTGATAAAGGAACCAGGCCGATCCATAAACAATTAATAATCTGTCACTTTAGGCTCTAAAATAGTTACCGCATGTCCAAATTCTATAACAATATAATCTTCATGATCGAACAATAAATTTAGGTAGTGATTTTTCCTCATTTTACTTAGTTCCAACTAATCTATCTTTTAGACACTGCAACAAGTTAAAACTATATTACCTTATTCGTAATAAGTTAATAACAGATTTTGTATTTTCACCGTTATTCTATAGCTGCTACCAAATGAGTTCTATATATACTTGAAGGAGGTGGTAGGCACCTATGATATGGCTTCTTGTTGTTTAAGAAACTTATGTCTCTATACTTAAAGGTGAAATTTGTGAACGCTGTCTTTATATTTCCCACTCAATATTCTTTCTGCTAGTAATGTCTTTTTTTTCTTGCAGTGTTATGGTAAGATTCTGTTTTCGTCTGGTAGATTGATACTCGCACAGTCACACTTAAGTAGCATGTACTTGGATCATAAGTTTGTTACTAGGAAAAATGAAGCTTATGTTGTGTGTCCTTCAGAAATATCTCTGTTTCTTTTTGTATCTTATTTGATCTATTTATACGGATGCAGGTGAAAGCGGGGAAATAACAAGTTCACATTTGCTTCTTGGAATTTGGTCACAGAAGGGGTCAGCAGGGCAGAAGATATTAGCCGGGTTCGGCTTTGATGATGAGAAGGCAAAAGAGTTGGCAAAAACAGTAAGCTTGTATTGCTATTTCCCCTAAATTCTTAAAAAAATAAATGGTCTATATTCCACTTTCCGCCCTCCAACTATCTTCGCAGTCCACTTTGCCTCCTCAACTGTCGATTGGATCACGTTGCCCCTCCAACTACCTCCGATTGACCAAACATTTTTCATCATATTCCGTCATAGATTGTTTGCAAAACGCCTCAAAGTTCCCTTTTAACCTTCATAATTATTTAATGCACTTTGCCACCTTCCAAGCTATCCTTCAAATATGAGGGGCATAAGGGAAAAATAAGGCGTTCTGGTAACGGTCTTTGTCGTAAATATCAAATCTAGTGATTTGATGCAATTGAAACATGGATGATAGTTGGAGGTAAACTGATGCAAATGATAGTTGAGGCGGCAAAGTGGACACTGTATTTAGTTGGAGGGGTGAAAGTGTAACTTTACCACTTGATTTGCTCAATTGAACCCTTACAAGTTACATGTTTACTTACATGCAGATGGACAAGGATATAATTTTGAGCTTCAAATGATCGCTACAGCCGTTCTTATCGCCTTGAAATCTCCATACATACATCTTTGTGAGAAATATTTCCTAGGCTGATAGACATGAATATTTATGTTAAATACGAATCCATGCCCTATGTTCTTCTGACATGTTTCTCATTCATGATCACAAAGGACTGATGATTTTTTGTAGAGGACTAAGATTTGTTCTAATTTAAATGTCAAAAGGCTTAAAATGTTACTGCTTGGAAGTTCTTGTCCTTTTTGCTTCTGGTTATGAATTTGTATGTGGTTTTGTTGTGTTGGTAAGAGATTTATTTATATGCAACTCCTTATCAAAAGAAAATTTCACAAATATGTAATGATATAATAATAACAGAACATGGTTTAAAATTCAAAGCAAGCTTGAAACGATCTTCGTTTACACCTCTAATGCCCACATTTAAAAAAGTAAAATAAACTGAGGCTATGTGGTTCCACCCTACTAGTAATATTGGGAAAATTGCTTTTTTGGTACCGTAGGATAGGCTGACTTGCACTTTTGGTACCACTGGATACGAAAATGCAAATTTGGTACCATAGGATATATTTTCATTTCAATTTTGGTACCAAACCCAATTTTTCTACAAAGTTAATGACAATTTACCCCCTATGAAATGCATAATGTTCAATTTATCCCTCTATAATTTGAAAAAAATCAATTTACCCCCTGTAAAATTTTAATGAAGCAATTTACCCCCTTCAGTCGGAGATTGTAACTCACTTGCCGAAATTGAGAGTATGCATGCAAACTATTTTATTTAACATAGGGGGATAAATTCCCACATTTATCATAACACAATGGGTAAAAAATCACATTATCATAATAAAAGTGGATTAAGTGCCGCCTATAAAAATATCAGGGAAGCGATGTGAAATTTTTAAAAAATTTCAAGGGGTAAAATGCTCTTTTTTAAACCACGAGGGATTTAATTGAACATTATGCATTTAGTAGGGGGTAAATTGCCATTAACTTTGTAGAAAAATTTGGTTTGGTACCAAAATTGCAATGAAAACCTATTCTATGGTACCAAATTTGCATTTTCATATCTAATGGTACCAAAAGTGCAAGTCAGCCTATCCTATGGTACCAAAAAAGCAATTTTCCCTAGTAATATTATTATGTTAACCTTTGATTGTTGAAATTGTAGGGATACTTTCTAAGCTTAGATTCGATTGAACCCTTGCACACAATAGTGGGGTCCAGGGGCCCATGGTCCAAACAGAGAAAGAATCGTTATCTTTACTATTATAAAATAATTAATATTTTTAACTTTTTTGTGCTGATTAAAATACTTTTATTTAAATTGTAAGGGAAACTTAATTAAATTGTGAATATATAAAAGACTAAAAATAATTGAAGAAATATAATTAGACATGACGTCTTAGACATGACGTCTTATTATATTTATCTCCTACTTAAACTTCTAAAATTTATAAATTATATCTTATATTAATTTTTGTATTTTTAATCTTAATCTCTTAATAGATAAAAACGAATTATAAGAAAACACTATTATTTTTAAATATCCCCTAAAAATATATATATAATTATTATATTTTAGCATCAATATTTATTTAAGTAAGAAAATATCAATTTAAATATTTAGTACAGATTACATAATTTAAAATTTTAAAATTAAATTCTCATTAATATCAATATGTTAATTAGACTTGTACTTGCACTTTCCTAGTATAGATAAATATGAGCATGGTTTCAAGGTTGTGCTAGTTCCCAATTTCGTATCTTGAGTTGCTCTTGCAATTGTGTTTTTATCATTTTTCAGCCAAATGTCATTTCAACTGTCTTGTTTTTTTCTATCCATTGTCCTTTTAAATTTCTATGAGGAAATGAGCACTTCTGAAATGTTCTACTAATTTTTTACTTTTTTTTAGTTATCAATTTATGGAATTCAATTTCGTTTTGATATTATGTGGTCAAGCACATTAGTAGACCACATTAAGGGCATCTCCTATGTTTAGAGAGGAGGTTGGATTGGGATTTAGAGGGATGTAAAAATCAAATTATTAAATGAATAAAGGGGTGAAAAGAGAAAAATGGATTAGAGGGGTGTACCCATCGCTTGAAGGGGTGAAAGCGGTCGGTCAGCGCTCTTCAAGCGCTGGGTGGGCTTTAATTTTTTTTTTCTTTTTTAATTAAAAACCCTTTTAATTTTAAAAAAAATATTATCAAATAAAATGTAACTCTTATTTAATCTTAGTCTTATTTAATTTGTGTACTATTTTTTAAAAAGTTAATTTTAGTATAAAAATGTAACTCTTTTTTAATATAATCAAATTTAATTTATTTTGTTTTAATTTAAAAAAAATCCTTAAATTTGTGTATTATTTTGGAAAATTTAATGTCAATATTAAATTATTTTTATTATTTCCATTTCATGTCAATCAAGTATTTAATTGTTGTATTATTGTGTACCAATTTTAATTGTTGTATTGTTGTGTCTTTTTAAAAAAAATATTGGTTGTTATTGTTATTATTAATGTCAATCTTAAATTATATCTTATTGTTATTTACATTATTTATTTATTATTGTTTAATTTTTATTATTATTATTATTGCTACTACTACTATTATTATTATTATTATTATTATTATTATTAAGTGAGAGTGGGGAAAATGAGAATTGGAATTAAATGGAATTGATAGATTGAATCATTTTAGATGACTTATGAAAAGGAAAGGGGAAGCTGGACTTAGAATCTGAGGGGAAGCTGGACTGAGTGAGGGAAAACTGGACTTGGATTGAGGGCATCACTTGAGATGCCCTAAAATAGTTGCATAATTTTTGTGTTATGCACAATTTTAATATATATATAAAATTTTATGTTTATGTAAGCTTCAAGTTCCTCAATTTATAATTTGATTTTATAAATTAAAAAAAAATACTTCCTCAATTTAAGGACGTATTCAGCTGAAGCAGGCAACTACCTTCTCTTGCAAGTCTACCTACCTGCATTGTCTAGTCTGTCATCTCTAATAGAACTAGCAATCGCATATATTTAGTTTAATTTTAAACTTTTCCTACTCTTACTTAACAATAACGATAACAATAATGATTATTTTCGAATAGTCAATTGAAAAAAAAATTAGTCGAACACTTGTGGACAACACATAGACCATTTTCGAATTGCGTGTTTATTTGAAATCATATTTGTTAAGTCGTTTAATTGATATATTTTTAAATTAAGTTGTAATAATAATAATAAGTCTATTTAAGTTGTATTATATATATATATATATATATATATATATATATATTATATATATATTAAAACCATATAAGAAGCGATGGGTTTCTTGAACAGTAAGTGTATTTTTTTTTCCATTTAATTTTGACCCTTTTAATGCCGAAACGGCGCCGGTTTGTTAATTTTCGTCCAGATTTATGCTTGGGCTTGATATTATTCTGATTTATTTTGGCCCGCTATTAATTTTGTCCGACTTCTACTGTGGGCCCACTTCTTTTTTTCCTTATCCGCCTTCCCAAAACAATTACAATTACACAGCCTTTCTTTTGTCCGTTAAAGTACAACCTATATGGTACAACGTACAACTTTCAAATTCCTCTTCCTTTCAGCTGCTTCTTCCTCCTCTAATTCTTGATTTCTTATTATGGGGTTAGTGGGTTTATATTTAATTACTATCTCCGACAACAATGGACGGTTTATTGTAATGTTATCATTGCTGCTCTGGGAGCTTCATTCATATCTTCACATTATCAATTACTTCCACCTGCTTTGGAATTCTCAATTGGATTGTTCACTCTACGTGTGATGGTAAGGAATTGTGTTTTCCTTAAGTTAATTATATAATATTTTTCTCATTGGAGGTTGTGGATAATTATTGGGAATTTTGTCAATAAAGGTTGTGAATAATTGATGTTCATTTGGCGGTGATAGTTTGTTTATATACATTGATAGTTTGTTTATATACATTATACTTCATTTCTCATCTCCACTTTACCTGCACTTCATTTCTTTGTGGGTTTTCTCTTTCTCTCTTTACCTGCGTTTTTCTTTCATCTTCCTCAATCTGTGGAGTTTTAAATAAATACTGTGTTTGGTTCTTTTGTTTTAACTGTATGTTTAATGTATGTCAATATAAGATATTTTTTTTTTATATTTTAAATCTTGCACAATTCAATATACCTGGACTAATATAAACACCTATACTAACTGGTTGTTTTAGTTATATGTTTATCCTTTAAGGTCACATGTGCTGTTGAAAGGGGCTATTCTATTAATTTTTCTGATTTAGGTGTGTGCTTATGACCTAAGAACATGCTTCATTGTTCTAAGTGTATGGTTATGATCTATGAACATGGTTGCTCAATTCTGTTCTTTGAGTGTGTGTTAAAATAGTTATTTAGTTTAAATCGTATGCCTATCAATCCAAATATTTCTACTAACAGAACCTATAACATTAGTTCAAAGGGGCTATTTGATTTATTTTTATTTTATTTTAATTGGAGTTCCTAAATATAATTTTTTTATTGCAGGTTTATTTCCACTGTTTGTGTTCCAAGGTTTGTTTAAAATTCTTTTTTCCTTTATCTTACTTATGTGTTTACCTTGTTTGAGAAGTTGTTAATGGCTTTATGTTCATTTGCAGGAGCTGTCCTTTGTTTTTCTTTCAGCTAATTTCTTCTACTTCAGGTATTTTGCTCTCTTTTTTCTTCTTATGTAATGCCTGTGTGTTTATTAAAAAATTTATATCTTTTTTTTTTTTCTTATTACTGTGTGGTCCTACTTATTGTATACTGGTCATTGTTTGGTGGAAAGGTGGTTTATTAGATGGCTAATGTAGAGAATTCTAGAGGGAAGGGTAAGGGTAAGGGTAAGGGTAAAGCCGATATTCGTGGTAGTTTTCTGGGCAATGCTGAACATAATCCCCCGAATATTGGTAAACGTTTGCGTAATGAATTACTTGACGGATGTGGTTCTGGAGGGCCTCATATAGGACAGGCTTCTTCAAATAGTAGCAAACGTTTGCGGAGTGATTTAATTATTAGACCTGCTTCTAAAGAGAACCTGTTGTTCGAAAATTCTGCGTTACTACCTGCTGTTGCATCATTGCCTGCCTCGAAAAAATGCATTCCAGGAGCTCATGAAGTTGTAAGAACATGTGAGTTTTTTTTGTTTTTTTTAATTGTTTATTTATTTTTGGGTGTTCTATAAATTGACATTTTACTTGTTTTCTTCAATTGGTATATTAGGTGGTAAGGATGTTGTTAGGCTGGCCCGTAATGAGAGGGCACGGCTTCATTACGCTTCAATGAGTTTTGAAGAAAAAAAATTGCTCTCAAGCAAGCGTGCTGAACAGCGCGCTGCGCGACTTTACCTGGATCATCCACCCGATATGGCTGATACTTTTTCTTCTTGTTCTTCTTCTCCTAATGTTTCGACGTGTGTTGCAAGTTGTTCTTCGGGATCTATTTTACCATTGCCTGCCTCGATTGCAACTTCTTCTTCGGGATCTATTTTACCATCGGCTGGCTCGATGGTGTTACATGAATCTTTCCGCACGCAGAAATTGCAATCTCCTGGTATAGCATTACATATTTGTTGTACTTTTTTTTTCCCTGCTCATTCAAAACTGTTGTTATTAATTATTAAATTTTTTTTAACTTAATATGTTTTAATGTATGTACAGGCTCTGCTAAGTGTAATCGTTTTTCCAATGTCACGGGACGATTACCTGCTGGTCGTTTCGATAGGTTGAAAAATATACCTGTTCTTCCTTGGACACTGCCTCCCCAGGCTTCTTGTACATTCTGTGGTGCGCATCGCTTCTATCGTGAGCCGCCTGGTTTCTGCTGTGGAAGTGGCCAAATTACTTTGGCCCCTGTGGTTTTGTGCCCTATTCTAATGTTTCTTTTTACTGATCCTGATTCTGAGATGGCGAAAGAATTTAGACGCAAAGGTCGATCTTATAATCATGGGTTCGCATTTACTTCTATTGGAATAAAGGTTGTTCCCGATTCG
The DNA here is from genome assembly GCA_003313485.2 of Penstemon barbatus. Classification (NCBI taxonomy): domain Eukaryota; kingdom Viridiplantae; phylum Streptophyta; class Magnoliopsida; order Lamiales; family Plantaginaceae; genus Penstemon; species Penstemon barbatus. The sequence continues at coordinate 14,473,968 of CM064880.1, forward strand.
TGGTGGGCCAAGGATGGGATTTATTCTCTCAAAGTTCATGGGAAAGTTTCTCATTTTATGAATCCAATTGACGGGTCTGCAAATACTACTGATTTGTTGCAATTGTTCTTCTTGGACACCGCAGAAGGTTTGGAGGATGCTGTTTTGGGAGCCAAGGATTTAAGACGAGATGTAATGGACCTTCTTGTTCAGGCATTAACAAGGAATCCATATAGTAAGTTTTTCAAGCGATTGTCTCGTTGGGATGATCTACGAGATGCTAGGATTGTTATAAGAACTAGCACAACTTTGGATCAAACAAATCGCAATCTACCAACGGTGGACGAGGTTGCCGGTGTTTGGAAGGATGGAGACGCCAATTCTTCTTGTTCTGAGCGCGATATTCGTGTCTATACTGAGCCTGGTCGTAGTCATAAAGTTAATTATTATTATAGTTGTTACAATCCCCTACAATATCCTTTGTTGTTCCCATATGGTGAGGGTGGTTGGCATCCAGGTATTCCTAAAAATACGGATATGCGAGTCACTTCTTCTAGGAAACGCAATATGTCTTCGTTGCCTTCTTTGCCTTTTGATGCGGCTACTGTTGGTTCTGCGGAGGAGTTACTTGCTGCAGAGGAGAAAGGTAATCAATATATTTTCTCTTCAGGTCCCTCTTTTTGTTTTGATGTTTCTCTTGCCTTATTTATTCCCCTAATGCTTCAAGTTACTGATCTTATATGTAGGCTTGCAACGTAATAAAATAAATCGTTCGAATGTTTCTTGTCGAGAACATTCATGTTATCAAGCGCAGATACGTGATGGGGACAACTCATACCTTTTGCATGCTGGCAGGTTAGGACAAGAATTCATTATCGACATGTATATTAAATTGGAGACATCTCGGTTGGATTATTATTGTTCAGAACAACTTCAAAAGAAAATTCGCACGGAATCCTTCCAGGGTATTATCGATAGTCTTTTAATTGATGATCAAGTACGTCCTAACAATGTCGGCCAAAGGGTTGTCTTACCTTCTTCTTTCATTGGCGGACCTCGTGACATGAAGAAAAGATATGTGAATGCAATGGCATTGGTTCAAAGATATGGAAAACCTGATGTGTTTTTAACCATGACATGTAATCCTGGTTGGAAAGAAATAGTGGATAATTTACTACCGTGTCAAAAAGCTGATGACAGACCAGACCTAATTGCTCGTGTATTCAAAGCCAAGTTGGATGAACTAAAGGATGAGATTGTGAAAAAGAAAATTTTCGGTGAGGTAGCAGCATATGTGTACACTGTCGAATATCAAAAACGTGGATTGCCTCATGCTCATTGGGTTATTATCCTGAAATCACGTGACAAGATTATATCTCCTGCTGTGTATGATGAGATTATATCTGCTGAGCTGCCAGATGGCTCACATCCTTTCCTACGCAGTTTTGTTGTCAAACATATGATGCATGGTCCTTGCGGTGAGTCCAATAAAAAGAATGTATGTATGCGTGAAGGTAAATGTAAGTATTATTATCCGAAGGAGTTTGCAGACAGTACCACGAACGGTCAAAATTCATACCCAACTTATCGTAGAAGAAATGATGGTCGGTCGGTTATTTATCGGAATGTGAGGCTGGATAATAGATCTGTTGTGCCTTATTGTTCTTATTTATTGGTGAAATTAGACTGCCATATCAATGTGGAAATTTGTGCGGACGTCAAATTAGTTAAATATTTGTACAAATATATTTACAAAGGTCATGATAAGGTAGCTTATCATGTAGTCTCAGATGGTCCTCTGGGTCAGCGTGACGAAATTCAAGAATATCAGGATGGTAGGTACGTTTCTGCGCATGAGGCTTTTTGGAGGATATTTGGATTCCCAATGAGCGAAATGTATCCTCCTGTTATTGTGTTACCGGTTCATCTACCGAATCATCAGCCTCTTCGCTTTGGCATGGATCAATCTCTTCAACAATCTATTAATAATCCTTTAGCTTCAAAGACCATGCTAACAGAATTTTTTGTAATGAACGATTCTGATTTAGACGCGAATAGACTGAATTTATTGTACAAGAACTTTCCGGAGCATTTTGTTTGGGAGACTGTGAAGCACAAATGGAAGTTGCGGAAAAAGCAAACTGTTGTGGGCCGCCTTTGTACGGTTAGTCCAATGGAAGGCGAAATGTATTTTGAGAGATTACTTCTAAATAACGTGCGATGCCCTTCCTCTTTTGAAAATTTAATGACTGTTGGAGAAGTAAAATATTCGACTTTTAGAGAGGCAGCTGTTCGTAGAGGGTTATTGCAATCAGATGATTACGTGGATAGTTGTTTGGCTGAGGCAGTTCTGTATCAAATGCCATACTCTTTTCGAACTCTTTTTGCTATGCTGCTTGTTTATGGCATAATTGGTGATCCACAATCGTTGTGGGATAAATATTATCAGTCGTTATCAGAGGATTTTGGTAGGAGTGGATCTTTTACAGATGCGGAGATTTTGCGGAGGACTGTTGCTGCTATAGATACTGTTTTGACCTCAATGGAAAAATGTATTCGTGATTTCCCGATTACATTTCCTGTTGAATATTCAGCACACAAAGACAGATATAGTAAAGACTATGAAAACGAATTGTGTATGAAAGTTTCTACAGAAGATATGGTTTTAGTGAATAAACTAAACGCAGGCCAAAAAATTGTATATGATACTGTGGTTTCTAAAATCGATTCTAACGGAAATGGTGTTTTTTTTTTGGATGGGCCTGGTGGAACTGGGAAAACATTCTTATATCGAGCTTTATTAGCATATGTACGCTCAAAAGGTTGTATAGCTTTACCGGTAGCAAGCTCAGGGGTTGCTGCTTCATTGCTCCCCGGTGGTCATACTGCGCATTCACGTTTTAAGCTTCCGTTTGATCCAGAGGATAAATCTGTCGGGAAGATAAGTAAACAAAGTAGTCTTGCAAGGATGATAATTGAGGCGAGACTTATTATATGGGATGAGGCTTCAATGGCTAATCGGTTTTCGATTGAGTCGTTAGATAAGTTATTGGTTGATTTTTGTGAGCCTGGAAAGATTTTTGGAGGTAAGATTGTATTGTTTGGTGGTGATTTTAGACAAACTCTACCGATTGTTGTGCATGGGTCGAGGGATGCTATGATAGGAGCCAGCTTCGTAAGTTCATCACTGTGGCGAAAAATTACTAAATTTAAGTTGCACGAAAATATGAGAGCCAAAGAAGATCCAGCATTCACTTCATACATTCTAAGTGTTGGGAATGGTGAAGCTCCATATCTGTTTGACGAAAATATTCGTATACCATCTCATATGTTGATTCCTTTCACTGACACGTATAGTTCTCTTGACAGATTAATTGAGAGTGTTTATCCCTCTTTGGATGCCTTCGTAAAAGACCCGATTTCCTTTGTTGACAGAGCTATTTTAACTCCAAAAAACGATTGTGTAGCTGAATTGAATGATTTAATCATGGGACGGTTTCCTGGTGACGTCAAAGAGTACTTGAGTTTTAATCGAGCAAACGATTGTTCGCAGCAAGCTGAGTATGAGGATTTCTTGAATTGTGTAACTGCCAGTGGGTTACCTCCTCATTTGTTAAAATTAAAAAAGAACTGCCCTATTATGCTCTTGAGAAATTTGAATCCTATACAAGGATTATGCAATGGGACGCGTTTGATATGTAAAGAACTGGGTGATAATTTCATAGGCGCCGAGATTGCCACAGGAGATTTTAAAGGAACTTACGTATTTATTCCACGAATACCCATTGAATCGTCCGACAAGCTAAAATGTCCAATACCTTTTAAAAGGATGCAGTTCCCGATACGACCATGTTTTGCCATGACCATAAACAAAGCTCAAGGCCAAACTTTGGATTTTGTTGGTATATACCTGAAAGAACCCGTGTTTTCGCATGGACAGTTATATGTGGCTTTATCCCGGGCTAGATCGGGTGCTTCTGTAAAAATTCTTATTCATCCAAACTCGAAGACTGATGGACATATAGATTACACAAAAAACATGGTGTATGGAGAAGTTTTTTTATTGGCGGAAGGTGTGGTATTTGTAAATATCATATTATCGCTATACAAAATAGGGATTCTGTCAATGCTTTTATATATCCTGGGGTTTGTCAATATTTTTACATGTGCTTGCCTGGTTTATAGTCATGTTGCTGTTCTATTTAATGGTTTATTTATATAAATGCCTTTTTGTAACTCTCTTACAATAAAGTTTTCATTTTTTTTGCAGTAAAATGACTACTAGGATACTACATATAAAAGAAGTTAACAAGGATACTAAATTATGGGCTGTGAGGGTGATGGTTGAAGCTAAAACACAGCCGAGACTGCTAGCAAGAGGCTCTAAACGATATCAGCGTCTTCTGTTAGTAGATGAGACGGTAAATTTTTTTTTATGATTCCTAAAATATAGGTAATTTTATTATCAAATTACCTATTCATTTTGTTGACAAAAATTTTTCTCTGCCATGTAATGGGATAGGGCCAAAAAATTTCCGCCACTATATTTGATCCAGATATTGACAAGTTCAAGGATATGTTTTGCTTATACAAAACGTATACTGTTTCGAATGCCTATGTTTCGAAGATTGAGGAGAAATATAACAAATTTGGGTATCCTTATCAGTGGGTAATTAATTCAAAAACTGCGTGTAATCCGGAAGCTGAGTGTGGTATTTCACGAGCTCTTGTGAAAACAGAATATGCATCTCTTGGGAACCTGAAAACTCTTCTTGGGCAGAATATTTTAGTAGGTAAATGAATATGAATATGTTATTTTTTTTCTTTCTAATTATTAGTATTGTATTCATGTTTGAACTCATATTTCGAATATCTCCTAAAAAATATACAAATAGATGTGGTGGCTATTGTCATTAAAAAAGGAGAACTGCATCCCTTTATTCTACACAATAAAGACGCAAAACTTCGTGAGTTTGCTATTTTAGACCAAGAGTAAGTCAGCTTCATATTAATTGTTTTCCTTATTCCAATGACTATATAACTGCATCCCTTTATTCTACACAATAAATATTCAATCATAAATTTTATTATCCATAAATTTTTTTCCCTTGGTTGTGAAACTGAAAAAGGAAAAAAGTGATTGTTCTTACTCTATGGAATGCTGTTGCTGAGGCAGAAGGTGATTTGATTGATAAATCTTCGGATACACTACCTATCATAAGAGCAACAAAACTTTCTATTTCTCCACATCGCGGTATAGAATTTTGCATAAAATACTATGTTATTTTACTATCGTTTTTATTTATTCAATATAGAAGATTTAGATAAATCTATATACATTGATGCTGTAGATGGTTCTCTGGGTTCTACTACATCTACCATAATTGAGTTGGATCCACAAATTCCGGAGGTTCACAACCTAAAAACTTGGTATGAACAATATCAGTCTTGCCTTCAAAATATATTCCCATTATTTTATCTAATTATCCTATTGGCCTATTAGGCGATCAAATAACCTCAACTTTATTGTCGATGCCATTGGTGCAAAGGACTATTTTAAGCGAATTGAATCCTCTAGCGTATTTCCAACCGATCAAATTTCTGTTATTGCTGATGTTCTTTCTGAGGAAAAGGTACATTCTTTTTTATTTTTTTCCTTGCCTCCTGATCATACAGTTTCATATGTTCTATTCATAAATTCCTGTTACCTGGAATGTGTGTAACTTTTCGAATCATATATTCTTTATATAACTGAAACATTTTTTGTGGATATAATAGATCGATAGATTTACAGTTGAGGTTAATGCAATCGTCAAAAAGAAGGAACAAAATTACTATTATATGGCATGTCATAAATGCTTCTCCGCAGTGGAAGCTGCCTGCGATTATCATTATACATGTGTAATGTGCGGGGAGAAGACACAAGCAAAGCCCAGGTTCTTACCTAATATGATCTACGAAGTAACTTACCATTTACTTCTTCCATTTGTAGCATTTGAACTCTGTATACATTGATACCCAAATTTATAGGGAGAGGATTCAACTTAGCATATACGATACAACAGGATCACTTGATGTCACTGTCTTTGGTCCCCCGGTAACAAACATAATGCAAATGGACGCTGAGGTGTGTATAAAGTTATCAAATGCGGTAAAAGTTTTTATTTTACATAAATATTATGTGCTTCATGATATAGAAATACAATAATTTCCTATAGTATTGTTTATAAGATAATTGATAATATAATTTCATAATTAAGAAAATATTTCTACTGCAGGGTAACAAAGTCACTGCTGAATGGATAAATAATAGGCTAACAGGAAAAACTTTCTTTATGAAAATTAGAAGAAAGGAAAACCAAGTTGGTAGCAGTATGCATCAACAATACACAGTTCTTAATTTAAGGCTTAAAGAGGCAGAAGACAATGCAATTCTTACAAATTCCTTGCCACCAGAAAAAATAACCGAAGGTGAAACTGAAGAATTTCCTAAGAATTCTGTTGGAAATGACCTTTTCCCAGGTTGGTATTATAGAGTTGTCTATATACATTGTTCTTATTAAACCTAACTTCTAAATGATTACAAACTAACACTACTTTCCCAGGAAAGGAGAATGAATCTACCAAAGACAACGACTCCAGTGTTTTGAACACGTCTGCCTGAAAACACAAGCCGAATTTTCGTTTTCCATCACTGCTATGTCCAGATGTGATGACTTGTAATATACAGTAGAAATAGTTTTTGCTGGTTCATTTTGATGCTCAAGATTGCTATATAATAGCAAAAATCGTACACTTGACCTATATTTTTGTTGTTTAATAGTATGTGTTGGAATGTGGATATAACATCCCAAAACAGTATGAATGTTTAAGAATATGTACATATGTATGTGTGATTATATAAGAAAATATTATTACAAAGCTAATCCTTATGCTTGTTGGGTGTCTAATTTTCCTCTGGCCTCATGCACCATTTCTTATTGATTTATTATTAAATGGGACAGAAATCCTTGTTGTTTTTGATTATTGGAATGCTATCATATATGAGCTGTAATGGCCATTACATAAATAGTTTAATGCGTGCTGAATGGAATGGTTTTTCCTGGTTTATATTGATCATTATTGATTGGGTATTATAAAAATAGTTCAGTGCTTGCTGAAAGGAATGGTTTTTCCTGGTTTACTTTGATGCTCAAGATGTTTGATTTATCATTAAGTGCGTATTACATAAATAGTTGAATGCCTGCTGAAATTTTAGGAGCCTGGTGTTTGGTTATTTCTGATATTTGCTGGTAATTGTGAGCTTTCCTGGAGGTGTTATTACAAAATGGTTTGAATTGTACTAACTTGAAACCCAATTCTAAAGCCAGTATTGAGAGTTTCGGCTGATGGAATCTTTATTAGTGGTCATTCTCTAGCCATTGATGAAAGCAAGATTGTAAGCTGGTTAGACCTTGTGCAGAATATACTAAGATGCTGATATTGTTTTTCTCACCAATGATGTCATTATGTTGTTCCACAAATACCAAAAATCTCCATTCTTAATATCAGCTTGCAAGGTAGCAGATGATGCAGAATTCATGCTGGTATAAATGAGCATATTCATACACTGAATTTTATTCATTTTTCAGATGAAACATGAATTTGTTACTTCAGTTTAAAAAATCTGGAAATTGCTGATTCAGTGAATACACTGATAACTAAAGAGGAATCACTCTAAATTATCCGAATCTGACCTTCTGACGTTGTTTGTTGCAAATAAAGATTTTTATTACTTTATTTTCTGATAATAGTATGGTGTATATCTGTCCTTCATATCCACATAAGACATACACAAACACACTGCATGTTTTATGTACTACTTATCCAGATGTAGAGTTGGTCCGTTATCTGTATAATAGCTTGTACAAGAAAAATTTCCCCAACAATGGTAATAAAAAGATGTAGAACAATCATCATTTACAACTGAGCCGTGTACTACTTTCGAATAGACGTCCTTTCTTTGATATGGTACATCAAACAGAGCACCAACACCCCAAAATTGTTCAATTCAAGGATGTTGCATACCACAACATTTCGAAGGAACAACAGCTAATCAATGTCTATCATGTTGTTACATAGATTTCTTAAAAAAAGAACTAGAAGATCTAATCGATGAAATCATACGAAAACACACCAACGGTTAATTTTCCAAAAACCTTGCAACGGTTCTCCCAAAATACTGCATCTTCAAAAAATTTTGCGCAGCCTTCGCCATAATAAAGCAAAGAAAACCACAAAACAACCGATCAGATCAAAGGTACCCAATTAATCACAATACTCCTTAGGCAATTTTTTTTTTAAACAAGTAACATTATTTGATTATACAGGACATACATAGCAGAATCAAGCAGACCATCAACTCTGCCTAGATACGCATCGGCAAACCTACGTAGGCTCAACATCTAAAACTGTGCATGTAACTACGTTCCATTCAGACGTGAAGCTAAAGAAAAATCATTAGCAACGATACTGGACGACACAACAAAATACATTGTATGCCAAAAAATACACGACAACAACAAGTTCAGTCTGCTCGAAGAGATGGTGGACGAGATAGAAAGTACAATATCTGCACGATAAGAACTTTTGTATATAATCTAAGCCTTCTACGTACCCTATTAACAAAAAAAATGTAATACCTAGAAACCTACACCATGCTTGTGCAACCTATGTTTGAGAATGATTATAAAATATTTTTAGATTAACCTATACTTTCTCAATATAGAGTTTCAATCACCGGCAGTGGGCAACAAACACCGCGCCTTGGGCGGTGCCACCTCACTAGTATATATATATATATATATATATTATCTTAACAATAAGTCATAGTTTTTACACACATATATATAAATTTATTTATTTTAGAAAAAACGTGAGCAACTAACTTTATTTTACACACATATATGTATAATCAATATATATATTAATTTAATTAAAAAGTATAGTGTTTCTTCTTCATGTTTTATATTATAAAAAAGTCATTCAAACACCATCTTTAAATCAATGTGTGATAAATACTTAACGAGAATTAAATCATAAGATGTGGGATGAAGATGGGTATGGCGGTATCCAATATTTAGAAAGCTCTGAATCATCAGATTTAGAGAAACTAGAGATTCGTAAGCCATCCAAATCCACAATTAATTAATTAATACAATTTATACAAAATATTAACACTTTAGTTTATTCACTTCTTCCGATTCAGAATGCAAATAAACTATGTTTGAGACTAAGTAATTCCTGACAAGATAAATCTGTTAGGGCAACTGTAGATAATTGGAGGAGTGAAAGTGTAACAGAACATATGTAATGATAAAATAATAACAGAACATGGTGGAAATTATATCACTAATAGTGATCAGCATATAGTTAAAAAAGCCTGGTCCTATGGTTGAAAATCAAATCAGATTATTCGATATTCAACTCGAATGTTCGATAAAAGTTTGTTTGAGTTCGGTTCGTCACATAAATCAAATAAGTTTCATTATCATTTGTTGTCGGATTAGCATAGAGCTGAAAATGCTTGGTCACTGAGGATGATTGTTTGACGATGTCTGAAAATGGATTTGAAGAAAAAATGTATCGTGAAATTAGTGTGGTTAATTAAGATGAAGAAACGAGCATGTCTTGAACCTGTTGCTTGTCATTCCTAATATTATACTGTCTTTGTAGTCCGAGTTTATAGGTAAAATTGCAAAAATCGTCCCAAACTAATTATTGATTTTGGATTTTCGTCCCGAACTATTTAATTTGGGGAATTTCGTCCCGTAATTTAATATTTTTTTGGAATATCGTCCCAAACTAATTACTAATTTTGATTTTTCGTCCCAAACTATATCAACTCGCCAAATTTCGTCCCATAATTTACCATTTTGTTTTAATTTAGTCCCAATATTAAATTTCTAATTTAATGAAAATAACGTTCAATCTTGTAATTAATTTGGGACGAACTCTGCAATATTATATAATTATTTATGTTAAAATTTACCATGTCATGACACTTAAGCAGCTATGTGATAATTCATTGCCAAATGCGCAATTCCGTTTTATAATTATGGTGGGACGATATTCCAAAAAAATATTAAATTACTGGACGAAATTCGCCATATTAAATAGTTTGGGACGAAAATCCAAAATCAGTGATTAGTTTAGGACTATTTTTGCAATTTTACCGAGTTTATACTAGTATAATGTAGCTGCAAGTTTTTGTTTAAAGTATATTATCAAGTATTTAAAGAAAATATTACTAGGTGACGAAATTTTCATTTACTAATTGTTTGCCCTGCTTGCACAGAAAGATCGCCATGAGTTAATTTGTGATTTCTTAATGATAAATTTTATTGGGGGAAAATGCAAGATACTCTCATGTGTTATGCTAAATCTGTTAGAAACTATATATTCTCTGAAATTTTTATTGCGCCAAAATTCCTTGTGTTTTTAAAAGCCCTGCAAAAAACACACAGTTTGTTAAATTAGTTCGTTTTGGATCGACATATTTCAAGAAATAATTTTTAAAACACTTCAAGTCGGTCTTTATAACTTTACGTGATATATTTTTAAAAAGATTTCTTGAAAAACGTCGATCCAAAATGACCTATTTTTTTACAAATTGAGTGTTTTTTGCGAGGTTTTTAAAAACACAAGGAAGTTTGACGCAATAAAAATTTTACAGGGTAATTTTTTGTAGGTTTAGCATAACATAAGGGAGTTTTTTGCATTTACGTTGGCGATTGGACTTAGACGAGATTGACATTGTATATTGGAATCCGATAATATACGTTGTATGTTTTCAACATTTATGGTTTCTACATTGTGAATAATTATTTGATTGGAAGAAGCATTTCCTATGAACTTATAGTTTCCTTTGTACTAATTTAGATCTTAAAATGCTTAAAATTGTTAGCATTTGTGTTGCTCTGATGGATAGTACTTATCTTTTTTTGCTTCTGGTTACGAAATTGGGTAATTTTCTTTTCTTTTCTTTTGGTTGCACGTGATTTTGTTGAGGTGCTATGAGATTTATTTAAATGTGGGATGAAAGTTCATTTCAGTTCATTTGTTGTATAATCAAGATCAAATCTTTGGACCGAACTTCTAGAGCCTTTTTCATTGAAGATTGATTTCAAATATTTTAAACAAACTCATTGGATTTAGTTTGAAGATTGAATTTGTGGTTTTGACAATATTGAAACTTCATTTGAATTGAGTTTGGATATTGGGCTAAAATTAAGTGGTACATGTCAAATTAATTGTTTTTTTTACAGAGCTTGGGGAGAAAAAACGTGATATGTGTCAAAATAAAGGTTCTTTAGGGTTGCAAATTGGAGATGAGTTTCAAGAGTTTGAATATGTATTTGTTAATAGGTTTGAGGGTTTTGCCAAACATCATTTAAAAGTGTTCTGACCTAGTTTCACTAAACCAGCGAGACTGAGTCAGAACTTTCCAAATAGGCCTTAGGCGACTGTGTTTGCCTTTCCAAATTTTATGAGTTACATACAGTATTGATTATTTCGATTTATTAGACGACACAAATTCAAGTTCATTAGCTCTAGATTGCTGATTTTTTTTTTTTTTTTATAAGCCTAAAAATCTTGTGGAGAAATGGGGAAGCATTACAATCAGCTCAATCAAATCCCACTCCATTACTCTTGGAATCTGCCACCACAATTAGGTAGTTGTGTAATTGTTTGAACAATTGCATTGCGAAAGTCAAGCCCTAATATCATAATAAAACTCGCTCACAAAGTGCAAAGAACTACATGCATGTAGCTATGAGTTTATCAATTCAAAATTCCACAATCAAGTCTCAACAATTAAGCTTAAAAATACAAGAAGCAATGCTACATAACCAAAAGTCCAAGACCCATTATTGGTATCTTTAGTTTCCAATCTCAATCATCATTCTCTTCTATATATCTCGTAAATCTGGAAAAAAAAAGATGAGTTACTAAATATTAGATACAAGAGAAGAAAAAAAAATTAAAAAACAACAACACTACATATATAGTTCCAAAATTTCTAATTGGTATTAGCAATATATTTCCCGACGGAAAACTTACATCACTATTCTTTTAGGTAAAATTGCAGTAAACGTCCCAAACTAATTACTGATTTTGGATTTTCGTCCCGAACTATTTAACTTGGCGAATTTCGTCCCGCAATTTAATATTTCTTTGGAATATCGTCCCAAACTAATTACTAATTTTGATTTTTCGTCCCAAACTATATCAAATCGCAAAATTTCGTCCCATAATTTACCATTTTGTAAGAATTTAGTCCCAATATTAAATTTCTAATTTAATGAAAATGACGCTCAATCTTGTAATTAATTTGGGACGAACTCTGCAATATTATATAATTATTCATGTAAAAATTTACCATGTCATGACACTTAAGCAACCATGTGATAATTTATCGGCAAATGCGCAATTTCGTCTTATAATTATGATGGGACGATATTCCAAAAAAATATTAAATTACGGAACGAAATTCGCCAAATTAAATAGTTTGGGACGAAAATCCAAAATCAGTGATTAGTTTGGGACGATTTTTGCAATTTTTCCATTCTTTTAAATGGATTTCTAATTTAAGTCGTTCCATGAAGAAAAAATGTTAACCATTTGTTCAGTTAAGATGTAATAACTTGTACCAACAAAGTTGTCGGCAGACTCAATCAATATTGGTAGCAGGGGGGAGGAGTCAAAAAGAAAATGTCTGAGTCGGAGCTTTCCGGCTTGCGGATAGTGCCTTTCGGCTCGAAGCTTCTTTTCCATAAGCAGAATAAGAACCTGATCAACTAGAAGAATGTTCCCGTAGAAGGGAGCTATTGGTTCGAAAGAAATAAGATATGTTAGTTCGGCGGATGTAGGTTCGGGATTTGAATGAATGAGGAACGAAGACGCATGCAAGAGAAAAGAAAAGAAAGGAAATTGGAAGACACACAACTATATACTAAGACTTAGTGTTAATTTAACATGTAACCAAATAAGTTAGTAACAACAAACTTTTATGACCTCAAATGGTACAAGTTTAAGATATACATGACTGATCAGTACAAATAAAAGTATGTTTTATAATCAAGTAAACTAAGTTTCTAAAAAAGTACTATAAAAATGATGTAGAACCTTGAAGCTATTCAATTGTTAATTAAGGAGTATATTTGTGCATTTCATTCATCTATGTATGTATACGCAGACAAACACACATTGTGCATATATAGAGTTGTTGTAATACTCAAATTAGATTGTGTCAGACTTACCACCTTTTTAACTATGGTGCTAGTGATTGTAGTGCTTCTCTTCATCTAATGAAGAATAGATTAGAACTTTAAGCCATTCTTTCTCCCGTAAGCGCTTCGCAGAATCTATAACTGAAGGGCTACAGTCAACTAGCTCAACAATACCACTCAAATCTTGAATTGCACGAGGCATCTTTTCCAGTTTGTAGCAGTGACTAATGATTAGGCAATGAAGCACTGGGAAGGAACCATAGCCAAATTCCCAGTGCACCAGGTCGGTATCTTCAAGTAGCAGATACTGAAGTTCCGGGAACTCACCCATATTTACCATCCACTTCGGGCCTTGAAAGGCATAGCATCGCAATTTCAACACTCGAAGATTTGGTAGTGCACGACCAATCATTGACATATCTTCCCATGCAAATCCACACCCACTCAAAGTTAACTTTTTAAGACTAGATGAAAAAACTGCCTCTGGCAAGAGAAGAACTTGATGAGACCTAGGATTGGGATTTGACACGACACATTTGAATGATTTGAGTTTAGAGAGCAGGGCAAGATGATCAAAGATATGCAAGGTTTCAGATACACCCTGTCGTAAAACAATCCGAACACCTAATTTTTTAGATTTGGGATACTTTGAAAAATCTCATTTGTACAACTGCGATCGCTCACACCTAACAGCGTCACGAGGTTGGGTAACTGAGCACCATAAACGGAATGTGGCAAGTCGTTTCCCATGACTTGGAGATGCCTCAGTTCTTGCATATTCCATATCTCTTTCGGCATATAAGATGGAGAGGAATTGATTATTGTCAGGTGGTATCGATGAACAATCAAGTATACAAGGTTTTTTAGTCTAGATATGGAAGAAGGGAGCTTTCCATCGTATGTAAAGGCAAGGTACTTTAACTCAACTAGCTTCAATATTCCAACAGGGAACTTGTATAAACGGATAGTAAGAATATCTAACACCTTGATAGATGTCAAACCTGAACATATTGATACCGGATAATGATGTTCTGGACCAGTACAAAGAAAAGAACGCACATTTGAAACTGATTCTATCGATTCAGAAACACATTTGAAGCCAAGAAGAGCGTTCTTGTGGATGCAAAACCTGCGCTGGCAATGTATATATTCTGAAAAAGCACTGGGATATCTATTTATGAGATGTAAAATCTTTTTGTTTGCAGCCTCTCTTACCAAGAGATGCCAAAAGAAATAATGGGCGCTGCATGTTTTAATTCTGTTACTGAAGATCTCTTGGCGAACTAAAACAATATTATGGAAAGCGAGATCCTTCAAATACCTCCGCGCTGTATTTTCAAAAGTTTTGAAATGCTTTGGTTCGACTAATCCCTCACTAACCCACAATTTGACGAGCTTGGAGACGGAAATATCATGATTTAGAGGAAAAACTCCAATATAGAGACAACACTCTTTCAAATGCGGAGGCAAATGCTTGTAACTCAAAAATAGTGACTCTGCCATGTGTGACCCTTCCTCTGTAGCTAAGGCAAGCAAATTCTCATTCTCAGCTACCTTTTCCCAGTAATCAAGTGTTTTCTCGGCTTTGGATAGGATGTTGGCAATCGAGATTATTCCAAGAGGAAGTCCTCCACAATTTTTGACAATCCTCTTTCCAACTTTCTCGAGTTCAGGAGGGCACGAGTCTTCAATAAATATCTTTCTGCAGAATAGATTCCAACTTTCTTCTTCATTCCGGAGGTTAACCACGAGAATATCATCGAGGTCACATTCACAAGCCAGACTAAACAACCTAGTTGTAAATATTATTTTGCTTCCCATGTCGTCATTTGGCATGCACCACAACATATCAATACAAAAGTCTTTATCCCATACATCATCTAACACAATCAAATACCTTCTATCACTCAAAAATTTGTATATCTCCTCTTTCAACTCTTTCACACTCTTTTCCATTCCTAAAATTTTATTATAATCAGGGGACAAGCAAACTAGAACACCTAGCAAGATATCTTTTAGATGATAATCAGGTCCTACTCTGACAAACGCACGAGTGTGAAAATAATCTGAAATAACTGGATCATTATAAACTATTTTGACAATAGTAGTCTTACCGATACCCGCCATACCCACTACTGAAATAACACTTAAATCGGAAAATTTTCTGGTAAGTTTATGAATTAGTTGTCGTAGGTCTTCATCATATACTCCCACCGTATCTTTTGCGTTTCCACCAAAATCTTCATTAGCAAGGGGTGACTCCTTATTGCTTGTTTCCAGATCAAATTTTGCATTGTACTCCTTGTTGATTTCCTTCATCGTTTCCACAAAGGAAATCATTTCTTCGTTGACTTTCACCAAATATTGGGATAAGATCCTTTCCTTACTACTCTCATCATCGAGTCTTTGAAATTTATTTATATGGTCTTTGAGGAAGTCTCTGAATTTAGGTATTGCCTCCAAGATCTCTCCTTTGAAAGCAATTAATCTCTCGCTCTCTTTGAAATGATGCAATTCTAGAATTGATTTTGAGGACCATACTTCTTCGTGGACTTCTTCTGCTCTTTTCAGGAAGTGATGAAGATGGGGATGAAGTTGGGTATGGCGGTATCCAATATTTAGAAAGCTCTGAATCATCAGATTTAGAGAAACTAGAGCTTCGTAAGCCATCTAAATCCACAATTAATTAATTAATACAGGAAGGAAATATATATAAGAAGAGAGTATTTTGGTTTGGTTTGTGTTGGTTCCGTTGCTTTTTGATTCTTCCTCTATCAGTATCAAATGAAATGAAGAAAATAATATAGTAAGAAGATGTGGCTGTAAAATTATCAGATTGCAAGATGATCAAGAATCAGCTGGTGAAGACAAACCACAGCAGCATAAGCCATTGGTCTTCTCACACAGACATGGAATATGAAATGAAGAAAAAGGTGAGACCTTTACTGTGAAATGGATGCTAAAAATGTTGCAGAATTGAAGTGGAAAATGAACTAATGGAGATGAGACCTTTACTTTTACTGTCTTTTTGCGAAGATATTGAATTGGGTGAACATTATCATTCATATTGCTCAGTTGCTGTCTAGTGGCTCACTGCTTTTGTATTGAAATTGACTGTGGAATGATGGGCCACAAAGGTACAATTATTAAGGAAAATTGGTGCCTATCCCAGTGAATTTAATTATCGGGGTGTTGAATGAATGTTACATGGACATGAAATGATAATTTTTTTTTTTATTTTTATTTTTTTTTATTTTTATATACATGTGTAAGATATTCAACTCCAATGAATTAAATTTACTGTGGAGGATGATATAAGTAATCCAATTATTAGAGCACTAGATAGTGTGACAGAACTTGACATGTGATGATTATCAAAAAGGGTTTTTGGCAAGTTAAATCCATGTGATATGTCTAATGAGCAATTTACCTCCCTGTGAAATAAAAATAGGCAATTTAACTCCCTGTGAAATGAATAATGAGCAATTTACCTCCTTGTGATATAAAAATAGACAATTTACCTCCTTGTGAAATGAAATAATAAGCAATTTACCTCCCTCCCTGTGATATGAATAAATGAGCAATTTAGAGGGAGGCAATGTGTTTCTTTTATAAAAACACAGGGAGGCATTTTGCTCTTTTTCTTATCACAGGGAGTTAAATTACATATTTAAGATATCACATGGAGGTATTTTGCCCTTTTATTTATCACAGGGAGTTAAATTACCTATTTAGAATAACATAGGGAGTTAACTTGCTATTCACTCCCTGTGTTATTCTAAATGAACTCGAATCTTGACTGACCAGGTGGTCTTTTTGTAATTCACAATATTCATGCTATGGAAAATATCATGTGCTTTTTGGTATTGGGAAAGGAAGGTTTTTTTTTTTAAATTACTAGTATTTCCTTGTATATTTTCCTAGCTATGAAATTATAAGTGGCCAATTATATGGGAGTCCAACTTAAACTAATTGAACTCTGAGATGAAGGTTGATTCGATCTCATTGGAGTTGAATTTGAAATCAATTTCTTATGAATTGTATCGGATTAAGGTTTTTTAATGCTAAAGTTAATATGACAATTTATGTCATATTCTTGGGTGGTTGAGAGATTTAAATGTGTAGCTGACCCTTTCTTAAACCTTGGTTTTGATACCATATTGAATGTCAAATCTATTTATATTTATATCTATCTATATTCTATATACATATAAAAATACGATTTTGGCGAAGAAAATTCTTCACATTTTTGTGAAGACGAATATACCTCTATTTAAATTATATTGTGATATTTAATTTTATGGAAAAAATGTAAAATAAAAGAATTATAGAAGTATAATTAGACAATAAATCTCTATTACATCAACTTTACTATAATTATCTTTTAAAGTTTTACAACTCATTAAAATATTAATAGAAAAAAATAAAAATAAAACTACTACTCTATTTTTCTTCGAAAATTTCTTTGGAAAGTTCTTAAAAAGTTATTCTTACTAAAGATCTTCATGAAATAAAAAAATGCCACATTTGTGCTACATGAATAAAAAACACTATTTAGAAAACATATAATTGGTTCAAACCAAAAAGAGTCAAAACATGGAGATGGTTAAAATCGGTAAAAAAAAAAAAATGGGTAAAATTCGATTAAAAAATATATGATAAAAATGGTAAATCAATGAAAAAATGGGTTAGATAGAAAACATGGTGCAATTGGTAAACAACAAGGTAAACCTGCAAAAAATTCTTAAATCGATAAAAAAAATGACATTGACTAAATACGGGATAACAAAAAAGAAATGGATCAAATTAAATAAAAATAAAAAAAATAAAACTACTACTCTATATTTCTTCAAAAATTTATTTGGAAATATATTAAAAAAATTTCACTTATTAAAGTTCATCGGGAAAAAAAAACGTCCCATTTGTGCTACATGAATAAAAAACACTATTTAGTTTAATTAAAAAAACTAATAATTGATTTAAACCAAAAAAAGTCAAAACATAGATTTTTTAAAATAAGCAAAAATGGGTAAGGTAAAATTCGATTAAAATGGTAAATTAGTGGGAAAATGGGTTAGATAGAAAAATTGGTGCAATTGATAAAACAACAAGGTAAACCTGCAAAAAATTGGTTAAATCGATTAAAAAATGAATGACATCGGCTAAACACGGGATAAAAAAAATGAAACGGATTAAATCGATAAAAGATCATGAACAAGAAAAAAAAAATTTACTCTATAATTCTTCAAAAATTTATTTGGAAAGTTCTTAAAACGTTATCACTTATTAAAGATCCTCTAAAGAAAAAAATACCACATTTGTGCTACATAAATAAAAGAAAACTATTTAGTTTATCTAAAAAAAACATATAATTGTATAATAATAAAAAAAACATATAATTGGTTGAAGCAAAAAAAAAAAATCATAACATAGAAATTGCTAAATCGATAAAAAAAAAAATAGGAGTAAAATTCGATTAAAATATATATGATAATGGTAAATCAATGAAAAATTGGGTTAGATAGAAAAATGGCGCAATTGATAAAATAACAAGGTAAACCTGCAAAAAAATGGTAAAACCGATAAAAAAATGTATGGCATCGGCTAAACACATGATAACAAAGAAACGAATCAAAACGATAAAAGAACAAGAAACACAAAATGAGTAAATTGGCAAAAAGATGAAATATGTGAGAAAATAGGTTAGATCAATAAAAAAAAAAGTATAATCAGACTAAAATTGGGTTAAAGAAGAGAGAGTGAGTTAATTAATTAACAAATAGGATAAAATCGACTAAAATTTGGTTAAACTAGAGAGAATTGATGAATTGCTAAAGAAATGTGATGAACCACAAAAAAACGAGTTGAATAAGTGAAAGAACGGGCTAAAATAACAAAAAAGAAAGGATAAACTCAGTGTAAAAGCATGTAAAATCGATATTTCTTTGTAAAATTCTTAAGAAATGATCACTTATCAAAGAGTTGTCAGGGATTCCAACAACCAGATTTAACGAATAGAGCAAAAATAAATAGACACAATTATTTACGTGGTTCACCCAAACTGGCTACTTCCACGGGCTGCTGCAAAACTTTCACAATATGGAGAAAAAAATACAAGTGTTTACAAACACTCACACTCACAACACTTCTCAATATTTCTCGATTCTTTTAGGAACTCTGAAAATTGCACTCTCAATTTTCTGCCTAACACTAGAAGAGAATATTGCTTGTAGTTGATTTTGTGATGATTTTCAAATGAATTGGATGCCACCTATTTATAGTGCACAAAGTGAACTTGAAAGGTCTTTCAAACTTGGAACTTGAGCTTACTTGAAATTTGCATTTTGACCATAGTAAGTTGTGTCTTCACTTGAAAATTGTTCCTCACTTGGAACTCACACTTGACCATTTGTAAATTGTGTCACCATAGTAAATTGTCCCCCTTATTAAGTGAAAGTCATTTTTGATAATTGCAAAATCATTAACAAGAACCTCAAAAAAATTAAAGAACCTAAAAATAAAAGGCTACCTTCCAATTAGTTAAATAAAAAAAAAAACTATTTAATAACTGGAAAACTTATAATTGACCTAAACCAAAATAAGTAAAAAACATAGAATGATTAAAATCGGTAAAAATGGGTAAAAGTCAATTAAGAAATATATAATAAACAATGGTAAAATCAATGAGAATATAGGTTAGAAGAAAAACGAGTTAAAGAACAAAAAATTAGTTAAATTGGCAAAAAGCGAAGGTGAAATATGTGAACAAATGGGTTAAATTAGCAAAATAATAGGTAAAATCAACTAAAATTGGTTTAAACTAGAGAGAATATGTGAATTGAATGACAAATGGGTTAAAACACAAAAACGGATGAAATCGGTCAAAAAATAGGCTAAAATAACCAAAAAGTGCAATTGATACTTCTTTGTACAATTCTTAAGAAATTTATTATTATCAAATAACCTAGAAATTTACCTCCCTGTGATATGAATAATGAGCAATTCAGAGAGAGGCAATGTGCTTCTTTTATAAAAACACAGGGAGGCATTTTGCCATTTTTCTTATCACAGGGAGTTAAATTGCATATTTAGGATATTACAGGGATGTATTTTGCCCTTTTATTTTTTATATATCACATGGAGTTAAATTGTCTATTTAAAATAGCACAGAGAATTAATTTGCAATTCACTCCTTACAACTTACATGTTTACTTACATGACATGCAGATGGACAAGGATATAATTTTGAGCTTCAAATGATTGCTACAGCCGTTCTTATCGCCTTGAAATCTCCATACATCTTTGGGAGAAATATTTCCTAGGCACATGATGAATATTTATGTTAAATACGACTCTATGCCCTATGTTCTTCTCACATGTTTCTCATTCATGATCACAAAGGACTGATGATTTTTTGTGGAGGACTAAGATTTGTTCTAATTTAAATATCAAAAGGCTTAAAATGTTACTGCTTGGAAGTTCTTATCCTTTTTGCTTCTTGTTATGAATTTGGATGTGGTTTTGTTGTGTTGGTAAGAGATTTATTTATATGCAACTCCTTATCAAAAGATAATTTCACAAATATGTAATGATCGATATATTAATAACAGCACATGGTGGAAATTATATCACTAATAGTGATTAGCATATAGCTAAAAATGCTTGGTCCCTATGTTTGAAAATCAAATCAAATTATTCGATGTTCATCTCGAGCTTGTTCCAATAAAAGTTCGTTTGAGTTTGGTTCGTCTTACAAATCAAATAAGTTTGATTATCATTTTTTTGTTTGATAATTTTATAAGTTCAGCTCAAGTAAGACTATCATATGATTTTTTACAGTCTCCTCAAATTAAGAATAACATATGTGGTAGTGCAGTGCTCGCGAGTATTTTTTTTTTTTTTTTTATCATATGGTTTTTACAGTTTCCTCAAATTAATTTATCAGAAAAAATCTTTATTAATTAATTATGAATTTATCCATCCATCAGATAATATTATGTTTCAATTTATTCATTTCTTTTGTTTCCTACGGTTTTATGGTCTCAATTTCTTTGAATTTCATCTCATTTTTTTCTTTATTTTTGTCTAAATTAGTATTCTTTATTTTATGTTTCAATTTTTTTTTGTCTCAATTTTTTTCTTTATATGTTTCTGAGTTTTTATTTGATGATAATTATCTCATTTATTTTTGTTACAAATAATTATTCAAAATATTTAGAAATTTAAATTCTTTCTCGCAAAATTCATGTTTGACACCAAACAATATTACGTTTTAATTTCTTCATTTCTTTATCAATTTTTTTTATTACTTATGAATTCATCCATCCAAAAATAATATATTTTCATTTCTTTATTTCCTTTGCTTTCTTCGTTTATATAAAAAATGAGATGAAAATGAAGGAAAAATTTGAGACAAAAGCAATGAATAAATTAAAATATTATGTTGTTTGGTGAATTGATGGATTCATAATTAATAAATAGACAATTTTATTATAATAAATTAATAAAGAAATGTATCATTTATGAAAGAAGCGGGGGTGTTTTTGAAATGAAATTTACAAAACTATAACAGAGGGGGTAAGTTTTACAATTGATACATTAGGGGGTAACTGATACCGCCCCTATACTTTAAGGGTGGAAACGAGGGAATTGCACTTTTCATACCAAACATTTACCTACTTTATACATTGCATACCACACCTTTCAGAATGACACATTTCATACCAAAATCAATCAACCTTTTTCAATTTTCATACCACCGTTAAATTTTGGATGGAATCGGACACGTGCGCCGCACGTGATCGTTAACTCACTTAAAAAAAAATATTTCGGGCATGGAGGAGTTATGAATTTCACTTTTCATATCAAACATTTACCTACTTTATACATTGCATACCACACCTTTCAGAATGACACATTTCATACCAAAATCAGTCAACCTTTTTCAATTTTCATATCGACGTTAACTCACAAAAAATAAAAATAATAATAATACTCGCGGGCACTGTACTACCACATATGCTATTCTTAATTTGAGGAAACTGTAAAAAATCATATGATAGATGACATTCCCGTTTCTTTTTTGAAAGGGTAAGAATCTCAGGTTCGTCACTTTTTTACAGTTAACCCCTTACCCCCTAAAATGTTCCAATTTTACCCTTGGATGTTATTAGTACTAATAAATATGTAAAAAATTGAAATAATTTTTAAATTTATGGGCAATTATAAATTATATCAATTAATGAATATGATGATTTTGAATTGAAACAGTAGTACCATATAGGGTCTTCTCAATTTGAGGAAACCGTAATAAATCATATGATCGATAACATTCCTGTTTCTTTTTCGAAAGGGTACAAAATATAATAAAATACAGTCTTCTCTATCTATGAAAATCATACTCAATCACAATTTTGTAATTTTTCTGCCAAAATTTTAAGTATAATTCATTTACAAAAAAAAAAACCCCTCGTGTTTGTCACTTTCTTATAATTAATCCCTTGCCCCTAAAATGTTACAATTTTGATCATTGATTTTGAGCTTAAAATATCAAATATGGTCTACTCAGTTTGGGGAAACCATAGTAAATCGTAAACTTGAACTTTTTCTGCCAAATTTTCTGTATAAATTTACGGGCAATTATGAATTTTATTAATATATGATTGATAAGAAGATTTTATTAATACTAGTACTACCACATATGGTCTTCCCAATTTGAAGAAACCGAAATAAATCATGTTTTTTGAATTGATAAGATTATTTTCGAAAAGGTAAATTACGAATAACTCCATGAGAAAAGGCCTACTTACAAAAATACACCCCACGTATTGGTTGTGACAAAAAGGTTGAGTTACCGCGAGTATTTTTTTTTTTTTTTTTTTTTTGTGAGTTAACGTCGGTTTGAAAATTGAAAAAGGTTGATTGATTTTGGTATGAAATGTGTCATTATGAAAGGTGTGGTATGCAATGTATAAAGTAGGTAAATGTTTGATATGAAAAGTGAAATTCATAACTCCCTCCTTGCCCGAATTTTTTTTTTTTAAGTGAGTTAACGGTCACGTGCGGCGCACGTGTCCGATTCCATCCAAAATCTAACGGTGGTATAAAAATTGAAAAAGGTTGATTGATTTTGGTATGAAATGCGTCATTCTGAAATGTGTGGTATGTAATGTATAAAGTAGGTAAATGTTTGGTATGAAAAGTTCAATTTCCTCGGGTGGAAACTATATTTCACCCAACAAATAAATAGTGCTATTTAAATGAAAACTGATATAATGGAATGAATTAAATAATTTCGCTATGATCTTATTTTAAAAAAAAAATTACGAGATCTTATAAACATATCAATCATCAATTATATTTGATTACAGTAATTTAAAGTCATCATTTTTTTTATAAAATAATAACTAAATTGAATATTTGTCACTAATTTGTGAGATTTAGTAACATGATAAAATTAATTTTACTATAATTTATAAAATTCACTCGTGAAATTAACTACACACTTAACCTAGGTGCACTTTTCTATTTCCATTAAAATTTGAGTTTGTAAAAACATTTTGATTAAAATTCAGGCTTTTTTTAAAAAACTAGGAAAGTGCACGTACGTTGTACGTGTCTAGTTAATTTTATGGGTGTGCTTTGTAAATGACTAACATTAATTTGATTATGTCATAAAATAAAGCAAATTAATCCGTTTTCACCTATTTTTAGTTTACTTTAATTTTTCACTTGTTTAACCAGTTTAATTTTTTCACTTTTTTACCCTTTTTTTTATCGGTTATAACTTATTTTTATAGTTTTTAAGATTTTGTCCCATTATTTTTTCCGTTTTAAACCATTTTTCTACCAGTTTCACCTTATTTTGTCAATTAAACTCTTTTGTTTTAACTGATTTTTCACAAATTTTTATCATTTTGAACATTGTTTTTACTGATTTCACATGTTCTTTTTACCAACCTGAACTTTATTCATTTTATTTTTCACCGATTTCACCTACTTTTCATTGATGTTGTCGTTTCACCGATTTCATCATTTTTTTTATTTTATCCGAATTTTCATCGATTTCACATGTGCATACCAATTTCGAGGTCACTTTTTTACCGGTTTCATCCAAATTTTCACCAACTTCGCCAGTGTTCACCAATTGCACTCGAATTTTCATCAATTTCACATATTTTAAAGATTTCTTATTTTTTTTTATCATTTCACCCCTTTTCACCAATTTCACCCGTTTTTCACGAAAAAATTTTCATGAAAATTCATGGTTATGCATGTCTTGATATTATTGAATATTCTTTATATTTTTCTATTCTAGTCAAAGTAAAATTACGTAATAAGCCATGCCATAAGTAATTTTTATTCTATCATAGTAAGATACGATTAAATTTTAATTTTGTTTTGTAACATCAAAATATTTAAGAAAACTTCAATTTAAATTTTTATATTTAGAATGTTTATGACTTATGTTGTAATAAAATTTTAAATTTATATTTTCTTGTTTAAATAAATATTGATGCTATAATATTATAATGTTTATCTATTATTTAGGGACTATTTAAAATAATAGTGTATTTTTATGGTTCGTTTTTATCTATTATAAGAGAAGATTTAAATAACAAAAAATGATGTAAGAGATAATTTATAAATTTTAGGAGTTCGTATAGAAGATAAATACAATAAGACTTTACGTCTAATTATACCTCTTCAATTACTTTTATATATTTATCATTTAATTAAATAATAATTCAAATAAGGGTATTTTAGTCCACACAAAAAAGTTAAGAAATATCCATTCTTTTATAATAGTAATAATAATATAATATAATATAATATAATAATAATAATAATAATAGATATAGATAAAAACAAATTCGTAAAGAAGAAAATGTTGGAGGTGAGGTGACAAGTGATGAGATTGAGGCTTGGGCGCCAAGCATTACTCTACCTATATAAACAAAAGCTTAGCAGCAGAAACAAACTGCATCTATTCTTTATCGATTCTTATTTAGTAAAAAAGTCTGAATTGAAATGAGTAGCTTCAAAAATCATCTTCCAGAAGAGATAATCATCTACATTTTCGGCAAAATTAAGGATGCTAAATCCCTGTGCATTTGTACACTAGTCTCCAAAAAATTTTCTTCCCTTGTTCTTCAAGCTCAACCCAAAATAGTTTATGTTGAAATTCCATCTTGGATTCCAGTTTGTGGTTGCCACAAGAATCCCGCCGCCGCTAACGCCACGCCGTTGTTTCAAAGCCTCCTCCATTTTATAGGCAAACCAGTTACCTCCCTTTGGTGGCTTCTCAAACAACCCTTCACTACCACTGATGCTGATACGATACCAAAATATATCCCCATCTTCAAGTTTCTCCAGAAATTTTCTTGTATCGAGTCTCTCACCCTTAAAATGGGTTTCTCCAAACAAACTAGTTTTGAGCCTTTAGTCAAGTGGAAATATGACAAATCTGGGTTCATTTTCATATGCGCGAAAGATGTTTGTTTAAATTCCTCTGACAACTATGTTTCGGCACCCCCTTATTTTGGTTTGGTAACATATCACTGGAGGGATGCCTTGTTGAGGCTTAAGATATTACAGCCCACTTTTCGTAATTTTCCCAAATTGAAAAAGTTTTGGTAATGGATTCTTTGAATCAAGGGCGGGTTGTTATGGATGAAGATGACATTGCTGGTATGAGGGATGAGGAGGAGCCATTAACGGAGTATCATGATGTTGAATTCTGCATTAAACTGTGGCATAAGAATGTGCTTCGGTTGTGCCAAAATGTGCTTCATTTGCCGGGTTCTGGTCTAGTATTGAAAGGGGTAACAGTTATTATGTTTAAGAAGATTGGCACTGCGATGATTGTTTGACGATGTTTGAAAATGGATTTGAAGAAAAAGTGTATCGTGATATTAGTGTGGATATGGTGAAGAAACGAGCATGTTTTGAAGCTGTTG
Organism: Penstemon barbatus; assembly: GCA_003313485.2. Classification (NCBI taxonomy): domain Eukaryota; kingdom Viridiplantae; phylum Streptophyta; class Magnoliopsida; order Lamiales; family Plantaginaceae; genus Penstemon; species Penstemon barbatus. The sequence goes on from CM064880.1 coordinate 14,500,177, forward strand.
TTTCGAGTGAACAACTGTTTTAGGATAAGGAGTTTAGGATCATGTCTATGTAGTTCTAGTTTCGACTAATATAATGTAGCTGCAAGTTTTTGTCTATGGTATATTATCAAGTTTTTAATGAAAATATTACTAGTAGACGAAATTTTCATTTACTAATTGTTTACCCTGCTTGCACAGCATGATCAGTTCATGATTCACATAAGCTGACTATATATATTACCAGAGTTGCCATGAGTTAATTGTGATTTCTTAATAATAAATTTTATTACCGTAGATTGGACTTATACAAGATTGAAATTGTGTTTCTGAATCCGATAATATGCATTGTATGTTTTCAACATTTATGGTTTCTACGTTGTGAATAATTGTTTGATTAGAAGAAGCATTTCTTTTGAACGTATAGTTTCTATTTCCACGTAATTGCTAGTTTTATTATATTGTATGGTGTTGTCAATGAATATTTTTTAAATTTTCCAGTTCCATTATTTGATATAGTATTAACCTAGTTTGTCACTGATTCATAAACTTAGCTTAAGCAATGTCTGAACACTTGTAAACCAAGAGGTCCAATACTTTGATTTCAAAGTATTGAGTTCTAATACATAACTCTATGTAATAACATGATTAATATTCTCACCATTATTCCATAGCTGCTACCAAACGAGTTCTATATATACTTGAAGGAGGGGGTTAGGCACCTATGGCAGGCCAGCAGGGCACGCTAATTATTCTCCACTGCTTCGTTGTTTAAAGAACTTAATGTCTCTAAAATTACAGGTGACATTTGTGAACTGTATCTTTGTAATTTTCAGTCTATATTCTTTCTACTACTAATGTCTTTTATCTCTTGCAATGCTTTTTTTTTTTTTTCTATGCGACTGAAAATGAAACTTATATTGTGTGTCCTTTAACAGTATCTCTGTTATTTATTGATCTGTGTATTTGGATGCAGGTGAAAGCAGGGAAATAACAAGTTCACATTTGCTTCTCGGAATTTGGTCACATAAGGAGTCAGCAGGGCAGAAGATATTAGCCGGGTTTGGCTTTGATGAGGAGAAGGCGAAAGAGCTGGCTAAAATAGTAAGTTAGTATTGCTGTTTTCTTATAGCCCCTCTAACTATCTTCAGATTCCACTTTGCCCCTCCAACTACCTTCAATTTCACCAGACATTTTCATCATGTTTCTTTCAACATATCTTTAGCAAAACACATTAAAAGTTCTGCTTTATATTCATATTTTATTGTATGCACTTGCCACTTCCAAGCTATCTTGAAATATGAAGAGCAGAAGGGAAAATTTAAGGTGTTCTGGTAACGATCTTTTGATGGAAATATGTCAAATCTAATGATGATTTTGATGAGGTGGTAAGATATTTATTTAAATGTGGGATGAAAGTTCATTTCAATTTACAATCAAGATCTAGTCTTTGGTCTAAACTTTCAGAGCCTCATTCATTAAAGATTGATTTCAAATATTTTAAACAAACTAAATAAGTTGGGTGATTCCGGTGAAACCTTTGAAACTAATTGGATTTAGTTTGAATGTTAAATTTATGATTTTGAAAAAGTTGAAATACCGCTTGGATTGAGTTTGGATATTGGGGTAAAAGTAGGTGATAGATGTTAAATCAAATTGTTTACAGAACTTGGGGAGAAAAAACATGATGTGTCAAATAAAGGTTCTTTAGGGTTGAAAATTGAAACTGAATTCAAGAGTTTGAATATTTATTGGTGAATAGGTTTGAGTTGAGTTTTATGGATTTTGCCAAGCACCAATTAAAAAAGTTCTGATATAGTTTCGCTAGACCCACGAGACCGAATCAAAACTTTCCGAATAGGCCCTAGGTGATCGAGTTGCCCTTTTCTCATTTTGGAGGACTGGAGTTGCAAAAACTAATTGATACTGTCAATCGGTATACTAACTCCAAAATTCAAGTTCAATAACTCCAGATTGCTGATTTTTCTCTTGATAAGCCAAAGAGCATAATAATATTTGATCAACTGCATCACAAAAGTCAAGCCCCAATATTATATAAAACTTGTTCACAAGGTGCAAAGAAATACATAGTAGCTACGAATTTTACCAACATCAAAAAGTTAATTTCACCAAAATAAAAATGTTAACAAATTCAAAATTCCACAGACCAGCCTCATCAATCAAACTTAAAAATACAAGAAGCAATATAAATGTAAACAAATTCAAAATTCCAATCTCAATCATCATTCTCCTACTTCTCATTAATCTGGAAAAAAAGAAAAAGGGAGATGAGTTACTAAAAATAAAATACAAGAGGAAAAATAAACAAATTCAAAATTCCAATCTCAATCATCATTCTCCTACATCTCGTTAATCTGGAAAAAAAGAAAAAGGGAGATGAGTTACTAAATATAAAATACAAGAGGAAAAATAAACAACACTACATACTTAATTCCAAACTTTCAAAATTAACAACTGGTATTAGCAACATATTTACCACGGGTTGCATCCCTATTCTTTTAAAAAAGATTTAGCAGCAGAAAAATGACAAACGGCATAATTTAGACCCATCACAATTTTAGTAGACAAAATATGAAAAAGTAACTACCAAACAATGAAATAATGGTCACCGTACGTATTATTTCAAGGGAATTAATATACTATAGAGAATAATTATCAAAACTAATAGCATTGCAGGAATGTTCATATACCGTGAAAAATGGGTTATAGCGTTACTCTTATGGATTTCTAGGAGGTGTCTTTGAGTTGTTCTAGGAAGAAGAAATGTTAATCATTTGTTCAGCAGACTTATTTTCCATTTGATTATACATAAAAGAAATACAACAAACTTTTATGACCTCAAATGCTACGAGTTTAAGGTAAACAAGACAAAAGTATGTTTTATAACAAGATATATAAATAAGAGAAATGTAGCAATATACTGAAACGCAAACTAAGTTTCTAAGAAATTACTATAATAAAAAAAAATATATAGAACCTTGAGGCTAATCAATTGTTAATTAAGGAGTATACTTAAATTAAACTGTGTCCGACTTACCACTTTTTTAAATAAGGTGTCAATGATGGCTAACGCTTATTTAATGAAGAATAGACCTGTAGTTGAAGCTCATACTTACGACGTTTCCTTTGTTCCTCTAGTATGTGCTTTACAGAAGCCATAGCTGAAAGGCTGCAGTCAACTAGCTCAATCATTTTTATTCTTATCAATTCTCCAAGCTCATGAGGGATCTCTTCAAGTTTGTAGCAGTGCCTAATGATTAGGCGCTTAAGCCGTCGGAAGCAAAGATAACCAACTCTCCAGTGCACCAGATCGGTGTCTTCAAGTAGCAAATACTCAAGTTTCGGGAACTCTTTTTCATCTACGACCCACTCCGGGCCTTGAAAGGCATAGCATCGCAATTTCAACACTTGAAGATTATTTAGTCCACTGATCATTGACATGTGTTTCCATGCAAATCCACACCCACTCAAAGTTAACTTTGTAAGCCTAGATGGCAAGAGAAGAACCCGTAGAGACCTAGGATTGGGATTTGGCACGATGCATTTGAATGATTTGAGTCTAGAGAGCCGGGCAATGTGATCAAAGATATGCAAGGTTTCAGAAACACCATGTGGGAAAACACTCTGAACACCTAAATTTTCTAGATTTGGGATACTTTGAAGAACCTCATTTGTACAACTGCGATCGGTCACACCTAGCAGCGTCAAGAGGTTGGGTAGCCGAGCACCATCAACGGGATGTGGCAGGTCGCTTCCCATGACTTGAAGATGCCTCAGTTCTTGCATATTCCATATCTCTATCGGCATATAAGATGGAGAGGAATTGATGATTGTCATGTGGTATCGATGGACAATCAAGTATACAAGGTTTTCGAGTCTAGATATGAAAGAAGGGAGCATTCCATCATATGTGAAGGCAAGGTACTTTAACTCAACTAGCTCTAGTATTCCAATCGGAAACTTGTATAAACGGATTGTAAGAGCATCTAGCACCTGGATAGATGTCAAACCTGAACATATTGATACCGGATATTGATGTTCGGGACCAGTACAAAGAAAAGAACGCACATTTGAAACTGATTCTATTGATTCAGAAACACGTTTGAAGCCAAGAAGAGTGTTATTGTGGGTGCACAACCTGCGCTGACAATGTATACCTTCTGAAAAAGCACTATGATAACTATTTATGAGATGAAAAATCTTTTTGTTTGCAGCCTCTCTTACCAAGAGATGCCAAAAGAACTGGGCGCTGCAGGTTTTAATTCTGCCGCTGAAGCTATGTTGGCTGACTAAAACAATATTATGGGAAACGAGATCCTCCAAATACTTCAACGCTGTAACTTCAAAAGCTTTGAAGTGCTTTGGTTCAACTAATCCCTCACCAACCCACAATTTGACGAGCTTGGAGACGGAGATCTCGTGATTTAGAGGAAAAACTCCAAAGTAGAGACAACACTCTTTTAAATGTGGAGGCAAATGCTTGTAACTCAAAAATAGTGCTTCTGACATGGGTGACCCTTCCTCTGTAGCTAAGGCAAGCACATTGTCATTCTTGGCTATCTTTTCCCAGGATTCAAGCGACTTCTCGGCTTTGGCTAGGATTTTGGCAATCGAGATTATTCCAAGAGGAAGTCCTCCACATTTTTTGACAATCTTCTTTCCAACTTTCTCGAGTCCAGGAGGGACAAATATCTTTCTGCAAAAAAGATTCCAACTTTCTTCTTCGTTCCGGAAGCGAATCTCTTGAACATAACCAAAGTGGATAATTTTAGAAGCCAATCCTGACAGCCTAGTTGTAAGAATTATTCTGCTTCCGTGGTTGTCATCTGGAAGGTACCTCTCAAAATGATACCAAAAGTGAATATCCCATACATCATCTAACACGATCAAAAACCTTCTACGCCCCAGATATTTGTATATCTGCCCTATCAGTTGATTCTCACTCTTTTCTATTCCTAAAATTTTATTATAATCAGGGGACAAGCAAACCAGCAAATCTAGCAAGATATCTTCTAGACGAGGATCTTGTCCTACCTTGATAAACGCACGAAAGTCAAAATAATCTGAAATAACTGGATCATTATAAACTGCTTTGACAATAGTAGTCTTACCGATACCCGCCATACCCACTACTGAAATAATTGTTAGCCAGGGAGAATGTTCTTCCTTAAGTAGTTTATCAATTAGTTGTTGTAGGTCTTCATCATATACTTCCACCATATCGACAAAATCTTCATCAGCAATTGGTGACTCCTTGTTGCTTGTTTCCAGATCTAATTTTGCGTTGTACTCCTTGTTAATTTTCTTCATCGTTTCCAAAAAGGAAATCATTTCTTCTTTGACATTCTCCAAATCTTGGGAGAAGATCAATGCGTTGCTACTCTCATCATCGGGGCTTTGAGATCCTGAAAAAAGTAGTTGAGTTTGGCTTATAAAGTCTTGGAGTAAGTCTTTGAATATAGGTACTGCCTCCATGATATCCTCGTTCAAAGCATTTGATATCTCGCTCTCTTTGTCACGATCCAATTCCATACTTAATTGTAAGGACCTTTCTCTACGACTTTGAGATTCTGAAAAACGTAGTTGAGTTTTGTTTGTAAGGTCTTGGAGTAAGTCTCTGAATTTAGGTATCGCCTCCAGGATCTCTCCTTTTAAAGCATTTAATCTCTCGCTCTCTTCGAAATGATACAATTCCAGAATTGATTTCAAGGACCATACTTCTTCGTGGATAAGCTCTGCATTTCGGAGGATGGGATCGTGGGTATAGTTGTATCCAATATTTAGTAAGCTCTCAATTATCAGATTAAGAGAAACTACAGCTTCATGAGCCATCTTTTCTATTCTATTAATTAATTAGTAAATACAGGAAGAAGGAAATATATTATATAAGAAGAGTATCAAATGAAATGAAGAAAAAAAATAGTAAGAAGAACTGCTGCTCAAGAATATGGTCAATGAACTCTCACACAGACATCAAAGATGAGAAAAGTATCATGTGTGAAAAAAAGGTGAGACCTTTACTGCTAAAATTGTAGAAATGTTACAGAATTGAAGTGGGAAATGAGCTAATGGAGATGAGTTTTGAGGCATTTACTTTTACTGTGTCTTTTTTGTGAAGGTATTGAATTGAGTAGTGATAAGATATTGCTCAGTTGCTGTCCAGGGGCTCACTGCTTTTGTATTGAAGTTGACAGTGGAAGATGATGATGGGCCACAAAAGTACAATTATTAGAGCACTAAATAGAATGACAGAACTTGATATGTGGTCTTTTGATAATTCACTATATTCATGCTGTGGAAAATATCCTGTGGCTTTTGGTATTGGGAATGGAAGGTTTTTTGGAAAATTACTTGTATTTCCTTGTATGTTTTACTAGCTATGAAATTATAAGTGGCCCATTATATTGAAAGTCCAACTCAAACTAATTGAACTCTTAGATGAAGCTTGATTCGATCTCATTGGAGTTGATTTTGAAATCAATTTCTTATGAATTGTATCGGATATAGGTTTTTTTATGCTAGAGTTAATATGACAATTTATATGCCATATTCTTGGGTGGCTTATAGATTTGAACGCCTGACATTTTCTAAGATCAAAACTTTGATATCCTATTGTGAAAATGACATAAATTTGGTTGAAATTGGTAAACACTTGTTGGTAAAAAAAAATGAGCGAAGCCAGTAAAAAGGTTTCCATGAAATCGATAGATACATACGAAATCGCATGATTTTGGATATTTTTCGAGAAAATCGAAGAAGACTGGTGAAATTATTGAAAAACGGATGAAATCGTTAAAAATGGGCGAAAACAGTGAGTCAGGGAACAAATGTGAAGTCGGTGAAAACATGTGAAATCAATTAAGTATGACGTGAAATTGATGAATAAACATGTAAATTAGTGAGGACACGAGTGAAAAGTGTAAAAATAAAAAAAAAAAAATAGTTTAACCAACAAAAACATGGTGAAACTGGTTGAAAATGGTTTAAATCGGAAAAATAAAAGGAATCGCAAAAAATGGAAAAAATAATGAAAGTAGGTTAATTTCGATAAAAAAAGGTGGGGGGAGGGTAAATCGGAGAAAAAAAATATATTAAATCAATGTAAAATGAATAAAATTGGTAAAAATATGGGATAATCCCGTGAACAAATGCATTTCAAATAACATATAATTTTAAATGAAAATTACTATAATGGATTGAACTAACAAAAAATCTACAATATCATATGACCAAATCAATCACCAGTTATATTTGATTACAATAATTTAAAGTCGTCATTTTTATTAATTAAATTGAATCTTATTTTTTAATTTGTGCTATTTTGTGACATGATAAAGTTAATTTTGCTATAATTTATAAAAAAAATATGAAATTAACTAGATATGTACAATTTATGTGTACTTTTCTAGTACATGTAAAAGTTGGAAATAAAGTTAGAAACCTTCAAACCTTCTATTGTACATGCTTAAAGTCACATTTCTTTGACAACCCATTAACCATCTTTGTCCCTCCCTAACAGTATCCTAAGAATCCCGTTACAATTCTTCAAAACTCATTGTTCACAATCTTATGGAATACACCTACACACCGCTCAATGTTCGATTTTATTTATTCATTCATTTATTTCGTTTTTGAAATAGGCTTTTTTTTTTCCTTTTTCTTTTTGAATAATTAAAGAGCATTCTCTTTAATTTATTTAATTCTATTATACTATTATTGGTCAATGTTAGTGCAACATGTGCTTATAACAGTAGATTCATGGTTGATGAGATATTGGAGTGCTACTACTCTTCATAATTAGAGAATTATTATGTATACATTGCTAAATTTAATAAATTATGGTTTTGACAGTGTGAAAAATTATTCGAAATTCTATATTTTTTTTGATAAATTGCAAGTCTTGAATATTTTGCCAATGCTCATATCTCTTCATAATTAAAGACAAATATGGATTCTGCAAGGACTGCCTCAAGCTTGCGTTTCTAATTGAAGAAAACAAGAATTATGACTCTGAAGGGGTATGCTTACTAGAATTGTCTTAATCTGTTAATCTAATATATACTTGTATTAATTGAACATAAAGTTGATTTCTTTTCCTGTGTATTTAACTGAACTGAGCTCAGTTATTTCTTGTTAATTCATATAAACTGACTATAGAAATAATTTCTGTATAAATTTGATTGAGAGAATTTGAGAGAAAGTAAATAATGCTTCTTGTATTGATTGAATAATTCTGTGTACATAAATCAGCTATAAAAAGCCCTTTAAATAGCAGCTAATACAGAGGGTATAAAAGTCAATACACAATAACAGAATAACTAACTCCTAACCGAACCGGATAAATAACCAGATACATAATACTATATCCGACCCTAATTACATAAAAAATAAAACCTAATTGAATTTGAACTATTCTCCCGTTGCATCTTCTTGTTCCACTTTCCAAATTGAAATTGAATCATGTTCCTCCATTGCTTGTTTGTTTAATTCCATTGTAATCTTGCTAGCCTCTCTATTATCTTCTAATACCCCCCCGGCAAGTTGGTGACTACAAATCTCGTACGCCCAACTTGAGCAAAATTTCTGAGAAGGAAGGCTTTGGAAGGGGTTTCGTGAATACATCTGCCAATTGAGCCGTAGATGAAATCGGAAGGAGTTTGATACGTTTCCTGGCTATATGCTCGCGGACAAAATGGAGGTCAATCTCCAGGTGTTTGGTCCTTTCATGAAAGATGGGATTTTGTGCGAGGTGAATGGCAGAAGCGTTGTCACAATAGATAACAGGTAATTTCGACTGTATTTTCAATTCATTTAGTAATTGAGATAGCCACATCATTTCACTTGTCACATAAGATAGAGCACGGTACTCTGCCTCTGCAGAGGATTTAGACACAGTTGGTTGGCGTTTAGCTTTCCACGAAATTAAGGAATTTCCTAAAAAAATGCAAAATCCAGTAGTTGAACGCCTAGTGTCAAGATAGGAGCCCCAGCCTGAGTCACAAAAGCCTGTCAAAGTAAGATTAGATTCTTTAGGGTAATATAAACCTTGACCTGGACTGGATTTTAAGTACCTAAGTAGGTGATGAAATGCTGTTAGGTGTGCATGAGTAGGCTTGGCAATGAATTGGCTTAATTTGTGTACTGAAAATGAAATATCAGGTCTAGTAATTGTTAGGTATATCAACCTACCAATCAATCTTCTATAAGGTGAAGGATCACTTAAGAGATCATTGTCATTAGAGTGTAAGTTGTTCTTTGTATCAATAGGTAATAGGACTGGTTTACTAGCTAAGTACCCTGTGTCTTGGAGGATTTGTAGAGTATATTGCCTTTGGGAAATAATAAGGCCAGATTTTGAATATGAAAGTTCAATCCCTAGGAAATACTTTAGTCTACCTAGATCCCTAAGCTTAAAGACCTGAGCAAGTTTAGATTTAATAGTGGAAATTAAATGAATATTAGGACCAGTAATCAATATATCATCAACATAAACAAGAATAGCAATAAAAGTAGAATTTAAACAGAGGTATAGAGAGATTAGTCTGACCTGGATTGAGTGAAATTGAATGATAAAAGTACCTCTGTGAGCTTGTGATTCCACTGCCTACTGGCTTGCTTTAAGTCATAAATTGATTTATGTAATTTACAGACTAAGTTAGAAGACATACCTGAAGAGAGCATGTGAGGAGGCAGTGTGTAGCCCTTAGGTAAATGCATGTAAATGTCCTCATCCAGTTCACCATTTAGGAATGCATTTGTTATATCAAGTTGTTGAAGTTCCCAATTTTTGGCCATAGCCAAAGCTAAAAGAATCCTTACAGAAACTAGCTTTGCCACAAGGGAAAATGTGGCATTAAAATCAATTCCCTCTTGTTGAGTAAAACCCTGGGCAACTAATCTTGCTTATATCTTTCAATAGATCCATCAGAATTAGTTTTTATCTTAAAAACCCATTTGCAACCAATGGGGATTTTATTAGGTGGTAATGGTTGAATAGACCATGTCTTGTTGTTAGTCATAGCATTAAGTTCCTCCTGTATTGCTTTAACCCATTCTGGATGCTTTATTGCCTGTTTATATGTGATAGGTTCTGAGATGGTAGAAATATTTGCTAGAAATGTTTAATGGTTAGCTAAACTTTTAGAGTAGTTTAGAACATCTGATAAAGGATATTTGGTGTTTGTTGTTAAATGCTGATTACAATGAAAATATTGTAAACAAGAAGGTGTTTTGGAAATCCTGGATGATTTCCTTAAAGGAGGTGATGTTGGTGTGGGAGATGGTATGGTAGGAGAAGGATCAGCAAGAGGGTTAGGAGAAACAGTTTGTTGAGGTGAAAAGGTGGCGTCAAGAAGATAGAGATTATCAGAATGTTGGTAATCAGAAGAATGAGTGTCCTGATTATTGGTATAGGAGTTAAAAATTGTAGTGTCTATATATGGAAAGATGTGTTCATGGGATACAACATTTCTAGAATGTATTATGTCATGAGTGGATAAGTTGAGAAGTTTATAACCTTTTATACCAGGGGAGTATCCCAAGAAAACACATTTTGTAGCTTTAGGATCAAATTTAGATCTATATTGTTTAATAGTTGAAGCAAAGGAAAGGCAACCAAAGCTTCTAAAAAAGGAATAATCAATTGACTTATTATAAAGTCTAGAATAAGGAGTGTGATTTTGCAGTAAAGTAGTAGGTAATCTATTTATTAGGAAAACAGAAGTAAGTATGCTTTCGTTCCAGTATTCAATAGGTAAATTAGAGTGGAACATAAGAGACCTAGCAACATTAAGAATATGTTGATGTTTTCTCTCTACTTTGGCATTTTGTTGAGGGGTTTCAATGCATGAAAATTGATGAATAATGCCCATGTCCGAAAATAATTGAGTAAAAATTAATTTTTTGCATTGTCACTCCTAAACATTTTTATACTTGAGTTAAATTGTGTAGAAATCATTTTAATAAACTTTGGTAAAACATGATTAACATCAGATTTTGAATGTAGAAGAAAAACCAAAGTGAACCTTGTACAGTCATCAACAAGTGTTAAAAAAAATCTAAATCCATTGTATGAGGTGATTTTGAAGGGACCCCATAAGTCACAGTGTATTAACTCAAAAGGGTTAGAAGAAATACTAGTGCTAGAACAATAAGGAAGACATTTTTGTTTAGCTAATGGACAAATCTCACATATTTAATGAAGTAGTAGGTAAATCAAGAATAGAATGAAGTACATGAAGCCTATCAACTGCAGGATGACCTAATCTATTGTGCCAAATGTCAACACTAATTTTATTACAAGCAATAGGAGTAGTGAGTGTTGGTTGTTCTAGAATGTATAAGCCATCAACTAGGTCACCCCTGCCAATCCTCTTCAAATATATCTTGTCCTGGATGATGAAATAGTGTGTGTGAAAAGTGATGGTAAATACTGATGAAGCTAAGAATGCACTTACAGAAACCAAATTGAATTTAAATTGGGGAACATATAAAACATTTTAAGAGTGTCAAATTGTTGTTTAATATAACAGTGCCTTAGAAATAGGTAGGAATTGTGCAATTATTTGGTAGTGTAATGGTGGTATTTAAGATAGGATGAAGATTGACAAAATAAGTAATGTTGTTGCAGATGTGACTAGAGGCTCCTGAATCAAGGATCCATGAGTCTTTTGTATTGATTGGAAGCAAGCAAGGATGTGGAGAAGCATGTACCTGATTGAGTATGAACTGTACATGTATGTGATTCCAAAGGAGTAGTTGTATTATCTGAAGTAGATGTACTGTTGTTCATTTGTGTTGTGAATAGTTGAGATAATTGCTGTAGTTGATCTGGAGTCATAGATTGAATGATGTTCTGAATATTGTCCTGTGTTGCTGATGTGTTTATGCAGATGTTGTTGATGTTGCTGTTTGGTTGTGTATATGGTCTGGGATTAGGTGATCAGTACCCAGGTCGGTATCCATGTAGCTTATAGCAAGTGTTGATGGTATGGCCAACCATCTGGCAGTGTGTGCAGTAGGGCCTATTAGGTCTTTGAAAGGATGAGTTGAATGGGGGCCTTGATTGGGGTCTGAAATTATAGTTTGTTTGTTGAAAGGGAGGACCGGCAGAAGGAGGATAGGTGGAGTTTTGAGTTTGTGATGGTGGCCTATTGGAGAAGGAAGAAGGTACAAACTTAGTAGAAAAAGCCATGGAGTTGAGTGAATCAGTAGGTGTAGGATAGGATTGAATGGTCCTTTGTGTTTCTTCTTGAGAAACTAGGTAGTAAGCTTTGGTAACATCAGGGAGTGGATCCATAAGTAGTAACTGGGATCTTGTATGGGAAAGGGATTCTTGAAGACCCATAAGAAAGATGATTAAGTAGAAATTTTCAAAATATTGATCCAATAAACCACATTGACATTTGGTCTGAAATTACAGATTTCATCCCAAATAATTTTTAATTTTGAGAAGTAAATGTTTATAGAGAGAGATTGTTGTTGTAGAAGTAGGAGGTCTCTATGGAGTTGAAAAAGCCTAGGTCCATTTGCCTGTTGAAACATTTTTTCAATTCTTTCCATAGGACAGAAGCCAGGGAGTGATTTTGAATTGTATGATTGATGTCTTTTGTTAAAGAGTTCAGGATCCAGGCCACTACTATGGTATAACTTCTGTCCCAGTAATTTTGTAAAATAGGATCATCATCAGTAGGACGAGGGAGAGTGTCATTAATGAAAGAGATTTTATTTTTAACAGTGAGGGCTCTAATCATTGCCTTGGACCAGGTTTGGTAATTTTATCATCAAGTTTTTCAGAAACTAATATAACACCTGGTCCATCTGCGGGATGTAAGTAAAAAGGGCTAGAGGGATCCTCTATGTCAGGGCGGTTTCTTGATGTGGAGGGTGCTATGGAGGAGATAGGGTTAGAATCAGAAGAAAATATGGTTATATGAAGAAAGAGAGTGAAGAATGTGGATGGGGAGTAGGAAAATATGAATAAAGACGATTCTGAATGAAGATTTCTTGAATATGAAACTGAGAAGAAGAGAAAGAAAAGGAGATTAGATAGACAGCAAGAAAAGTAAAGAAAAAATTGAACCTGGTGAAAAAAGATGAAGATCAGTCAAGGAAGATGGAAGAGGGATCGGATCCAGAAAGAAAACTGCTGGTGAAGTGTTGGGCACCCAAACTAAGTGTGCGGGTGACAGCAATTGTCATGTGGCATCCAAACTGAGTGTGTGGATGGAGACCCAAACTAAGTGTGCGGGTAGAGCCACAATCGAATATAGTGGGCGCTTGCATGAATGCGCTATAATGGAAGGGTATGCGCATTCCCTAACACCAATTGGTTTTAGGGCAAGTGGTAGCGCCCGAGGTCCTACAAGTGGTATCAGAGCCAAGGTCACGTGTTCGATTCCCAGCAGGAGAAATTGCTGAGGGGGAGATTGTTGGGCACCCAAACTAAGTGTGCGGGTGGCAGCAATTGTCATGTGGCATCCAAACTGAGTGTGCGGATGGAGACCCAAACTAAGTGTGCGGGTGGAGTCACAATCGAATATCGTGGGCGCTTGCGTGAATGCACTATAAGGGAAGGGTATGTGCATTCCTAACACCAATTGGTTTTGGGGCAAGTAGTAGCGCCTGAGGTCCTACATGAAGGGAAACAAATTTCAGCCAAATGATGAACCAAAACTGGAGGAATTGCCGTGAACCAGTAGCCAGAAACTCTTGAAGGATGAACTATCTTTGTAGAATTTTTAGTAGAAACTATCTTGAATATCTGCTGATACCATGTTAATTCATATAAACTGACTATGTAAATAATTTCTGTGTAAATTTGATTGATTTCTCAAAAGAGAAAGTAAATAATGCTTCGTGTATTGATTGAATAATTATGTGTACATAAATCAGCTATAAGAAGCCCTTTAAATACCAGCTAATACAAAGGGTATAAAAGTAAATACACAATAACAGAATAACTAACTCCTAACCGAACCGGATAAATAACCAGATACATAATACTATATCCGACCCTAATTACATAAGAAATAAAACCTAATTGAATTTGAACTATTCTTTCGTTGCATCTTCTTGTTCCTCTTTCCAAATTGAAATTGAATTCTATTCCTCCATTGCTTGTTTGTTTAATTCCACTGTAATCTTGCCAGCCTCTTTATTATCTTCTAATATTTCTATGAGTACTATGTTTCGATATTTATGTGCTTATTGATCTTGTGTAAAAATGCAAATTAAGAAAAATAAAAACATATTGCAAATCAAGTCTTCATGGTTATTTTATGTTCTAGTCGTGCCCAATTCTTCTTGTTCATACTATGCTTCTGTCAGAATAGTTAATTTTTTCATTAAAATATTGCAGGCCTAATAGTTTTTTTCCCTTCTGCTTGTTGCTTTCAAGGAAGACATGGATTTTGCAGATCTAGACACAGAGAAAGGTTATTTAAGGAATGCTAATTGCTCATTCAAGAACAAGAAGGACTTGAGGTCAGAGATCTTTATGATGCACAAGCATAGTTGTCAGAATACCAAATGCAAACGGTGTTGCATTACATGACCAAGTTTGCAACTGCCTGTAAAGCAAATGGTACTTCTGATCAAAATATTGCAAGAGCCATAACTCAAGGCTTTACTGATCAATTAAAAGGATGGTGGGACTTTTACCTACCAGAAGAAGCAAAATTACATATTTTACAAGCGGTTAAAACCAAAGTTGTTAATAATCAACCTGTAACTGTTACAGTCTGTGTCAATACTCAAAACATTTTATTGGAACAACCTCATTACAATTAAATATAACGCAAGAACAATTAATGAATTTAAGATGTCAAAACTTATCTCAGTTTAAATGGTATAAAGATGTTTTCTTTTCTAAAGTCTTTACCAGGGAAGATAGTCAACATGACTTTTGGAAAGAAAAGTTCTTATCAGGACTACCTCATTTCTTCACTGAAAAAATTCGAAGTAGGATTAAACAAAAACATAATGGCATTATACCTTATGCTCAATACACTTATGGAGATTTATCCCCTGAGATAATCTCTGAAGGCATTAATTTGTGCAATGAAGTAAAATTACATAGACAAATTCAAAAAGAAAAGGTCCTAGGAAAAAGAATTATAGGAGATTTCTGTGAACAAATTGGTTTACCTCTTATAGGACCAACATGTGAGAAAAGAAAACACAAAACTAATAAAGTTACACGAAATTCAAAACCCTATGATTATTTCCCTAAAAAGGGAAATAGAGGATTTTATAAAAAGAAAAATAAAGGAGAAAATTCTTCAACTCCTAAACCAAAATCAGTCCCCTTATGCTGGAGGTGCCAGAAATAGGGACATTACGCTAATAAGTGTAGAATGAAAAAGAAGATTAATAATCTAGACATTGATGAAGGCCTTAAAAAGACCTTAGAAAAATTATTCCTTAATGAAGAAGGAGAAAAAAGAAATTTAAAAATTACTGCCATTGTAGATGGTGCAGATTCGGAGGAAGAATCTAAGGTTGAATCGGAACAATCAGAGAATGGTTGTGAAGGAAACTGCGATTACTACAAAGCCTTATGTTAGGCTAATGGATTATGTGTTTTAACAGAAGAAGATAATTTTATCTTAGATATAATTGATCAAATTTCAGATCCTGTTAATAAAAGAGAAATGCTCGAAAAATATTTGGATCAATATAGACAGAAAAAACCCGATAAGGGATTAAAATTCAAAGAACCAGAGACTTACAGTCTTAAGGAAATCCTAAATAGGGCTAAAACATCCAATAAAATGCATTGGAAGATTCTAGTATAAGTGAATTAAAACATGAACTTAAGGTTCTTAAACAAGAATTGTGCGAATTAAAATCTAGGGTTTCTTTGATTGAATTAAGAAACCTTGAAACAGATCCTTATGAATATAATGAAGAAGTTGAAAATGAAACTTTAAAAGATGAAAATATGAATGCATCTTTAAGATTTGTGAATATGATTGATAGAGTTATTACTCATAAGTGGCACATTAAAGTATAAATAATTGTTCATAGAGAATATACTCTCACTACAACTGCTATGGTAGATTCCGGTGCTGATTTGAATTGTATAAATGAAGGATTAATTCCTTCTAGGTATTTTTCAAAAACTACTGAAATCTTAAATGCTGCAGATGGTAGAAAACTTATAGTAAAATATAAGTTGCAAAACTCTGCCGTCTGCAACAATGGAATTTGTTTAGAAATGCCATTTATAATGGTAAAAGATTTATCACATGATGTTATTCTAGGAAATCCCTTTTTGCATATGCTTTATCCTATAAAAAGCATTGATGAAAATGGAATTACTAGTACTGTTAATTCGCAGGAAATAACATTTAACTTCGTTACACAGCCTCGTTATCACGAGATCGATCTAATACAAAAGAAAATACAGAGAAAATAAAGTTTCTTAATTCCTTATCCCAGGAAATTAATTACAAAAAAATAGCTGGACAATTACAACAACCTCTAATTTAAAAAAGAATAAATGAATTACAAGAATCAATTGTAAAAACAATATGTGCCGATATTCCTAATGCCTTTTGGGAAAGGAAGAAACACATAGTAAATTTACCCTATGAACCAGATTTTAAAGAAAATCAGATTCAAACTAAGGCTAGACCTATCGCTATGGGTCCACGCCATCTTGAGATCTGCAAAAAAGAAATTGACGAGTTATTACTCAAAGGATTAATTAGAAAATCTTATAGCCCATGGAGCTGCCCAGCATTTTATGTAGAAAATGCTGCAGAATTGGAACGAGGAGTTCCAAGACTCGTTATTAATTACAAGCCCTTAAATAAAGCATTAAGATGGATTATATATCCAATCCCTAATAAAAGGGATCTTTTAAATTGACTTTATACTGCTAAAATCATGTCTAAGTATGACATGAAATCTGGATTTTGGCAAATTCAGATTGCAGAAGAAGATAAATATAAAACTGCATTTACAGTACCATTCGGACACTACGAATGGAATGTAATGCCGTTTGGATTAAAAAATGCCATTTTTGAATTTCGAAATATTATGAATGATATTTTTAGTCTTTATACTAAATTTTGTATAGTTTACATTGACGATGTTCTTATTTTCTCAGAAAATATTGACCAACATTTTAAACATTTATATGCTTTTATTAATGTAGTAAAAAGGGCAAGACTTGTTGTCTCTGCTAAAAAGATTAAACCGTTTCAAACAGAAATAAGATTTCTTGGACATAATATAAAAGAAGGGACAATTTTCCCTATTGAAAGATCAATAGCATTTGGGGAAAAATTTCCTAATGAAATTAAAGAAAATACTCAATTACAAAGATTTTTAGGAAGTCTTAATTAAATCTCAGACTTCTACAAAAATTTAGCAATTGACGCTAAACCTTTATTTGAAAGGTTACGAAAAAATCCCCCTGAATGGACCAATGTCCACACGGAAGCTGTAATAAAAATAAAAAATAAAATTAAGGAAATTCCTTGTTTAGCTATAGCTAATCCTGATGCTTTTAAGATTGTTGAAACAGATGCATCAGAATTAGGTTATGGGGGAATTCTAAAACAAAGGATTAATAATAAAGAAACCCTTGTAAGGTTTACTTCTGGGGTATGGCAAGGGCCAAGGAAAAATTATTCCACAATTAAAAAAGAACTCTTATCTATTGTTTTATGTGTTCAAAAATTCGAGAGTGATTTATTGAATCAAATTTTTTTAATTTGAGTTGATTGTAAATCTGCAAAAGATATTCTAGAAAATGATGTTAAGTATATAACATCTAAACAAATTTTTGCTAGATGGCAGGGAATTTTGTCTGTCTTTGATTTTGATATAGAGTTATTAAAGGGTCTAGCAATTCTTTACCAGATTTTCTAACTCGCGAATTTTTGCAGGGACGTGAATCAAGCTAAGGATAAGGGCAAGGGAAAGTCTAAAGAGACTTCTGTTAAAAGAGAAAGAAAACCACTGTCTTATAAGACAATTATTGGAAAACCCGTGGAACAGCTTCGAGCTGATACCTTAAAGGATGCTCCCAAGGAGATGAAATTAAGAGAAGATGCTTATGCAGCATCGCTTAAAACAAATGCAGTAAACGGATTTCTTTATGCATATATTCCCTATTCGACTATGTGGATATCTCCATTAGAGCGAAAATACGCTCTTCTTGAACCAACTGAAGCTGGGAATTTTTATCTTAAAGATTCTGCAGATCCTTACCTTTATCCTAAGGAATATCAATTTTACTATGCTATCTTAGATATGACTAAATCCGTTGAATTTGATTCAGTGACTAGATCTGGATCTGAATGGGCTTATTCTAAAGCTTTTATTAAAAAGGTTTATATAGCCGAGACATGGAGCGGTGATCTGTATCGCTATCATGAAATTCCAAGAGGAAACCGTAAAGTATTAGATAAATATTGGTTTAATTATTTTGATTATATCAAAGCATGGGATGGTGCCTTTTGTTACGACAATAGGCAGAGAAAACATAGTTGTTTCCTACAATTCAGGGACTTTAACACTAATAATCTTCCACAATGGTTTATCAAATGGTTTTATAATTGGGGTTTTCATCCAATTATTCTCCCTGATAAAGTCAGATGTGTGTTCGAGGAATTTAAAATTTCTAACCCTTCACTCAAAACGCCAGAGCTTATTTTTGCAGCTTATTATCAAGTTCCATGGATTGTCAAATGCGATTTAATAATTTAAATTTCCCAATTAGAAAATTTGAAGTGATTATTACTCACGTTCCTGTTTTAGGAAGAAGAATTTTAATTAAATGGTGGGATAAATTTGATTTCTTTGAAGACTCAATTTTCTCTAAAAAGGGAATTATTTCATTAGAGCCATTTCCTCCTCCGGCTCCAAAGATGACTCCCTCTTCCTCTAAAGAAGACATAAAGAAACAGTTAGTCGAAATTCTAGGGGAATCTGAAGCATCCAATGAAGAAGAAGATGACCAGAAAACTACGGATGACGTCATTATGATAGACTTGCAGGGCCCATACGAACCATAATGCAGTTCACTATTCAATAAAGCACAGTAAAGTGGCTTTTTTCTACCGTGCTTTGTCTGCCACTTACTGTTCAATTAATAAAATTGAAGACCTTTTGGCGTCCGGAATCTTTGAAGTCCGAAGTTGAAGTCCGCCTTCGTCTATATATAGGCATTCCATTCAGAAGAGGAGACAAGCTTGATTTCATCCACTACTCTACTCCAGCAAATCTTCCCTTCACTTACCAAAGATAAAATCTTTCTTAATTTTGTAAAATAAATAAAAAGTTTGTAATATAGTTCCATTGTAAAGTTTTGTACCGGTCTTCGCTGCTGCATTTGTACTCTCCCCCCTCTCTTTGTATTGGTCTGGTACTCTTGTGGTATCAGAGCCATCATGCTCTAGGTATGTTTGTATGTTTTAATTTACTATCTTGTGATTAATGTTTAATTATAAATTTGGTAGAGAATTTTATAAATTTGATTTCTTTGAAGATTCAATTTTCTCAAAAAAGGGAATTATTTCATTAGAGCCATCTCCTCCTCCGGCTCCAAAGATGACTCTCCCTAAAAGGGATGTTGCTGAACTACTCAAAGAACTCTTGGCCCCTTCCTCTAAAGAAGACATAAAGAAACAGTTAGTCGAAATTCTAGGGGAATCTGAAGCATCCAATGAAGAAGAAGATGACCAAAAAACTTCGGATGACGTCATTATGATTGACTCGCAGGACCCATATGAACCATAATGCAATTCACTATTCAATCAAGCAGAGTAAAGTGGCTTTTTTCTACAGTGCTTTGTTTGCCACTTACTGTTCAATTAATAAAATTGAAGACCTTTTGGCGTCCGGAAGCTTTGAAGTCCGAAGTTGAAGTCCGTCTTCGTCTATATATAGGCATTCCATTGATCTTCTTTATCTTCATCAAAATCTTCTGTACTAGATCAAGATAGTTATTTTTTCTTCGTCTTCACACGATCTTGTGCATCATAAATATCTCTGGCCTCAAGTCCTTCTTGTTCTTTAATGAGCAAATAGTATTCCTTAAATAAACCCTCCTCTGTGTCTAGATCTGTAAAATCAACGTCTTACTTGAAAACAACATTCATAAGGGCAAAAATATTATCATGCCAGCAATATTTTAATGAAATAATTAACTAACTTAGTGTAAACAAGCATGAAGAACCCGAGGAAGGTGTGAACAACAGTATGCATGTTCATATTCGAGTTCCAATATTTTTTTCTTTTTTCCAATTTTCCTTAAATAGCGCCCTCTTTGGAACTCGAATCTGAACATGCAAAGCATTGTTCACACCTTCCTCGGGTTCTTGAGGCTTGTTTACACTAAGTTAGTTAATTATTTCATTAAAATATTGTTGGCATGATAATATTCTTCCCCTTCTGTTTGTTGCTTTCAAGGAAGAAGTTGATTTTACAGATCTAGACACAGATGAGGGTTTATTTAAGGAATACTATTTGCTCATTAAAGAACAAGAAGGACTTGAGGCCAGAGATATTTATGATGCACAAGATCGTGTGAAGTCGAAATAGAAATAACTATCTTGATCTAGTACAGAAGATTTTGATGAAGATAAAGAATATCACGTCTCTGATCACGATGGATTTGAGATTGAGAAGAAGAAACGCCCAAAAATACGCAAGGAAGATGACAGTACAAGACGTTTGGCTCCACGTACATGTCAAATAATGTGGATATGGAGAAAATCGAGCCTAAAAAAGTCTTGCATCGGAGTGTATATGCAGCCATTGTGGTTGAAAATTTGAAACTCATATACCTGAAGATAAGTGTGCTATATGAGTTACAAAAGGAACCTGAAACATTTGAGGATAAGGTGATTGGGTGCTTTATTCGAGTTAGAGTAGATAGATATGATCCCGCTAAAGGATTACATCAACAAATATATTCAATATTATTAGTATTTGGCAGATTTTACAACAATTAACTTTAATTAGGTGAAATTAATTTAAAGTTGGCTGAAATATACTCAATATTATGAGTACTTGTTAGCTTTATGCTTTTATGTGTTAAAGTTAGTTATTATGTTCTATAGTTTAAAATTTTAATAGCATTCTTGATATATATTAAAAAACATGTATTTAAGCGCTTCGTTTTCAAAAAGGCTGCGCTATAACGAGACTTCCTTGCCTTCCTGAGCCCTACGCATGCGCTAATCACTTATCGTGCGCTATTTGGGCTATAGCGTAACATCCCATAGCGCCAAAGAGCGCGTTACTTAAGGAAAATCATAAAAAATAAAAAAATATTGGAACTCGAATCTGAACATGCAAACCATTGTTCACACCTTCCTCTTGTTCTTGGAGCTTGTTTACACTAAATTAGTTAATTATATCATTAAAATATTGCTAGCCTGATAAATTTTTCCCCTTCTGTTTGTTGCTTTCAAGAAAGAAATGGATTTTACAGGTCTAGACACAGAGGAAGGTTTATTTAAGGAATACTATTTGCTCATTAAAATATTGCTGGCCTGATAATTTTTCTCACCTTCTATTTGTTGCTTTCAAGGAAGAAGTGGATTTTACAGATCTAGACACAGAGGAGGGTATATTTAAGGAATAATATTTGCACATTAAAGAACAAGAAGGACTTGAGGCCAGAGATATTTATGATGCACAAGATCGTGTGAAGACGAAAAAGTGATAACTATATTGATCTAGTACAGAACAATTTGATGAAGATAAAGAAGATCACGTCTCTGATCACGATAGATAGGAGATTGAGAAGAAGAAACGCCTAAAAACACGCAAGGAAGATGACAGTACAAGACGTTTGGCTCCAAGTACATGTCAAATAACTGTGGATATGGAGAAAATTGAGTCTAAAAAAGTCTTGCGGGAGTGTATATGCAACCATTGTGGTTGAAAATTTGAAACTCATATACCTGAAGAGAAGTGTGCTATTTGAGTTACAAAAGGAACCTGAAACATTTGAGGAGAAGGTGATTGGGTGCTTTATTATAGTTAGAGTAGATAGATATGATCCCGCTAAAGGATTACATCAACAAATATACTTAATATTATGAGTATTTGGCAGATTTTACAACAACTAACTTAAATTAGGTGAAATTAATTTAAAGTTGGCTGCAATATACTTAATATTATGAGTACTTATTAGCTTTATGCTTTTACATGTTAAGTCAGTTTTCATGTTCTATAGTTTCAAATTTTAATAGCATTCTTGATATATATTAAAAAACATGTATTTATGCGCTTCGTTTTCAAAAAGAATGCGCTATAATGAGACTTCTTCGCCTTCCTGAGCCCTGCGCATGTGCTAATCACTTATCATGCGCTATTTGGGCTATAGCGTAACAGCCCATTGCGCCAAAGAGCGCGCTGTTTAAGGAAAATCTTAAAAAATAAAAAAATATTGGAACTCGAATCTGAACATGCAAACCGTTGTTCACACCATCCTCGTGTTCTTGGAGCTTGTTTACACAAAATAAGTTAATTATATCAGAAAAATATTACTGGACTGATAAATTTTTTCCCCTTCTGTTTGTTGTTTTCAAGGAAGAAGTGGATTTTACAGATCTAGACACAGAGGAGGGTTTATTTAAGGAATAATATTTGCTCATTAAAGAACAAGAAGGACTTGAGGCCAGAGATATTTATGAAGCACAAGATCGTGTGAAGACGAAAAAGAAATAACTATCTTGATCTAGTACAGAAGAATTTGATGAAGATAAAGAAGATCGCGTCTCTGATCAAGATGGATGGGAGATTGAGGAGAAGAAACGCCCAAAAACACGCAAGGAAGATGACAGTACAAGACGTTTGGCTCCATGTACATGTCAAATAATGTGGATATGGAAAAAATCGAGCCTAAAAAAGTCTTCTGTCGGAGTGTATATGCAGCCATTGAGGTTGAAAATTTGAAACTCATATACCTGAAGAGAAGTGCGCTATATGAGTTACAAAAGGAACTTGAAACATTTGAGGAGAAGGTGATTGGGTTCTTTATTCGAGTTAGAGTAGATAGATATGATCCCGCTAAAGGATTACATCAACAAATTTACTCAATATTATGAGTATTTGGCAGATTTTACAACAATTAACTTAAATTAGGTGGAATTAATTTAAAGTTGGCTGAAATATACTCAATATTACGATTACTTATTTGCTTTATGCTTTTATGTGTTAAAGTTAGTTTTCATGTTTGATAGTTTCAAATTTTAATAGCATTCTTGATATATATTAAAAAACATGTATTTATGCACTTCGTTTTCACAAAGGCTACGCTATAACGAGACTTCCTCGCCTTCCTGAGCCCTGCGCATGTGCTAATCACTTAGCGTGCGCTATTTGGGCTATAATGCAACAGCCCATAGCGCCAAAGAGGGCGCTATTTAAGGAAAATTGGAAAAAAGAAAAAAATATTGGAACTCGAATATGAACATGCATACTGTTGTTCACACCTTCCTCAGGTTATTGGGGCTTGTTTACACTAAGTTAGTTAATTATTTCATTAAAATATTGCTGGCATGATAATATTTTTCCCCTTATGTTTGTTGCTTTCAAGTAAGAAATTGATTTTACAGATCTAGACACAGAGGAGGGTTTATTTAAGGAATACTATTTGCTCATTAAAGAACAAGATCGTGTGTGATGTCGAAATATAAATAACAATCTTGATCTAGTACAGAAGATTTTGATGAAGATAAAGAAGATCGCGTCTCTGATCACGATGGATTTGAGATTGAGAATAAGAAACGCCCAAAAATACGCGGGGAAGATGACATTACAAGACGTTTGGCTCCACGTACATGTCAAATAATGTGGATATGGAAAAAATCGAGCCTAAAAAAGTCTTCCGTCGGAGTGTATATGCAGCAATTGAGGTTGAAAATTTGAAACTCATATACCTGAAGAGAAGTGTGCTATATGAGTTTCAAAAGGAACCTGAAACATTTTAGGAGAAGGTGATTGGGTGCTTTATTCGAGTTAGAGTAGATAGATATGATCCCGCTAAAAGATTACATCAACAAATTTACTCAATATTATGAGTATTTGGCAGATTTTACAACAATTAACTTAAATTAGGTGAAATTAATTTAAAGTTGGCTGAAATATACTCAATATTACGAGTACTTATTAGCTTTATGATTTTATGTGTTAAAGTTAGTTTTCATGTTCGATAGTTTCAAATTTTAATAGCATTCTTGATATATATTAAAAAACATGTATTTATGCGCTTCGTTTTCAAAAAGGCTACGCTATAACGAGACTACCTAGCCTTCCTGAGCCCTGCGCATGTGCTAATCACTTAGCGTGCGCAATTTGGGCTATAGCGTAACAGCCCATGGCGCCAAAGAGCGCGCTATTTAAGGAAAATCGGAAAAAAAAAAATATTGGAACTCGAATCTGAACATGCAAACCATTGTTCACACCTTCCTCGTGTTCTTGGAGCTTGTTTACACTAAATTAGTTAATTATATCATTAAAATATTGCTGGCCTGATAATTATTTTCCCATTCTGTTTGTTGCTTTCAGGAAGAGATGGATTTATAGATCTAGACACAGAGGAGGGTTTATTTAAGGAATAATATTTGCTCAATAAAGAACAAGAAGGACTTGAGGCCAAAGATATTTATGATGCACAAGATCATGTGAAGACGAAAAAGAAATAACTATCTTGATCTAGTACAGATGAATTTGATGAAGATAAAGAAGATCATGATGGATAGGAGATTGAGAAGAAGAAACGCCCAGAAACACGCAAGAAATATGACAGTACAAGACGTTTGGCTCCATGTACATGTCAAATAACAGTGGATATGGAGAAAATCGAGCCTAAAAAAGTCTTGCGTCGGAGTGTATATGCAACCATTGTGGTTGAAAATTTGAAACTCATATACCTGAAGAGAAGTGCGCTATATGAGTTACAAAAGGAACCTGAAACATTTGAGGAGAAGGTGATTGGGTGTTTTATTCGAGTTAGAGTAGATAGATATGATCTCGCTAAAGGATTACATCAACAAATATGCTCAATATTATGAGTATTTGGCAGATTTTACAACAATTAACTTAAATTAGGTGGAATTAATGGCTGAAATATACTCAATATTATGAGTACTTACTAGCTTTATGCTTTTATGTGTTAAAGTTAGTTTTCATGTTCTATTGTTTCAAATTTTAATAGCATTCTTGATATATATTAAAAAATATGAATTTATGCGCTTCGTTTTCATAAAGGCCGTGCTATAACGAGACTTCCTCGCCTTCTTGATCCCTGCACATTTGCTAATCACTTAGCGTGCGCTATTTGGGTTATAGCGCAACAGCCCATAGCGCCAAATAGCGTGCTATTTAAGGAAAATCGGAAAAAAAAAATATTGGAACTCGAATCTGAACATGCATACCGTTGTTCACGCCTTCCTCGTGTTCTTGGAGCTTTTTTACACTAAATTAGTTATTTATATCATTAAAATATTTCTGGCCTGATAATTTTTTTCCCCTTCTGTTTGTTGCTTTTAAGGAAGAAGTGGATTTTACAGATCTAGACACAGAGGAGGGTTTATTTACGGAATAATATTTGCTCATTAAAGAACAAGAAGGACTTGAGGCCAGAGATATTTATGATGCACAAGATCGTGTGAAGTCGAAATAGAAATAACTATCTTGATCTAGTACAGATGATTTTGATGAAGATAAAGAAGATCACGTCTCTGATCACGATGGATTTGAGATTGAGAAGAAGAAACTCCCAAAAATACGCAAGGAAGATGAAAGTACAAGACGTTTGGCTCCACATACATGTCAAATAATGTGGATATGGAGAAAACCGAGCCTAAAAAAGTCTTACGTAGGAGTGTATATGCAGCCGTTGTGGTTGAAAATTTGAAACTCATATACCTGAAGAGAAGTGTGCTATATGAGTTTTAAAAGGAACCTGAAACATTTGAGGAGAAGGTGATTGGGTGCTTTATTCGAGTTAGAGTAGATAGATATGATCCCGCTAAAGAATTACATCAAAAAATATACTCAATATTATTAGTATTTGGCAGATTTTACAACAATTAACTTAAATTAGGTGAAATTAATTTAAAGTTGGCTGAAATATACTCAATATTATGAGTACTTATTAGCTTTATTCTTTTATGTGTTAAAGTTAGTTATTATGTTCTATAGTTTCAAATTTTAATAGCATTCTTGATATATATTAAAAAACATGTATTTATGCGCTTCGTTTTCAAAAAGGCCGCGCTATATACTTCCTCGCCTTCCTGAGCGATGCGCATGTGCTAATCACTTAGCGTGCGCTGTATGGGCTATAACGCAACAACCCATAGCACCAAAGCGGATGCTAGTAAGAAAAAAATATTGGAACTCGAATATGAACATGCATATTGTTGTTCACACCTTCCTCGGGTTCTTGGAGCTTGTTTACACTAAGTTAGTTAATTATTTCATTAAAATATTAATGGCCTGATATTTTTTTCCCCTTCTGTTTGTTGCTTTCAAGGAAGAAGTTGATTTTATAGATCTATACACAGAGGAGGATTTATTTAAGGAATACTATTTTCTCATTAAAGAAAAAGAAGGACTTGAGGCCAGAGATATTTATTATGCACAAGATCGTGTGTGAAGTCGAAATAGAAATAACTATCTTGATCTAGTACAGAAGATTTTGATGAAGATAAAAAAGATCGCGTCTCTGATCACGATGGATTTGAGATTGAGAATAGGAAACGCCAAAAAATACACGAGGAAGATGACAGTACAAGACGTTTGGCTCCACGTACATGTCAAATAATGTGGATATGGAAAAAATCGAGCCTAAAAAAGTCTTCCGTCAGAGTGTATATGCAGCCATTGAGGTTGAAAATTTGAAACTCATATACCTGAAGAGAAGTGTGCTATATGAGTTTCAAAAGGAACCTGAAACATTTTAGGAGAAAGTGATTGGGTGCTTTATTCGAGTTAGAGTAGATAGATATGATCCCGCTAAAGGATTACATCAACAAATTTACTCAATAATATTAGTATTTGGCAGATTCTACAACAATTAACTTAAATTAGGTGAAATTAATTTAAAGTTGGCTGAAATATGCTCAATATTATGAGTACTTATTAGCTTTATGCTTTTATGTGTTAAAGTTAGTTATTATGTTCCATAGTTTCAAAATTTATTAGCATTCTTGATATATATTAAAAAACATGTATTTATGCTCTTCATTTTCAAAAAGGCCGCGCTATGCTCTATAGCCCCGGAAGCCTTTGCGATCGCTGCGCCATGCGCCTCTGACTACTATGACGTTACTGGATGAGGATTAAAGTTGATCTTCTCACTTAAATTGTTGATACTTGGTTTGCTGCTGAGGAGAGCATATAGGCCTGTCAAAGGTCAGGTTTGGAGCTGAACCCAGCCCAGACCCAATTAATACCTCCTTTTAATTAATTTCCTAGACCTGGATTTGGACCTGGACCTGGACCCATTGTAGACCCAGTCATGATATTAAGTCTGGACCCGGACCCGACCCGACCTGATCCAAACATGAACCAGACCCGACCTGGACTCGATCCAATTTTATTTTTTCTATATAGCCCTAAGACCCAATTTTTTTTTCTTTTTTTCTTTTTCCAATTAGCCCTATGAATTTGAAATTTAATCCTCCTTACCTGTATTTGTAGCACGTCTTCCCCACTATCCCATATTACCATTTACTCCCTCTTTCCTCATTTTCCCTCTCCTCTTCAATTCTTCCATAACCGCTAGTATTGTGCCTTGCTTTTCACTTTCCATATTCCCCTTTTACCTTTTTTTCTCTTTCACTCTACAGAAAAATTAGACCTTCAAGTAAAGAAGCCAAACCAAAGAACAAGAAAAGGACAAACACACAGTACACACACTCTTTTAAACTCTCAACCAAATCTGCAATGCTACTGATTTCACTTTTAATTGATACCTAGGAGTTCTTGGATTGATAGTTTGTGTAGATTTTTGTTTCTTTCAAATGTTTGAAATTCTTTAGAGAGAGAAAGAGAGAAGAGAGAATTGATATCTAGAGAGGTGTGTGAGACTGTGTATTTTTAGAGTGAGAAATGAAAAGAAAATGTATTAGAAGACGTAGGAAAAAAAAGTCAGTTTCGGGACCAAGTCGGGTCCGGGCCTCAACCGGGTCCAGATCTGGACCCGACCTGAACCTGATATTTTGGGTAAACAAGTTCGGGTCGGGTCCCGGTCTGAACCCGAAGTTGAATGGGTCAGGTACAGGTCTGGACCCGATAATTGTTATTCAGGTCGGGTCCGGGTCCGGACCCGACCTTTGACATGCCTAAGAGCATATGTACAATATAAGATAATGTTGTTCTAATTTCCAATATTTTATCATCCACTTAATTCCTTGACTTAATAAACTTTATGTCATGTAATAAAAATAGAATTAAGTATGTATGTATGTATGAACATTTTTGCATTATAAATGATGTCAGGGGTGAAACAGGGTATTATTGTATTGCAAATAACTCATGTTTTTTAGTATAAATTGTTTGTTTTCCTATTAACCATTGTGAATTTAGTTCTTTAATTAAATATGAGGTGTATATACTATTTTAATTTATATCCTAATCCTAAAACTGATGATGGGGAAGGAAATACCAGAACCAAGAGAAACCAGAGTACGTCCTTCCTCTTCCCAAAAACTGGACTGGACTGGAGGAAGAGTTAAGTCAAACTGTAATCATAAATCATGCCACCATAAATCTGATATCATTAACCAAATTTTACATGTAATTTAATTTGGAAAAGAACTGAAATGATATGATTTTCTCTATAAGTTTTTTTAGAATGTTTATAAATTATATTTAACTACTTTCCATAATTTTATAATTACAAATTCATTACTTACTATATATAATTCATTCGATAGAGTTACCAAACTTTCAATTTATACTCCCTCCGTCCCATTTATTTTGCTCCATTTGCTACAGTACCCGGTCAAACTTCATCCAATCTTTTGAGTGAGTTATCATATTAAATTATTCACATTTGTGGATTATTAAATCTTTTAAATATAAATATATATGGTGTGTGTCATATGATATTATTAACTTATTGATGAAATATATTAGTTAAATTATTTATTTTAATTTTTATAAATTTAGTCAAGTTGACTGATTAACTGTTTTAAGGGATAAAAATAATTGGAACGGAGGAAGTATAAGTTTATGACAGTGCCATTTTTGCCTTTTTAGTCAAAAATGATTATTGTTATTAGAGTAATATGAGAGAACACATTTGGAAAGTTAATCTTCCACCATTATATATAATATACTTGTTGAATACTTTTTTACACATTGAAAATTTTCCTTTCAATTAACTTTGGTTGATCACTTTGGCTGTTATTTTTCACATTTCACCTTACACATTGCATACCGTCGGGTTGAATACGTTAAAAACCTTTGATCATAATTCGGGGATTCTATTGTGACCAGTGTATTTGAAATTGGACCAGACGGGTTGGTTCGCCTGATTTAACTTCTAATTGGACTTCAGTCCAGTCTGACTGACCCCTCAAAACCATTCTACTAATTAACCAATTCGAATCGACCAAAATTGGTAAAGATAAGTGAATCCCCGGATCTAACGGTTCACTTAAAAAAAATCCAGAAAGTTCTAGTTAATGTTCTGAACAATTCGAGTCGAACAACCTCGGTTAGCTGCCCGCATTCTGTGTAACCGACATAATCAGAAGGTGACCCAATGAGTTTCGAGACCGTGTGTCCCTACATGAACTCGCGCGAGTCCAATTGGATCATGACTTATAGATGAAAATGAATTTGATTAATTCTCCCACAAGTAAAAATCGTCTACTTAGGGAATAAGGGAAGAATTCAAAATTAAAGTTGACTTAAATATGACCGATTAAGAAAATCGATAAAGGAAATATCTTGCTTTTTAAAAGATGAGTAAATAATGTAAGCAAGAATAAGTGACATGAAATTTTCGGCCAAAATAGGTGGAAATCACTTGGATCGGCTGATTTTGATAAATTACTATAGCCTAATTAAAAAAATGATCTTTGTATTAAAATATTTTGGGCCAAAAAGAATTTAAATCTTCAGGAAAAAGTTTGGGCCGAAGATATTTTTCTTGTTTTTAATAGTTTGAGATAAATTGAACTTACGTGATCTCAATTTTCTTGTATCAGAAATTGAGCCCTTTCAACGGGTGAATGGATCTTCAAACTATTCTTCGATTGATCTTTCTTCATTGATGGACTTATAAGATCTTTATTGAGCCTTCGACTATTCATCAAAGAATGAGCTATTTTTTTTTTAGCTTTTTATCCTTGATTGATCAACTTATCGTTAACGAGTCTTTTTTCAAGTAATGAGCTTCTAAAAAAAAAAAAGTAATGAGCTTCTCAATAACTCCTGTTGAGATTAAATTCAAGAAACAAGTCCAAATATCAACTCTTTATTAATCATTAATCATTCGGCTAACAATGTCAAAAAAATAAAAGATCAACTTCGATAAATTATATTGCCAGTAAAATCAAAAAATAATAAAGTTGGCATTTATTGTTCAATAATCCTTAATCTATTCTATAAATGATTCGTTATTTAAGATGCCACTATTCTTTGTTAAATAATAGGATACTACAGGAATGCTCTGCTCATTTCTGAAGAAGTTAGATGGATCGACTTTAGTCTTCACACGCACTAATCGATTGAAGTTGTTCTTGAAGCATTTGAATCCCCAAACACTTGCTTGTTTGTAGCTTGTGTTTTCTTCATTATTATTTCTCCCAATATCTAGATCTCTGTAATTAAGATATGCCGTTCTTGGAGATTTCGAAACAAATGGAGTCATGTAACTATAAAGGCTCCGAATCCAATTTAAGTGTCTTTGTGCATCTGTACTCCATCCAACATCATAATGAATCATGAATTTATTACCTGATCTGTGAGGAAAAGGTGTTTCAGATTCCGAAATTGTACTCAATTTTCCTCCGTAGGGACTAAACTGCAATTCAGGCCTGTTTTCGTCTTCTTCATTGAGATATTTCCATATTCCTTCAAGGCCATGTTCGGGAATTGGTTCTCTCACGTAGTCAGATTTACCTTTGAAATTGTTATAGCAATCTCCTGGCCTCTTCAATAGAACGTTGATTGGTGACCCGTTTGGATAACCCGCGAAGAAGAGTATGGATTCTATCCAACTCATTTCAATACAATCTCGTTCCACCAAACCCAACTCTGGAAAGTTCTCTTCCATTATTTGTAAGAGATCTCCCACTCCCCCTCCGATGAACAAAGAAGTGAAAGAAGCTTGTATTGTTCGATTGGATGATTGACTAATTACACTTCTCAAGAAAACTCTAATCAAAAGGTTTTCGTCAATCTTATCAGAAATGTATTGCCATTTGTGTACTAATTGGGTTGCATTTTGCTCCAACGTTCTTGCAACTTTGAAAACTATCACTGTTTCAGGTACCGTTACTAACTTCACTTTGAAGGCAACAACAATACCAAAACTCGTACCCCCTCCACCTCGTATAGCCCAAAAGAGATCATCTCCCATGGAATTGCGGTCCAAAATTTCGCCATTAGCATTTATTACAATCGCATCAATGATGTTATCAACTGCGAGTCCGTACTTACGAGAAATCATGCTGTATCCACCTCCACTGAAGTGGCCCCCAACGCCTACGGTGGGGCAAACACCTGCCATAAAAGCAAGAGTTGTACTTGTTCCAGCAATTGTGTAGTACAGTTCCCCAAGTATGGCACCTGTTTGAATCCATGCAGTATTATCTTCGGTGTCTATCGATATTGTTCGAAGGTTTCCCATGTCTACAATCACGAATGGAGTTTGAGATATGTAAGAAAGTCCTTCATAATCGTGTCCACCACTACGCACTCTAATCAAGATATCGTATTTCTTGGCGCAATGGATTGTTGCTTGAATTTCAGATTCATTGTTTGGTGTAATAATGGCTAGAGGTCTCTCCTTGGAAGTCGATATGAGGCGTAGATTTCTAGCTAAAGCTTGGAAAATCGAAGAGTATGATGAACTTTGTGGAGTGTAAATTACATTTTGTGTTGAATTTGAGGCTTGAAATTGGGATGTAAGACATTCAAGAAATTCAGTGCTGTTGTTTTGAGCTGAACAAAGGTTAGCTAGAAGAAAGAATAGAAATGTAATACAAGGAGACTTCATTTCTTTCTAATTATTTTCTTGTATTCAATTTTATGTTTATTGAAGATGATCAAGTGTGTTGTATTTGTAGATGATTTTAGTTGACTTTTTGCAATTAGGAAATCTGTTTTCAACATTGAATATGTCTAGTTGGATGAAAATGCTTCGATTTAACATAACATTAAATATGTCTCCAGTTTGTACCAAAAAAAAAAAAAAATATGTCTCCAGCTAGCTATACGATACTTCCTCTTTAGTTTAGTTTTCGCTTTAGCAAAATAAATTTGTTTCCTTTTAACATAACAAAATAATTAGTTATTTTGGATTTTCGTCTCATGCTATATCACTTAGTCAAATTAGTCCCGTAATATTATATTTTTTTGGAATATCGTCCCACTTGTCACATGAACGCTTCCATGTCATGGTATGGCAAAATTTATCATAAACAATTATATAAAATTGCAGAATTCGTCTCAAACTACTTACAAATTTGGTTTTTTCATCCCAAACTATATCAATAAGCCAACTTCAGTCCCATAATTGAAATGACATGGGAATTTTTTTTGTTCCAAACTAATTATAAATATTTATTATTTATTAATACAAAAAAATATGCACAAATTGTTAGAATGAACTGAGATAGGATATTTTTCTCAAAAGCGCACATGAATTTCAAAAATCAATACTATTTTTCTCTTAAAGAAAAAAGGTAATCGCAATTTACTTCCATGTTATATTCATAATATTCAATTTATCTTAAATTGCTTCTTTTCAAATTATAGGAGGTAAATTGAACATTAGTCCCTTAAGAAAGTAAAAGATGAATCATCAATTTCATAAAATTAGAAATTTAATAATGGACTAAATTCATGCTAAATGACAAATTGTGAGACGAAATTCGTCGAATTAATATAGTTTGGGACGAAAAATCAAAATGTATAATTAGTTTGTGACGAATTCTACAATCTTATATAATTGTTTATGATAAAATTTGTCACGTCATAACATTTAAGCATTCATGTGGTAAGTGGGACGATATTCCAAAAAAATATAAAATAGCGAGATTAATTTGACTAAGTAATATAGCTTGGGACGAAAATCCAAAATTACTAATTAATTTGGGATTTTTTGCAATTTTGCCTTATAATTATTAAAAGAAAGAGAGGGTTACTTGGGAGTCACATGCTACATGTGATTTTCTATTCGATGGCAGAAATGCAAATTAAATTATTTTATTGCCACGCTTTGTGTCACCTTCGTTTATTTAATACTGCTTATTACGAAGATACTGGGATTTCCATCTTCGTTAATAGTTGACTATCTTTGTTATATGATCAAGCAAGTTAAATAATTTTTGGGGTTTTTGGCACTTTCCATCATGACTTAAAAGTTCTGACACTTTGCACCCTTAAAATATAATTTATTTGACACTTTGCATCCTAGTATGTATTTTAGTGAGAAAATTCATTGGTAAAAGAGTAGAATAGTTATTTTCAATTTTTTTTTTCACTTTGCACCTTAGCGATATAGATTTTGCACCCTTAAAATATAGAATGTTGGCATTTTGCAGCCTAAAAATTAGAAAATATTAGCATTTTCACCCCAATTTAAATTTTTGGGCACTCTGCACACTAAAAATATAATTTGTATGACATTTTGCACCCTAATGTATTTTTCTTAAAAACAAACTCATGAATATCGACGACGTAGAGATAAAATGGTCATTTCTATGCACAACAATCATAAACTTGTTATTCTAAATTTACTTTACTTTATAATAACTTATTTTAACATTTTCTCTCAGAAAAAGATATTGTCTTCATTTTATTTTCAAGTATCATCTAGATTATTCACTTTATATCTAAAATACACGTTTACATATCTAACATATTATTATATTGCATGTAATTTATATAATTTAGATCATTATATCAAGTCGGGGTTGCCAGAAACTTCCCCGTGTTATAAAAAATTTGCATAAAACTTCGTTGTAAACTTTTTCTTGAATCAAATTTCCATATACTTTGAAAAACTTGTATAGAATCTCCGTCCATCTCTTATACTTTTTATGGTAGGATGAGCATAAAATCTCCTTGTATTTTTTAAAATTTGCACATATCCTCCTAGTACTTTTAAAATTTTGCACATAATTCCTTTGTACATTTTTGTTTTAGCATAAAATCTCCTTGTTATGTCATTTTTTTTTTAAATCTAGGGGTACTTACGTTTACCAACCAATATTTAACGGTGTCAAACTATTAATGGAGTTAGGGAAGAGTGCAAAGTTTCTAAAAGTACAGAGGAATTTAATGCAATAAAATTTTTATAGAATAATTTTGTGAAGGTTCTCATAACATAGGGGAGTATAGTATATTACTATATTTTCCCTCTATTGTAGAAGATTGTGAGATTTGCAGAATCATATGTAGTCATGTCACGTTCGTTTTCTTAATTCTTATTTTAGAAGACTTTGAGATTTCCAGATGTACATTAATGTAATTAAATCTAATAATGCCCCACTTTCTTGAATATAAAGTTGAATGTCTTTGTTATATGATCAAGCAAATTAAATTAGTTTCTTAATTCTTATTTGAGAAGATTTTGATATTTGCAGATGTACATTAATTTAATTTAATCAAATAATGCCCCTCTTTATTGAATGTGTAGTTGAACTAGCGGGTTTTTTGCACTTTGCACCCCCAAAATATGGAAAATAGGCACTTTGCACCCCCAAAACATAGATTTAGCATTTTGCACCCTCAAAATATAAAAAATGCAGTACTTTACACCCTCTTTTATTTTCGGGCAAAAACTCAAGGGTAAAATAGGTAATTCTATTGTAAATCTTTGACAATTTGCCCCCCAAAATAAAATTAGCACTTAACACTCCCTAATTAAGAACAAATC
The DNA here is from genome assembly GCA_003313485.2 of Penstemon barbatus. Lineage (NCBI taxonomy): Eukaryota > Viridiplantae > Streptophyta > Magnoliopsida > Lamiales > Plantaginaceae > Penstemon > Penstemon barbatus. The sequence continues at coordinate 14,535,275 of CM064880.1, forward strand.
AACAACTTGCACCCCCGAAACACAATAAATGGACACTTTGCACCCCAAAACACAAATTTAACACTTAACACCCTTAAATTAAAAAAAAAAAAAAAAAAAAAAACTAATTATAAATATTTATTATTTATTAATACAAAAAAATATGCACAAATTGTTAGAATGAACTGAGATAGGATATTTTTCTCAAAAGCGCACATGAATTTCAAAAATCAATACTATTTTTCTCTTAAAGAAAAAAGGTAATCGCAATTTACTTCCATGTTATATTCATAATATTCAATTTATCTTAAATTGCTTCTTTTCAAATTATAGGAGGTAAATTGAACATTAGTCCCTTAAGAAAGTAAAAGATGAATCATCAATTTCATAAAATTAGAAATTTAATAATGGACTAAATTCATGCTAAATGACAAATTGTGAGACGAAATTCGTCGAATTAATATAGTTTGGGACGAAAAATCAAAATGTATAATTAGTTTGTGACGAATTCTACAATCTTATATAATTGTTTATGATAAAATTTGTCACGTCATAACATTTAAGCATTCATGTGGTAAGTGGGACGATATTCCAAAAAAATATAAAATAGCGAGATTAATTTGACTAAGTAATATAGCTTGGGACGAAAATCCAAAATTACTAATTAATTTGGGATTTTTTGCAATTTTGCCTTATAATTATTAAAAGAAAGAGAGGGTTACTTGGGAGTCACATGCTACATGTGATTTTCTATTCCTATTATGATGGCAGAAATGCAAATTAAATTATTTTATTGCCACGCTTTGTGTCACCTTCGTTTATTTAATACTGCTTATTACGAAGATACTGGGATTTCCATCTTCGTTAATAGTTGACTATCTTTGTTATATGATCAAGCAAGTTAAATAATTTTTGGGGTTTTTGGCACTTTCCATCATGACTTAAAAGTTCTGACACTTTGCACCCTTAAAATATAATTTATTTGACACTTTGCATCCTAGTATGTATTTTAGTGAGAAAATTCATTGGTAAAAGAGTAGAATAGTTATTTTCAATTTTTTTTTTCACTTTGCACCTTAGCGATATAGATTTTGCACCCTTAAAATATAGAATGTTGGCATTTTGCAGCCTAAAAATTAGAAAATATTAGCATTTTCACCCCAATTTAAATTTTTGGGCACTCTGCACACTAAAAATATAATTTGTATGACATTTTGCACCCTAATGTATTTTTCTTAAAAACAAACTCATGAATGTCGACGACGTAGAGATAAAATGGTCATTTCTATGTACAACAATCATTAACTTGTTATTCTAAATTTACTTTACTTTATAATAACTTATTTTAACATTTTCTCTCAGAAAAAGACATTGTCTTCATTTTATTTTCAAGTATCATCTAGATTATTCACTTTATATCTAAAATACACGTTTACATATCTAATATATTATTATATTGCATGTAATTTATATAATTTAGATCATCATATCAAGTCGGGGTTGCCAGAAACTTCCTCGTGTTATAAAAAATTTGCATAAAACTTCGTTGTAAACTTTTTCTTGAATCAAATTTCCATATACTTTGAAAAACTTGTATAGAATCTCCGTCCATCTCTTATACTTTTTATGGTAGGATGAGCATAAAATCTCCTTGTATTTTTTAAAATTTGCACATATCCTCCTGGTACTTTTAAAATTTTGCACATAATTCCTTTGTACATTTTTGTTTTAGCATAAAATCTCCTTGTTATGTCATTTTTTTTTTAAATCTAGGGGTACTTACGTTTACCAACCAAAATTTAACGGTGTCAAACTATTAATGGAGTTAGGGAAGAGTGCAAAGTTTCTAAAAGTACAGAGGAATTTAATGCAATAAAATTTTTATAGAATAATTTTGTGAAGGTTCTCATAACATAGGGGAGTATAGTATATTACTATATTTTCCCTCTATTGTAGAAGATTGTGAGATTTGCAGAATCATATGTAGTCATGTCACGTTCGTTTTCTTAATTCTTATTTTAGAAGACTTTGAGATTTCCAGATGTACATTAATGTAATTAAATCTAATAATGCCCCACTTTCTTGAATATAAAGTTGAATGTCTTTGTTATATGATCAAGCAAATTAAATTAGTTTCTTAATTCTTATTTGAGAAGATTTTGATATTTGCAGATGTACATTAATTTAATTTAATCAAATAATGCCCCTCTTTATTGAATGTGTAGTTGAACTAGCGGGTTTTTTGCACTTTGCACCCCCAAAATATGGAAAATAGACACTTTGCACCCTCAAAACATAGATTTAGCATTTTGCACCCTCAAAATATAAAAATGCAGTACTTTACACCCTCTTTTATTTTCGGGCAAAAACTCAAGGGTAAAATAGGTAATTCTATTGTAAATCTTTGACACTTTGCACCCCAAAATAAAATTAGCACTTAACACTCCCTAATTAAGAACAAATCAACAACTTGCACCCCCGAAACACAATAAATGGACACTTTGCACCCCAAAACACAAATTTAACACTTAACACCCTTAAATTAAAAAAAAAAAAAAAAAAAACTCAACCCCCTTTTTTTTTGGGGCAATGAAAAAAATTTAAGGCCAAATAAATAATTATTTATGGGTCTTAGATATTTTGAAGTAGACAATGGGTCTTCGAGAAGTTTACTTATACTTTATTTAGTTATTTATGGTTATATTGTTTAAAAGAAAGATGGAGAGAGAAATGAGTATTCGAGTATTTATAATTGTATTTTGCAAAATTTAAGGAAAAAAATGAGTTAACTATTTTGCCCTTGAATTTTTGCTTGAAAATAAAAGAGGGTGCAAAGTGCTAAATTTTGTGAATATTTTCATAACATTGGGAAGTATAGTGCATTTTCCCTCTATTGTAGAAGATTGTGAGATTTGCAGAATCATATGTAGTCATGTCACGTTCCTTTTCTTAATTCTTATTTTAGATTTAGAAGACTTTGAGATTTCCAGATGTACATTAATGTAATTAAATCTAATAATGCCCCACTTTGTTGAATATAAAGTTGAATGCATGTCTTTGTTATATGATCAAGCGTTTAGAAAATTATTTTTACACTTTTGCTTCAGCATCACCTAGATTCCATCCAATTTGGGACTAAAGAATGCAAAAATGTGAAAGTCCTGTGGGGCCATAAGTGCTAAACAACGACTACACTGCAGGACCAAAAAGGGAAAATTATTCTAATAGGTTTGGGACCGGAAGTGCAGATTATTTGAAAAATATTGGGACAAAAAAAGTGCAATTTTATAAAGTGTTGAACCAAAAGTGGAAATATTTGGAAAAAACTGGGACTATAAATACAAATTTATAGGGTACGGGAGGGTCCAGTCTTGTGGGACTATTGAAAATAATTGTTTTGAACTTCTCTGGTCTTTCATTGCAGGAGGTGTACAATGGTCAGGAACCTGAAAATTCCTCCGAGGGTATTCGCCGTTTTCAGATTTCGAAAGATAATTTGCCTTCAGCTTTTAGACTAATGCGAGTAAAAGAATTGCCAGAATGGGCAAACACAAATGCTGTTTCTGTAGGTGATGTAATTCAGGTAAGACTTCTACTATTGTTTGATCTATATTAATGAAGCTTGTAGTATTATGTTAGGGATACTTTCCTGTTTTGATATATATTTTTGTTTTGAACGTACTCAAGTCTTGTTTTGTAGGGGAATGTGAATGTAGCTATCCTATCAAATTACATGGTAGACATTGATTGGCTACTTTCTGGTGGGGTTATTGGCTCTTCTTTTAAGTTTGTAAGCTGTGATGTTTGCTATGTTTTTGTGCACTGAATTGGTTCTTTTTTTTTTTTTTTTTTTTTTAATTTAGCATGTCCAATGCTTAAAAGAGTTCCTCATGTTATGGTCATACATGAAGAAGGTCATGGTACCCTTGAGTATATGAAGGTTGGCCAATATTTCATTTTAGAATCTTGATGGTGATGGTTCTTGCATGTGATTTAGTTTGATTTGCTGATTATTCTCAGAGAAGCAAGCCTTCTAATTGGATACTTCACAAGCCTCGATTGCCTATTTCATATGGAACACACCATTCAAAGGCCTTGTTTCTTGTGTATCATTGTGGAGTGCGAGTCATTGTACATACATCAAACTTGATATACGTTGATTGGAATAACAAAAGCCAAGGTTTGTGGATGCAAGCTTTTCCATGGAAATATCATAATAGTAAAAGTAGTGGATGTGGATTTGAGACTGACCTGATTGAAGGTACTTCTTTTTGCATTAAGTATAAATAGCTCTTTTTATATGTTTGAGTACTGAATAATTGTGGAGAGCTTTTTAACATCTATTTTCATGTTAATGAAGTAGCGAATATCTTAGAGATTTCTATTATGACTATATAATTTGTCGCTGAGAATGATTCTAAATGCCTGATTTGCTTTTACTTTGTTAATGGAAACTAATTTCGAATTCCTTCATATGCATGTGCATGTTACCAAGTATTATGCTTACAGTTTCTGTGCTCTTCTGTTTTCTGTTTTCCTAACTCCTACTCAATTCACTAAGTCTGTGTTTCTGATTTTCTGTAGTCCTATTTTCTTGCTAAGTTACGTTCTTATAACGATGTTTAGAGAAATTGATATTAGTCTCAAAAGGGATGTTTAAAAGTATTGAATTAAACTATCTAATTCTCCTTTTAATTTTTTTTTTAATTTGAAAAGTTATTAAGACCCTGTTACTTATGTCCTTATTGTGTATATGTGAAGTCATTCTTATGGGGAGTATGGGTCGATGCTTCATAGATGATTCCACAATCTTATTCCTCCTTTATACTGTGTTCACTATTTGACCAAATCATTAACTTGGTATGATAGTAAATATGACTCGAGATTATTTTCCTTCATAACTAATTTGTTTACTTGCAGTGGCTTGAATTTAATGTTCACTTACCAGCTATTGGTAGCTTCAATATAAATGCTTCTTTCTTCAAAAAGTTCGATTACAGCAGTGCAACAATAACTACTTAAATTATGTTTTGTCATATAACTCATGCTTTGGTGTGTCATATAATGGTCCAAACAGCATCCACTAATGTGATGATATGTAAAAGTGGTAAATAAGCTGAAATTTATTGATACTTGATGAAGTTTATGCATCAAAAGTCAAATTTTTAGTGTATGTTTTGATATAAATTTAAGCTATATGGCATGATTATCTGAACTCTAAGATAAAACTTATAATGCCCAGGTAAGACTCATTGCATCTGTTCCTGGGTATCATTCTGGCACCAGTTTAAGGAAATGGGGACATATGAAGTTACGAAGTATTCTCGAGGAGTGTATCTTCGAGAAAGAGTTCGAGAAATCTCCTCTTATTTATCAGGTTACCTCTTCTTCTTGTTCTGGAAGCTCATATTTTTTTATTAGGATAAGCATCCAAACTGTGCAAATAATTTTTGAACTTTGACATGTAGATATTATTTTATATCAACTTGAAATTATAGTTTCTATTTACTTCATGTTCTATTGTTGCTTTGCTACAGTTTTCTCCATTGGGTTCTTTGGATGAGAAGTGGATAGCTGAGTTAGCTTTTTCAATGTCAGCAGGAACGACAAAAAACAAAAAACCTTCGGGTTTAGGGAAGCCCTTGATTCATTGGCCGACTGTGGAAAATATCAGATGTTCCTTAGAGGTAAATGCAAATCATATTGTGTGATAAATCAGTTGAAAACCAATTTGTCTTTATTTCTTTAACAGTTAATTGATTAAATACTAATTGTCAAAAAAAATTACTTAAACTTCAATACCACCAAAAAGTAATGATATTAGGTATGACTTAACAATATAATGTAGTTCACGTAAAGCTCGTTCAACTCAATTCTGTTAAAAACAAAGAAAATCAAACTAAACTTTAATAAAAATGATCTTCACTAAGAAAACATTTTCACATCTTGGAATATCCAGGCCTCTCAAAACAGTATTTTTGGAACATCAAGGCCTTCAAAACAGACACAGCTCTTTTCGGCAATCCTCTTTGTGGCCTTTTTTTTTTCGTTCGGGAGTGGATGCAATCTATAAGACATTTACAGTGAGTAGCTGCTTTAATATAAGTACTGTTCTTGATCAACTTACTGGTAATGCTGTTTCTTGCAGTTCAATTGTTGATCCTAAAAGACAGCTTAGCAGTGGGAATATGAATATTGCTCCATTGCGACTTTCATATCTGCTTGAAGCTTCCTTAACTTTTCCAAACTCATTATTGATTACGTTAATTTCGTCTTCTTCAAGGTACTCTTCTTGGATTCTTCCAGCCTTTACTCTGGTAAATGAGTTTCCTAGGTTATTTTCTTTACTGCAATAACTTCCTTTAGGATAGCATTGTAGGTTTTCCATTGATGGCTGCCCTGTAAGAGAAATACAACATATAATCGTATATAAAATAGTCGCATTTCTAACAATTTAAGATTTGGAATGAGTTGGATAATCAGCATGCTAAGAAAATTAATCAGGTCGATAAGAAGGATTGTGTTCTAATCTGTTAGGCTTAGTTTAATTTGAAAATGCCCCTTACATGTAAAGAAAGGTACGTGTTAGAAACAAACAAAAAAATTTCCTCTCAAACATCTTAAGATTTTAAATAAATTTAAGTGTGAAATTATGTTCGACAGCATATACACAGGTAAAATAACACACTTACCAATGGAAAAATCCTTTTGTGCTTCATTTTTGTTCTGCAGGAACTTGCTAAGCATCAAACCTGATAGCTGTAGAAAAGACAAATAAGATTAAAAGAAAAAAGGGAACAAATTTCATTTCATCAAGTAAACAGTCCTTTGACTAAGCAAATGAGTAACATGATATGTCCACCAACTTAAAATGTGATAAACAAAGGTATGAAAAAGTTAGTGCTGTGCCTATAGTTGAATTATTACATGATGATATTGTGCTCTGTAATTTGATGCTAATGTCAGTAATGGGCAGCCTCATTCTTCACCTCCTAAATGCACGATTATTTGGGTGGGAATATTATTTCGGGATTATTAAATCAGTACACATCAAACCTAGATAAAGGGGCTATAAATGTGTTTATTGAGGTGTCCATTGCTTCAGGTTGATATGCGTGAATTTTTGAATGCTCCAAAAGGAAAGCAGTCTTATTCTGTCAACGAAAGGTCTGATGCTGACCTGTCACAGTCCCCATTGGGTGGGAGGACGGTATGTCAGAAAGCTAAAAAAATGTGCGTACATATCTTTGAACGCTACATTGCTATATGAAAGGTTTATATTCATAACTAGAGATGAAATTGAAGAAAGTCTCTGGACAAAGATGACTTCTATAAAGGTAGATTAACGGTACTCTTTAATATGCTCTTTATGTGGAACCAGTTGAACGTTTTGTTACTAGCAAGTAAGTAATTTGTGAACATTCTGCTGTTTCAAATTTGAAGGATCGCTTAGTTCAGCTTCAAGATGCAGAAGAAGGGGCCGACGTCACTTGTGAAGTAACTGAAAGAGAACATGAGCTGGAAGCTCAGCTTGTCGATGCACGCAAGGAGCATAATTCAAGAGCAGGTATCAAATGGTTGCTTGCTTTGTAACTCCACGTGTTTTCTGTTGACATGGTTTGGTGAAAAGTGGATAATTTTGATGACTTTGGCATGCTCCATTATTATTTTTCTGCATATTTGAAATTATATTAAAAGAAACACGAATAAAGTTGCCAGTAGAGTTTCTCTTCCTCCATTTTGCTAGTGGAGTCCTTTGGATGCAGTTCATTCTTTGAATGTCTGAAAAGGCTTCTTAACCATGTAAAACCTTTGCATCTAAGTTGTAGTAGTTGAATAGATAAAACTTTACCATCAATTTACCAACTATTGCAATTGCATGGTTATGCCCTTAAAAGATGAAAGTACACCTGCCCCAAGCTCTCCAAGTTTTATCTAGTGTGATCAATTAGTTAGTGCTTCTTTTTAAATGTTATATAAAGTGTGAAAGATATCCACCGCAAACTTTACACAATTGCCATCCTTCAACCTCATATTTTTTCCGACTTTATAGGTCTTCATTGAAGTTCTTTTTCATATTGTGCTATTTCTTTCATCTTTTGACAATTCAAGTAAGAATTGTATATTATGATGCAGGCTTCTATAATGTCTAAACATCTTGCTAAGTCTGATAGGCCAAGGTATTACATTCTTGACTAATCTTTTCCTCCAAACAGTTTATGGATAATATATATATATATATATATATATAAGTGCGAGAGATGGAGACAAAAGAGAAATTGATCAATGGAAATTTGTGCAGGAGATTGAGTGGACAACTGAGTTGTGACATGGATTCAATATTGTCATCACCGTAAGAGGTATTATTGATTGACTACAATTCTTTTGATGTTCTATATCTAAAAAATGACTGTAATATCGAGTTCTCTCCTCTTTCAAATTCCAGCTTTAACATGTGAACTGCATTATAAAACTTGCATTGCACTTATGTATTCTTATTTTCTAGGGGCTGTAAATCACCAAATCCATATTGGGTGTAGCTTTACATGGCACTTGGGTCTAAGCCTCACACAGGTGGTCAAAAGATAATAAACGCTCTCCATTCCATAAACTCGCTCTTTTGCAGTATATCGATTTGGTTAGTACCTTGGTGCCCCTTGGTTGTTGTATCGTGCATATGCAATTCCTTTGTGTTCACATTGACATTACGGCTGAACTTGTATCTATATATTGTTACCTAAATAGTATTTTGTCTGTGTGGTACTAGAATACTGATTAATATTGTCTTCTTGTTGAATGGACTAATTGTGTTCCAATTCTATTGTTTTATTTCCCTTTTCTTTATTTTGGGGAGACACTCCTTGGGTGGTGTGATTAATTTTCTGGATTTTCTTCAAGATAAAGTTGTTTGTTGGTGTTTAATATACATTTATTTATACCACATTAATTAACTAACAATTACAAGCTCGAATTTGTAACATTCAATTAATAAATATAATACCAGTGTAATGCAAGCTCGTGTAAACATGTAAACGAATACTTACCTATACGGTTATACTAATAATCTATTACAAAAAAAAGTATAAATCCATTCCACATTACACATAACGAAATCACACTAACATATATTAAAATACGAAATAAAATACAATACAACCAGGGACGGATCCAGGATCGGGAAGTTGGGGGGGCCGAGTTTAACCACCATCGAAACTAATTGACAATCATATTTGATATATTTTATTTACTTAAGAATAAAATATTACTGAAAAATACATTAAATTCAAAATTCTTAAGTAATTTAGTGAAAAAATTATCGAAGTTCTACACGACGTTCTCATATTTCATAAAATTCCTCTACGAATAAATGTTGTGAAATTTTGGTTCTACAAAGTGTTGATGGTATGGCCAACCATCTGGCAGTGTGTGCAGTAGGGCCTATTAGGTCTTTGAAAGGATGAGTTGAATGGGGGCCTTGATTGGGGTCTGAAATTATAGTTTGTTTGTTGAAAGGGAGGACCGGCAGAAGGAGGATAGGTGGAGTTTTGAGTTTGTGATGGTGGCCTATTGGAGAAGGAAGAAGGTACAAACTTAGTAGAAAAAGCCATGGAGTTGAGTGAATCAGTAGGTGTAGGATAGGATTGAATGGTCCTTTGTGTTTCTTCTTGAGAAACTAGGTAGTAAGCTTTGGTAACATCAGGGAGTGGATCCATAAGTAGTAACTGGGATCTTGTATGGGAAAGGGATTCTTGAAGACCCATAAGAAAGATGATTAAGTAGAAATTTTCAAAATATTGATCCAATAAACCACATTGACATTTGGGTCTGAAATTACAGATTTCATCCCAAATAATTTTTAATTTTGAGAAGTAAATGTTTATAGAGAGAGATTGTTGTTGTAGAAGTAGGAGGTCTCTATGGAGTTGAAAAAGCCTAGGTCCATTTGCCTGTTGAAACATTTTTTCAATTCTTTCCATAGGACAGAAGCCAGGGAGTGATTTTGAATTGTATGATTGATGTCTTTTGTTAAAGAGTTCAGGATCCAGGCCACTACTATGGTATAACTTCTGTCCCAGTAATTTTGTAAAATAGGATCATCATCAGTAGGACGAGGGAGAGTGTCATTAATGAAAGAGATTTTATTTTTAACAGTGAGGGCTCTAATCATTGCCTTGGACCAGGTTTGGTAATTTTTATCATCAAGTTTTTCAGAAACTAATATAACACCTGGTCCATCTGCGGGATGTAAGTAAAAAGGGCTAGAGGGATCCTCTATGTCAGGGCGGTTTCTTGATGTGGAGGGTGCTATGGAGGAGATAGGGTTAGAATCAGAAGAAGATATGGTTATATGAAGAAAGAGAGTGAAGAATGTGGATGGGGAGTAGGAAAATATGAATAAAGACGATTCTGAATGAAGATTTCTTGAATATGAAACTGAGAAGAAGAGAAAGAAAAGGAGATTAGATAGACAGCAAGAAAAGTAAAGAAAAAATTGAACCTGGTGAAAAAAGATGAAGATCAGTCAAGGAAGATGGAAGAGGGATCGGATCCAGAAAGAAAACTGCTGGTGAAGTGTTGGGCACCCAAACTAAGTGTGCGGGTGACAGCAATTGTCATGTGGCATCCAAACTGAGTGTGTGGATGGAGACCCAAACTAAGTGTGCGGGTAGAGCCACAATCGAATATAGTGGGCGCTTGCATGAATGCACTATAAGGGAAGGGTATGCGCATTCCCTAACACCAATTGATTTTAGGGCAAGTGGTAGCGCCCGAGGTCCTACAAGTGGTATCAGAGCCAAGGTCACGTGTTCGATTCCCAGCAGGAGAAATTGCTGAGGGGGAGATTGTTGGGCACCCAAACTAAGTGTGCGGGTGGCAGCAATTGTCATGTGGCATCCAAACTGAGTGTGCGGATGGAGACCCAAACTAAGTGTGCGGGTGGAGTCACAATCGAATATCGTGGGCGCTTGCGTGAATGCACTATAAGGGAAGGGTATGTGCATTCCCTAACACCAATTGGTTTTGGGGCAAGTAGTAGCGCCTGAGGTCCTACATGAAGGGAAACAAATTTCAGCCAAAGGATGAACCAAAACTGGAGGAATTGCCGTGAACTAGTAGCCAGAAACTCTTGAAGGATGAACTATCTTTGTAGAATTTTTAGTAGAAACTATCTTGAATATCTGCTGATACCATGTTAATTCATATAAACTGACTATATAAATAATTTCTGGGTAAATTTGATTGATTTCTCAAAAGAGAAAGTAAATAATGCTTCGTGTATTGATTGAATAATTATGTGTACATAAATCAGCTATAAGAAGCCCTTTAAATACCAGCTAATACAAAGGGTATAAAAGTAAATACACAATAACAGAATAACTAACTCCTAACCGAACCGGATAAATAACCAGATACATAATACTATATCCGACCCTAATTACATAAGAAATAAAACCTAATTGAATTTGAACTATTCTTTCGTTGCATCTTCTTGTTCCTCTTTCCAAATTGAAATTGAATTCTATTCCTCCATTGCTTGTTTGTTTAATTCCACTGTAATCTTGCCAGCCTCTTTATTATCTTCTAATATTTCTATGAGTACTATGTTTCGATATTTATGTGCTTATTGATCTTGTGTAAAAATGCAAATTAAGAAAAATAAAAACATATTGCAAATCAAGTCTTCATGGTTATTTTATGTTCTGGTCGTGCCCAATTCTTCTTGTTCATACTATGCTTCTGTCAGAATAGTTAATTTTTTCATTAAAATATTGCAGGCCTGATAGTTTTTTTCCCTTCTGCTTGTTGCTTTCAAGGAAGACATGGATTTTGCAGATCTCGACACAGAGAAAGGTTATTTAAGGAATGCTAATTGCTCATTCAAGAACAAGAAGGACTTGAGGTCAGAGATCTTTATGATGCACAAGCATAGTTGTCAGAATACCAAATGCAAACGGTGTTGCATTACATGACCAAGTTTGCAACTGCCTGTAAAGCAAATGGTACTTCTGATCAAAATATTGCAAGAGCCATAACTCAAGGCTTTACTGATCAATTAAAAGGATGGTGGGACTTTTACCTACCAGAAGAAGCAAAATTACATATTTTACAAGCGGTTAAAACCGAAGTTGTTAATAATCAACCTGTAACTGTTACAGTCTGTGTCAATACTCAAAACATTTTATTGGAACAACCTCATTACAATTAAATATAACGCAAGAACAATTAATGAATTTAAGATGTCAAAACTTATCTCAGTTTAAATGGTATAAAGATGTTTTCTTTTCTAAAGTCTTTACCAGGGAAGATAGTCAACATGACTTTTGGAAAGAAAAGTTCTTATCAGGACTACCTCATTTCTTCACTGAAAAAATTCGAAGTAGGATTAAACAAAAACATAATGGCATTATACCTTATGCTCAATACACTTATGGAGATTTATCCCCTGAGATAATCTCTGAAGGCATTAATTTGTGCAATGAAGTAAAATTACATAGACAAATTCCAAAAGAAAAGGTCCTAGGAAAAAGAATTATAGGAGATTTCTGTGAACAAATTGGTTTACCTCTTATAGGACCAACATGTGAGAAAAGAAAACACAAAACTAATAAAGTTACACGAAATTCAAAACCCTATGATTATTTCCCTAAAAAGGGAAATAAAGGATTTTATAAAAAGAAAAATAAAGGAGAAAATTCTTCAACTCCTAAACCAAAATCAGTCCCCTTATGCTGGAGGTGCCAGAAATAGGGACATTACGCTAATAAGTGTAGAATGAAAAAGAAGATTAATAATCTAGACATTGATGAAGGCCTTAAAAAGACCTTAGAAAAATTATTCCTTAATGAAGAAGGAGAAAAAAGAAATTTAAAAATTACTGCCATTGTAGATGGTGCAGATTCGGAGGAAGAATCTAAGGTTGAATCGGAACAATCAGAGAATGGTTGTGAAGGAAACTGCGATTACTACAAAGCCTTATGTTAGGCTAATGGATTATGTGTTTTAACAAAAGAAGATAATTTTATCTTAGATATAATTGATCAAATTTCAGATCCTGTTAATAAAAGAGAAATGCTCGAAAAATATTTGGATCAATATAGACAGAAAAAACCCGATAAGGGATTAAAATTCAAAGAACCAGAGACTTACAGTCTTAAGGAAATCCTAAATAGGGCTAAAACATCCAATAAAATGCATTGGAAGATTCTAGTATAAGTGAATTAAAACATGAACTTAAGGTTCTTAAACAAGAATTGTGCGAATTAAAATCTAGGGTTTCTTTGATTGAATTAAGAAACCTTGAAACAGATCCTTATGAATATAATGAAGAAGTTGAAAATGAATCTTTAAAAGATGAAAATATGAATGCATCTTTAAGATTTGTGAATATGATTGATAGAGTTATTACTCATAAGTGGCACATTAAAGTATAAATAATTGTTCATAGAGAATATACTCTCACTACAACTGCTATGGTAGATTCCGGTGCTGATTTAAATTGTATAAATGAAGGATTAATTCCTTCTAGGTATTTTTCAAAAACTACCGAAATCTTAAATGCTGCAGATGGTAGAAAACTTATAGTAAAATATAAGTTGCAAAACTCTGCCGTCTGCAACAATGGAATTTGTTTAGAAATGCCATTTATAATGGTAAAAGATTTATCACATGATGTTATTCTAGGAAATCCCTTTTTGCATATGCTTTATCCTATAAAAAGCATTGATGAAAATGGAATTACTAGTACTGTTAATTCGCAGGAAATAACATTTAACTTCGTTACACAGCCTCGTTATCACGAGATCGATCTAATACAAAAGAAAATACAGAGAAAATAAAGTTTCTTAATTCCTTATCCCAGGAAATTAATTACAAAAAAATAGCTGGACAATTACAACAACCTCTAATTTAAAAAAGAATAAATGAATTACAAGAATCAATTGTAAAAACAATATGTGCCGATATTCCTAATGCCTTTTGGGAAAGGAAGAAACACATAGTAAATTTACCATATGAACCAGATTTTAAAGAAAATCAGATTCAAACTAAGGCTAGACCTATCGCTATGGGTCCACGCCATCTTGAGATCTGCAAAAAAGAAATTGACGAGTTATTACTCAAAGGATTAATTAGAAAATCTTATAGCCCATGGAGCTGCCCAGCATTTTATGTAGAAAATGCTGCAGAATTGGAACGAGGAGTTCCAAGACTCGTTATTAATTACAAGCCCTTAAATAAAGCATTAAGATGGATTAGATATCCAATCCCTAATAAAAGGGATCTTTTAAATTGACTTTATACTGCTAAAATCATGTCTAAGTTTGACATGAAATCTGGATTTTGGCAAATTCAGATTGCAGAAGAAGATAAATATAAAACTGCATTTACAGTACCATTCGGACACTACGAATGGAATGTAATGCCGTTTGGATTAAAAAATGCCATTTTTGAATTTCGAAATATTATGAATGATATTTTTAGTCTTTATACTAAATTTTGTATAGTTTACATTGACGATGTTCTTATTTTCTCAGAAAATATTGACCAACATTTTAAACATTTATATGCTTTTATTAATGTAGTAAAAAGGGCAAGACTTGTTGTCTCTGCTAAAAAGATTAAACTGTTTCAAACAGAAATAAGATTTCTTGGACATAATATAAAAGAAGGGACAATTTTCCCTATTGAAAGATCAATAGCATTTGGGGAAAAATTTCCTAATGAAATTAAAGAAAATACTCAATTACAAAGATTTTTAGGAAGTCTTAATTAAATCTCAGACTTCTACAAAAATTTAGCAATTGACGCTAAACCTTTATTTGAAAGGTTACGAAAAAATCCCCCTGAATGGACCAATGTCCACACGGAAGCTGTAATAAAAATAAAAAATAAAATTAAGGAAATTCCTTGTTTAGCTATAGCTAATCCTGATGCTTTTAAGATTGTTGAAACAGATGCATCAGAATTAGGTTATGGGGGAATTCTAAAACAAAGGATTAATAATAAAGAAACCCTTGTAAGGTTTACTTCTGGGGTATGGCAAGGGCCAAGGAAAAATTATTCCACAATTAAAAAAGAACTCTTATCTATTGTTTTATGTGTTCAAAAATTCGAGAGTGATTTATTGAATCAAATTTTTTTAATTAGAGTTGATTGTAAATCTACAAAAGATATTCTAGAAAATGATGTTAAGTATATAGCATCTAAACAAATTTTTGCTAGATGGCAGTGAATTTTGTCTGTCTTTGATTTTGATATAGAGTTATTAAAGGGTCTAGCAATTCTTTACCAGATTTTCTAACTCGCGAATTTTTGCAGGGACGTGAATCAAGCTAAGGATAAGGGCAAGGGAAAGTCTAAAGAGACTTCTGTTAAAAGAGAAAGAAAACCACTGTCTTATAAGACAATTATTGGAAAACCCGTGGAACAGCTTCGAGCTGATACCTTAAAGGATGCTCCCAAGGAGATGAAATTAAGAGAAGATGCTTATGCAGCATCGCTTAAAACAAATGCAGTAAACGAATTTCTTTATCCATATATTCCCTATTCGACTATGTGGATATCTCCATTAGAGCGAAAATACGCTCTTCTTGAACCAACTGAAGCTGGGAATTTTTATCTTAAAGATTCTGCAGATCCTTACCTTTATCCTAAGGAATATCAATTTTACTATGCTATCTTAGATATAACTAAATCCGTTGAATTTGATTCAGTGACTAGATCTGGATCTGAATGGGCTTATTCTAAAGCTTTTATTAAAAAGGTTTATATAGCCGAGACATGGAGCGGTGATCTGTATCGCTATCATGAAATTCCAAGAGGAAACCGTAAAGTATTAGATAAATATTGGTTTAATTATTTTGATTATATCAAAGCATGGGATTGTGCCTTTTGTTACGACAATAGGCAGAGAAAACATAGTTGTTTCCTACAATTCAGGGACTTTAACACTAATAATCTTCCACAATGGTTTATCAGATGGTTTTATAATTGGGGTTTTCATCCAATTATACTCCCTGATAAAGTCAGATGTGTGTTCGAGGAATTTAAAATTTCTAACCCTTCACTCAAAACGCCAGAGCTTATTTTTGCAGCTTATTATCAAGTTCCATGGATTGTCAAATGCGATTTAATAATTTAAATTTCCCAATTAGAAAATTTGAAGTGATTATTACTCACGTTCCTGTTTTAGGAAGAAGAATTTTAATTAAATGGTGGGATAAATTTGATTTCTTTGAAGATTCAATTTTCTCTAAAAAGGGAATTATTTCATTAGAGCCATTTCCTCCTCCGGCTCCAAAGATGACTCCCTCTTCCTCTAAAGAAGACATAAAGAAACAGTTAGTCGAAATTCTAGGGGAATCTGAAGCATCCAATGAAGAAGAAGATGACCAGAAAACTACGGATGACGTCATTATGATAGACTTGCAGGGCCCATACGAACCATAATGCAGTTCACTATTCAATAAAGCACAGTAAAGTGGCTTTTTTCTACCGTGCTTTGTCTGCCACTTACTGTTCAATTAATAAAATTGAAGACCTTTTGGCGTCCGGAATCTTTGAAGACCGAAGTTGAAGTCCGCCTTCGTCTATATATAGGCATTCCATTCAGAAGAGGAGACAAGCTTGATTTCATCCACTACTCTACTCCAGCAAATCTTCCCTTCACTTACCAAAGATAAAATCTTTCTTAATTTTGTAAAATAAATAAAAAGTTTGTAATATAGTTCCATTGTCATAAAGTTTTGTACCGGTCTCCGCTGCTGCATTTGTACTCTCCCCCCTCTCTTTGTATTGGTCTGGTACTCTTGTGGTATCAGAGCCATCATGCTCTAGGTATGTTTGTATGTTTTAATTTACTATCTTGTGATTAATGTTTAATTATAAATTTGGTAGAGAATTTTATAAATTTGATTTCTTTGAAGATTCAATTTTCTCTAAAAAGGGAATTATTTCATTAGAGCAATCTCCTCCTCCGGCTCCAAAGATGACTCTCCCTAAAAGGGATGTTGCTGAACTACTCAAAGAACTCTTGGCCTCTTCCTCTAAAGAAGACATAAAGAAACAGTTAGTCGAAATTCTAGGGGAATCTGAAGCATCCAATGAAGAAGAAGATGACCAGAAAACTTCGGATGACGTCATTATGATTGACTGGCAGGACCCATATGAACCATAATGCAGTTCACTATTCAATCAAGCAGAGTAAAGTGGCTTTTTTCTACAGTGCTTTGTTTGCCACTTACTGTTCAATTAATAAAATTGAAGACCTTTTGGCGTCCGGAAGCTTTGAAGTCCGAAGTTGAAGTCCGTCTTCGTCTATATATAGGCATTCCATTGATCTTCTTTATCTTCATCAAAATCTTCTGTACTAGATCAAGATAGTTATTTCTTCTTCGTCTTCACACGATCTTGTGCATCATAAATATCTCTGGCCTCAAGTCCTTCTTGTTCTTTAATGAGCAAATAGTATTCCTTAAATAAACCCTCCTCTGTGTCTAGATCTGTAAAATCAACGTCTTACTTGAAAACAACATTCATAAGGGCAAAAATATTATCATGCCAGCAATATTTTAATGAAATAATTAACTAACTTAGTGTAAACAAGCCCGAAGAACCCGAGGAAGGTGTGAACAACAGTATGCATGTTCATATTCGAGTTCCAATATTTTTTTCTTTTTTCCAATTTTCCTTAAATAGCGCCCTCTTTGGAACTCGAATCTGAACATGCAAAGCATTGTTCACACCTTCCTCGGGTTCTTGAGGCTTGTTTACACTAAGTTAGTTAATTATTTCATTAAAATATTGTTGGCATGATAATATTCTTCCCCTTCTGTTTGTTGCTTTCAAGGAAGAAGTTGATTTTACAGATCTAGACACAGAGGAGGGTTTATTTAAGGAATACTATTTGCTCATTAAAGAACAAGAAGGACTTGAGGCCAGAGATATTTATGATGCACAAGATCGTGTGAAGTCGAAATGGAAATAACTATCTTGATCTAGTACAGAAGATTTTGATGAAGATAAAGAAGATCACGTCTCTGATCACGATGGATTTGAGATTGAGAAGAAGAAACGCCCAAAAATACGCAAGGAAGATGACAGTACAAGACGTTTGGCTCCACGTACATGTCAAATAATGTGGATATGGAGAAAATCGAGCCTAAAAAAGTCTTGCATCGGAGTGTATATGCAGCCATTGTGGTTGAAAATTTTAAACTCATATACCTGAAGATAAGTGTGCTATATGAGTTACAAAAGGAACCTGAAACATTTGAGGATAAGGTGATTGGGTGCTTTATTCGAGTTAGAGTAGATAGATATGATCCCGCTAAAGGATTACATCAACAAATATATTCAATATTATTAGTATTTGGCAGATTTTACAACAATTAACTTTAATTAGGTGAAATTAATTTAAAGTTGGCTGAAATATACTCAATATTATGAGTACTTGTTAGCTTTATGCTTTTATGTGTTAAAGTTAGTTATTATGTTCTATAGTTTAAAATTTTAATAGCATTCTTGATATATATTAAAAAACATGTATTTAAGCGCTTCGTTTTCAAA
This sequence comes from Penstemon barbatus, assembly GCA_003313485.2. Taxonomy (NCBI): domain Eukaryota; kingdom Viridiplantae; phylum Streptophyta; class Magnoliopsida; order Lamiales; family Plantaginaceae; genus Penstemon; species Penstemon barbatus. Next base: position 14,553,821 of record CM064880.1, read on the forward strand.
AAGGCTGCGCTATAACGAGACTTCCTTGCCTTCCTGAGCCCTACGCATGCGCTAATCACTTATCGTGCGCTATTTGGGCTATAGCGTAACATCCCATAGCGCCAAAGAGCGCGTTACTTAAGGAAAATCATAAAAAATAAAAAAATAATGGAACTCGGATCTGAACATGCAAACCGTTGTTCACACCTTCCTCTTGTTCTTGGAGCTTGTTTACACTAAATTAGTTATTTATATCATTAAAATATTGCTGGCCTGATAATTTTTCTCACCTTCTGTTTGTTGCTTTCAAGGAAGAAGTGGATTTTACAGATCTAGACACAGAGGAGGGTATATTTAAGGAATAATATTTGCACATTAAAGAACAAGAAGGACTTGAGGCCAGAGATATTTATGATGCACAAGATCGTGTGAAGACGAAAAAGTGATAACTATATTGATCTAGTACAGAACAATTTTATGAAGATAAAGAAGATCACGTCTCTGATCACGATAGATAGGAGATTGAGAAGAAGAAACGCCTAAAAACACGCAAGGAAGATGACAGTACAAGACGTTTGGCTCCAAGTACATGTCAAATAACTGTGGATATGGAGAAAATCGAGTCTAAAAAAGTCTTGCGGGAGTGTATATGCAACCATTGTGGTTGAAAATTTGAAACTCATATACCTGAAGAGAAGTGTGCTATTTGAGTTACAAAAGGAACCTGAAACATTTGAGGAGAAGGTGATTGGGTGCTTTATTCGAGTTAGAGTAGATAGATATGATCCCGCTAAAGGATTACATCAACAAATATACTTAATATTATGAGTATTTGGTAGATTTTACAACAACTAACTTAAATTAGGTGAAATTAATTTAAAGTTGGCTGCAATATACTCAATATTATGAGTACTTATTAGCTTTATGCTTTTACATGTTAAAGTCAGTTTTCATGTTCTATAGTTTCAAATTTTAATAGCATTCTTGATATATATTAAATAACATGTATTTATGCGCTTCGTTTTCAAAAAGAATGCGCTATAATGAGACTTCTTCGCCTTCCTGAGCCCTGCGCATGTGCTAATCACTTATCATGCGCTATTTGGGCTATAGCGTAACAGCCCATTGCGCCAAAGAGCGCACTGTTTAAGGAAAATCTTAAAAAATAAAAAAATATTGGAACTCAAATCTGAACATGCAAACCGTTGTTCACACCATCCTCGTGTTCTTGGAGCTTGTTTACACAAAATTAGTTAATTATATCAGAAAAATATTACTGGACTGATAAATTTTTTCCCCTTCTGTTTGTTGTTTCCAAGGAAGAAGTGGATTTTACAGATCTAGACACAGAGGAGGGTTTATTTAAGGAATAATATTTGCTCATTAATGAACAAGAAGGACTTGAGGCCAGAGATATTTATGAAGCACAAGATCGTGTGAAGACGAAAAAGAAATAACTATCTTGATCTAGTACAGAAGAATTTGATGAAGATCACGTCTCTGATCAAGATGGATGGGAGATTGAGGAGAAGAAACGCCCAAAAACACGCAAGGAAGATGACAGTACAAGACGTTTGGCTCCATGTACATGTCAAATAATGTGGATATGGAAAAAATCGAGCCTAAAAAAGTCTTCTGTCGGAGTGTATATGCAGCCATTGAGGTTGAAAATTTGAAACTCATATACCTGAAGAGAAGTGCGCTATATGAGTTACAAAAGGAACCTGAAACATTTGAGGAGAAGGTGATTGGGTTCTTTATTCGAGTTAGAGTAGATAGATATGATCCCGCTAAAGGATTTCATCAACAAATTTACTCAATATTATGAGTATTTGGCAGATTTTACAACAATTAACTTAAATTAGGTGGAATTAATTTAAAGTTGGCTGAAATATACTCAATATTACGATTACTTATTTGCTTTATGCTTTTATGTGTTAAAGTTTGTTTTCATGTTCGATAGTTTCAAATTTTAATAGCATTCTTGATATATATTAAAAAACATGTATTTATGCGCTTCGTTTTCACAAAGGCTACGCTATAACGAGACTTCCTCGCCTTCCTGAGCCCTGCGCATGTGCTAATCACTTAGCGTGCGCTATTTGGGCTATAATGCAACAGCCCATAGCGCCAAAGAGGGCGCTATTTAAGGAAAATTGGAAAAAAGAAAAAAATATTGGAACTCGAATATGAACATGCATACTGTTGTTCACACCTTCCTCAGGTTCTTGGGGCTTGTTTACACTAAGTTAGTTAATTATTTCATTAAAATATTGCTGGCATGATAATATTTTTCCCCTTATGTTTGTTGCTTTCAAGTAAGAAATTGATTTTACAGATCTAGACACAGAGGAGGGTTTATTTAAGGAATACTATTTGCTCATTAAAGAACAAGAAGGACTTGAGGCCAGAGATATTTATTATGCACAAGATCGTTTGTGATGTCGAAATAGAAATAACAATCTTGATCTAGTACAGAAGATTTTGATGAAGATAAAGAAGATCGCGTCTCTGATCACGATGGATTTGAGATTGAGAATAAGAAACGCCCAAAAATACGCGAGGAAGATGACATTACAAGACGTTTGGCTCCACGTACATGTCAAATAATGTGGATATGGAAAAAATCGAGCCTAAAAAAGTCTTCCGTCGGAGTGTATATGCAGCAATTGAGGTTGAAAATTTGAAATAGTGGACTTTTTCTCCCTGATGGGAGCTGTGAGTTAAACCGCTCCTGCTCCACCATAAAGAGCAAGTCCAGCTTTGATAAGAGTGAGAACCCGTCCTCTTTGTTCAAGGGGGCTTGCATTGGTCGAACATAAGTTCCCCATAGCTGCCCCCTTTGTATATAGAGGAGCCATTCGTTTAATTTGGATAGTTTATATATTGTCGCGGGGTCTTCGATTTCCCCAGGTATATGAAGTTGGCTTGAGCAGTCGAAGGGCGACGCTAAAGCCTCCAGCGCCTTAGGCCACAGTAGTGAAATGATTTTCTTTAGACTCGTAGTTTCATGTGGAGACGCAATAACGACCCCCGGTTAAGGGATTAATTGATTGGATACCCGAGAACCATAATCTTTCCTAGGAACAGCTTCTATGGGTGCTTTATTCGAGTTAGAGTAGATAGATATGATCCCGCTAAAAGATTACATCAACAAATTTACTCAATATTATGAGTATTTGGCAGATTTTACAACAATTAACTTAAATTAGGTGAAATTAATTTAAAGTTGGCTGAAATATACTCAATATTACGAGTACTTATTAGCTTTATGATTTTATGTGTTAAAGTTAGTTTTCATGTTCGATAGTTTCAAATTTTAATAGCATTCTTGATATATATTAAAAAACATGTATTTATGCGCTTCGTTTTCAAAAAGGCTACGCTATAACGAGACTACCTAGCCTTCCTGAGCCCTGCGCATGTGCTAATCACTTAGCGTGCGCTATTTGAGCTATAGCGTAACAGCCCATGGCGCCAAAGAGCGCGCTATTTAAGTAAAATCGGAAAAAAAAAATATTGGAACTCGAATCTGAACATGCAAACCATTGTTCACACCTTCCGCGTGTTCTTGGAGCTTGTTTACACTAAATTAGTTAATTATATCATTAAAATATTGCTGGCCTGATAATTATTTTCCCATTCTGTTTGTTGCTTTCAGGGAAGAAGTGGATTTTATAGATCTAGACACAGAGGAGGGTTTATTTAAGGAATAATATTTGCTCAATAAAGAACAAGAAGGACTTGAGGCCAAAGATATTTATGATGCACAAGATCATGTGAAGACGAAAAAGAAATAACTATCTTGATCTAGTACAGATGAATTTGATGAAGATAAAGAAGATCACGATGGATAGGAGATTGAGAAGAAGAAACGCCCAGAAACACGCAAGAAATATGACAGTACAAGACGTTTGGCTCCATGTACATGTCAAATAACAGTGGATATGGAGAAAATCGAGCTTAAAAAAGTCTTGCGTCGGAGTGTATATGCAACCATTGTGGTTGAAAATTTGAAACTCATATACCTGAAGAGAAGTGCGCTATATGAGTTACAAAAGGAACCTGAAACATTTGAGGAGAAGGTGATTGGGTGTTTTATTCGAGTTAGAGTAGATAGATATGATCTCGCTAAAGGATTACATCAACAAATATACTCAATATTATGAGTATTTGGCAGATTTTACAACAATTAACTTAAATTAGGTGGAATTAATGGCTGAAATATACTCAATATTATGAGTACTTACTAGCTTTATGCTTTTATGTGTTAAAGTTAGTTTTCATGTTCTATTGTTTCAAATTTTAATAGCATTCTTGATATATATTAAAAAATATGAATTTATGCGCTTCGTTTTCATAAAGGCCGTGCTATAACGATACTTCCTCGCCTTCTTGATCCCTGCGCATGTGCTAATCACTTAGCGTGCGCTATTTGGGTTATAGCGCAACAGCCCATAGCGCCAAATAGCGCGCTATTTAAGGAAAATCGGAAAAAAAAATATTGGAACTCGAATCTGAACATGCATACCGTTGTTCACGCCTTCCTCGTGTTCTTGGAGCTTTTTTACACTAAATTAGTTATTTATATCATTAAAATATTTCTGGCCTGATAATTTTTTTCCCCTTCTGTTTGTTGCTTTTAAGGAAGAAGTGGATTTTACAGATCTAGACACAGAGGAGGGTTTATTTAAGAAATACTATTTGCTCATTAAAGAACAAGAAGGACTTGAGGCCAGATATATTTATGATGCACAAGATGGTGTGAAGACGAAAAAGAAATAACTATCTTGATCTAGTACAGAAGAATTTGATGAAGATAAAGAAGATCACGTCTCTGATCACGATGGATCGGAGATTGAGAAGAAGAAACGCCCAAAAACACGCAAGGAAGATGACATTACAATATGTTTGGCTCCATGTACATGACAAATAACTGTGGATATGGAGAAAATCGATCCTAAAAAATTCTTGCGTCGGAGTTTATATGCCACCATTGTGGTTGAAAATCTGAAACTCATATACCTGAAGAGAAGTGTGCTATTTGAGTTACAAAAGGAACCTGAAACATTTGAGGAGAAGGTGATTGGGTGCTTTATTCGAGTTAGACTAGATAGATATGATCCCGCTAAAGGATTACATCAACAAATATACTCAATATTATTAGTATTTGGCAGATTTTACAACAATTAACTTAAATTAGGTGAAATTAATTTAAAGTTGGCTGAAATATACTCAATATTATGAGTACTTATTAGCTTTATGCTTTTATGTGTTAAAGTAAGTTTTTATGTTCTATAGTTTCAAATTTTAATAGCATTCTTGATATATATTAAAAAACATGTATTTATGCGCTTCGTTTTCAAAAAGGCCGCGCTATATACTTCCTCGCCATCCTGAGCGCAGCGCATGTGCTAATCACTTAGCTTGCGCTACTTTGGCTATAACGCAACAACCCATAGCACCAAAGTGGATGCTATTAAGAAAAAAATATTGGAACTCGAATATGAACATGCATATTGTTGTTCACACCTTCCTCGGGTTCTTGGAGCTTGTTTACACTAAGTTAGTTAATTATTTCATTAAAATATTGCTGGCCTGATAATTTTTTTCCCCTTCTGTTTCTTACTTTCAAGGAAGAAGTTGATTTTACAGATCTAGACACAGAGGAGGGTTTATTTAAGGAATACTATTTGCTCATTAAAGAATAAGAAGGACTTGAGGCCAGAGATATTTATGATGCACAAGATCGTGTGAAGTCAATAAAGAAATAACTATCTTGATCTAGTACAGAAGATTTTCATGAAGATAAAGAAGATCACGTCTCTGATCACGATGGATTTGAGATTGAGAAGAAATGCCCAAAAACACGCAAGGAAGATGACAGTACAAGACGTTTGGCTCCACGTACATGTCAAATAATGTGGATATGGAGAAAATCGAGCCTAAAAAAGTCTTGCCTCGGAGTGTATATGCATCATTTGTGGTTGAAAATTTGAAACTCATATACCTGTAGAGAAGTGTGCTATATGAGTTACAAGAGGAACCTGAGACATTTGAGGAGAAGGTGATTGGGTGCTTTATTCGAGTTAGAGTAGATAGATATGATCCGGCTAAAGTGTTACATCAACAAATATAATCAATATTATGTTTATTTGGCAGATTTTACAACAATTAACTTAAATTAGGTGGAATTAATTTAAAGTTGGCTGAAATATACTCAATATTATGAGTACTTATTAGCTTTATGCTTTTATGTGTTAAAGTTAGTTTTCATGTTCTATAGTATCAAATTTTATTAGCATTCTTGATATATATTAAAAAAATATGTATTTATGCGCTTCGTTTTCATAAAGGTCGTGCTATAACGAGACTTCCTCGCCTTCTTGATCCCTGCGCATGTGCTATTTAAGGAAAACCGGAAAAAAAAATTTGGAACTCGAATCTGAACATGCATATTGTTGTTCACACCTTCCTTGTGTTCTTGGAGCTTGTTTACACTAAATTAGTTAATTATATCATTAAAATATTGCTAGCCTGATAAATTTTTCCCCTTCTGTTTGTTGCTTTCAAGAAAGAAATGGATTTTACAGGTCTAGACACAGAGGAGGGTTTATTTAAGGAATACTATTTGCTCATTAAAGAACATGAAGGACTTGAGGGCAGAGATATTTATGATGCACAAGATCGTGTGAAGACGAAAAAGAAATAACTATCTTGATCTAGTACAGAAGAATTTGATGAAGATAAAGAAGATCACTTCTCTGATCACGATGGATTGGAGATTGAGAAGAAGAAACGCCCAAAAACACGCAAGGAAAATGACAGTACAAGACGTTTGGCTCCATGTACATGTCAAATAACTGCGGATATGGAGAAAATCTAGCCTAAAAATGTCTTGTGTCGTAGTGTATTTGCAACCATTGTGGTTGAAAATTTGAAACTTATATACCTGAAGAGAAGTGTGCTATATAAGTTACAAAAGGAACCTTAAACATTTGAGGAGAAGGTTATTGGGTGCTTTATTCGAGTTAGAGTAGATAGATATGATCCCGCTAAAGGATTACATCAACAAATATACTCAATATTATTAGTATTTGGCAGATTTTACAACAATTAACTTAAATTAGGTGAAATTAATTTAAAGTTGGCTGAAATATACTCAATATTATGAGTACTTATTAGCTTTATGCTTTTATGTGTTAAAGTTAGTTATTATGTTCCATAGTTTCAAAATTTATTAGCATTCTTGATATATATTAAAAAACATGTATTTATGCTCTTCATTTTCAAAAAGGCCGCGCTATGCTCTATAGCCCCGGAAGCCTTTGCGATCGCTGCGCCATGCGCCTCTGACTACTATGACGATACTGGATGAGGATTAAAGTTGATCTTCTCACTTAAATTGTTGATACTTGGTTTGCTGCTGAGGAGAGCATATAGGCCTGTCAAAGGTCAGGTTTGGAGCTGAACCCAGCCCAGACCCAATTAATACCTCATTTTAATTAATTTCCTAGACCTGGATTTGGACCTGGACCTGGACCCATTGTAGACCCAGTCATGATATTAAGTCTGGACCTGGACCCGACCCGACCTGATCCAAACATGAACCAGACCCGACCTGGACTCGATCCAATTTTATTTTTTCTATATAGCCCTAAGACCCAATTTTTTTTTCTTTTTTTCTTTTTCCAATTAGCCCTATGAATTTGAAATTTAATCCTCCTTACCTGTATTTGTAGCACGTCTTCCCCACTATCCCATATTACCATTTACTCCCTCTTTCCTCATTTTCCCTCTCCTCTTCAATTCTTCCATAACCGCTAGTATTGTGCCTTGCTTTTCACTTTCCATATTCCCCTTTTACCTTTTTTTCTCTTTCACTCTACAGAAAAATTAGACCTTCAAGTAAAGAAGCCAAACCAAAGAACAAGAAAAGGACAAACACACAGTACACACACTCTTTTAAACTCTCAACCAAATCTGCAATGCTACTGATTTCACTTTTAATTGATACCTAGGAGTTCTTGGATTGATAGTTTGTGTAGATTTTTGTTTCTTTCAAATGTTTGAAATTCTTTAGAGAGAGAAAGAGAGAAGAGAGAATTGATATCTAGAGAGGTGTGTGAGACTGTGTATTTTTAGAGTGAGAAATGAAAAGAAAATGTATTAGAAGACGTAGGAAAAAAAAGTCAGTTTCGGGACCAAGTCGGGTCCGGGCCTCAACCGGGTCCAGATCTGGACCCGACCTGAACCTGATATTTTGGGTAAACAAGTTCGGGTCGGGTCCGGGTCTGAACCCGAAGTTGAATGGGTCAGGTACAGGTCTGGACCCGATAATTGTTATTCAGGTCGGGTCTGGGTCCGGACCCGACCTTTGACATGCCTAAGAGCATATGTACAATATAAGATAATGTTGTTCTAATTTCCAATATTTTATCATCCACTTAATTCCTTGACTTAATAAACTTTATGTCATGTAATAAAAATAGAATTAAGTATGTATGTATGTATGAACATTTTTGCATTATAAATGATGTCAGGGGTGAAACAGGGTATTATTGTATTGCAAATAACTCATGTTTTTTAGTATAAATTGTTTGTTTTCCTATTAACCATTGTGAATTTAGTTCTTTAATTAAATATGAGGTGTATATACTATTTTAATTTATATCCTAATCCTAAAACTGATGATGGGGAAGGAAATACCAGAACCAAGAGAAACCAGAGTACGTCCTTCCTCTTCCCAAAAACTGGACTGGACTGGAGGAAGAGTTAAGTCAAACTGTAATCATAAATCATGCCACCATAAATCTGATATCATTAACCAAATTTTACATGTAATTTAATTTGGAAAAGAACTGAAATGATATGATTTTCTCTATAAGTTTTTTTAGAATGTTTATAAATTATATTTAACTACTTTCCATAATTTTATAATTACAAATTCATTACTTACTATATATAATTCATTCGATAGAGTTACCAAACTTTCAATTTATACTCCCTCCGTCCCATTTATTTTGCTCCATTTGCTACAGTACCCGGTCTAACTTCATCCAATGTGAGTTATCATATTAAATTATTCACATTTGTGGATTATTAAATCTTTTAAATATAAATATATATGGTGTGTGTCATATGATATTATTAACTTATTGATGAAATATATTAGTTAAATTATTTATTTTAATTTTTATAAATTTAGTCAAGTTGACTGATTAACTGTATCAAGGGATAAAAATAATTGGAACGGAGGAAGTATAAGTTTATGACAGTGCCATTTTTGCCTTTTTAGTCAAAAATGATTATTGTTATTAGAGTAATATGAGAGAACACATTTGGAAAGTTAATCTTCCACCATTATATATAATATACTTGTTGAATACTTTTTTACACATTGAAAATTTTCCTTTCAATTTGCCCATCATTTCCACTAGAGAAGTTGATGGATTCATTCAAAAGGGTATTTCTTGTCACCATTCTTCTAATTGTATTGGGTTAGTACCTAAATCATCCTTTCAATTGTAAATTTTTCTTTTCCACAAATATTTCATTATACTGATTGACATCTACCATTTTTTTACATTGGAATGAAATGAAATATTTTATATGACCAAAGATTTTATTCATAATAAAGATGTGTATGGAGTTGTGAAATGACAGGTTTACCCCTCAGAGCAAGGGCGGATCTTGAACCACGACGGAGCATGAAAGAAGTGGCGATTAGTGCGAGGTGTCGGTTGGCAATCGACTGTCCGTGCCCACCGAATTGCAAGAACAAGGGGTGCAGTAATGGCCGTTGTATTTGCCAGTCTAATACTAATTCGAAAGATCTTACTGAGTCTAATTTTTGCTTTAAGGAGTTGGACTGCAATTGTCCTCTGGGCTATCATTTCAAGTTGTGCACTCTAGGAAACTGTAGATGCTCGTCTTGTGACTAACTTTTGTTTTATTAATTAGCATTATGTCAAAAAAATAATACTCCAGTATTTGGTTTAATCGGTTCTTCCGATTGTTTGTTAAATCGATGTATTGTAACGTCATCATAAACTATTAAATAATAATAATAATATTACATTTTGAGAGATATATAACTAGTTGTTTTACCATTACCATTGCTAGGACAGTCAATTGAGCCGGGCCTTCCCCAAGCCCAATGGCTCAACCCGATTAAAATTGGCTCGAACCCGAATATTTGTGAGCCGGGTCAAGTTTGAGCTATTATATTAAACTCGATCAATTTATGAGCTGAGCTTGATCATAACACGGCTCAGTCCGAATAAAGCCCGAACATATGATTGTTTTAAATATTACGATTAATTATTTGTATTGTAGTTATAGTTACTAATTATTATTTTATTAAGTAAACTTACAAAAAGTTATAATGTAAACTCACATATATGTTGGTATATCAATTTCGTACTGATGACCAAAATCCAAAAAAAAATTAAATCAAAGAAAAAAAAAAAAAAATACAGGTCAATAAATTGAAGTATTGAGACTCTAAAACTCTACTGCATGTTTATATAGATCAAATGTATATTAAAAAATGTGGGCAAATAACTCGATCTTTCAGTTAAAATATTATTTAATAATCTATACTCGTGTCTTAAGTAATAGTAGTCTATTCATACGTGTTTTGGTAACCTAAATATTTTATACTTCAAGCTATTTGTGTCTATATTAACAAATCCGATATAAGCCCGATATAGACCCAAAATTCGAAAAATTACATGGGCCGAGTTTGAGCCAGATAAAACAAAAAATTTATGAGCCGAGTTTGAGCCTATAACTATGAAGCTCGACATTATTTAACTTCGAGGTACTTAATGTTCGGCTCACACGGCCCGTTTGACAGTCTTAACCATTGCAACTTAAATGTCATAAATGTTAAAATTGCAACATTATAAAATAATAAAATCAATCTCTAGACATACATGTACTAAAACAAATTAAAATAAACTAGAACATAATAGTTATACATAATTCAGTATAGTGACATTAATTGAAGTTTTGAAAATAACCGAAATTTGACTTTTGGCTAGTAAAAGTCGTAGATTTGGAAAGGTTCTAACAATTTAAACGATATAAACTTCACAAGCGGCAAAAAATACAATCATATGGGTATACAACAATTCCGAATATGACAAAATCTGAGACAATTGATACGGTATCACATTCTAATCTTGTAATAGAGATTGATATTACAGCATAGTGCATAGAATAGAAGAAATTGAACAAAAGAATTATTCTAAATTTGGATTATATAATGTGAATTCCTCTGCACCTGTTTATTTAAGGCTTTTATGCATAACCACTTAAAAGTGACATTATTATTTCTTACAACCTTATGTAGTTCCAAATTAAGTTTGTCAAAAACTTCTATTCTTCTCTTATCTCCACATTTGCCTGCCTTTGTGCCCTCAATATCTCTTTCAATTTTTTGCTTTCTTCAAAGTTGGCCTTCCGCTTCACAGCTTTCTGCAGATAAAAGACATCCACCAAGCTTATTTATAACGATATTCATCAAAGAATTAGATGGTTATCAAAGAGAAAAAGTAAGACTTAAACTTACTTCTTGACGGAAACACTTGTCAAGCTTAACTTTTAAATCCGTGCATTCACCAAAAAACTTCCCAATAGGATGGTCTATATGGCACCTCTGGAACTCCTCAATAATCTATACAATCCAACAATGTAAGTTACAAAGCCCTTAGCCAATCGAGAAATAAATGGGAGATAATCCTTCCATTTTTATGTATATTCAATGTGTGATCATTCCAGATGAAAATTATGTAATCAGGCCTATCTGTATATTCAGTAAAAGAAGTTGTATCATGTGCCAGTCCACACCAAATGGGCCTCCAATAATTGTTGGTCCAATAATAATATAGACTCAAGTGATTCACGAAATTACCACGCAGCAATTGATAATATGATTTGAAGCAATCGAATCACACATACAAATAATCTTAAGCATCCAAAGACTAGGTATCTTACATTTCAATCAATTTTTTATTTTATTTTTTTCATTCAAATAATCTCCACTACGAAAAATCCCCAATAACGTTACCAGTTCCGCGAATAGCAGAACCATACATTTAGTACTCAGTATAATCGTAAATTAAAACGCTATATTCAACAACCAGAAGGTTTTTTTATTTCCCGAGAGGATATTTTGGGAGAGAATAGTTTCTACACTGGCACCACTGCATCAAGTTAGTAATCGTACACTGATTTGTATCCTGTTAACTCGATCGAGCTACTATTTGTAACCTAAATCTCTTACATTAACTGAAGAAATCCAAATAAAGCAACACTACCAAATAAATTCTTTCGAGAACTGAATACATACAAACCAGAGATCACATTCCACCTTATATATCACAGAAGTTAAGTATTGAGGTGATGAGAAACTTACTTCAGCACACATTGGATGCCTGTGGATTGTTAAAGGAGGATGCATTATGTTCCTGGATAGCTACTCACGGCTCAGGGCCGGCCGGACATATTACGGGGGCCTAGGCAATATTTACAAATTAGATGATACTTTATATATTCAACTGTTATATATATATATATATATGTTGAAAATTCAAGTATCGAGAATATAGTTATATAACAAATGCAAGTTAACAAATATAATTTTTTACTGGTCAGAATCAGTAAATAGGTAGAATATGAAAGTTAAATATTTCTGCTCACACTACTATCTTAGGTAGTGTTGTGCAAACTGAAAGACCTAACCTCACCAAATTTCGTTATACCGGCTGGTTCGGTATGTAGAAATCACGTACCTTTTGCCAAACCGAAAATTTTGGTTTGGTTCAGTAAATTACCGATTCAGTAAGGTTAGATTTGATTCAGCACAAAAAACAGAAAAAATCAATGAATCAAAAATAATTTGTCTTGAATACATAGGTAAATAATAATATGCTTCCTACCACTCTAACCACTAACCATCCAATGAAGTTGAATAGAAATTATAAGAATACATCGGAGACCACCTAGCCTCAGTACCCTCTCCAAAAATTACTTAAGCATCATTCAAGTTTTGGGTTTTAATTGCAATTAGAAAAAGAATAAAATCGGGCATTTAGAATTTGGACTTTACCTCTGTAAATTAAAAATCTGGGCCGAGAGAGAGATGGTGGAGGCGCGACGGGGTAGGTGGTGAGGCGGCGCGGTGGGATTTTGAATTGAAGAAGAAGAAGAAGATTTGGGTTTGCTTTAGGGCACCATAGAAGAAGTGAGAAGAGTGGGATTGGATATTTGGAACGTGTCTTTACTCTTTACCTTGTATGAATTGGGATTAAAAAAAAGAAATTGGGTATATCGGTTGAATTAATTTTGTAAGGTAAATCTACAATTAAAATCCATAATCGAAATTTATAATGGTTCAATAATGAAGATTACTTCGTATACTAAATTGAAATTTCAGTTCAATATATGGTTTATCAAATTGTACATAACCATAATATTAGGATATATGGTTTAACGGATTGTGCAGAACCATAATATTATATTAGGGGTTTGATATCGTCGCATTCAATATAGCTGAATCGTACCAATTTTTTATATCTAGTATGACGCGATAATTTCAAAATTTGTACAGTACATCAAACCGAATTATTCAGTTCGATTATCAAACGGTTCAGTCCGTTACAAAAAAAAAAAAAAAAAAAAAAAAAAAAAAAAAAAAAAGAAAAAGAGACGTGTATGTAATTTGAGTATTATTTTTAATAAATTAATATTACATCAAATTCTAAATTTTATTAATTAATACAAAACAACAATTTCATAACATATATATATAACCACTTTTTTTAATTAAAAATCACAAAACGTCATTTTAATTAAATAATCATAGCATTATTAATAAGGGTAAAATGTGTATAAAAATTTTAATTCTTCATTGAAATTAAATAAAAAACACGAATGGATCGAGTAATCGTTATCATTTGAAACCAATTATATAAAATAATAATTTTTACATAAATTAGATCAACGAATCTTACATAACAAACATAAGAAGAATTTCAAAAGAATGTGTAATATTAATCGAAAAGTTAATTTGATAGGTTAAATCTATTTTAATGTCACTCTACAGTCATTGTCCAACGCATCATAACCAATACATGACTCATTAATGTTAATATAGTATGATGCAGGTAAACGGGGGAGGGAAGGAGGCATACATAGCATAAATACATAGCCCATAAGGCCATCAACCGAGCCGGCAACCTGGTATGTGAGGGGAGGGGGTGCCGATAATGCTCGATTGGAGATGACATTGGGCAAGAGGGTGGGCAATTTGGACAGGGAGGGCTGGGGCTTCGGCAGGCAGGAGGGCAACTGGTTGCCTGCTGGGCAACGCGCCCAGCAGGACTCCAGCCCTCCACAATTATTAATTGATATGGCAGCCACCCATTGGTTCTTTTTTTTAACTTTGTTGAGTTAGTTTAATTACAAGTATTAGTTTTTTATTTTTAAAAACATTGTATTTTTCTTATTTTATTTTGGATTTAATAACGTGATTAGTTTAATTTAAAAATACACAATACAACTAAAATAAAAAAAAAATACAATTTTAATCCTACAACCCATAAGTCCGCTCATAAGTGTTCAATTAAATATTTTCTTAGTTGATCATTGTCGTCTTTGTTTCGAATAGTAGCACGACACCTCATGTTAATATTAAGAATGTCTTAATTTTCATAATTGTGTAATTATTAAAATATTATTATTATTATTATTATTATTATTATTATAAGTTTGAGTGGGGAAAGTTGTGAATTGAATTTATGGATGTTGATTGCCCTTCGGTTGGAGATGAGTTTATTAAGGGGGTCGAAAGTATATTATCTCATTCGCATGACATAATTAATATGCTCACCATTATAGTAGCTACCAAACAAGAGGTAGAAGATGAACACCATAAATAAAGTATTAGAATAGTACAACCTACAAAATTCAGGAGTGAATGGTAAGGAACTTGAAATAAAAAGAATCCTCAAGTGTGCAATTTTCTGTTTATTTGGACCAAGGAAAACATCAATATGCTCAATACCAATGATGTCTAGTGGAACACAAAAAATGGCTTCTAGACTAAGATACCAAAGGCAAGCTTTTGCTGATTGAAGTCGACTCATAATCATATCATATTCTGCAGGCAGAGTAGAGCTTAAAGTCATAATTCTCAACTTTTATTGAAAAAGTTAGCCTTCTTATAAAATAATACTTTTTTAGCGACGCCTGTAAAGCGATTTCAAGGAGTGCGAGAAGGGCTTCCGCTGCGGTGGTGATGTGGCTGACCGATTTCTGACAGTGTACACCAATTTATCCCTCTTTCTTCCCCAAATGAATATTTCTTATGCTCTTTTTATTTTTCTGATTTCAGAAATGATACTTTTGCAGCCACACTTGAGAAAAGAAATTCTGTCATAAATGAAAGAAAGTCATACGAGCAGCGAGACGCGGAGGAAAAGAGATGGGAGTACCCTTCTGTTAACAGTGCTCATTATCGGTTTTTTTAGATTTTAAATTCTTATTGTGTATTGGTTCAATGTATTAACAAAATTTATTGGTTCTTTCAGATTTACCGGGTTGTGATACTGAAAATAAATTTACTAAGTTTAATTTGGTTTGTTTGATTTTTGTAAGCAAACATATGTTATTAAAACTTATTTATCGGATTCTGTTATTTTAAATTGGTTTATTTTATTTTTGAAGAAAATATATGTTATTGAAATTTTATTCATCGAATTGTGTTATCTTCATTAAAACTTTATTTATCAAATGATGTTATTGTGAATAAATTTATTAAGTTTACGTTGGTTTTTTTTAATTTTAAAATTTAATATATTTATTACACGGTTACAAAAACACATCATGTGACATAATATATATTACAAATACACCCCTTGAGGCAAATTTGGAAAAACATTAATAGTTTTTTATGACGTCATTATCTATCATAAAAAATTTATGCAATAAGGGGTTTCCTTGTAATATTATTTTGGTAGAGGGGGTGTCTTTATAATATTTAAAACATGAGAGTAATTTCCTGTAATTAGGGTAATAGTCAGAAGGTGTCTATGTAAATATCCCTAATAATAATAATAATATGCTAAATTAAGCATAGTAATCGTAATAATAATGACCTTAATGAAAATAATTTTTTTTGTACACAATAATAATACTAATATTTGGGGTTTTCTTAATGATAATGGAAACAACAAAAACAATAATGATTAAAAGAAATGGAAGCAATAATGGAAACAACATCATTTACAATAAAAGGAAGCAACAATGTGAAACAACGGTTACAAGAACAATATTCTATGAAGCATCGGCAAAATGTTCCATTTTCAGTTAAGTTTTAAAAAAAATCATTTTTTTAATTTATATTATATTTTATATATATATATATATATATATATATATATATATATATATATATATATATCAATTCAGGAACATCACATTTGATATCAGCAAAATTAACAGGTAGTGATGCTGCATAAAAATTAAAATTGCTTATGTTCAAACTTGAGGTTTAACTAAAAAAAATCCATGTTACACCAATGCAAAACACGTAAGAATTGAATCTAGTGACATAAAATTTGCCTGTGGGCTGAAATTTTAATTCAGTTAGATTCAACTCAGATTGAATGATAGAACATCAAATTGCTCATATATATATATATATATATATATATATATATATATATATATATATATATATATTTATATATTGTATACATATAGTAGGTGGCGCCTTCTGTGCCTCGGATGGCCTGGATGCGCCAACAGACACATCCAAATGCCCGAGGAATGCCTTGGAGTGTGGATGCCCCCAGAACGACTCACGGTCAATTAGAGATGGCCGTGAAGCATCCCTCACCCACCCCTATAGATTGGAGATGCCCTAACATGATGTTCCTTGTAGGTGGAACTACACCTACAAAATGTACTTATATGCAATTTTTCATCAAGAAATAACTTCACAAATATGTAATGATAAAATAATAATAATAGAAGATGGTGGAAATTATATCACTAATAGTGATTGGCATATAGCTAAAATGCTTGGTCCCTTTTTTGAAAAAAAAAATTAAGATTTGCATTGATGCTATGTCTTGTTCTATATTTCAATGTGCCCTACTTTTTTTTTCCTTAGATGCATTTTATGTGCCCTATTATGATAAAGATTTCTGAAATTATAGGGTTATTTTGTAAGTTTAGATATGATAAAGATTCTGTTTGGTGTGTCCAAATATGCAAGAAAATTGGCTAAAGTAATATGAAACTTATAGTGATTATTTTAGGTTCTTTTGTTGATCCTCAATGTAAATTTATACTTATAGTAGTAATGACATATTTGATCATAATGGAAAAATAATACGAACTAATTAACAAAACGATTGATTTAGATTGGAAAAGCGCACTAAGTAAAATTCGAAATAAATTAACAACTTTGGTTAACATGTAAGAAAACATAAGTCCTACCAAAATATTTCGAAAATTGTGTCCTCGACTTCACCAAGCGAGGGTACTTTCTGAAATACAAATATAGATAAATCTAGGCTTAGAACTAGTAATACAAATACATAATTAGAATTTTATTCAAGTAAAGATCTTGAAGATGATAATACACTAATACTATAAGAATTTTAGAATTTGAGTTTTTTTTAATTAAAATTTCAAAAATAAAAAGAAATTCCAAACGTACAAAGCAACAGAAGAAAATGATGGAGGTGAGCACACCAGATCAAGAGCAAGACGCATGACATTTGTGCGTCCTATATAGCAGAAAACAGAGATTAGCTGCTGCAGAAAAGCAAAAACAAAAAGCATCTGATCCAAAAAAATTTGAAATGAGTGGCGAAAATCCCTTCAATCGTCTTCCAGAAGATGTAATCATCTACATTTTCGACAAAATTGCAGATGCTAAATCCTTGTGCATTTGTACCCTAGTCTCTAAAAAGATGTGTTACCTTGTTTTTCAAACTAAAACAGTTTCTGTTGAAATTTCATCTTGGATTCAAGTTTGTAGTTGCCACCGGGATCCCGCCGCCGCCAAGCCGCTGCTGCAAAACCTCCTCCATTTTCTTGGCAAACCTGTTACCTCCCTTTGGCGGCTTCTCAAACAACCCTTCACCACCCCTGATGCTGGTATGATACCAAACTTTATTCCCATCATCCAATTTCTCATAGTATTTTCTTGCGTCGAGTCTCTCACCCTTACCTTGGGCTTCTCCAAACAAACTAGTTTTGAGCCTTTAGTCAAGTGGAAATATGAGAAATCTGTTTTCATTATCATATGCGCGAAAGGTGTTTGTTTAAATTCCTCTGAGAACAACAATGATGTTTTGGCACTCCCTAGTACTGCCCAGTTGATGAGTTTGGTATTATATCACTTAATGGATGCCATGTTGAGGCTTAAGGTATTGAAGACGACTTTTCGTACATTTCCCGAATTGAAAAATGTTTTGGTAATGGATTCTCTGAATCAAGGGCGGATTGTTATGGATGAAGATGACATTGCTAGTTTGAGGGATAAGGAGGAGCCATTAACGGACGATCCTGATGATAAATTTTGCATTAAACTGTGGCATGAGAATGTGCTTCATTTGCCAGGTTCTGGTCGAGTAATGGAAGAGGTAACAGTTGCTATGTTTAAGGGGATTGACACTGACGATGACAATGATGATTGTTTGATGATGTTCGAAAATGGATTTGAAGAAAAAGAGTATCGTGAAATGAGCGTGCTTATGGTCAAGAAACAAGCATGTTTTGAAGATGTTGTTTCTATTAAACAACTTTATGCAGGCCTACTGGTAAATTAGGAATGTTCTTTATAGGATACGATACGGAAAAAAATGGGAAGGGAAGTTTAGGAAATTAGCAATGTCATTCTTATAATGTAGCTGCAAAGTTTTTGTTTGAAGTATATTATCAAGCTTTTAATGAAAATATTACTAGGTGACAGAAATTTTCATTTACTAATTGTTTGCCCTGCTTGCAGCAAAGATCAGTTCATGATTCATAAATGTTGTTCATAATTTTTTTTTGTTAATCTTTTCATTACCAACTTATAATTTTTGTCAGAATATTGGTAAGATTTATTGATTTTCATATCTCCTCTTGTCAAGATTTTTAATTGATTCATATAATTCATTAATTACTATACCATACAAATTGATAAAAGCATAGTAGCTATTTGGTTCTGCCACCAGAATCCCACCACCACCCGGCTGCCGCCCCTGCTCGTTAAACTCCTCATATATCTTGTCTCTCTATGGTGGTGCTCAGAAAATATATAATCTACCCTTCCAAAAAAACCAAATAAATCTGATATCACATCACATTATATGCCCATCATAAAATTTCTCAAGAGATTTTCTTCGATACAGTCTCTCACCTTTGAGAATGATGAGTATGACGATGATGTTTTGGTTGAGCCGAGTACCCACTTTAAAAATTTGATATGTTATCACTGCTTGGATGCCGTTTGGAGGTATAAGAAGATCTTGAAGCCGATCATTCCATAAGTAACGGACATCCAAGGAGGAGGATTATGAATTCTTTTAATTTGTGCTTGGATGCCGTTTGGAGGTATAAGAAGATCTTGAAGCCGATCATTCCATAAGTAACGGACATCCAAGGGGGAGGATTATGAATTTTTTTAATTTGTGGATGTCATTGAAAGGTCATAGCTACATTAAGTCCCCCTTGAACACATTCTATCAAAGGTCATATATATTGTACATTGAAGTCAATGAATATATCATTAGTGATGTGTGTATTCTAAACTTTTGGTTGTATTTCTTAGACCTATAAATAGAGAATATTTTTTTGTATTTTGTACACATAACAAGAATGGAATAAAATGATATACTCTTCCTATTTTTTATTGTTCTTGGCAGTGTTTTTAAACCCGGATCGGATTAGCCGGTTAGACCGGTTTAATCGCTAACCGGAGACTAGTCCGATCCGGTTGACCCTCTAAAACCAGTAGACATTTTAACCAGTTCGAATCGACGAAAATCGGTAAAACCGGTGGACCGGGTGAACCAGTGGTTCATTATTTTTCTCTTAAAAAAATGAAAAAAAGAAAAAGAAAGGAGAAGAAAAAGCCTTTCTCTCTTTACCTCGGTCTTATCCTGATGAGGGGTAATTCGGATCCCCTGTTTTCCTAGCCTCAACGCAGTTCGAATAGCATCGGACCCTGTCGCCAGGGATCAAAAGCCGAACCAAAGCATGAAGATGATTGTCCCAAGCTCATTAGAGAACCATAGATCGAAGGACACTATTGGGCCGAGCCCAGGCCCAAGCCCTCCAATTTGGCTATAAATACTCCATGCATTTATTACACTGAGGGGGGGGATTCTAGGTGCATTAACCTTGAGACAGCTGCTCGGGTTTCCTGGAGAATATTAGTGTAGGCTTTCTCATACATGTTTCACCCTCTAGCTTGTACGGCATCCAATAATGCTCGAATAGGACCTCTGAATACTTGTATTTGTACTCATTCAATTCGAATACAATTACTTTGATCTTTATATTACTTTATTATTGTCATTATTGAATTACATCCCACCCTTGATCGAACAAACGAAACCACGTAAGATCAATTGGCGCCCACCGTGGGGCCTTATTCGAGTATTAGATCGAAATATGCCTACTACGAGGAGGAATATGTATGCCAGCTGGAGATTTTACTAATCCGAAACTTCGTTGTTCACTCTCCGAGGCGAATCCTTCGACCCTTGGGGGGTTCATCATTTCAGGGATGGAGAAAGAAGGCCTATATGATAGTTTTCTAAGCTTAAGGATAATGGTCAAGCCTTTGGTCGCACAGCTCATTTATTTCTTCAATAAATTTACTTTAGGAGCGAATAAGAAGTTCAACAGGTATCGTCGAAGGCTTAGAAGATCTATCAAGTTGCAGCTTGTTATTGACGATCGGAATTTATTTTTCCGATCTCCGTGTTTATTAACTTCAATGACAAATTTTTCGATTCGACTATTTAAAAGATCATTGGCGAAGTCTCTAAATACTATCTATCGACTATTTGTATTCTTCTCAAAGTCGGCCGGGTTAAATTGATTGATTAAATATCTGCAATCGATTAGATAAGTTCTCGAACTAATAGAGGGTATATTGGTTATCATTTCGACCAATAACGGAATTCAAGTAACAAAATTCGATTAGAAGTGAAATCTTATCATTAAAATTCTTCAAACAAGTTACAAATGTAAAGCTTCAAATATAATTTGAGCTCGAGGAACGCAGTACAATAATTCCTACCCTATTACAAAATTCTATGAGGTGATTCTATCTTGTTACGTGCTCGATCTTCATTCCCTAGGAGCGCCCCAGATGCAGAACTCAGCAGTGATCTGTCTTGCCAATCACTAGCAACGTGTCGCGCGTCCACACTCGAGCTGGGTAAAAGCCGGATCGGAGATCCTCACCAGAGAAGCAGACCGACCTTAGGTCATCATCTGTAAACAATGATTGAAATACTCAATCATTATTTACAGATTAATCCGAACCGGAGCAGCAAAGGGTTATCCCAACAAGAAGCACTCCAAGGGAACTCGAGGAAACTATCTCGTAAGAAAGCCCTCGAGGAAGCTGATCCCTCAGATTTAAAGAACTCTTCTCGGAGTAACCAGCTGCCCGATCAGGTACTGCGCCAGAATACCAGAATTCTAACCCGCACCAGACAAGATATGTCTGGGAAAACAGGTTGCCTGCCGGTATTCTAGGCGCAATTTCTTTTGCCTGTCAATATTCTAAGCGAAAAGCTTATACAAAAGGAAACAAGATCGGAAAACAAAGTTCGAACTCTGATCTCAAACTCTTTTATCTGGGAGAAAATACGAATCAAATCTAAAACTCGACCCATGGTGATCGGAGGGAGCATAAGGAAAAAAGCAAGAAGTGTTGTATACACGAGGGGACCTATTTATAGTGGTAAAGGATTTAAAATCAATGGCCCAGATAACATATCACGAGCCGGATGTCCGCATTAAATGGAAGGACCGTTACATTTCCCGAGAAATTGGGCCCTGTTTGGTAACGAAGGACACGCGATCCAATGGGGAGTATAGAAGAATTACAACATTCTAAATATCGAACAGTTACGACGTATTCATAAAATTTTATTGAAGAATGGCATGTCAGATTTATATCCGGTTTATTCAGATGTTTTCGTACTCAAGTATTTATTATTATGCTTTTACGCTACCAACTGAGAAGAAATATAATCGGTTCGGTCGAACTGAATTCTCGACCTGGAAGTTATGCAGTTATGGAAAGACGTCAGCGACAAAGATTTATGGCATCGTTTTCCTTATCAATCTCAGGTCTGCTAAAATATTTATATATTATCCACTCACGCAAATGGTAGTCGATTATTTCTTGATCGATATTAGAAGGTCAAGATAGAATTATGAAAGATAAACTTTTACCTAGTAATATTTGATATTATCAACAAAATGGAGAGGAAATGTATTTATATTATCTCGAAAAATTACAAGAAATGGGAAAATACATATCGAGTATAGCATAAGCCTTTACATTACATCAGTACATTATTACAATCCTATGAAATTTTTGGTCTCCCGTCCCATCGTTTACTCGGGATAATTTAGCTCCGACCATGGTATCTCCTTCGGACCCGCAGGCTCTTAACTTTATTTACGATTCTCCAAAGATGAAGACTCGAGGGTGCGATTCATCGAGTAAATGAATTCTGCAGAACTCCCACCCCTGTACGTCTTCCTAAATGCATTGTGGCAATAGGTCCCTAATCGAAAACCTATGCCATAACTTACAAGCTCCATAGGTCTGGCATATTGGCCTTCAAGATGGAGATTATATTTGCCTGCCGATACTCTAAGCGAAGGTTGAAATAATATTCTTTCTGCTCGAATATTCCTCCACTTAAAAATCGTTCGAAATCTGACCTCGAATAAGCGAATTATTGAAATAATAATCTTAGTCGCCATGAGGGGACGGATGAAATGCCAACACAATGAATGAAATGGCTTCAAAGGAACGACAACCTTTTATAGAGAAAAGTAAAAGGAATCTAACGGCAGAAATTTCGCGTAATGAAGGAACAAGATCTAAGAACTGTTGCGTTTCCCGATAAAAGAGGGACCGTTTGGAAAAGATCAACGCTTATTAAAGAATCGGAAACATTCGAAACAGCAAAGGGTATTAGTTCGAACGAGTCCGCGAGGAACATTCTCTATTAAGACGGAAGGATTATTCATTAAGTCTTGGACCTATTCGTTATCTATCGTTCATCTACTTGTTTTCCATCTATGATCTCAACCGCGGGAGACTATCATTTCCTTAGGAGTATTTCGATCGAAATTATGTTTAATGGAAATTCATTTCCTAAGTATGTCCACCTACTCGTCGGGTGCTAGTAAGGTCAATTTCTACTTAGCTGTTATGCTGGTATTCGGGATCTGCATTTATCCACTATCGGTTTCTATTACTTACGTTCATTATTAAAAGGGTGAAAGCCTCTGCTATGACCCTCGAGCTAAAAAATGCTCTAAAAGCGACTAAGGGTGAAAGCCTCTGCTATGCCCCTTAGATCGAAATTATTTAACGGGTGAAAGCCTCTGTTATGACCCTAGAGCTAAAAAATGCTCTAAAAGCGACTAAGGGTGAAAGCCTCTGCTATGCCCCTTAGATCGAAATTATTAATGGGTGAAAGCCTCTGCTATGACCCTCGAGCTAAAAAATGCTCTAAAAACGACTAAGGGTGAAAGCCTCTGCTATGCCCCTTAGATCGAAATTATTAATGGGTGAAAGCCTCCGCTATGACCCACGAGCTAAGATTGCTCTGAAACGACTAAGGGTGAAAGCCTCTGCTATGCCCCTTAGATCGAAATTATTTAATGGGTGAAAGCCTCTGCTATGACCCACGAGCTAAGATTGCTCTGAAACGACTAAGGGTGAAAGCCTCTGCTATGCCCCTTAGATCGAAATTATTTAATGGGTGAAAGCCTCTGCTATGACCCACGAGCTAAGATTGCTCTGAAACGACTAAGGGTGAAAGCCTCTGCTATGCCCCTTAGATCGAAATTATTAATGGGTGAAAGCCTCTGCTATGACCCACGAGCTAAGATTGCTCTGAAACGACTAAGGGTGAAAGCCTCTGCTATGCCCCTTAGATCGAAATTATTTAACGGGTGAAAGCCTCTGCTATGACCCTAGGGCTAAAAATGCTCTAAAAACGAATAAGGGTGAAAGCCTCTGCTATGCATCTTAGATCGAAATTATTATCCTCGATCAACCGAGATCAACCAACATTCTATTCTATTATTTCTCCATAATTATTCGTTCGTCTAAGGCTAACAGCCATCTTCATGACACTTAGGTCAAAGCTATTATACAAAGATCAATCGAAACCCTATTTCGATTATTACTTCACGATTATTTGTCCGACTGGGGAATTTAGCCCCTCAGAGTAAAACGGTTGCTCAAAGGTCATCTCAGATTCTTCAGTTTGATGTCTTAATTATTATGTATTCGACGGTGGAATAAGAATCTCCTACAGATTATATCCAAATCGAGGAATGACGATTATCATCTAAATATTTATCAAGGTTGCTAAAGAATGGCACTTGTTCATATTTTTGAAGCAGAGAAATTGATGCTCGATAACAGTATACAAAGTAATTATACAGGATAACAAGTAAGGATGATAAGAAAAATAAACATTTCATTCATGACATTACAAACAGTTACAAGAGAGTTCGAGATTACAATAGCAAGGAAAATCGAACAAAGTCAAGACTTTACATGTAACGTAACCCTATTACAAATCAACCCTACGCTAGAATTCTTCCGTGATTAAAGGAGGAAGGCGAGGCAGGGCTAACACTTCCACCCTTCATCCTTCACTTCCTCGGTACTTGCTCCACGCCGGGCCAGATCGAGAAAAAGTGAGGCAACCCCTAGAGAAATTATTCCGCGCAATCTCGAAGGCATTTTTCTTCAAGAAATATCTTGAAGAAGTAGAGATCGAGTGCAGGAAAACTCCTCCAGCAGTTGACCCACTATCCCGACTGGATAGAGATCAGAGTACAGGAGGTCGAGCCCGTCTCAAAGACTTGGAATCAGAGAGAGCTGGTCGCCTGCCGGTACCCCAGTCGCAGTTATTTTTGCCTGTCGATACCCTAGTCGAAATAAGTTGCCATCAGGAGAGAGCGAAATTTGTAAAAAGTTCGAAGGAGAACCTCGAACAGTTCAATCGGAGATAGCAAACGGAACATGGTGGCTAGAAAGAGTAAAATCTCAATCATAGAGCCGATCAGAAATGTTACTGAAATGAAAAGTTTAAAGGTAACTACGGAACTATATATAGCGAAAGGAAAAGGCAATTGACGACCCAGATTTGATGGTACTAACGGCTGAGATATAAGCAGTAAATGCGCCGACCGTTACGAATCCCGAAAATGCAGAAACTGTTTCGGGAAAAAAGTGAAGAAAATGTCAAATTTGTTCCACTCGAGTTCATCTTATCCGAATTTATCGTAGTCTCAGTTCCAGTCATCAAAGGAAGAACATATAAGAGAAACATGCAATCAGGGAAGAAAGTAAATTATTACAAGCCATAGAAAATAAAATGCCTAAAAACTATTCTTGATCGCACAAAAAGCGAGCATACTACAAATCCGGGTAAATAAAAAAAAAAAAAAAAAAAAACAACATCTAAACGAGCTTATTGTCAGAGAGAATCTTTCGAAGCTCAGCGTTACGAGCCTCACATCCTTCTTCAAATCCACGATCATAAGCCTTCTTTTCTCGACGTGTGAAATCTTGTTTCTCCTGCTCGTGGAGGATCTTCAGTTTTTCGAGTTTCTCATTCAGCTGCTTATGGATCTCCTCTCCATGCTCGTTAGCCGTCTTCTCCCTCTCTAAAGCAAGTTTCTCTGCGAGGACACGGTCGAACTCGACTTTCTTCTCCTCCAGCTCGAGAGAAATAGCAGCGCGCTGGTTGGTCTCCCGCTCAGCAAATGTTTTAAGCTCAATGAAGTCTTGTCCGGCCTATTAAAAGGATCAACAGCGCTAAAAAAAAAAAAAAAAAAAAAGAATGGGGAAAAGGAAGAATAAATAAATGTACACCTGAAAGAGGAAGTGCTGCCCAGACTCGAACAACTCTTCTATGTTTCTCTCTTTGGACATGTTTCTTTCCTTGGGTATGTCAGTCTCTGAAGAAGTAAAGGTAGCTTGCAACAAGTTACCCATGGGATCAACCTTAGAAGGAGATCCATCTTTCAACTCCTCGTGCAGGGAAGAAGCAACTTTTTGAGGAGAGGAATCGACAAAAGGTCGGGGAGGATTATCAATTCCTAAAGCTTCAGCAGAGGCCCCCCCACCAGTCTCTAACTTGGATTTTTTGCTGGGATTCCCTGAGGGAGGAACGATCGAAATATCGAAGGATGACTTGCTACCAATAGCAAGATTTTGCAAAGCCTCAATGGGCGTAACCCCATCGGAATAAGGCCTCTTATTCGAAGAGGGAACATGAGTCTTTTCTTGGACACGATCCTCACTCTTAGAATCAATCACTTTCGGGGAGGAACCTCCGAGCTCAGCCTCGAGCTCTTCATCCAAAATGGACTTGCTGGAGCTACCCTTGTTTGGTTTCGAGGAGGCGCTTTTCTCTTTCTTATCTTCTCCCCCTTTAGGAGCTTTCGGGGAAGACACAGAGGTCTTAGAAGAAGATTTGGAGGGTTTGGCCTCCTTGTCAGCCTTTTGCTCTTTGTTCGATTTCTTATTCTTCGAACCACCAAATATCGATCTGGGATCGATAGCTTTGCCTAATACATTCTCCATAATAAATGAATCTGGGATCGATAAGCTAGGATCTTTACTTCTTAAGGAATTCAAAAAATGCAGAAAATATGGGGAGAGCTCCGATCTCGGTAAGGAAGGATGTCGTGTGAGTAATGAGAAAAGATCCTAATATTTATAGATGCTACGCACTACGACTGAGATAGTGAATCGACGCGACCATGGAGAAAAATCCCACTCGGATAAACAAAGTTCGAGCAGAAAGTGTGAAAAATTATCGATATTTATAAAGTTAGAATTCAGGAGTTACACGAATCAAATCAAGAAATATAAAGTTAACTCGTTTACAAAATTGGGTTACATGAGTAAATACAATTGATTCCTAACTAAAGAACCTTGAATCGCCCCCTCCGGCTTACTCAACCCCAGTAACTCGCTAAACTGAAGATCAGACGATATATATATATATTTGAAGCTCGATAATTACCCAGCTTGATCGAAAGATCGACCGTCTCCCTTATCCGGGGCATTGCCTATATTGACATCTTTATCTTCCTCCCCGGACGCATTAGAAGGATCGTCGCAGGAGTACTCGAGCACATCAGGGTTAGGCATCGGAATGCCATACTCCTCGACTAAGGGGGCAAAGCGATGTTCCTGCCAGTTAGTATTCGCCTTGGGTAGAGAGGAAGTTTTATAATCCTTCCCTTCAGCGTTCTTGAAAGGGTCCATATACTTGAAATATTCCTCCATGTCGTCCGGAATTTTCTCGGCCGCGACTAATTGTTGAACCCCTTTATAAAAAATCGTCTGAAGAATTTCTCCAGTTTTCCTTTGAACCAAAGGGTCTAAGACAGGGGATTCCAAGAATTCTCGTATGGCCGGAATCTCGGCTTCTTCCCGGCCCTGGGCATAGGCACGCTCGGAATCTTGCTTCGCCAGCTCTAGGTCTATCTTTACTTTCTTCAGCTCTGCCTCGAGGGCACTTCTCTCTGTAACAGACGCCAGCAAATCTTCCTCCACGGACGAGGAACGTTTCTTAGTAGCTTTTTCAAGTTCCTTCTTCATTTGAGTTAGTTCCTGTTGACTTTCTGCTAACTGAGATCGAAGAGATTGATTGTCAACGAAAATTTGCGCATATGCATCATGAGCATCCTGCGACTCTTGTTCCAGCAAGGCTAAGCGATATGTTTGGGTGGCAAAGAGATCTCCGATCTAAAAAAGTAAGAAGAGATATCACATGAATATTAAGGGCGCTAAGGAAAGAATAGTTGGTCGAAAGATATGTTTTTACCTCGTGGTACGTCCTGGAAAAGTCACTTAGAACCTCAAAATCCCCTTTAACGGACTGAAGCAGAATGTCCCGTTTAAACCGACTAGCCATGTAGATCCTAGTGGCTTTATCAAACTCGTTCTCCCCACCCGCATCCAAATCAGTCAGAATGGTGCCATCTTCAGGGTATCCAACAGCTCTGCTACCTCGAAGATGTTCTTCCATAAAGTCTGCCACATCAGGCTCCGACCTACCTTCTCGACTTGGAACTGAGTCAGATTTCATGCCAAAAGGTTTTACCCTCCTTGAGGGCCCGGGATTTCCAGCATTTCTTTTTCGACTTAGGAGCTTCTCATACTCCTGGACGCCCTGAATTCGATTCCAAGAGTGCTGGCTATAGCCAACTGAGGAAAGAACGGAAGTGTCCGGGGAAAACAGAGCTCGAAGAGGCCCGGCAGTGGCAGAATTCAGGCAACTCATAGTGCCAACCCCTCTCAAATCGGGAAGCGCAGCTGCTATAACGACTGAATCCCCACCTATATTATGTGCGTCCGCAGTCCTCTCGGAAGTACGTGGTGATGGCTCAAAATAAAATGGTTTATTTCCAACCAAGCCGGCGGCGACACTCGAAATTTCTCAACAATTCGACCTGCGAGGATAATATGAATCGGGCACGAGTTCAAACAAGGAAAATTGTTTAATTAAACACAAAAGTAAGTTAAAGATAAGAGACACACCCAAAGAAAGAGGAACAGTGTTCGAAGCACTGGAGGTTGGCAGGACATCCGTTCGCATGAGGGGCCCTTGGGAGGACTGGCCAGGGTATCTAATCGCCGGAGCTAGGTAATTACAGTGGCTCAACCCAGCCAATCGCAAAACGCCTTCTTGAACCAAGTACCTAGTTTGATAAGGATTAGACTCCAATCGCCCCAGGAGTTCATCAGAAAGACGATGGCTAAGTTTTTCTTTTATTCTGCGAGAACCGTATGTCCAAGTATTTGCGCCATCCCATCGATAAGGTCTTGTTTTCGAACTACCCTCTGAAATAGGAACGTCAGGGCCCTTCACGAAAAAGAATCTCCTCTTCCAACCTAAAGTCTTCTCTGTTGCTATTTTTGTAAGAAAAGGCCGTTTAGACCTCGGACGGACGGACACAAAGCCTATGTTCGAACCCTTGCAGGGATCCATTCGGAATATCTGCCAAAAGTTGCTAAAGGAAGCTTCTTCTCCTTTCGCCTCCATAAGAGCGCAAAACGCTAGTATATATGCAACGGAGTGCGGGAGAAGCTGAGCCGGGGAAAGCGAAAAGAAATTCAGGACATTTCTGATAAGAGGAACGAACGGGATACGTAAGCCACAGAAAAATTGTCCCTCGTAAAAGGCTTGACATCCAGCAGGGGGCTTAGTGGCACGTTCGGTGTAAGAAGGAACGACAATCGAAAAACCTTTGGGAAGAAATTTCCCAAAATCCGCCTCGAGGTGAGCGCGATCCTTTTTCGAAAAACAACAGGAAGTTTCACTAGCGGGAAGCTCTGACTTACCTGAGATTACGGCTTGTGAGGCTTGCGTATGTTTAAAGATCCTGACAAAAGCACCTTCGCCGATACTACGTTTGTCGACCTCATTTCTTCGAGATCCTCGCTCGGATCGTCGTCTTCGCCGTCTTGATGAAATTCCCCATCTTCAAAGTCATCTACAAGCTTAAACAAGGGATCAGATTCTTGGCTCTCTTCGACCTTATTCTTGCCCTTTGAACTTCTAGAACTTGACATTATGAATTCGGAGATGATTATACTAAAGTAACTACCTTTTCGATTAAAACACTTCGAGCTCAAGAGAAAATATAACATGGAAGTAATTTTTCAACGGGTCAACATATATATACGGGGTTAAAAAGGTAAAATTGCAAAGAGGTCCCCGAGTAACCGCGACGATTGAACTTACCAAGGGTAAAAACTTTGGGTTTTTCCTCTCAAAATAGCCTTTTTGATCCATCTTTTTTAGAACTGCGGAATTTGTCCTTGCGTTTTATTCCTAAGGATCTCGGAGACCCTCCTTGTCATAACCAAAATTCTGAAAAGCATCCATCTAGGGATCGAACAACGCATCTTGGAAACCGAAAGGATATTATTACTTCAACATCCTCCAACGGATAACTTCAGAACACGCCGGAGTATGTCTTCTTATATATGCACTCTTTTTCCCTAGCTCGGTTTTTATCCCAATGGGTTTTTCCGAGCCAGGTTTTTAACGAGGCATATCCAAAAGATTCAGAACGGCTCGTCTCATTGTAGCATGGAACATATTTTGTACTTCTTCGAGCGCTTGCTTCGCTTCACACTCGAGAAGTGGGGGAGTATTGATGAGGGGTAATTCGGATCCCCTGTTTTTAGCCTCAACGCAGTTCGAATAGCATCGACCCTGTCGCCAGGGACCAAAAGCCGAACCAAAGCATGAAGATGATTGTCCAAGCTCATTAGAGAACCATAGATCGAAGGACATTGGGCCGAGCCCAGGCCCAAGCCCTCAATTTGGCTATAAATACTCCATGCATTTATTACACTGGGGGGGGGATTCTAGGTGCATTAACCTTGAGACAGCTGCTCGGGTTTCCTGGAGAATATTAGTGTAGGCTTTCTCATACATGTTTCACCCTCTAGCTTGTACGGCATCCAATAATGCTCGAATAGGACCTCTGAATACTTGTATTTGTACTCATTCAATTCGAATACAATTACTTTGATCTTTTATTACTTTATTACTGTCATTATTGAATTACATCCCACCCTTGATCGAACAAACGAAACCACGTAAGATCATGTTTGTAAAAGATAACTCAATCTGTATAGCAAGTTGAAGGTGAGACTTTTGCCAAGTGAGACTTTTGCCAAGTGTCATTTCTTGAATGGTGAACTCTCAAGAGTTTTCCCAACCTTGAACTCTTGTTAGCCAATTCCATTATATTTCATACTCCTATTTTCTTTTGATGAATGTAATACTTTATATGCCTAGCATTACAGTGTGTGTTTGTGTTAAACATATTTGATGTAGGAACCAAACATGAGTTACTCGCGAGTTGCGACCCATATCTGATTCAACCCGGCGAATTCAATAGCGAGATTTGGTCATGCAATATGGAACTATAATGCAGAGAGTTGCTCAAGCACAAGACGAGCCCTTAATCATAATTATGGATCAAAATTCTCATCTTTTTCTGCGAAAATATCAAAAAATTTTCGTTTTTGAATTAAGCGAAACGAAAATAAGATGTAATTCCGAAACTATTTGTTTGTCTTAAACTCTGTTATTTTTCTAAATTTAATAACTTTTATTACAATTTTTCCTTAGTGTTTCTGAAACATTTTCGAAAAGTCTCGAAAAATTTGCATTATTTGGCTGATGGAAACATCCATATTTTCCTGCGAAAACATCGAAAAGTTTTCGTTTTTAAATTAAGTGATACGAAAATAAGATGTAATTCCGAAACTATTAGTTTGCCTTAAACTCTGTTATTTTTCTGAATTTAGTAACTTTTATTACAATTTTTCCTTAGTGTTTCCAAAATATTTTCGAAAAGTCTCAAAAAATTTGCAATATTTGGCTGACCGAAACATATAATCAAAACGAAATTTTGATCCATGATCATAATCACCGAAGATACCAAATCAACGAGACTTGACACTATTAAGTTTTTTCAAATCAGGGGTAGATGTATCCAACTTCCAATCTTCATGATATTTAAAATGTGGGCACGGTTTTGTAAACTTCCCTCCATGACTGCATATAATATCACTTCCCCATAAATAGGGATCTCTGAAAAAAAAATCTCCAACCAATTAAGTATAAATACCTTACATCTCATTTCACGAATAATACACAGTTTCATAACCTCATCATATTCCTTTGATTTCAATTTTCAGTATCTATTACTTATTTAGACATCGGAGAAGGTTCCGTTGACACAACCTCGGCTAGGTCTTTCACTATTTTGCAGGAGCAGACGTACATCATTTTGCGCCGTATGTGGGAAATCAATATTTTCCCATTGAAACATCTTCCTATTGTTGAATGATATGGCACTAGTGACTAGGAAAAACGGAGAGACCTTTGGCATCGACTGTAAAGTTAAGACCACAAATCTCGCAGGGGATGTTGGTCAGTATTAGAGAAGGTTTTGAAGATGACAAAAATGCCAAAATGTTTTTGAAGATTAAAAGGATAAAAGCGTTGTCATCAACTAAGAACTGAAAAGCTTAGTGAAACCTATCTCACGGTCTGGAAGCTATGTGACCGAATCAGCCGAGTGGGATATCAGATCAGTGAAGATCAGATTGGTTATCATTAGCCGAGTCAAGATAGATGTGTTCATTCTTGAATTAGCAGAGTAACCATCAGCCAAGTATCAGTAGAGTAATGCCATCAGCAAAGTGAAGTTGGTCAGAAAGCTCTCCAATGGTAACATGCTAAGTGCATTTAATGTGACTGTCAGATTCGTACAACAGTGTACAGTGCGACAGTCTGCAAAATTTACCATTCAAATTATGACCGTTGCTCAAGGACTAAAAAGCAATTTTGCCAACCTTCAACGGGCAAAATTACAAATCCAAGAGTATAAATAGACCAGGGACTGAAGATTGAAAAGAGACTTGCACAAATCAAGATCATATCCTTAGAGCAAGATCCATCAGCTGAGTCGTCTCATCACAAGCAAGTCATATGTTGACGAAGCTAAAATTGTTGAAGAACAAAGATCAAACCTTTGTTTATCTGAGTGACATTCAACTGTAAAGAGAAGGAGTTTATATCCATCTTTGTGAGTGATATAACTTTGTAGTATAGGTCTTCTGAGTGATTTCCTATACTGAGTGTTGCGAGAAGTGTAGATTCGTGTTTGTGAAATCTAGCTTCGGAGAGTAGGATTTCTGACTGATTTCTTACTAAGCACTTGTGGCAATTTCATTTGTTGTTTGACGCAAGCAGAGTATATTGTAAACTGTGTGTTTATAGTATAACCCAAGATCTAAGTGACTTGGAAGAGTGGACTAAAGGATTTTTATCCATATAACCACTATAAAAATTCTTTGTGTTTTAACTTGCATTGTTTTCTTGCATATCTTCAAAGTTGCATTAAACACTTTAGAAAACTGTTGAAAAGATTTTAAAAGGAAGTTTGTTATAACAGGGGATAAAATCTTTCAAAAGACTAAGTTTACTTGTGAAAAACACTTTAAACATCCGCTGCAAGTATTCTGTTTTTAAAACTGATTTTGCTGAAATCAGCTAAGTAGTGATAAGAGAGGTGGTCAACTCTGCTGTTCAAGATTTGTTCTAGATCAGCATAGTCAGCTTACTGTTCAGTCTGCTGACAGAGGTCTTGAAAGTTTTAAAGTCTAAAAATTTTCAGTAGTCTATTCCCCCCCCCCCCCCCCCTCTCTAGACCTCATCTGACCACTTGGGACCAACAAGTGGTATCAGAGCGGATTGGTTCACCTGATCTTCTGCCTGATCAAACGAACTTGATCCTAGGTGTGTTTTTCAAAATTTTCAAAAACAGCATATTTTGAAAATCAAAACTTTTTGAAAATGGAGTGCATAAGCCATGTTCCTCACATTGGCCATATGAACTTTGAAGATTGAAAAATCAGAATGGAAATCCTTCTTCCTGCTTATAATGATAACATGTTCACATGTATTACAAAAGGACCATTCAGATTTAAGAAGACTGTGAAGACTACTGACCAGCTTGATCAGATTGTTGACAAAGAGCTGGATGAGCTGACCCCTGAAGAAGTCAAGTTAGTCCATCTGGAAAATGTGGCTAAGTTCATAATGTTCAAAGCTCTAGATGAAGACAGATTCCAAAAGGTCAAGCATCTCAAAACAGCCAAAGAGATGTGGGATAAAGTCTGTGAGCTAAGCGAAGGAAACGACGCTATAAAACAACATAAGCTCAGTGTGGCTCTTGAGGAGTTTGAAAATTTCAAGATGAAGTCTGGTGAAACGATTGATCAAATGAATACCAGATTTACCAAAACTCTGAACGAAGTTCTAAGGCTTGGTAAAAAGTTTTCAGACAAGGAGATCACCATGAAGGTTCTCAAGGCTCTTCCACCTAAATTCAACATGAAGGTGACAGCCATGGAAGAATCAAGGGACTTAGGGAAGATTTCCCTTTCTGAACTGTTCTCATCCCTCAAAGCATTTGAGTATAAGATGCCAAGAATGGGATTAGAAGTGTCAACCAGTTCAGACCCTACTGCTGCACTTACCGCGTCAGACAAGTCAAGAAAATCAGCAAACAAGTCCGAAGAGAAGACTGCTGAATTCAGAAAAAGCATACACTGCTGACGACGTTGCCCTACTTCTGAATTATTTCAAGAAGTTTTATAAAAAGAAAATGAAATTAAAATATGAAAATGCTATTTCATCTTCTTCTAATCATTTTCAGGAAAACAGGGATTCCTTAAAAGCTAAGCTTAGAGACAACAATGACAATGATTATGGACTCTTGATGAAAGATCATCCACACTCATCATCTGGGAAATTAGCTGAAAAGGAAATGCTTGCCAAAAAGGAGCATAAGCTTAGTAAGAGAAAATCAAAGTTAGCTGATGCAACAACGCTAATAAACTCCGACATATCTTATTCAGACAACCCGTCGTCTGATAAAGAATTTGAAGAAGTACCTGAAACTCTATGCTTAACTGTCATAGAATCTGATAATTCTGAAACTGAGGTAACTTCTACTGATAAATGAAATGCACTATTTGAATCGTTGAATTAATGCTAAATTACAAATTCAAATATTATTTGTGCATTTGTCAAGCTTAATGAAGAGATGACTCTGCTAAAAAGAGCAAAAACAGATCACTGAAACTTCAGGTTGAAAAACCTTAAGACTCAGCTGACTACAAAAGGCATGAGCATGAGAATGAAACTCTAAAAGCTGAGTATGCAAATGGTATTGAAAATATAAATGAACTTAAAAGAAGAAATTGCATCATTCTCTAAAAACAAATCAGAGGCTTAAAAGAAGGAGTCTACTGATGCTCAAAATGTTAGAAAACCTAGTAAGCTACTTAAGATTAAACAGACTAGTAAACTCATCAGCCGAGTAAGCTGAAATATGCTGCTGATAGGAGTAAAATTAAAAGTGGTATTAAGTCTGCTAAATCTCTAAGGAGAGTTATTGGATAACTCGGGTAAGAAATTGAGGCAAAAATGAAATAATTGGCAAGAATTTGAATCACATTATGATAATGATTATTATTACATCCAATGCTTATCCATATTATCATGCTGATCATATTCACTGTGCTATTGCCATCCTCATTATAATATGCATGTTTATCACATACTTCATGCATCTTACCTTGCTTATGAGCACTGTTTTAATCATGACCAACAAGCCAGTGGTATTATCATGATAAAACATAAGTCACTGGATCATCACATGTCAAAGGTTATACAAACCCTGCTGGACCCAATAAATAAGGGAACCAAAAATAGTAATCTGTTTTACAGGTGAAGTGCATGTGAGATGCCAAAGATGAGTTGACTGCCCTTGCAACTTTCAACAAATTCAACAAGTGATCTTACCATCAAGTGTGGACCAGGAAATGGTACTATCAAGCTGCTTATATCAGATTGCTACGAACCATCAAGTGATATCACTCAAGTGAGTGGTATCAGACAAGTGGTGTCAGACAATTGGTATAAATCAATAAGTGGTAGACGCTACGTTTGGAGATTTCAAGGAAGCAAGAGTGTTGGAAAGCTGAAGCCTATCAAAGGATAACAAGTGGTGCAGAGACCATTAGAACCAACAAGTCAACCATGTGACAAAGAAAATTGGTTTTTTTTTTTTTTTTTATTCATAAGTTGAGGGGGAACGTATCAGAAGACTAACCCAAAACAGCTTACTGGAATTCAATGGCTGAGTGTCTTTTAAGAGTAACTCTCATCAGACTACTTGACCACGAATTCTTGAACTCAGGGGGAACGTGTACCACTAGCGGTACTCCTGAATAAAGATGAAGTTTTCAATAAGTCAAAATAAAGCTATCAGAAGACCGCTTCTCATCAGCCGACTAGAACTCAGCAAGCCAATTCATTTAGCTTGTAATAGGTCTATTCTGTAAATAACAATCTTTGATTTTATAATTAATACGCATGTTTATTTATATTTGTATAAGGATAAACAATGGCCAACTTCATCTCTCACGAATTCATTTAAGCGATTGGATGAAATCCTTAGATTACATTTTGACTATGGGACGATTCACTTCAGTACTGAGTGAATCATGAAATAGACTCTAAGGTCGTAATCTTAAAACACGTTCCAAGTCATAGATTCCAAAAACGGACAGGGTATCATAGGAATCGTCAAGACTTGTACAAGTATGCATGATTCACATGGAGTGAATTTGTAGCGTTTCATGAGCATGGCATTTGAGGCCAGTGCATATGAGTAGGTGGTTCGATAGAGGATCGAACGCATCGAACGACCCGAACAGAGAAACCCATTGTGGAAGTGCATGACACATATCGGTGATGGGATGTTTCTCAAGACTTATAATAGTGTACGATTTAGTCCTTTGACTTGAGGTGCTAAGGCGAATTCGGTGCATGATGGTGTGCGTACTTAGATCTAGGTATAGATCACTTAGCCTGATCATAACATGCCTAGTTGGGTGCGTATGGTTATGTACGCGAGTGGTTAGTACCAATATGAAATCTTCCGACTCATCGTAATGGGATGAGAGAATTTCCTATACGATTATTAGATAATATATCCAAGGAATCTGCGGCCGCAGTCGATGACGGATTTGGAAAGGGGTTTCCAAATTTAGCAGTCACACTGGAATATTATCCTGAATTAGAAAGTATAGTTATCGAGATAAATTTAGAGGTGCCGATAAATTCACACACCCTAAGTCTTGATCGGGAAAATTAGTCGATAGAAGGACCATATGTACATGGCATTTATAAGAGGTGAGGTTCACAAATATTAATTCACCTGAAGTTTGGCTTCATGGGCTTGTGGCTAGACATCGACCATGAAGTGTGGGTACTCCTGAGTTAATAGAGGAATTAATTCTAGGAGTGGTCAATTAAAGGTGGTTTAATTATATTGATCGGAGTAATTTATTGTTCATAAATTAAATCACGAGGAATTCGTGGGCCTGCTACCAATTGATGGTGAACCTAGAGGGTCACACACAATACAGTTGGACGGTAACAGTTATAAAAGGATATAAAAGGAATTAATTGATTTAAAGGTAATTAAATCAATTAATGAATTAAAGTATTAATTCAAGTGGGAGATAATTAATTAGTTGATCTAATTAATTGAATAATTAATTAAAGTGTTAATTAATTAATTAATTAAGGGAAATATTAATTTATTAATTAATATGGACTGAGTTTTAATTAAGGTGGTTAATTAAAAGAGGCTTGCAAGACATGGGCCTTTAATTAAAAGCCCATAAGAAGTCTTGCAAACATAGGTCTTGAGGGAGGCTTATAAATAGAGTTCTACATGAACTCAAAGAAAAAAACACCCTAGCACAAACCCTGGCCGCCCCCTACCCTGCGCCGCCACCTGCAAGCCACCGCCTCCCTTGGCCGTGAGCTGCTCCTGTGGCGCCGTAGCTCCTCTCCTGCTCACCTTGTGCTGGATCTCGCTCTGCAAGTAAATCCAGCCAATCTTTTAATAACAAACGTTCTAGATCTAGTTCGTAGCCTAAGACTAGAACGTGTTGCCAAAATCCAACTGGTGTGGATCAACTCTGGAGGTGAGACACTTGGATCACTTACTGTGAATCAGAAACTACATTGGAGGTTGCCACCACCTTGCCTGTGGTGAGGTAAAAATCAAAACCCCCTTTATTTAGTACTGTTTTTGTTTTTGATTAAACCTTTTCGTATAAATAATATGGAGATTCAATTATGGGACTATGGGTGCCTTGAAAAATTTTAAAATTCCGCACTCTTTGTTGTTCTGACAATCGAGGCAACCCAACATTGACCACGAATTCTTGAACTCAGGGGGAACGTGTACCACTAGCGGTACTCCTGAATAAAGATGAAGTTTTCAATAAGTCAAAATAAAGCTATCAGAAGACTGCTTCTCATCAGCCGGCTAGAACTCAACAACCAAGTGATATTCAAGAATGTACTACACCAAGTTGTATCAGTCCAACAAGTGGTATCACCCAAATAAGTGGTATCAGCTGATTAATCTGATATCAACAAGTGGCTTCAATTCTTGATGTCAGGGAGAATAGTTATTCTAACTGGAGTGATAAACAGCAAAGAAGACTATCTCGAACAGCTAAGTACTCACCTAATTGTCTTCAGCATACTAAGTTTGCAATTTTATAAAAGAAAAAGGGGAAGAAGGAGATGCAACTAAGTATTGGTGTTGATGACAAAATGGGGGAAGATAAGGATGCATCTAAGAACCCTTTATCAGAAGAAAATGAAAAGGGAAAACTAACGACAAGTTGTTTTTGAAAGTTGTATCATATCAAATAATTTCCATCTCAGAGTATGAAGACCAAAACAGAAACTTGGAAGACGTTCTTAGTTGAAGGTTTTGTCATCATAAAAAAGAGGGAAATTGTTGGTCAGTATTGGAGAAGGTTTTGAAGATGACAAAAATGCCAAAATGGTTTTGAATATTAAAAGGATAAAAGAGTTGTCATCAACTAAGAACTGAAAAGGTTAGTGAAACCTATTCACGGTCTGGAAGCTATGTGACCGAATCAGCCGAGTGGGATATCAGATCAGTGAAGATCAGATTGGTTATCATCAGCCTAGTCAAGATAGATGTGTTCATTCTTGAATCAGCAGAGTAACCATCAACCAAGTATCAGCAGAGTAATCCCATCAGCAAAGTGAAGTTGGTCAGAAAGCTCTCCAATGGTAACATGCTAAGTGCATTTAATGTGACTGTCAGATTCATACAACAGTGTACAGTGCGACAGTCTGCAAAAGTTACCATTCAAATTATGACCGTTGCTCAAGGACTAAAAAGCAATTTTGCCAACCTTCAAAGGGCAGAATTACAAATCCAAGAGTATAAATAGACCAGGGACTGAAGATTGAAGAGAGACTTGCATAAATCAAGATCATATCCTTAGACCAAGATCCATCAGTTGAGTCGTCTGATCACAAGTAAGTCATATGTTGACGGAGCTAAAATTGTTGAAGAACAAAGATCAAACCTTTGTTTATCTGTGTGACATTCAACTGTAAAGAGAAGGAGTTTATATCCATCTTTGTGTGTGATATAACTTCGTAGTATAGGTCTTCTGAGTGATTTCTTATACTGAGTGTTGCGAGAAGTGTAGATTCGTGTTTGTGAGTAATCTAGCTTCGCAGAGTAGGATTTCTGAGTGATTACTACGCACTTGTGGCCATTTCAATTGTTGTTTGGCGCAAGCAGAGTATATTGTAAACTCTGTGTTTATAGTATAACCCAAGATCTAAGTGACTTGGAAGAGTGGACTAAAGGATTTTTTTCCATATAACCACTATAAAAATTCTTTGTGTTTTAACTTGCATTGTTTTCTTGCATATCTTCAAAGTTGCATTAAACACTTTAGAAAACTGTTGAAAAGATTTTAAAAGGAAGTTTGTTATAACAGGGGATAAAATCTTTCAAAAGACTAAGTTTACTTGTGAAAAACACTTTAAACATCCGCTGCAAGTATTTTGTTTTTAAAACTGATTTTGCTGAAATCAGCTAAGTAGTGATAAGAGAAGTGGTCAACTCTGTTGTTCAAGATTTGTTCTAGATCAGCATAGTCAGCTTACTGTTCTACGTCAGCTTAGTCTGCTGACAGACGTCTTGAAAGTTTTAAAGTCTAAAAATTTTCAGAGGTCTATTCACCCCCCCCGCTAAACCTCATCTGACCACTTGTGACCAACAGGGGATAACCAACTCTGGTTCTTGGGCGTGTCCACAGATAGTGATCTTACCTAGTTTCGAGCGTGGTCAAAATAGAAAAGTATAAATAAAGAACACAGTAATATTGGTAAATCAATCAATATTACATATCCAAACTGGGACATTAGCTACAATGGGCCTATTCGTGCATTATAGGATGCCGTACAAGCTAGAGGATAAATTCAGTACAATATGTGAACTACTCTATCTTCGGAGGAAAAACCGAGCAGCCAGGCCTTCTAAGAGCACCTGGGAAT
>CM064880.1:14661877-14906329 GCA_003313485.2 Penstemon barbatus
CAAGCAAATTTATTTGATTCTTCTAATTATATATATATATATATATATATATATATATATATATATATATATATATAAAGAACATGAAAAAGTTTTATTATTATTACTCAACTCCTATAAAGTTGGGCTTTTCTACGGTTAGTACCACTTGTGTTAAGTATTCATTAGGTCCCCCTTTAATTATCATTGGATCATATTTATTTTTTAATCTACCATTCATTTTTTTTAAGGATGACATGTACAACAGGTTATCGTACTCCATAATTCAATAACTCTTTTTAAATTTTTACAAATAATTTTCCCAAAAACACCCCAATTTATTTTTATTTTCTGTACAATTTTTGTTATGAGAAATATTTCAAAAAAAGAAACACCCAATTTCCTTCTTCCCGTCTATCCCTCCGGCGAACCCCTCATACTTTCCGGCACCGTTCTCCTTCGAATCACTTGCCCCGCAGATGAATCTGAAGCTGTAGGCGAGAGATTGAATTTATTTTAATTTTTCCTCCATTTTTGGTAAGATTATTCCTCAAAATTTTCATTTAATTTAATTTTCTGGGTTAATCCAAAGAATCATTTTTCCAAAAACTTTCCCAGGCTCACTATTTAGGAAAGACGCGGAGAGGGCAGTGCTAGCAGTTGCAAAGAAACCAGACGGCAAGAAGAACTAGATGGTTATCTATCAGGATTTAATAAAACAACAATATGGGTTGTGGGATAGGTTACTAGGTGTTTGCCGTATGTATTCTATTCACTGCTTTAGCACTGTGAGGTATGGCTATAATTGATGGAAATGTATGGCTTCTAGTGGAGGCACGGCGACGGCGACGAGGAGGGTGGTACGGCGGCGGTTAAGAAAAGAGGGTGATTAAGTCAATTTTGGGGGATTTTAATTTTGACAATGTAAAGGAAATATCGTTTTTTTTTTTCTTGTGTTGTGTAAAAGAAGATATCATTTTTTATTCAGTATATGGATTTTGTAATTGAATATAAAATAATCTGAATCCAAAAAAGAAATTAATAAGTTATGGGTTCTTTTAGTAAAATCACATTTCAAAATCAATACATTTTGAAAAGGTAATAGGTAAAATTTGTGCCACTTGGCAAAATTTTAAATAGGACCTTATAAAAATTAGCACAAACTAGAACTAACCACAGAAAAATCATATAAAATCATATAAAGTTACGTGCAGAATCGATATTGCATAGTTAATGGTCGCGCGGCTACACCTTGTGACTTCAATGCAAGATTAAACAGTAGGCTTCTTCAAGTGCCATTCTAGAATGTTCGCAAAATTTGCTTGTCCTCATCAACAATTAAATTGGATTCCCCATTAATTAATTAAAGGAGAAACTGGAAATTAAAGATGATTACGTATAAATTTCTTCATCCACCTTATATATATAATATATAATGTCAAGATTCTTAATTTCATTAATGGAGTACATACATAAATTACCTACTACTTCCTCACTCGACTCTACTTGAATATATAGTGAATTACATATATCAATTACTTTATTTGATTCGTAGTCCTAATTATTTTAGTAGTGTTGATAGCTAATATTTCTATATTAGTGCACAAAATATTTAGTTTCCATAATTAGGACTTTCTAACACATTATCTACGTATATAGAAAAATATTCTATATATATATATATATATATATATATATATATATATATATATATATTTTCTTCAAATATATCATGTGCAATTTCATTTTGAATATCTTGTACAGATTACTATAATCTAAATATCTCAATTCTTTAAATAGGTTGTAGAATTTGATTTTGAATTCATCTGCTCATATAAAAATGAACAAGTTATTTCTCTTCATCCTTTCAACTTTTCTTAATTATTCAAACAATGACCCACGGGTTTTGTTTCTTTTCGGGTACACACAAAGTTTTTGTTGTCAACAATCTTCCTCCTAATTCTGCTCCATTATTGTTGCATTGTGCATCTGGAGGAGATGATGATTTAGGACACCATACGCTATACAAGAATCAGGATTTTCACTTTCATTTTTGCGCGCTGCGTAAAACATTATTTTTCTGTCATGCTAGGTGGGAGAAAAAGGATAAATCTTTTGTAGTTTTTCACGATCGATTTTCTCAATATGCTACAGTAAATTGTGATTCATTAATATGTTATTGGGTAATAAAGAAAGATGGTATATATCTCTCAACAACTTATCCTCCAACAAATCTAGTCAAAAGGCATGATTGGTAATATGTAG
This sequence comes from Penstemon barbatus, assembly GCA_003313485.2. NCBI lineage: Eukaryota > Viridiplantae > Streptophyta > Magnoliopsida > Lamiales > Plantaginaceae > Penstemon > Penstemon barbatus. The sequence continues at coordinate 14,664,122 of CM064880.1, forward strand.
AAATAATATCATATATTTTGATCAATTGTGTGTTATGTATGCAACAAGTTTTTGTTGGCACCAATAACTTGAATAAATTAGGTTTTTGTTAATTGAAAAAGGAGAGACTCGGTCCCTGAAACCTTTTTTTTTTTTTTTTTTTTTGTTGAATATTAGTTACCACAAACAATGTGTTATTTAATTTCTCAGACCGAAATTCCTATATATGGAGTCACACTAATTACTAATGTGTTTGACATAAGTTTATCTACCATAATTGTGTTTTTATCTATTTATGTTAAAAATCGAGATAATTTCACTTTTCATACCATAATTCAACTTACTTTAGGGATTTGATACCACAATTATTTCTACCGACACATTTGATACCATAAGTCAAATCAACTCGACACATTTGATACTTCCGTCAAATTGAAAACGGAATTGTCACGTGATTGTCACGTGGCCATTAAAACTTTGCACATTTGATACCATAACTTATGTTGTCTGATAATTTTATCCCATAACATTTCAGGTTACCAAAAAAGCCCCACATCTCCAAATTTAGTGACAATTTTAGTCCACATTGTTGCCAAATTTTCAAATTGACTCGAATAAGACCACATGCTGACTAATTTAGAACTTTACACATTTGATACCATTACTTATGTTGACTGATAATTTTACCCCATAACATTTCAGGTTACCAAAAAAGCCTCACATCTCCAAATTTAGTGACGATTTTAGTCCACATTGTTGTGTGTTTTTTTTTTTATTTGAGGGTGTTAAGTGTTAATTTTGTGTTTCGGGGTGCAAAGTGTCCATTTATTGTATTTTGAGGGTACAAGTTTCTGACTTGTTCTAATTCAAGGGTGATAAGTGCTAATTTATTTTGGGGGTGCAAAATGCCAATTTATGAAGTTTTGGGGGTGCAAAGTGCCAAAGATTTATAATTAAATTACCTATTTTGCCCTTGAGCTTTTTGCCTGAAAATAAAAGAGGATGCAAAGTGCTATATTTTTCATATTTTAATGGTGCAAAGTGCTAAATCTAAGTTTTGATGGTGCAAAAATTTAACTCCCTCAAAAGTTTTCTAATTATAATAATCTTGATGTAATTAGTGGAATATTATGATATTATTCACAGTTTCATTAGAACAACAATGGTTAGAAAATGATATACTATTAGTTTTGATAATAACAAAAGCTAGCTTTGGTATAGGATACTTTAGTGGAACAAGCTACAAAGAAACATTTTTAGAAGGCTTTAGAAATTAGAACACAACAAAATAATATTCAAGTGGGAATTCCTCTGATCAAGATTTGAAGAGATGTTAAGTTTAGATTAGAAGCTAAGTTGAAAAGACAATAAAGTTGACGAACTTGACTGTGATTGAGATTTGGTAGAAGAGAATACAACTTAGTCGAAGTTCAACGATATTGGAATTCAGAGAGATTGAAAATAAATCATGATCTGAAAGAATAAAGTGATTTCAACTAAATGTTTCTTTTCGAAAATGTGTTAACCGGAAGAGGGCGTACAAAAACACCATATTGGCACCATCATCTATAAATACCTATTGAATTCTGAGAGAGAAACATGTACACACGCACACATAGACCATACATGTATCAAGGCTAATCTCAAAGAATTCAAAGCTCAAGCTCCTCAGCTGTCTCAAAGATTCAATTGTGTCAACAGAGCCGAAGCAAATTTGTTGTCTTTGCGGAACAATAACGGAGTAACATATTTCATCTTTTCACAAAGATTAAAATTTTTTAATAAGTAGTCAATTTTATAAGGTAAAATGTCAAAAATACCATTTTAATGATTATTTTAATTAATGTCATTGATCATTGAGCACTCTACTTTATCGTGTAACCTAGAAATAAGAAAGGATAAAACTGAAAAAAAATGCATTGAAAACCAACTGTGCCATTTAATTTAAAACATGAGAATTTTGCAACTATGCCAATTAATTTGAAACGGTGGGATAGTTTGTAAGGGCGATTCTAATATTTCTTTCCCGTTGTAAGTCTTTATGTACTAACTATATAGTAAGTTGTTTAATCTGTATAATTTGTTATAATCTTTTTAGTGACTACAAAATTAGATTTATACATATGATATATATATATATATATATATATATATATATATATATATATATATATATATATACCTTAAATATTAGCTTATTCAAATTTTATATGTTTAAGGAGATTGACAGTGATGATGACTACGATGATTGTTTGATGATGTTTGAAAATGGATCTGAAGAAAAAAGTATCGTGAAATAAGCGTGCTTATGGTTGATACAACCTCAAGGAATCCAATAATATTTCTAGAAGTAAAAACATTTAGATGAAAATATTTGCTGAATAATTACAACGTCTAATAACTTCCCTATAAATACTCACAATAGATAGAGTTCAAATACTAATATAATTGCTCAAGTTATAGATAAGATAAAATAATAAATCAGAATATAACTGATAAAGTTTAGCCAGACTAATAGACTAACTAAACCATGAGCAAGTCATATACTTCGGGTTGGGTCTCGGTGGACGGTTGCTACACCGAACCGTTACAATGGTCAAGTAATGAGCATGTTTTGAAGATGTTGTTTCAAGTAAACAACTAATGCAGTAATTGGGAATGTTCTTTATAGGATACGGAAAAAAATGGGAAGGGGAGTTTAGAAAATTAGCAATGTCATTCTTAATATAATGTAGCTGCAAAGTTTTTATTTAAAGTATATTATCAAGCTTTTAATGAAAATATTACTAGGTGACAGAAATTTTCATTTACTAATTGTTTGACCTGCTTGCAGCAAAGATCGGTTCATGTTTCATAAATGTTGTTCATAATTTTTTTTGTTAATCTTTTCATTACCGACTTATAATTTATTCAGGGTAAAATTGCAGAAAATGTTCCAAACTAATTACTGATTTTGAATTTTCGTCCCGAACTATTTAACTTGGCGAATTTCGTCCCGTAATTTAATATTTTTTTGGAATATCGTCCCACCATAATTATAAGACGGAATTGCGCATTTGCCGATGAATTATCACATGGCTGCTTAAGGGTCATGACATGGTAAATTTTAAAATGAATAATTATATAATATTGCAGAGTTCGTCCCAAATTAATTACAAAATTGAACGTCATTTTCATTAACTTAGAAATTTAATATTGGGACTAAATTTATACAAAATGGTAAATTATGGGACGAAATTTGGCGAGTTGATATAGTTTGGGACGAAAAATCAAAATTAGTAATTAGTTTGGGACGATATTCCAAAAAAATATTAAATTACGGGACGAAATTCGCCAAGTTAAATAGTTCGGGACGAAAATCCAAAATCAGGAATTAGTTTGGGACGTTTTCTGCAATTTTACCTATATAAAAAATATAGCACTTTGCACTCTTGTTTATTTTCAGGCAAAAATTCAAGGGCAAAATAGATATTTCAATAGTATTGGCACTTTACACCCTCAAAACATGAGAATTTCGCACTTTGTACCCCTAAAATAAAATTAGCACTTAACACCCGTTATTTAAGAACAAATCAACAACTTTCACCCCCGAAAAATAATAAATGGGAACTTTGCACCCAAAAACACAAAATTAACACTTAACACCCTCAAATTTAAAAAACCCAAACCCTTCGTTATTTTCGTCAAAGTTGACTATCGGAGTGAAAAAAATCTAAGGTAAAATAGGAAAATTTATTTTTTTACATAAATTTATCAAAATACAATTATAAATAATCGAATACTCATTTCTCTCCATCTTTCTTTTCAACAATATAATCATAAATAACTAAATAAAGTACAAGTATACTTCTCGAAGACCCATTGTCTACTTCAAAATATCAAAGAACCATAAATAATTACCTATTTTGCCTTAAAAAAAATTCACCTTAATGGTCAACTTTGCCGGAAAAAATGAGGGGTTTGAGTTTTTTTTTTTAATTTGTGGGTGTTAAATGTTAATTTTGTATTTTGGGGTGAAAAGTGTCAATTTATTGTATTTCGGGGGTTCAAGTTGTTAATTTGTTTTTAATTAGGGAGTGTTAAGTGCTAATTCTATTTTGGGGGTGGGGCAAAGTGCCAAAAATTTACAATAGAATTACCTATTTTGCCCTTGATTTTTTTACTTGAAAATAAATGAGGGTGCAAAGTGCTGCATTTTTTATATTTCGAGGATGCAAAATGCTAAATCTAAGTTTTGGGGGTGCAAAATGCCTATTTCCCATGTTTCGAGGATGCAAAGTGCAAAAAACCCTCTAAAACCAGTAGACATTTTAACCAGTTCGAACAGGCAAAAACCGATAAAACCGGCAAACCAGAGGACCGGGGTGAACCAGTGGTTCATTATTTTTCTCTTAAAAAAATGAAAAAAAGAAAGGAGAAGAAAAAGTCTTTCTCTCCTTACCTCGGTCTTATCTTAGAAAGAAAATAAACAAGAACCCCTAATTTTTCTTTGATTCACTATTCTCTTCAATTTTAATTCACATTATGAATGAAGTAAAAGATGTCAAAAGTTGTAAAGAAAAGATAACAGAGGAGGAAAACTGAAGAAAGAAGAATAGAAGGGGGATGTTGAAATAAAAAACAAAGACATAAGGAAAATCATTAGACGGTACAAATAAGGTTGAAGATCGTAAAAATGGTGCAATGGCTTGTGGAGATAAGTTTAGGTTTTTATTTTGTAATTTTCTATTCCTAGGTACAAAATATTCAAGCCCAATATTTAAAGAGAATAATACATATATATCCCATAGTGATCTTACGTGTTTTCGTGTGTTCGATCAGTGTGTATTGCGAGACGATATAAATGCAAACAAAAAGAAGGTGTTGGTCCCAAGTGGTCAGAAGAGGTTTAGAGGGGGGGGGGGGGGTGAATAAACCTCTTTAAAAATTTTCTTCAAATTTAACTTTAAAACTTTTACTCTTAACTGAACAGACTAAGCTGATCAGATTAGTTAGTTACAGTTCTGTTCGCGAACAAATCTTTGAACAGCCTTGTTGACCACTCGTCTGATTATTACTTAGCTGATTTTGCTAAAATCAGTTTTAATACTTAGAGTACTTGCAGCGGATTTTCAAAGTGTTTTTCACAAGTAATCTTAGTAGTTTGAAAAATGTTTCCCCAGTTTTATAAACTCCTTTAAATCCTTTTTCAAACAGTTAAGTTAATGTGTTTTATGCAACAGAAAATATGCAAGTAAAATGCAAACAAAAACACAGGCAATTTTTATAGTGGTTATATGGATTTGAATATCCTTTAGTCCACTCTTCCAAGTCACACAGATCTTGGGTTATACTATAATCACAAAGTTTACAGTATACTCTGCTTGCGCCAATCAACAAATGAAACGGCCACAAGTGCGCAGTAAGAAATCACAAAGAAATCCTACTTCTCTGAAGTAATATCACTCACTTAGATGGATATCTACTTCTCACAACACTCTCGATTACAAAATCACTCAGAAGATGTATTTTTCTTGATTCTTCAACTCTGCTTTCGTCAACAAATGACTTAGCTGATGAGTGAGCTGTTCTTGAGACTTAAAGAATTTTGCTTCGGAAATTTCTCTCAGAAAGTGTGTTGCTTGTTTCTTCTTCGTCTCTTCCAGCTATTTATACTTGAGGATTGAAAAATGTCCGTTGAAGAGAGACAAGATTCAAATTCCTCGAGTACTGGTCCTTAAAATCCGCGAACGGCTCTTTTGCAGTCTGTCCGTACTATGAACAGTACTATTCTGCAGGCAGCATTAAATGCACCCAGCTGATGCGAAGCATTTCTTCAATCATTTGTCTTTAATAACCTTGTACTTCAGCATTTATTACTCCAAGGGGCATTTATTACCGTTGGGAATACTTCATGATCTTCTTCACTTGGCTGACGAAACTACAAGTCTGATGGTGAACTCGGCTGATCTCAAACTTGAACAAATCTGATTTGAGTCGGCTGATCTTCATCAGTCTGATAACTTTACTTCAGCAGATCAGAAGTCTTGGACCTTGAAATTTTGACTCTTCTGATGTCTTCATTACTTAGTCAAAATTCCTCTAAGGGATCATCAGCTAAGTTACTCCATACTTAGCCAATCTTGAAGTTTTGGAATCCTTCAAAACCTCCCTTTACAAAATGTCTTCAGAGCCTTCATCTTCATCCTTATCCAACAATTTCCCCCTTTTTGATGATGACAAAACTTCAGCTAAATACCTGTTAAATACCTAAGCTAAAGAGTGTAATCCTCAAAATTTTCTGAGATAGAAAAAGTTTATTGGATTGAACTTGACTTTTCATTATTATTGAAAAAGAGTTACAAGGTACAAGTTCATCAGATGAGATTTCTGAAGAATAGATAGAAGTGAACTGATTACAATGAATTTGTAATTTCTAACTATCAGCTTCTTCATCTGATCCTTCAAGCTCTTCTACATACTCATAAGAAGACTCATCATCGTCTTCTTCGTCTTCATCAGCTTCTTCTTCCAAGATTGCTTTGGCAGCTTCCATCTTCTCTTTGAGTTGCTGCTCTTTAATCAGCTCCATTGCTTTCTTGGCAGATTCAGTCTCCTTGTACTTGGTAGTTTCTTTTTCAATCTTTTCTTCTTCTTCTACCTTTCCAAGTTTTTTAGTCTTGTCAGCAGTGTCTTCAGTTTCTTTGGCTTCAATAGTTGCAGCAGCAGTTTCCTTAGCTGTTTCTTCCCTTTTATCTTCCCCCTTTTTGTCATCATCAGCTTTGATGACATTAGAAGGTGCAACAGTAGGGTTGAGGGCAACTGTTGGAATCTTCACTCCAGCACACAAAGCCTTTAGATTCTGATTGACAACATCGTGACTGGCTGTAAGATGTTGAATATCAGTGCTGATGATGTCAGTCTTGTCATTGAAGTAGTCAATATTCAGGTTTACAGTTGCAATTTCATCTTGGACGGCTTGTACAACAGCTGATACTTCATGCAACATCCCTAAATTGACCTCATTCTCCTCTTCACTGACTTTAATGAAGGTTGCAGTTAGATCAGCAATCTTGTGCTCAGCCGCTTTTAACGCAGTATGAAGGTGGTTGACATCACCCTTCACATCTTCAACATTCTTGTTCAGGTCTCTCAAGCTGTGCACTAACTGCAAGGAATGATCTTGAGGGATTGGAATGTTTGTGATTTCAGTCTTGATGATCTTTTCAGTAGACTGTTGCACAGTTTCCAGTTGAAGTTTGTTTGATTCTGCCAAATCTGTCTTGAGCTCATTCTTCAACTCCTCTTTGACCTTCATCAGCTGCTGTTGATGCTTCTCTTCCAGTTCCTGCATATAATTTTCCAACAACATCTGGAAAGCTTCCATCAGTGATGAGTGTTCATCACCTGATGAAGCAGAAGCAGCAGCTTCATCCTTTTCTTCAATCTCCTGGTGGACAGGAATATCTTCCATCTTTTCGTCTTGATGATCTTCAGAATCCTTAGCATTCCACTCAATGGCTAAGGGTTCATCAGCAGCCTTTTCAGCAGACTTGTCTTCAGTCTGATCAGCAGACTTATCAGCAGTTTGATCAGCAGGCTTGTCAGCAGTTTGATCAGCAGGCTTGTCTTCAATCTGATCAGCAGACTTGACTTCAGGCTTGTCCGCAGCTTTATGTTCATCAGTTACATCATCATAGACTAAGTTGGTGATAGTGCCATCATCATTGAAGCAAGTAGTTTGTCTGATCTGCCTCACAATGATCCAGGGGTTAACGAAAGCATTATTCCCTTTTGGCACTTCATAGAACGGTTGCACTTCCTTGCCAAAAATGATTTGCTGGATACTTGGCAGCAGTGGCAAGTCACTTGAACAGCCTTGCTGATACTTTGACTTTTTAGCCCATCTCTTCAAGGCAGCCATAACAGCAAACTTAATTGCCCTTTCTTCAGCATCTTCAGACTTTTTCTTCTTATCAGGCAAGGTGCTTTTAATCTTCTTGGCCTCCTCCAATGCAAAGCCTTTTGCATAACTATGCATGACATCTCTTACATAGCTGGGATCTAGGGCCTTTTGAATGGAGTTTGTCTTCAGCCAAGTCAGAACCCAACGTTCTTCATCAGCTAACTCCTTCATGCTTTGAAGTTCTGTTATTGACTTATTCAACCTGTTGTCTCTCCAACTGATATACCTTGGTTTCTCCTGGTTGAACAGAGTCCTCAACATGAGCTTTTGATCATAGTAAGCTAAGGACTTCTCAAACTTCTTGAAAAGCTCCTTATCAGCATACACTATCTCAAAGGCTTTTCTAACTTCAAATTTGTCCTTGGACTTGACTTTGGGGGCAGGCAGCAATATCTTTTTCTTGTCTTCTTCACCCTTGCTCTCTCCAATCTTGATGCCACCTCCATGGACAGGTCCATAAGCATCTGTCTTGCTCTTTTCAATAACCATAGCCAGTTCAGCATCCTCAGCAGCTTTTCTCTCTGCTTCAGACATTCTTCTCCTGGCCTCATCCTTTGCAGCTTGAGCCTTACTTAGCTCTAGGGCCTTCTTTTCTTCCAATTCATCCTGCTTCCTCTGTTCAGCTTCCTCCCTTGCTTTCTTGTCAGCTTTGGAAACCTTCTTTTTCCTTAGCACTATTTTTCTTTTGCCTTTATCAGCAGGGGCTGGTCCAGCAGATGATATGGGAGCAGCAGCTATAGGATGTATGATTTGAACATCTGGATCTTCTTGAGGTTGAGCAGCCTCAACAGTTGGTGCAGATTGAGTAATCTGTTGCTCATCAGCTTTGTCAGCAGTAGAAGCTTCAACGGCTTCAACTGGTCTTTCAGCAGATTCTGGACTTGATCTCACTAAGTCCACCAACTCAGTATCTTTCTCTATGAAGGTCATCTGCTTCCTTGCAGACTTCTTGGTTCTTCCTTCACGGTAGTTAGAAGCAGCTGTATCTCTCTGTTGGCTCCTTGTTCTTTGAGAGATACCTTCAGCAGGCTTCTCTACTGATGGAGTTCTTGATGGTGATGCAGGGGATCCAGTCCTTACATCAGAAATAATATTATCAATAATTTTAGAGGCTTCAGCAGCAGAAGTCACTTTCTCCACCTTCTTAGGAACCTTTTCCTTAGGCTTATCAGCAGCCTTCTTCTTTCTGGACTCAACAGCTAAATCAGCAGTCTTGACCAGTTTCCTTTGCCTTTTGGCAGGAACCTCTTTTGGTTCCTCATCAGCTTCTTCAGGCTCATCAGCCTTCCTCTTTTGAACAGCCAGGTATTTGTTCATGGCCTTGGATTTGTGAATTTCCTTGCCATTCTTCATAATGCATCCCAGATGAGACAAAATGTAGCTGAGAGTTATCCTGTGGTTTGTGTGAGGTTCTTTTCCTTTCTTTACTTCAAGGAACTCAGCAAAGATGTACCAGATGATCATGGACCAGTTGACTTCCAATCCATAATAAATGGCAGCCATGATGCTGAATCTCTTCATTGTAACATCATCAAGGGAAAAGGTGCAGTTTTCCATCAGTTTAGCCACGATATCAGCCATCCGCTGATACTCGTCTTTCAGCTGTCTCTTCCTGATATTCCCAGACAGTATCTCCCCTTCCTTGGCACAGATCGCCCAAAACTCTTGGTGTTTTGCTTCAGTTAGCACAGTGACATCATGACGTCCACTGTTACGAAGCCCAAACTGTTCGTGAAGAACGGCAGGAGTGATGACAACAGATTTGTCACCAACTGTAGCAGTAATTTCCAACTTCTCGAAATTAACCTTGGCCGTACTGTAGTATTCCATAACCTGGTCAGTCCAGATTACTCCTTCATGATACTCCAAAAAGTTCACCAAAGTTGCAGACTTGAACTTCTCCAGAAGCTCCTTCATCAGTTGTGTGCCAGTTTGGTAGTAGGAATCATATACTAGGTACATGCCTTCAGCAGCCATTGTAGATCTGTGGAAATTAGAGAGAAAAACGAAGAGATTTTGCAGGAAAATTGCTTAATTCTCACAAGTACTTTTGAAAATTTAGGGTGCGTAAAGAACGACTCGACTGATCAGATGGGAATTTATAGAGTTGGGGGTATGTCGGTTTCCGTGATATCCACCAACCGTTAGATCCGTTTTTCTGTCAGTGATGATCGTGCGGCTTCAGTTACGACCTTTCAAATTCAAAAGATATTTTAATGAAGAGCGGGAATATGTACCGCCCGACAGTTTCTTATAAAAGCGTGTTTTGAATAAAACGTTTTAAGTAGCTCGCTTTTATTTAAGTAATCAGATGAGTATAATAAACACTTATCTGATGGACTACTGTCCTGATGACAATGCTGTTATCAGAGAATGCCAATAGCTGATAACCTTCCTCAGCTGTTTGTCAATCCAGCCAGATAATATAACTTTGATCTTCGATAGTTGAGTCTTCTGTTGAAAACATAACTTCAACTAACTGTCATTAACAAATTTCATCTTTAATTCAGAAGTACCGCTAGTCTTACACGTTCCCCCTGAGTTTAAGAATTCATAAGTTAACTAGTCTGTTGAAAGTTAATCCTTGAAGATAAGAATGATGAGTAAGCTGTTGAACTCTAGTCTTCTGATGAGTTCCCCCTCAGCTTATGCATCTAATTTTAATAATCCCAGTTCAGCTCTTAGAGTTGAAAACCTTGTCTCACTTAGAGGTTTTGTGAAGATGTCAGCAATCTGATTTTCAGTAAACACATATTCTATCATGACATTTCCTTTCTCCACGTGGTCTCTAATAAAATGATGTTTGATCTCAATATGTTTAGTCCTTGAATGACTTGTAGTATTCTGAGTGAGACTGATTGCACTTGTATTGTCACAGTAGATTGGTATTCCACTGATTTTGATATTGTAGTCTTCTAGTTGATGTTTCAACCATAAGATTTGTGCACAGCAAGCTCCAGCAGCTATATACTCAGCTTCAGCAGTAGATATAGAAACTGAAGTCTGTTTCTTACTCATCCATGAGATCAGACGACTGCCTAAGAACTGACAGGCACCTGTTGTGCTTTTTCTGTCAATCTTGCAGCCTGCAAGGTCAGAATCTGAATATCCAATTAGCTCAAATCCAGACTCTCTAGGGTACCATAATCCCAATTCTTGAGTGCCCTTAATATATTTCAATATTCTCTTGGCAGCTAAGAGATGAGATTCTTTGGGGTTTGATTGGAATCTTGCACAGACCCCAACAGAGTACATGATATCAGGTCTGCTGGCTGTTAGATATAACAGTGACCCTATAATGCCTCTGTATTTGGTTATGTCTACTGATTTGCCATTTTCATCTTTATCCAAACGAAGACTTGTAGACATTGGAATTGTAGCAGTAGAGCTAGTTTCCATACCAAATTTCTTGAACAGATCCTTTGTGTATTTTGCTTGGCTGATGAAAATTCCATCAGGCAACTGTCTAACTTGCAAACCAAGAAAATAGTTAAGTTCTCCCATCATGCTCATTTCAAACTTGTTCTGCATCAGCTTTGAGAACTTATCACACATCTGTTGATTAGTTGAACCAAAAATAATATCGTCCACATAAATTTGCACAAGCAAAATATGTTCTTCCCATTCAATAGTGAACAAGGTCTTGTCAACTTTACCTTTGCGAAATCCTTTAATTAAAAGAAAGTCAGATAAAGTATCATACCATGCTCTTGGAGCCTGTTTCAGTCCATAAAGAGCTTTCTTCAGACGATATACTTTGTCCTCTTCTTGATAAGCTTCAAATCCAGGAGGTTGTTCAACATAAACTTCTTCTTGCAATTCTCCATTGAGAAAAGCTGATTTCACATCCATCTGATAGACTGTGAAATTCTTGTGAGCAGCGTAGGCAAGAAAGAGTCTGATTGTCTCTAGTCTTGCTACTGGTGCAAAAGTTTCATCAAAGTCAATGCCTTCTTCTTGGCAGTAACCCTTGGCCACTAATCTCGCTTTGTTTCTGGTGACTTCACCATCTTCATTCATTTTATTCCTGAATACCCACTTAGTGCCAATGACTCTTTGATGACTTGGTCTAGGAACTAAGTACCAGACTTCATTCCTTTCAAATTGATTTAGCTCCTCCTGCATAGCTTCAATCCAGTTGGAGTCACTAAGAGCTTCTTCAATCTGTTTAGGCTCAATTTGAGATAGAAAACTAGCAAACATAGCATCTTGTGCAGCAGCTCTTCTTGTTTTCACTCTGTCTAAAGGATCACCAATCACTAATTCTGGTGGGTGATTTCTGAGCCATCTGAGATCAGGTTGCAAATCATAATGTTGTCCTTTGTCTTGATCTTGCAACACTACTGTTGGAGATACAGTAGTAGTCTGTTGAACATTTGCAGTCTGTTGAACAGTCTCTGGTCTATCAGCTGTTTGCAACTCGTCTATTAGACAATCAGCTCTGTGATTTTGAACAGCACTTGAGTTATCAGCTGAGTTGATATCAGGTAGTATGATGGGTATATATTCTTCATTCTTTCCAACATTCATCTTCTGTAAATCAGTAGACAGATCTTGATTAACATTTTGATTCTTTTCAGAAGATTGACTCGGCTCATCAAATACTACATGAATGGATTATTCTATTAGTAATGTTCTTTTATTGAAAACTCTATAAGCCTTACTAACAGATGAGTATCCTACAAAGACAGCTTCATCAGCCTTTTCTGCAAATGCAGTAAGGTGATTTTTACCATTATTTAAAACATAGCATTTACAACCAAATATCTTAAAGTAATGAATGTTTGGCTTCCTATTGTTCCAAACTTCATATGGAGTCTTGTTTTGGTGCTTGTTGATCATGCATCTGTTTTGAGTAAAACATGCTGTATTTGTTGCTTCTGCCCAAAATCTTTGTGGCAGCTTAGCTTCAGCTATCATGGTTCTGACAGCTTCTTTCAGTGTTCTGTTTCTCCTTTCAGCAACACCATTCTGTTGAGGGGTTCTAGCAGCTGAATACTCATGATGTATTCCTTTGACATTACAATACTCTTCAACAGTGGAGTTTGTGAACTCTGTCCCTCTATCTGATCTGATCTTCAATATTTTGATACTCTTCTCATTCTGGATCAGTTCCATCAGATTTGTAAGATGTTCCTTGGTTTCACTTTTCTTCTTCATGAAAATCACCCAAGTATATCTTGAATAATCATCCACAACAGCTAGGCAGTATTTCTTTCCACCGTTGCTGACTGGATCAATGGGTCCAAATAAGTCCATATGTAGTAGCTCCAATATTCTTCCAGAAGATTGATGCTTCTTGCTTTTGAACGATGACTTGATTTGTTTACCCTTCTGACAGGCGTCACAGAGCTTATCTTTGTTCATGACTGTTTTAGGAATCCCTTCTACCAAATCATTCTTGATTAATCTGTTTATGGTCTTGAAGTTTAAATGATTCATTCTCTTGTGCCATAGCCAACTAACTTCACTTGGTGCAGATGCAACCAAACAAATGCTTGAATTCTTGTCAGCAGAATCCCAGTCGACTATGTAGATATTTCCTTGTCGTCTTCCAGATAAAATTACCTTCTTTGTACCAATCTGTTCAACATAGCACTTATCTGTTGAGAAGATGACTGAATATCCCTTGTCACAAAATTGACTTATGCTCAGCAGATTATATTTGAGGCCTTTGACATATGAGACGTCAGATATCTCTATGTTTCCTCTGATTAATCTTCCTTTAGCTTTAATCTTGCCTTCTTTGCTGTCTCCAAATGTAACACTTGGACCATCCACAGCAACTGCATCAGTCAGCTCATGTATGTTTCCACACATGTGTCTTGAACATCCACTGTCCAAGTACCAAATCTTCTCTACTTTACTCCTACTCCTAATCCTATCCTACAAAACAAAAATAAGATTGTTTTAGGTACCCTTATTGAGAGGGTCCTGAAGGATTAGTTCCACCTTTGACAACCCAAGATGTTGATGTCTTAGGCTTCTTCGGTTTCTGAGTTTTGACAGGAGCATGAACAGTTTCATCATAATTATCAGATAAGTCATGTTGATGATCAGTATGATAAGAATAATGTTCATAAGCAGGGTAAGGTGCATGATAAGCAGGATATGCATGCATTGGATGAGCAGGATAAGGTGTATAGTAACTAGGAAATTGAGGTGCATGATACATAGGATGATATGCAGCAGGTTGCACATAATATGACTCATTTCCATACCAAGCATTTTGATTTTTCTTGTTCTTATGCTTCTTTGGTTTACTAACAGTTTGCTCATTAACAGACGACTTAGTTTTCTCACTAGTCTGATTAGTCTTAACCTTATCAGAAGACTTCCTAGGACTCTTCTGTTTGGGTTTACTAGTCTGTTTTCCTACACTAGGCTCTTTGCTCTTTTTAGCATTAGGAGATTTCTTCTCCTTTAATACTTTCTCAGATGATGTAGGTTTAGAAGTTTGAACATACAGAATGACCTTACTATTGTCAGCAGAAATGAATTTTTCAGTATGGTTCAATTCTAGTTTATCCTTTTCTAAAGGTGTCTCCTGTTTACTAGATGTAGGCATGGATGCAACAGTTGACTTATCATGAGACTCGATAATTTTCTCAAGTTCCATGATTTTTCCTTTATAGACCTCACATTCAGCTTTCAGAGATTCATGCTCTTGCTCAAGCTGTTTATACTCAGCTGATTCTTTAGGCTTTTCAGCTTTAAGTTTCAGTGAGTTATTTTGCTCTTTTAGCAAGCTCATCTCTTCCTTAAGCTAAACAAATTCTCCAGCAATAGTAGTATTATTTAACATCATTTGCTCTAGAGAATCAAACAATTCATTATTTGGAGGAGTTACCTCATCCTCGGAGTCATCAGATTCCTTAGCCATCAGGCAGAGGAGAGCAGGTTTCTCTTCATCAGAAGATTCTTCATCAGACGTGTCTGAATCTGAATCAGATGAGTAGACAGCAGCAAGCTTTTCTGCTTCAGCTACCATTGCTTTCCCTCTTTGATGCTTTCTTTCCTTTCTGATTCTCTTCTCTTCCTCAGTGTATTTTTCTGCTTTTGGATATGGGCAGTCCCTGATGAAGTGTCCCAATTTCCTGCAGTTATAACACATTAGTTTTGCTTTATAATCATCTTTCTCTTGAGAAGAAGAGTTAGGTTTAGAAGTAGAAGCAGCATGATTGTATTTGTTTTTCATCTTTCTCTTATAGAACTTCTTGAAGTTGTTCATCAATAATGCTACATCTCCAGCAGTGTACTCCTTTTTGTTGAGTAGAGATGCTTCATCAGATGAGTCCACATCTTTGCTTTTGTGAGCTGGTCTTCTTGGATTTTCAGCAGCAACAAGTGCAGCTGTGGGACTTGAAGTTGAGGTTTCTTCAACACCCATTCTAGGCAGTTTATACTCATACGCCTTGAGTACGGAGAACAGCTCTGTAAGAGAAATCTTCCCCAGATCTCTTGATTCTTCCATAGCTGTCACCTTCATATTGAACTTGGGGGGCAGGGCCTTCAGAACTCTGACGGTGATCTCCTTGTCAGTAAAGGTCTTTCCCAGCTTAAGAACTTCATTCAATGTTCTGGTAAACCTGGTATCCATCTGATCAATGGTCTCTCCAGATTTCATCTTGAAGTTGTCCAGCTTCTCCAAGGCAACACTGAGCTGATGCTCTTTGATGGCGTCGTTTCCTTCACTCATGTCACGAACCTTGTCCCACATCTCTTTTGCAGTTTTGCAATGTTTGACCTTGTCAAACCGATCATTATCCAGGGCTTTGGTCATGATGAAACGGCCCACTTTATCCAGATTGAACAGCTTTATTTCTCCGGCTGTCATCTCTGTCAGATCTTTTTCCACCACCATTTCAGCTTCATCTACTATAATGGTCTTGGTGAATTTGAATGGACCTTTAATGATACATGTGTACATGTTGTCATTATAGGCTGCTAGAAAGATTTCCATTCTAATCTTCCAGTCCTCAAAGGACATACCAGCAATGTGGGGAACATGACTGATACAATCCATTTTTCAAAAAGTTTTGATTTTTAAAAAATATGCTCTTTTGAAAAAGTTTGAAAACCTTTGAAAAACACTTGGATCAAGCTCGTTGATCAGGCAGCTGATTCAAATGAACCACCTGCTCTGATACCACTTGTTGGTCCCAAGTGGTCAGAAGAGGTTTAGAGGGGGGGTGAATAAACCTCTTTAAAAATTTTCGTCAAATTTAACTTTAAAACTTTTACTCTTAACTGAACAGACTAAGCTGATCAGATTAGTTAGTTACAGTTCTGTTCGCGAACAAATCTTTGAACAGCCTTGTTGACCACTCGTCTGATTATTACTTAGCTGATTTTGCTAAAATCAGTTTTAATACTTAGAGTACTTGCAGCGGATTTTCAAAGTGTTTTTTACAAGTAATCTTAGTAGTTTGAAAAATGTTTCCCCAGTTTTATAAACTCCTTTAAATCCTTTTTCAAACAGTTAAGTTAATGTGTTTTATGCAACAGAAAATATGCAAGTAAAATGCAAACAAAAACACAGGCAATTTTTATAGTGGTTATATGGATTTGAATATCCTTTAGTCCACTCTTCCAAGTCACACAGATCTTGGGTTATACTATAATCACAAAGTTTACAGTATACTCTGCTTGCGCCAATCAACAAATGAAACGGCCACAAGTGCGCAGTAAGAAATCACAAAGAAATCCTACTTCTCTGAAGTAATATCACTCACTTAGATGGATATCTACTTCTCACAACACTCTCGATTACAAAATCACTCAGAAGATGTATTTTTCTTGATTCTTCAACTCTGCTTTCGTCAACAAATGACTTAGCTGATGAGTGAGCTGTTCTTGAGACTTAAAGAATTTTGCTTCGGAAATTTCTCTCAGAAAGTGTGTTGCTTGTTTCTTCTTCGTCTCTTTCAGCTATTTATACTTGAGGATTGAAAAATGTCCGTTGAAGAGAGACAAGATTCAAATTCCTCGAGTACTGGTCCTTAAAATCCGCGAACGGCTCTTTTGCAGTCTGTCCGTACTATGAACAGTACTATTCTGCAGGCAGCATTAAATGCACCCAGCTGATGCGAAGCATTTCTTCAATCATTTGTCTTTAATAACCTTGTACTTCAGCATTTATTACTCCAAGGGGCATTTATTACCGTTGGGAATACTTCATGATCTTCTTCACTTGGCTGACGAAACTACAAGTCTGATGGTGAACTCGGCTGATCTCAAACTTGAACAAATCTGATTTGAGTCGGCTGATCTTCATCAGTCTGATAACTTTACTTCAGCAGATCAGAAGTCTTGGACCTTGAAATTTTGACTCTTCTGATGTCTTTATTACTAAGTCAAAATTCCTCTAAGGGATCATCAGCTAAGTTACTCCATACTTAGCCAATCTTGAAGTTCTGGAATCCTTCAAAACCTCCCTTTACAAAATGTCTTCAGAGCCTTCATCTTCATCCTTATCCAACAGAAGGGAAAGACCAATAATATTGTATTCAATGCGTTCGAGTACAAATTACAATAATAGAAGGGGGGTCCTATTCGAGCAGTATTGGATGCCGTACAAGCTAGAGGGTGAAATTCATACAAGGTAGCCTATGCTATCATTCCCAAGTGATTCCGAGCGGCCGTCTCGAAGGTAGAGCACCTGGGAAGTTGTGTGTAGTCATAAATGCTTGGGGTATTTATAGCAGAATTGATGGGCTTGGGCCTAGGCTCGGCCCAACAGTATCTCTCGAGCTCGGGCTCTCAATGGATCGGAACACTTAGTTTAGAAACCTGGGCCAGCTCTTGGTTCCTGTGGGCAGGATCTGGCGATGGTCGAATTACATCGATCCTGCGAAGGCAGGGGATCCAAATTACCCCTTATCAATACTCCCCCACTTCTCGAGCGTGAAGTGGAGCTTGCGCTCGAAGAAGTACAAGTTATGTCACACGCTGCCACGAGACGAGCCGCCCCTGATGTGTTTCGGATATGCCTCGTTAAAAACCTAACTCGGAAAAACCCAGTGGGATAAAAACCGAGTCAGGGAAAAAGAGTGCATATATAAGGAACGGTTTACCGGCGTGTTGTAAAGATAACCTCATCGTAGGCCCTCGAAAATAACAATATTCTTTATCATTCACGATGCTCAATTCCATTTCTTGATGAGTGCTTTCCAAGTTTTCCGACCATAATAGGAAGGTTAATGGAATACCATGGGGATAATTTCCGGGGAGTTTACTCCACAATTTACAAGTAAAGGACCGAAAATGCAATTCTTTGAAGGGTAACATTAGACTTTTACTCTGGGTAAGTTCAACCGTCGCGGTTACTCGGGGACCTCTTTGCAATTTTACCTTTTTAACCCCGTATATATATGTTGACCCGTTGAAAAATTACTTATATATTGCATTTTCTCTTGAGCTCGGAGTGTTTGAATTGAAAAGGCACTTACTTTAATATATTCATTTCCAAATCCATAATGTCAAGTTCTAGAAGTTCAAAGGGCAAGAATAAGGTCGAAGAGAATCAAGAGTCCGATCCTTTGTTAAAGCTCGTTGATGATTACGAAGATGGAGAATTTCGTCAAGGAGGCGAGGATGATGAGCCGAGCGAGGATCTTGAAGAAAATGAGGTCGATAAACGCAGCATCGGTGAGGGTGCCTTCGTCAGAATTTTTAAGCCTACGCTTGCTTCCGAGGCCGTGACCTCAAACAGGTCAGAACTTCCAGCTAGAGAAACTTCCTGTTGTTTTTCGAAGAAAGATCGCGTTTATCTCGAGACGGGGTTTGGGAAATTTCTTCCCAAAGGGTTTTCGATTGTCATTCCTTCTTACTCCGAACGAGCTACTGAGCCCCCGACCGGCTGTCAATCCTTTTATGAGGGCCAATTCTCCTGTGGTTTGCGTATTCCATTCATTTCCCTTATCAGAAACGTCCTTACTTTCTTTTCGCTGTCCCCTGCTCAACTTCTCCCGCACTCCGTCGCATATATAGTAGCATTCGCTGCTCTTATGGAGGCAAAAGGGGAGGAGGCCTCCTTTAGCAACTTTTGGCATATATTCCGAATGGATTTAGGCAAAGGTTCCAATGCGGGGTTCGTATCCATTCGCCAGAGGTCGAAACGACCTTTTCTTACTAAGATAGCCACGGTAAAGAGTACAGGTTGGAAAAGGAGGTTCTTCTTCGTAAAAGGTCCTGATACTCCGATATCGGAAGGTAGCTCAAAAACAAGACCATACCGATGGGATGGTGCAAATACTTGGTTATATGGCTCTCGTAGAATTAAGGAGAAGCTCAGTCAACGTCTTTCCGATGAATTTCTCGAGCAATTGCGGTCCAATCCTTTCCATACCAAGTTCTTAGTTCAGGAAGGCGTTTTGCGATTAGCTGGCTTGAGCCATTGTGATTATCCTGCCCCGGCGATTAAGTATCCCAGTCAATTTTCTGAAGGGTCTCGTTCGCAAACTAATGTACTGCCAACCTCTAGTGCTCCGCCCCTTGCGATTCCTTCTTTGGGTAAGCTTCTTATTTTCTGCCTACATTGAGGGTTGTCCGAACAACTCTTCTTGATTTAACCCGTGCCTGATTCGCATTACCCCTGCAGGTCGAATCGTCGAGAAATTTAGAGTGTCCGCCGCCGGCTTGGTCGGAGATAAGCCATTTTATTTCGAGCCGTTACCATATGCTTCCGAAAAGAGTGCGAACGCAAGTAATTTAGGTGGGAACCCAGTCGTCATAGCAGCTACGATTCCCGATTTGAGAGGGCTTGGCACTATGAGTTGCCTGAACTCTGCCACGGCCGGACCTCTTCGAACTTTGTTTTCCCCGGATACTTCTGTTCTTTCGTCGGTTGGCTATAGTCAGCATTCTTGGAACCGAATTCAGGGTATCCAGGAGTATGAGAAGTTCATGAGTCGAAAAAGAAATGCTGAACATCCCGGGCCCTCAAGGAGGGTGAAACCTTTTGGCGTGAGTTCTAATTCCGTTTCATGTCGAGAAGGTAGGTCCGAGCCTGATGTGGTGGATTTCATGGATGAGCACCTCCGTGGTAGCAGGACTGCCGGATACCCTGAAGATGGTACCATCCTAACCGATCTAAATTCAGGTGGTGAGAACGAATTTGACAAAGCCACTAGGATCTACATGGCTAGTCGGTTTAAACGGGATATCCTGCTTCAGTCCGTCAAAGGGGATTTTGAGGTTTTGAGTGATTTTTCCAGGACGTATCACGAGGTAAATACTTGTATTTTGACCAACTGTTCATTCTTTAGTGCCCTTAACATTTCTGTGCTATCTCTCCTTATTTTTTAGATCGGAGATCTGTTCGCCACCCAAACATATCGCTTAGCTTTGCTGGAGCAAGAGTCGCAGGATGCTCACGACGCATATGCGCAAATTTTCGTCGATAATCAAACTCTTCGATCTCAGTTAGCAGAAAGTCAACAAGAGTTATCTCAAATAAAGAAGGAGCTTGAAAAAGCTACTAAGAAATGTTCTTCGTCCGTGGAGGAAGATTTGCTGGCGTCTGTTAAAGAGAGAAGTGCCCTTGAGGAAGAACTGAAGAAGATCAAGGTCGAACTTGAGCTAGCCAAGCAGGATTCTGAGCGTGCGTATGCCCAAGGTCGAGATGAGGCTGTGATTCCAGCCATACGAGAATTTTTGGAATCTCCTGTCTTAGATCCCTTAGTCCAAAGGAGAATGGGAGGGATTCTTCAAACGATCTTCTACAAAGGGGTTCATCAATTAGTTTCGGCCGAGAGAATTCCAGATAATATGGACGAATATTATCAGCACATGAACCCGTTTAAAAATGCCAAAGGGAAGGATTACAAGGCTTCCTCTTTACCCAAGACGGATATAAAGTGGCAGGATCATCGTTTTGCCTCCTTAGTAGAAGAGTATGGCGTTCCAATGCTTAATCCTGACTTGCTCGAGCTCTCTAACGACGATTGCCCTTCTACTTCAGGGAAAAAGGAAGATGTTAGCGTAGAGGATGGATCAGATAAGGAAGATGATCGACCCGTTGACCAGATTGCTCCATCAGGCAATGGCGGTGAAGGTGGGGTCGGTCCAAATGCCGAGTTCGAGCATGTCGAAGGGGGTGATCTATAGTTTCGTAGTTAGGGGTTGAATGTATACATGTATGTAACCCACTTTTGTAATCGGAATCGTTTTTCTTTTGGTTTAATTCGTATAACTTGTATATTCCAACCTTGTCAATGTTTAGGCATTACCCGCCTCTCGTAGTTCGATATTTTCTCGTGATCTCTGCTCGATATTTAGTTATTCCATATGGAATCTTTCTTGACAGTCGCGTCGATTCCACTATTAATAATTATATGATCTAGCGTCTATAAATATCAGGACCTCTTCAAATCTTGTCAGGAAACATTCTCAGAGATCGGAGCTCTTCCTCAACATTTTGTACTTTTCTAATTTCTCAACTCTCTTCGTGTTCATTAGGGAAAACATACTGGGCAAAGCAATCGACCCCAAGCAGCTGTTTGGTGGCTTGAAGAATAAGAATCCGAGCAAAGAGCAGAAACCTGTCAAGGAGGCCAAACCCTCCAAATCTTCTTCTAAAACTTCTGTGTCTTCCCCGAGAGCTCCTAAAGGGGGAGAAAATAAGAAGGAGAAAACCACTTCCTCCAAGCAAACCAAGGGTACTTCCGGCAAGTCCATTCTGGATGAAGAGCTCGAGGCTACGCTCGGGGGTTCTTCCCCGAAAGTGGTCGACTCTCCGAGTGAAGATCCCGTCCGAGAAAAGACTCATATTCCTTCTTCGAATAAGAGGCCTTATTCCGATGGGGTCACTCCCATTGAGGCTTTACAAAATCTTGCTATTGATAGCAATTCATCTTCCGATATTTCGACCGTTCCTCCCGCAGGGAATCCCAGCAAAAAATCCAAGTTAGAGATTGGTGGAGGGGCCTCTGCTGAAGCTTTGAAGGTTGATAATCCTCCCGAACCCCGGGTTAACCCCATTCCTTCGAAAGTTACTCCTTCCCTGCCCGAGGAGTCGAAAGATGGGTCTCCTTCTAAGACTGATCCCATGAGTAGTCTGTTGCAGGTTAACTTTACTTCTTCGGAAACTAACATGCCCAAGGAGAGAAACACGTCCAAAGAGAGAAACATAGAAGAGTTGTTCGAGTCTGGGCAGCACTTCCTTTTTCAGGTGTGCATTCTTCCTCTCTCTTTCTTTTTTTTTTTTTTTTTAAAACGTTGTCGATCCTTTTAACAGGCCGGACAAGATTTTATTGAGCTTAAAACATTTGCTGAGCGGGAAATAAATCAGCGTGCTGCTATTTCCCTCGAGCTGGAGGAGAAAAAGGTCGAATTTGATCGAGTCCTCGCGGAGAAGCTTGCTTTAGAGAGGGAGAAGACTGCTAAAGAGCATGGGGAAGAGATCCACAAGCAGCTGAATGATGAGCTCGAGAAACTGAAGAGTTTTCATGAGCAGGAGAAACAGGAGTTCGCTCGTCTAGAAAAGGAGGCCTATGACCGTGGATATAAAGCGGGATGTGAGGCTCGTAATGCCGAGCTTCGAAAGATTTTCTCCGAGAATAAACTTCTTTAGATGTTGTTTTTTATTTACCCGGTCTTGTAATATGGCTATATTTTGTTTACTCGTGTGATTATGAATAATTTCAGACATTTTATCCCCTATGGTTTGTGATAATCTATTTGTTTCTCGAATTGCATGTTCTTCTATAACTTGATGCGTTTTTCTGTCCATGCTTTGGTTTGATTTCTTCGTTTGACCTTGTGTTCGTGATTTTCGATCTTCAATCTTGATGTATTAATTCCGCTTAATTTCCAAAAATAATATCACTTTCTCTTCCCGCCGAAATTCTCGGGAGGCGCGAGAATCTTTTGATCTTGACCGTTTCTTTTGTTTTCTACTAGCCGTTGGATTTCTGAGAATAGTATCTATAAATGGGGCTCTTTGTTTTGCATTCTTATAATATTTTTCGAAAACAGATTCCTTCGACCATGCTGATTAGAAGATCTTGTTGCACGACTCAATATTTCGAATTTCGAGTTAGGACTTATTTTGCGTATCATAGTCAAACTTATATTTCAACCTCGACTAGGGTATCTGCAGGCGAACGCTATTTCAACCTTGAAGACCAATAAGCTTTATTGCTGACCATCCACGACCCTAATGGCCCATGGCCTTTTTGTGGTTTAGGGAGGCTCTGGCGTCAAGTTTTTCGAGGGTATGACGCAATTTGCTAGGTTCTTTCTTGAAAATGTCATGGGTAGTGCTTCGGGGACTGACGTCCTTAAGAGAATATTCACATTCTTCCTAGGAAAGAGATGTATTATCCCTCTACTTTTTGAAGAATCGCAGCCACAGTCGAAAACTTGTTGGCTTGACAGGTGCCTCCTATTCGAGTAAGGACATTACCGTCCGCCGAAAATTTCATAGGATCGCCTAGCTATGAGGCTTATCTCTCGTTCGGATACATAGATTTGTTCTTCGCCAATGTTCGCCAATGTTCTCAAAACTGTAAAAAGTACTTAGTATTAAAAGATTGGCCTTGTATGTAATAGGAGTTGATGTCTTTATAACTTGTAATTGCTTGATATGTCAAGCTCGAAAAATAATAGTCTTTTTATCGATCTTTACGACTTCTTTACTTATCCCCGGGCTAATTATTGATAACGCTTTCTTTACAAGCTGTATTTTGAATTCTTCACGATTTTCCTTTGACGATTGAAACTGAGATTATAATGAATTCGGATAGGATGAACTCGAGCAGAAATAATTTTGACATTTTCTTCACTTTTCCCGAAACTGTTCCTGTATTCTCGGGAATCGTGACGGTCGACGCATTTACTGCTTATATCTCAATCGTTAGTATTATCAAATCTGAGTCATAAATTGACTTTTCCTTCCACTATATATAGTTCTGTAGTTACCTTCAAATTTTTACATTTCAGTAACACTTCTGATCGGCTCTATGATTGAGATTTTTACTCTCTCTGGCCATCATGTTCCGTTTGTTATTTCCGACCGAACTGTTCGAGGTTCTCCTTCGAACTATTTTCCTTTACAAACTTCGCTATCTCCTGATGGCAACTTATTTCGACTAGGGTATCGACAGGCGAAAATAATTGCGACTGGGGTACCGGCAGGCGACCAGCTCTCTTTGATTCCAAGTCTTTGAGGCGGGCTCGACTTCCTGTACTCTGATCTCTATCCAGTCGGGATAGTGGGTCAACTGCTGGAGGAGTTTTCCTGCACTCGATCTCTACTTCTTCAAGATGTTCTTTGAAGAATGTTGCCTTCGAGATTGCGTGGAGTAATTTTTCTAGGGGTTGCTTCCTTCTTTCTCGATCTGGTCCGGTGTGGAGTAATTATCGAGGAAGTGAGGGATGAAGGGTGGAAGTGTTATCCTAGCCCTGCCTTCCTCCGGAGATATTCTAGTGTGGAGTTAATTTGTAATAGGGACACATTAGATGTAAAAGTTTCATTTTTGCTCGATTTTCCTTATTATTGTAATTATGAGTCCCCTTGTAACCTTTCGGAAGATCATGAATGAGACATTATTTCCTTTATCATCCTTACTCGTTAATTTGCAGAATTACTTTTATATACTGTCATCGAGCATCAATTTTTCTGCCTCAAAAAATATGAACGAGTGCTATTCTTTATCATCTTTGATAAATATTCAGATGATAGACGACAACTGACATCCCTCAATTTTGAATATAGCCCGTAGAAGGCTTTTATTCCTTAATCAAATTCATAATAATTAAGACATCGAATAGTAGAATTCAGATTGATCTTTGAGTAACAATTTCAATCTGAGGGGCCAAATCCCCCAGTCGGACAAATAATCGAAATAGGGTCTTGATCGATCTTAAATAGTAGAATTCCTCAATTTTGAATATAACCCGTAGAAGGCTTTTATTCCTCAATCAAATTCATAATAATTAAGACATCGAATAGTAGAATTCAGATCGATCTTTGAGTAACAATTTCAATCTGAGGGGCCAAATCCCCCAGTCGGACAAATGATCGAAATAGGGTCTTGATCGATCTTAAATAGTAGAATTCCTCAATTTTGAATATAACCCGTATAAGGCTTTTATTCCTCAATCAAATTCATAATAATTAAGACATCGAATAGTAGAATTCAGATTGATCTTTGAGTAACAATTTCAATCTGAGGGGCCAAATCCCCCAATCGGACAAATAATCGAAATAGGGTCTTGATCGATCTTAAATAATAATTTCGATCTAAGGGTCATAGCAACGGCTTTCACCCTTAGACGTATGAACAATCATGGAGAAATTATAGAATAGAATGCTGGTTGATCTCGGATAATAATTTTGATCTAAGGAGCATAGCAACGGTTTTCACCCTTAGTCTTATCAGAGCCTTTTTAGCTCGAGGGTCATAGCAGAGGCTTTCACCTATTTAGTAATTTCGATCTAAGGGGCATAGCAACGGCTTTCACCCTTAGTCGTATCAGAGCATTTTTAGCTCGAGGGTCATAGCAGAGGCTTTCACCCATTTATTAATTTCGATCTAAGGGGCATAGCAACGGCTTTCACCCTTAGTCGTATCGGAGCATTTTTAGCTCGAGGGTCATAGCAGAGGCTTTCACCCATTTAGTAATTTCGATCTAAGGGGCATAGCAACGGCTTTCACCCTTAGTCGTATCGGAGCATTTTTAGCTCGAGGGTCATAGCAGAGGCTTTCACCCATTTAGTAATTTCGATCTAAGGGGCATAGCAACGGCTTTCACCCTTAGTCGTATCGGAGCATTTTTAGCTCGAGGGTCATCACACTTTTTTTTATTCATTTCGATCCAAGGGGCATAGCAACGGCTTTCACCCTTGGTCGATTTTCGAGGGTCGTAGCAACAGCTTTCACCCTTTTTTAATAGTAGATGGAGACGAGAAGAGTTTGAACAATAGATGAACCGAGTTTGATAATATAAGAAAGAGATGAATGAATATGAATATCGACGAGATTAGTTTCCCCTGAATATATAACTCTGATCGAAACAAATTCTGATGAGATAATAGTCTTCTGCAATTATGAGAAAAGATGAATCGTAGAGAAACAGCCAGTAGTGAATAACCTTAGATTTTAAATAATCCTTATGCCTTTGTTAAGAAAATTTTTTGTCTGTAAGTTCCCAATTTTGATAAGTTTGAACTTTTTTTTTTTTTTTAAAACGGTTCCTCATTTACTGAGAATTGCAAGGGTCGACGAATCTCGTCCATTCATTTTGCGAATTGTCTGCCGCCGGATTCTTTCAACTTTCACTATAAAAACGGGGATATCATACTGTTGAGATTTTCTAATTCGTTGTATCGGCATTTCTCCTGTCCGATCATGGTAACCAAAATTGTTATTCAATCGACTCAGCTTTTTGAGCTCAGACTTCGAACAATTTTCAAGAGGGACAGTCTTCTAACCCGATCTCGCTTAGAATATCGACAGGCAAAAGAAAATGCGCCTAGAATACCGGCAGGCAACCTGTTTTCCCAGACATATCTTGTCTGGTGTGGGTTAGAATTCTGGTATTCTGGCGTTGTATCCGATTGGACAGCTGGTTATCCTGAGAGGAGTTCTTTAAATCTGAGGCACCAGCTTCCTCGAGGGCTTTCTTACGAGATAGTTCCTTCGAGTTCCCTTGGAGTGCCTCTGCTGAGATAACCCTTTGCTGCTCCGGTTCGAATTAATCTGTAAATAATGATTGAGTGTCTCAATCATTGTTTACAGACGAAAACCTAAGGTCGGTCTGAAGCCTTGGAGTGGAGCTGCGAGCCGGCCTTTATCCTGTTCGAAGACGGCTGTGCGACAGGTGGCGAGTGACCGCCAATAAAATTCACTGCTGAGTTCTGCATCTGGAGCGATCTTAGGGAATGAAGACCGAGCCTGAAACAAGATAGAAATATTCATAGGTCTTGTAATAGGGTAGGAGTGATTGTATTGTACTTCTTGAGCTCGAATTATATTCGAGGCTTTACTTTGTAACTTGTTTGAAGAATTTTAATGATAAAGCTTCGTTTCTGATCGAATTTCATTACTTGAATTCCTTTATTGGTCGAACTGATCGCCAATATTTAACCATTAGCTCGAGAATTTATCTGATTGGTTGCTGTTGTTCAAATATTAAACTTATCCCAACCGATTTGAGAAAAATACAAATAGCCGACAACTAATGTATAGAGATTACGCGATTGATCTCTTAAATAACTGATTCGAAAAATTTGTTTTTGAAGTTAATAAATACGAAGATCGGAAAAATAAATTCCGACCGTTAATAATAAGCTGCAACTTCATAGATCTTCTAAGCCTTTGACATTGACCGGCGATCGAGTGAGCGGAATTAATTCTACGTTAATCTGTTGCGGACGATATCTATGCAATTTCTTATTCGCTTATGGGAATGGATCCTCCGTGGAAAATAAATCCATTGACGAAATAAATGAGCTGTGCAATTATAGATTTAAGCCACTAATCTTAAGCTCGGAAATCCATCGCATAAGTCTTATTTTCGTCCTCGAAATGTCGAACGCTCCAATGGTCGGAGGATTGACTTGGATGGTAAATAGCAGAGTTTCTGTCCAGTAAGGTTATCCGCTGATGTACGTATTTCTCCTCGTAGTAGGCATATTTCGATCTAATACTCGAATAGTGCCCCACGGTGGGCGCCAATTGATCTTACGTGTTTTCGTGTGTTCGATCAGTGTGTATTGCGAGACGATATAAATGCAAACAAAAAGAAGGGAAAGACCAATAATATTGTATTCAATGCGTTCGAGTACAAATTACAATGATAGAAGGGGGGTCCTATTCGAGCAGTATTGGATGCCGTACAAGCTAGAGGGTGAAATTCATACAAGGTAGCCTATGCTATCATTCCCAAGTGATTCCGAGCGGCCGTCTCGAAGGTAGAGCACCTGGGAAGTTGTGTGTCGTCATAAATGCTTGGGGTATTTATAGCAGAATTGATGGGCTTGGGCCTAGGCTCGGCCCAACAGTATCTCTCGAGCTCGGGCTCTCAATGGATCGGAACACTTAGTTTAGAAACCTGGGCCAGCTCTTAGTTCCTGTGGGCAGGATCTGGCGATGGTCGAATTACATCGATCCTGCGAAGGCAGGGGATCCAAATTACCCCTTATAACATAGGTCCAAAGCCCATCTGTTGACATATTAGTACACTACAGTTAAAGCTTTAATAACCCAATTGCTTATAAAATTCGATTAGTTGAATTAACTTAGATATTAAATATTGCAAATTATTTCATTAGTTAATATTTGAAGTTATTCTGATGTTCTTATTTTAAAATTTTCAATTATTTATATTCATATAAAATTTTATAAAAAATAAAAACAATAATTATATTATGATGTTGTACAGTTGAATTAATAGGTTACTTATATAAGTTGTCTTGTTTTGAATGTATGAATTATTGAAGTATACTTGAAACTTATGTTTTTGACAATAATTTTTGCTTTGGATAATCAATATATATATATATATATATATATATAAAACGTCATACCGATTATTTCGATCGAACCACTGATCCAACCGATCTAACTGATAGAACCAATAACCAGTAGAACTTCCGATTTTATGACCAATCCACTTTTGAAAACAATGTTCTTGGATCTTACTTTGTGTACTTTAATTAATCAATTTAAATTAGTTTAACAACTACAAATATTTCTTAAGATATGTCAGCCTACATACAGGAGAATATGATGGACGTGACCACACCAGATCAAGGCCCCTAATCCAAACCGTATGCCCTCTTCGATCTATGCGTCCTATATAGCAGAACTGAACAAGCAGAAAAACAAAAATCAATTACTGAGAAAATGAAAGCATTAGTGAAAATTTCTGAAATGAGTGACAAAAACCCCTTCAATCGTCTTCCCCAAGAAATTACCAAAAAAGTCCCACATCTCTAAATTTAGTGACGATTTTAGTCCACATTATTGCAAAATTTCCAAATTGACTCGAATAAGACCACGTGCTGACCAATTTAGAACTTTACACATTTGATACCATTACTTTTGTTGACTGATAATTTTACCCCATAATATTTCAGGTTACCAAAAAAGCCCCACATCTCCAAATTTAGTGACGATTTTAGTCCACATTGTTGCCGAATTTCCAAATTGACTCGAATAAGACCACGTGCTGACCAATTTAGAAAATTTTACTTATTTTATTTAAATAACTAATTTAATTTATAAACAATATTAATAAATTAAATAATACATTAACATAACTATCACCAAAATTAAGAAAACATATTCTATTTAAAAATAAAATTTATATAATAGAATTAATCTATTTAATATTTATTAAAATAATTAATTATATAATTAAAATCTATTTTATATTTATTAAAATATTAAATATTAAATAATTATACTTTAATAAAAAAATCCCCACCCCACCCCACCCCTCCCCCTACCCCCAGATTCCCAGGCCGCCGCCAGCCTGGGTCATCTGTCCCATGCCACCGCCGGCCTGGCAGTGGCCTGGGATCGAATTAAGAACCCAGGCCGGCGGTGGCCTGGGACAGAAGACCCAGGCCGCCGGCGGCCTGGGAATCGGGGGTAGGGGGGAAGGCTGGGGAGGTGGTGGGTGGGGTAGGGAATTTTTTTTAAAATTAAAATTATTTATTATTTATTATTTAATATTTTAATAAATATTAAATAGTTTTAAATTATATAATTTATTATTTTAATAAATATTAAATATATTAATTCTATTATATAAATTTAATATTTAAAAAGAATATATTTTCTTAATTTTGGTATGTTAATGTATTATTTAATTTATTAATATTGTTTATAAATTAAATTAGTTATTTAAATAAAATAAGTAAAATTTTCTAAATTGGTCAGCATGTGGTCTTATTCGAGTTAATTTGAAAATTTGGCAACAATGTGGACTAAAATCGTCACTAAATTTGGAGATGTGGGGCTTTTTTGGTAACCTGAAATGTTATGGGGTAAAATTATCAGTCAACATAAGTAATGGTATCAAATGTGTAAAGTTCTAAATTGGTCAGCACGTGGTCTTATTCGAGTCAATTTGGAAATTTTGCAACAATGTGGACTAAAATCGTCACTAAATTTGGAGATGTGGGGCTTTTTTGGTAACCTGAAATGTTATGGGGTAAAATTATCAGTCAACATAAGTTATGGTATCAAATGTGCAAAGTTTTAACGGCCACGTGACAATCACGTGACAATTCTGTTTCCAATTTGACGGAAGTATCAAATGTGTCGAGTTGATTTGAGTTATGGTATCAAATGTGTCGGGAGAAAAAATTGTGGTATCAAATCCCTAAAGTAGGTTGAGTTATGATATCAAAAGTGAAATTCTCTCAATATAAAAATGTAAACAAATTCAAAATTCCACAATGAAACTTAAAAATACAAGAAGCTATATGACATAATTAAAGCCCATTATTCGTAAATTTAGTTTCCAATCTCAATCACCATTATCCTCCATTTCATTAATCTGGAAAGAAAAAAAAAATCAAACGTTGAGTTACTAAATATAAAATGCAAAAGAAGAAAAAAAAAAACACTACATATATAGTTAAAAAATTAAGAACTGGTATTAGCAACAAATTTACCATGGAAAAAACTTACATCCCTATTCTTTTAAAAAATGTTTCCCCACAGAAAAATGACAAAATATGAAAAAGTAACTACCAAACAATGACAAAATGGTCACCATATTAATTATTCAAATGCAATTACAGTATTATAGAGAATAATAATCTAGTTCCGGAAATTAGACAAGTTGATGAAACTTACTGACATTTATATAGATACTAAATATTACTAATGTTAAACAAAACCACTACAAAAAATTTAAATTTTAGTGACAAAATAGTAAATGACAAAGTGACAAGAATTTAAATATTGTCACTAAAATGATGTAAATAGACACACTAGTGACAAAAAATGTGAAAAAATTGTCACTATTGACATTAATGACACCCCAAAAGTGATAACTAAAAAATTGTCACTAAATTATAATGACAATATTTATTGTCACTAGGTTGTCACTGAAATGTGTCACTAATTGTCAAATAGTGACAACTTAATTCCATAAATTTATTAGAAATAATCATTAGTGACAATTTAAAAATATATTTTGTCACAATTGCACTTGTTACTGTTATTATTGTGATAAAATTAATAGTTTTGTCACTAAATATATGCAAAAATTGACAATTTCATTAATGTCACTTAAAATTTTGTCACTAAAATATATTTTTCTTGTACTGAACTAAAAGCATTGAAGGAATGTTCATATACCATGAAAAATGGGTTATAGCACTACAATTATGGATTTCTAGGAGGTGTCTTTAAGTTGTTCCACGACGAATTAATATTAACCATTTGTTTAGTTAAGATAGAATTACTGATCGATATCAACAAAGTTGTCAGCATACTTATTTTCCATTTGAATTCACAAGAAAGGAAGTTGGAAGACACGCAACTATTAAGACGTAGTGTTAATTTAACAAGTAACCAAATGAATTAGTAACAACAAACTTGTATGACCTCAAATGCTACGAGTTTAAGATATACACAATTGATAAGTGAAAATAAAAGTATGTTTTATAATCAAGTAAACTAAATTTCTAAAAAATTACTTAAAAAAACAGATATAGAATCTTGAAGCAAATCAATTGTTAATTAAGGAGTATACTTGTGCATTTCATTGATCTATGTAAGTATACGTAGACAAACATACATCGTGCACATATAGAGTTGTTGTAATAATCAAATTAAATTGTGTTTGACTTACCACTTTTTTAACTTAGGTGTCAGTGATGGCTAGTGTTGATTTTCATCATCTAATGAAGAACGGACCCGAATATGAATTTGAAGCTCATCATCAACACATTTCCTTTGTATGTACTTGGCAGAAGCCATAACTGAAGGGTTGCAGTCAACTAGCTCAATCAAACCAAGAAGTTTCAATTTTTCAATCACAAAAGGAATCTCTGCCAGTTTGTAGCAATGTCTAAAGATTAGGCGCTCAAGCAGTGGGAAGCAATCATAGCCAACTCTCCAGTGCACTAGATCGGTGTCTTCAAGTAGCAGATAATTTAGTTTCGGGAACTCGTCTTTATCTACCACCCACTCCGAGCCTTGAAAGGCATAGCATCGCAATTTCAACACTAGAAGATTTTTTAGTGCACCAATTATTGACATGTGTTTCCATACAAATCCACATCCACTCAAAGTTAACTTTGTAAGACTAGATGGAAAAGTTGATTGTGGAAAGAGAAGAACCTGCTGAGACCGAGGACTGGGATTTGACACGATGCATTTGAATGATTTGAGTCTAGAGAGCAAGCCAAGATGATCAAATATATGCAAGGTTTCAGAAACACCCGGTGGTAAAAGAATCCGAACACCTAATTTTTCTAGATTTGGAATATTTTGAAGAACCTCTTTTGTACAACTGCGATCACTCACACCTAGCAGCGTCAAGAGGTTGGTTAAATGAGCACCATCAACAGGATGTGGCAAGTCGCTTCCCATGACTTGAAGATGCCTCAGTTCTTGCATATTCCATATCTCTATCGGCATATAAGATGGAGATGAATTGATGACTTTTAGGTGGTATCGATGGACAATCAAGTATACAAGATTTTTGAGTCTTGATATGGAAGAAGGGAGTTTTCCATCATATGTGAAGGCAAGGTATTTTAACTCATCTAGCTCTAGTATCCCAATCTGGAACTTGTATAAACGGATTGTAAGAGCATCTAGCACCTTGATAGACGTCAAACCTGAACATATTGATACCGGATATTGATGTCCGGGACCAGTACAAAGAAAAGAATGCACATTTGAAACTGATTCTATCAATTCAGAAACACGTTTGAAGCCAAGAAAAGCGTTCCTGTGGATGCACAACCTGCGCTGGCAGTGTACATCTTCTGAAAAAGCATTGGGATAACTATTTATGAGATGAAATTCTTTTTTGTTTGCAGCCTCTTTTACCAAGAGATGCCAAAAGAAATAATGGGTGCTGCATGTTTTAGGTCCGCATTTGGAGGGTCCGCATGTGGAGCTCCCTTGGTGGACTAAAACAATATTATTGAAAATGAGATATCCTAAATAATCCCGCGTTGTATCTTCAAGAGTTTTGAAGTCATTTGGTTCAACTAATCCCTCCCCAACCCACAATTTGACGAGCTTGGAGACAGGGATCTTGTGATTTTGAGGAAAAACTCCAAAATAGAGACAACACTCTTTTAAATGTGTAGGTAAATGCTTGTAACTCAAATATAGTGTCTCTGACATGGATGACCCATTCTCCGTAGCTAGGGCAAGTAAATTCTCATTCTTGGCTACTTTTTCCCAGTAATCCAGCGACTTCTCGGCTTTGGATAGGAAGTTGGCAATCGAGATTATTCCAAGAGGAAGTCCTCCACATTTTTTTACAATCTTCTTTCCAACTTTCTCGAGTACGGAAGGGCACAAGTCTTCAACAAATACCTTTCTGCAAAAAAGATTCCAACTTTCTTCGTCATTCCGGAAGCGAATCTTGTGAACATTTCCGCGGCTAAGAAAAATAGCCAAAGTTGACGACCTAGTTGTAGTGATTATTCTGCTTCCGTTGTCATCAACTCGAACGTGACTCAAGTAACTCACAATATCATTCCCATTATTCCATATATCATCTAACACAATCAAATACCTTCTAGGCTTCAAAAATTTGCATATCTGCTCTTTCAATTCACATTCACTCTTTTTTATTCCTAAAGTTTTATTATAATTAGGGAACAAGCAAACCAGAAGATCTAGCAATATATCTTTTACATGATAATCAGGTCCTACCCTGAGAAACGCACGACAGTCAAAATGATCTGAAATAACTGGATCATTATAAAGTAATTTGACAATAGTAGTCTTACCAACACCCGCCATACCCACTAATGAAATAGACTTGGTCCAGGAAGGTTTTCCTTTAAGTAGATCATGAATTAGTTGTTGTAGTTCTTCATCATATACACCCACCACATCTTTTACGTTTACATCAAAATCTTCATCAGCAAGTGGTGACTCCTTGTTGCTTGTTTCCAGATCTAATTTTGCGTGGTACTCCTTGTTGATTTTCTTCATCGTTTCCAGAAAGGACATAATTTCTTCTCCGACTTCTGTGCTGTATCTCAAATTTGATAGTTCAGGACATTTCTCTAAAGCTTCATGGAAGGTTTGAAATCCTGGAAAAAGTAGTCGAAATTCGTTTATATGGTATTCGAGTAGGTCTATGAGTTTGGGTATTGTCTCCTGGATCTCTCCTTTCAAAGCATTTATTATCTCGCTCTCTTCAAAATGATTCAATTCCAGAATTGATTTTAAGGACCATACTTCATGGCGGACTAAACTTGATGTGTATGGGTGGGGAAAGTTGGCAATTATTCTAAGAACAGTATTTAGAGAAACTAGAGCTTCGTGAGCCATCTAAAGAACAAATGAAATGAAGAAAAAGAATATAGTAAGAAGATATGGCTGTAAAATTATCAGCTGGTGAAGACAAACCACAGCAGACATGAAAGATGAGTGAAAAAAATGTGAGAGTTTTACTGTGAAATGTTAAAGAATTGGGTATTGCTCAGTTGCTGTCATTCTTCATAGTTAATATCATGTCTTTGTAGTTCGAGTTTAGATTAGTATAATGTTGCTGCAAGCTTTGATACTATCAATATCAAGTTTTATATGAAGATATATTACTAAGTGACGAAATTTTCATTTATTAATTGTTTGCTCGTGACAGAACTAGATACTATCAAAAAAAGCAAAAAAGAACTCGAATCTTGATGCTGACCACGTGGTCTTTTTGTAATTCACAATATTCATGCAAGGCAGGTTTTTCTAAAATTACTAGTATTTCCTTATATATTTTACTAGCTATGAAATTATAAGTGGCCCATTATATGGAAAGTCCAACTCAAACTAACTGAACTCTTAGTTGAAGCTTGATTCGATCTCATTGGAGTTGATTTTGAAATCAATTTCTCATGAATTGTACCGGATTAAGGTTTTCTGACGCTAAAGGTATAATGAGAATTTCTATGCCATATCCTTGGGTGGTCGAGAGATTTGAACGTATGACCTCTTCTTATATCTTCACTTTGATATCATATCAAATGTTAAATCTATCTTTATTTTATTTTACGAGTTCATAAAATAAAATTTCTTGAATTTTTTGTAAAGATTAATATATCAATACTTAAATTTTATTATTATTAATGATAAAATCGAAAAAGACTTGAACAAGCATACTTCTATATAAACACTACCTCTAGAAAAAATTTATCTTACATCAACCATATAATAATCTTTTAAAGTTTTACAATTCTATATATTATTAATGGCAAAAATAATAATAATTACAAAAAACTACTGCTCTATATTTCTTCGAAAATTTCTCTGAAAATAACAATTATGTCACATTGGTGCTACATGAATAACAAAACGTACTATTTAGTTAACTACAAAACTTATAAATGGCTTAAGCAAAAAATAAGTCATAACATAGAAATTGTTAAAACCAGTAAAAACGGATAAAATTTGATTAAAAATATTTGATAAAATGGTAAAATGAGTTGGATAGAAAAAATGAGTTTAAGCCAAAAAAAAAAAAAAAATGGTGTAAATTTCATGCATCTACAACATTAAAGGTGGAGGTGCTTTATGTAATATGATTTACATAGGACAGGATCATACCTGAATTGACATCTATCATAAGATGCCGTAAGCTTTAGATTTCAATATATATTACACGAAGATCATATATAAATTAATCTAAATCATGAGTAGGCATAAACTCTTGTTTATGTCAGTGAGTCCTTTTCACTGGTAGGTATTGACTAGTTTGTTAAACTTATCACACACTTATGTCCTGGAGGTCCGTTGAGATAAATGGCTGGAAATGTGCACTACAAATATTGAATCCAACTCTTTCTCCAGAAAGTTGATTGATTCCCTTAAGTGTTAATTCTGGAACTGAACAGTTCAAGTACTCTGGTTTGTGAAAATATGTTTATAAACCAAACTGTACGTGTTTACTAGTGAATTATTAGAACTTAAGGATTAAGAAATAATTATAGGGGCAAAATGGTAATTTCGCCTAACTTTAATTATGAATCAATTCTTGTAGAGTTATATCATATGTAATGATTATATCAATGGACACTCTGATCTTCCGAGTAAAATAGAATGTAAGGACAATAATGCAATTCCAGGTCTTTAGTGGAGTCACTTGTAATTAATAAATTGAATTCATTAATGAGTTTAATTAATTATTTAATTTATTGGAACTTGAAATTACATGCCTATAGGTCCCAATCCCGGCTCCTATTATTTTACGAACGAACCTATAATAAGAATGATTAAACTCGCGATATATTTTGGGAAATTATTTTTCAAAAATATACATGATGAATTAATTGTGATATTCATTGATGAATTGTGAATTAATCAATTAAAATTATGATAATTGATTAAATAAAATTTAATTATTGAATTTAATTTGTGTAGGAATTTCCTTAATAGGAAAATGCCTTTTATGATTATATACATGGATCAAAATTTCCATCTTTTCCATCGAAAATATCGAAAAGTTTTCGTTTCCGAATAAGGCGAAACGAAAATAAGATGAAATTTCGAAACTATTTATTTGTCTTAATCATGGATCAAAATTTCTATCTTTTCCATCGAAAACATCGATTTCCGTTTTCGAATAGGGCGAAACGAAAACAAGATGTAATTCCGAAACTATTTATTTGTCTTACACTCTACTATTTTCCTAAATCTAGTAACTTTTTTATAATTTTTTCTTAGTGTTTCCGAAACATTTCCAAATAGTCTCGAAAAGTTTCCAATATTTGACTGACCGAAACATACATTCGAAACGAAATTTTGATCCATAGTCTTAAACTCAATTATTTTCCTAAATTTAGTAACTTTTTTTTATAATTTTTTCTTAATGTTTCCGAAACATTTCCGAATAGTCTCGAAAAGTTTCCAATATTTGACTGGCTGAAATTTACATTCGAAACGAAATTTTGATCCATGATTATATATGATATAATCATAATATAAGAGTTATACAAATAATGCACTTACCTTGAAAGTAAGGACATGGATTCCTATTTGAGTTAGGAGAAAGTAGTTGAGAAAGATAAGGAAAGAGGATATGTATGACATATCTATATACTATATGAAATATCTATTTTCTAATCAAAAAAGTTTTTGACAAAGATCAAGAAAGTTTGTTGATCTCATCCTAACATCAAAGTTCAACCGAAAAGACTAAGGAAATGAAGCTTTCGATATGATTTGTTTTCTCCCTCTTTTGCATAAATTAGAATAATATTCGTTATGTGATCTTCATATTTTATTTAAAATATTTATTAAATAAATTGAAAACATAAAACCCACCAAATTCCACAACTGGTTCAAGTAAGTTCAATCTTGTTTTATTCAATTGGATGGAATTGGTCATATCCGTAAAAACCCAACAATTACTACCAAACAATGACAAAATGGTCCCCATATTATTTAAATACAATTACGATATTATAATAGCGTTGTAACCCATTATTAAGATTATAATAGCGCTGTAACCCATAAAAAAAAGGTTTAGGAGATGCGATGGGTATTGTCTTATGGGTTTCTATGAATGACACAGAATGAATTGGTACATTTTACTGTGTCATTCATAGAAACCCATAAGGCAATACCCATTGGGTAGCATCTCCTAAACCTTAAAGGTGAGAGCTTTACTGTGAAATGGATGCTAAAATTGTAGAAATGTTAAATGAGCTAATGGAGATCAATGTTATTAAAACCGGGCCGGACTGGTCGGTCCGATCGGTTGGACCGCTAACCGGAGGTTGGTCCGGTCCGGTTTACCCCCTAAAACCACTTACTCTAAAACTAGGGGTGGGCACGGGGCGGGTTTGGGGTTAGAGATATGGGTATAATAAATTTCTGGATTGACACTTTTCATCCCAAACCCGCCCCGTAATAATTCGGGTACCCGGAAGCGGGTACCCGAATTATTGCGGGTCGGGACGGGACGGGATTACGGGTCCCATATTATTTTTATTCATTAATTCTTCATCCATCTAACAAAATAATACAATATTACGTAATTATATTTCGTCATTTTCCTTTTGCTAAATCGTATCACTTTTTAATTCATTAATACATAAAACATATCATCAAGTCATCATAACGACTATTTCTATATCCAAATATGAACAAAAAGTAAAATCATATAATGAGCTAATGATAAGACGTACAACTTACAAGGGATTATGAGAGATTAAAAGTTTTTAACTTTTTAGGATTGACTTAATATTAATTACTAAACTAATGTAAGATTTAAAAGGAATATTAGGGTAAAATTAAAAAAGTTCATTTATTAGATAATGTTATACAAGTAAACTAGTAAAGTGTATAAATTATATAATTAATAATATTATATAGGCGAGTTCGGGTATTCGGGGTTGGAGAGACCAATCCCAAACCCGTCCCGTATTTTCGTAATAAAATACGGGTATTCAAGTTTGGGTACCCAAACCCCAAAAAAAAACTTGTCCCGTTCGGGTATTTTAAAAACGGGATGGGTCGGGTTTGGGTTACCCAAACCCAACGCCCACCCCTATCTAAAACCCAGGTTGAACCGATCCGAAACCGCCGAACCGGTATGGACCGGTTCAACCCGGTTTTGAATTTCCTATTTTTTTTAAAATTTATTTTTTATTTTTTTTAATGTTAAAAATTCTTGTAAAAGTTGAGATTTGAACACCAAACCTTTAGGGTAAAACATGACTTCCTTATCATTTGAACTACATCACTTTTGTTGAACTTTTAGTACAAATTAAAATGTATAAATTATAGAAACTTGTATATAAATTTATTTATAAATTAGATAATTAACTCAAACAAATATTTTACACATTATGAATGAAAATTAATACTCAAATAATAAATTTTTATTAAAATTTATTCTATAAAATATTTATTTGCAATATTATTTTTAGGATAAAGAGTCAAATCGATATAATATGCAAGTTTGACTTTGAATATTAGACTTTTATACATAACCATATTTTAAAATTTATGAATTTCTTAGTTTGTTATATTTTTAACTTACACTTTTAAATTTTTATAAAGAAATATAATCATTTATATGAGCATACAAATTAGTACCATATTAACGTTATGATATAAGTTAGTTAAATATTATATGATTTAATTTTAGTATAATATAACAAATTTTATATTTTTAATCAATTGTAGGATAATGTTTAAATTTTACGCACATTACATATACTTTAAAATTAAAAATATTTATTATATTATTATGACGTCATCCGGTCCGACCGGTTCGATCAGTAAAACCAGTAACCAATTGGCTCACCGGTTCATTGTCCGGTCCGATTCTGAAGACATTGATGGAGATGAGGTTTGGAAAAGGTGAGTGTGGCCTTTACTTTTACAGTTTTACTGTCTCTTTTGTAAAGGCATTGAATTGGGTGAAAAGTATCATTCATATCGCTCAGTTGCTGTCTAGTGGGCTTACTATTATTAAATAAGTACTTTTAAATTTGTATTAATTAATCTATGCTAATTATAATAAATTTAATTAACCGAGACCGTCGTCACATGTAGTCAATTTTCTTCTCTTCACACCTTCAAACAAAAGGATTACTATTATTAATAGTAGTTAGTACATCCTAGTCCAGCTTTTAAGCAGTAGTTTGAATTCTATTGGTCAGATATTAAATGCGTACTTTTAAATCCATCTGTATTAATCAAATTACAACACAAATTTGATTACTTTTATGTCATTCTTAATAGTTAATATCATGTCTTTGTAGTTCGAGTTTAGATTGGTATAATGTTGCTGCAAGCTTTGATACTATCAATATCAAATTTTTAATGAAGGTATTACTAGGTGACGAAATTTTCATTTCCTAATTGTTTGCTCGTGGTAATGGCAAACACCCCCTCTTAATATTCAAAATGTTCAATTTACCCCTTGTAATTTGAAAAGGAGCAATTTATATCCTTCGAAAATTTTAAAGAAACAATTTATCCCCTTGAGTCGGAAAGTTTAACTCACTTGCCGAAATTGATGGGCATGAAAAATATTTTGTAACATAAGGGGATAAATTGCCACATTTATTATTTCATAGTGGTTAAATTGCAAAATTTATCATATCACCATTCACAGGGGGATAAATTTATAATAATATAGGGAGGTAAAGTGCCACATAAAAAATGTCAGAGAGATAGTCTAAAATTTTATAAAATTATAAAGGGTAAAATGCTCTTTTTCAAATCGAGAAATAAATAAAGGGTTAATTATAGTAGTGTGTAGACTCCGCGCAAAGGTGAAGATTTAAGAATACCGAAAAAATCCCTATTTAAATTATAATAATAAATATGCATTAAAGCATTTAATGGTATCAATGTTACAAAGTGATCTATTGAAATATATCAAATTTCCAAATTTTCCCATATTTTATATGTAAGGAAAAGTCGTAAACTTCTTCATAGAATATTAAAGACCAATTCAAAGGTCGCACAAGCTTTAACCTTTCATCTCAATTACCTACCAATGTTTGGTGTGAATCACTAAATTACAAAACTTGCAGCAGACACTCGGAAATTTCTTGTTTGACTTAAGGGGCACATTAAAATTTTAAGAAATTAAAATTACATATACCTGACATTGGGGCTTCAACTCTATGCCTCTCATATTCATCTTCTGATATTTCTTTCACCTTAGCAATACCCAAATATTTCTCTAACTTCTCCCAAATTACGAAAAATCCATTATGGCTGAGGCATTTGTACAACTTCTACTAGACAATCTGAGCTCCCTGATTCAAGGGGAGATTGGCTTGATTATGGGAGTTGACGATGAAATGAAGAATCTTTCGAGCACTCTCACCACCATCCAAGCCGTGCTAGAAGATGCTGAAGAGAAGCAACTGGAAAGTAAAGCCATAAGAAATTGGTTATGCAAACTCAACGACCTTACTTACGAGATCGATGACATATTGGATGAGTGTGCAACTGAAGTTTCAAAATTGAAGCACAAAAACAACAAATCGAGGCGTCACTTGCAGAATATTTTGTATCGATACAAAATTGGAAGAAGGGTGAAAGAAGTAACAAAAAAATTGAATACAATTGCTATAGAGCGCGCGCAATATCATTTACGTGAAATGACTGTAGATAGACAAAGCAAGATTGCTTCCATACCCGACACTTGCTCCATTCCAGACAAGTCTCATCCTGTTTATGGAAGGAGCAAAGAGAGAGAGAAAATTGTGGATATCTTGGTGAACCAAATGAAAGAGTGCCGTGAGCTCTCTATCCTGCCAATAATTGGTATTGGAGGCCTTGGCAAGACTACATTAGCTCAAGAAGTCTTCAACGATAAGCGAGTAGCTGCGCATTTTGATATCAAAATGTGGGTTTGTGTCTCTTTTGATTTTGATCATAAAACTTTGATTAAGGCGATCCTAGAATCTGTATCTGGGAATGGAAGTGCTTCAGACTTGGTGCAGTTGGATACTTTACAAAGACGACTTACGGAGTTGCTAAACCAGAAAAGATATTTGCTCATATTAGATGATGTGTGGAATACAAATCAAGACAAGTGGACAATGTTAAAGAGTATCTTGGCATGTGGCTCAACTGGGGCTTCAATTATTGTAACCACACGTCTTCCAATAGTTGCTGAAATCATGTCAACATTTCCAACCCATCACTTGAATAGATTGTCAGATGAGGATTGTTGGCTTCTGCTTAAACAGCGTGCATTTGGACAAAAAGAGGAACATCCTAACCTTGAAGCCATCGGGAAACTTATAGTAATGAAATGTGTTGGCGTGCCTCTAGCTGCTAAAACACTTGGAGGCCTTCTAAGATTTAAGAGGAAAGAAAAGGAATGGATTCATGTCAAAGACAGTGAAATATGGAATTTGCCACAAGAAGAAAATTCAATTTTGCCGGCCTTGAGATTGAGTTATAATCACCTTCCTCTAAGACTTAGACAATGCTTTGCTTACTGTGCAATCTTTCCCAAGGACCTTGAGATTGAGAAAGAAGAGTTGATTCTTCTTTGGGCGACACATGGATATATTTCTTCAATTGGGGCAATGGAAGTGGAAGATGTTGGGGATGAAATATGGAACGAGTTAGTTTTGAGATGTCTTTTCCAAGATGTACAAATTAAAAGTGGTGATCAAACTGTATTCAAAATACATGATCTCGTTCAT
This sequence comes from Penstemon barbatus, assembly GCA_003313485.2. Classification (NCBI taxonomy): domain Eukaryota; kingdom Viridiplantae; phylum Streptophyta; class Magnoliopsida; order Lamiales; family Plantaginaceae; genus Penstemon; species Penstemon barbatus. The sequence continues at coordinate 14,706,391 of CM064880.1, forward strand.
GATCTCGCCCAGTCAATCATGGAGAACAAAGTTCTTGGAACACAAGTGGAAATCAACAATACAAGTTCAACGATTACTAAAATTCGCGAGGTAATTCTCCAAAATCACACTGTGGCATTTCCAAAAAGTATGCTTCCTCATATGGATCTAACATCCGCCTTAAAGAACTATACTTGTTTGAGAGTTTTGAATGCAAGTAGAACAATTATAGATGATTTGCCTTATTCAGTGGGAAAACTGAAACATTTGCGATATCTAAACTTGTCTTGCACTGAAATCCGTAGTCTTCCAAAAGCTATATGTAGTCTTTGGAATTTGAAAATTCTGAATTTGAATTATTGCGAAAGGCTTGTGGGTTTACCTAAGAACATTAGATACATGCGCAATCTCCGTCATCTTTTTCTGGATTTATGTAGATCTTTTTGTCAGATGCCTCCTAACATTGGTGAATTAACTTCCCTTAGAACATTAAGTGTGTTCATTGTTGGTCATGAAAAAGGTACTCAACTAAAAGAACTGCAATTCTTGGATCTAGGAGGAAAGCTTTTTATTGAGCATCTAGAGAGAGTGGAAAATCTTGTAGATGCAAGAAAAACAAACCTAGTTGAGAAACGTAACCTTCGTGATTTGGGCTTAATATGGAATGGAGATAATGGAACCACCTCAACGGAAATCCTGGATGAAAAGGTACTTGAAGTCCTTGAACCTCACCCAAATCTCAAAACCTTAGCGATAGGTGGGTTCAGAGGTAATTGTTTTCCTCCTTGGATGAGAAGTTCAACTCTAGGAAAAATAGTTCGGATCGATATATCGAATTGTCCCAATTGTTTGTGCCTTCCCAGAGAACTGGGAGAATTGCCTTCTCTTAAACGCTTGGAGTTAACTAGACTTGTAGTGCAATATATTATTGAGGATGACATTGAAGGTGTTATACAAGAGAAGTCGTTATTCCCAAGTCTTGAAGAACTTGGATTAACTTATCTTCCCAATCTAAAAGGTTTGTCGAAGGAGGACATGGGAGAAATGTTCCCAAATCTTCGAAAACTAGAAATTGAAGGTTCCTCTCCGTTGATATTACCAAGGTTGTCGTATCTCAAAGAGTTGATTGCAAAAAAGTGCAGCAACGCGACTCTAATATCAGTTGCTAAGCTTAAAAATATCACATCTCTGCAGTTGACTTGTGATGAGAGCATGGTATGTTTTCCCATAGAGACACTACAAAACCTCACTAATGTAGAGTCATTGACCATATTCAATTTGCAGAAACACCATCTTCCAGAGGAAGGGTTGCAAGGTTTAAAATCTCTTAGGTATTTAAATATATGGGGAAGTGATAAATTGGCGTATTTACCCAAAAGATGGTTGCCACACTTGACTGCTCTGGAGTCTCTAAGCATACAACTTTGCCCAGAGTTCGTTGAGTTTCCAGAAGAGACTAAATGCCTCAAGTCCCTCAAATCTCTCGATCTTGCAGGTCTTCATAAGATGATATGCCTACCAGAGTCTTTACAATACATCCCTTCATTGAAATCCTTGAGCTTAAACTACCTCCCTCAGTTGAATTCACTGCCAAATTGGTTGGGCAACTTTACAACTCTTGAAAGTCTGTCTATTAAAGAATGTCCAAACATTATATCCCTTCCAGCTATAATACGAGGAATGGAAAATCTGAAAAACATATATATCGAGAATTGTCCAGAATTGGAGAGGCGATGTGAGAAGGGAAAGGGGGAGGATTGGCACATGATAGCTCACATTCCGAATTTGCGCATTGTTGATCAAATGAAGAAGGAAATATATGTTAGGTTTCTTCATCCCTATTTTCCCTCCATCACGAGTTCTTGTGTTAATTATAAGCCAAGCTTCTCCCCTGGGTCACGAAGATCTAAGTAAAGAGGAAGTTCTAGTGACTTCCCTAACTTACGTCAACAAACTCATGAAAAAAAAAATGAGAAATATCTTCTACAAACGAGCTGCTTCTCAATCCCTTAGAAACTAGTCTGTCTTGTGTTAATTATAGGTATGTAGATTACTATAAAAAAAAAAGAATGTTGAAGTAGATCTGGTGTTTTTTTAATTTTAGTCTTGATTTTATTTTTATGTATAATTCTATAGACTTCCTTTAAGATAGTTAAATTACGAATTCCTTTCCTTGAAAATTCAATACTACTCAAACAATTCTTATTCGTATTATGGCTTGATTTACTCTTGGCCATCACAGGATTATCCCGTCAATTTTGTTTACTTTTTTTTTTTATTTACCTATATCAGGTTTGGTCTTTTTAGCTAAAGTGCAACGACGAGATGTGAGGCATAAGAAAACCTGAAAATATGATTTTATTTTTAGTCTTTATTTTTTATTTTTTTATAGAGTGAATAATTTATCTTAAATTTCTCTTATATCTTGAAAATTCTAAATGAACATGATTTGAAATTAAAATAAGCTACCTCCTATATATATATATATATATATATATATATATATATATATATATATTTTGGTTTCCCAAGGGTTTAATCCCTTTCGAGGCGGGTCGGGCACATTAAGTGGATACCTCTCCCAACAGGGATTCGAACCTGAGTCCGCTACTTTATAGTGACTAGTCCCTTCCACTAGACCAATCACCTGTTGGTGCTACCTCCTATATATTACTTATCGCTTATTTATAACCCAATTATATTTAAATCGTCATTCTCAATTAATTTAGTTTTGAAAACTATTACTAAAAGTGTGAATAATTTAAGTGATTTTTTTTTTAATTTTTTTAATTTTTTTAATTTTTTTTTGTGAAGAAAAAAATGCCATGTTTCAGTCAAATTGGTAATAATTAGACATAAATTTTCTCATCAACTGGTAGGAAAATATTTTTTAGGCTACAAGAAAATAAAGGAAAATTGTAACTTTATTTTCCGCTAACCAAAGAAGTGAAGAAAATGTATGTATTCATTTATTTCCATAATGTGTTTCTAGAAACATCGAGATTTTTCAAATCTTAAAAAATAAAATTTCTGTAAAAATACGAAAATTGCAAGTTACTATAAGGTACTATATAAGCAAATGTGAGTGTATAATGTTTCATTTGATTATCCATGTTATTCTTCAATTTCCTTGTATAAGTCCGAGAAAGCTATATGTGTAAATAGGTGTAAAGAGAGAGGTTCGTGTTGATTTTGTTACATGTATATACTTCTTCTTAGCTTAGGAAATGGAAAATATGAATTGTGACACGTCAGAAAAGAAAACATTTTCAACATTAATGCACAACTTGTCCAATACTTGATTCTGTTTTTGTTAGAGATTGAGTTTTAATTTGAATCCTGGAACGAGTTTGTTTTTTGGAATATCTCCCTCTTCTTTGTCAAACCCAATTCAGGGTTTTTTGCACTTTGCACCCCCAAAACCTAGGAAATAGGTACTTTGCACCCTCAAAACATAGATTTAGCACTTTGCACCCTCAAAATATAAAAAATACAGCACTTTGCACCCTCAAAATATAAAAAATACAGCACTTTGCACCCTCTTCTATTTTCAAGTAAAAACTCAAGGACAAAATAGGTAATTCGATTATAAATCTTTGGCACTTTGCACCCCCAAAACTTGAGAAATGCATTTTGCATCCCCAAAATAAAATTAGATCTTATCACCCTCAAATTATGAATAATTCAGCAACTTGCACCCCGAAATACAATAAATTCATGACAATTTGTACCCTGAAACACAAATTAACACTTAACACCCTCAAATTAAAAAAAAAAAAAAAAACTCAAACCCCTCATTTTCTCCGACAAAGTCGACCATCGGGGTGAAAAAGATATAAGGCAAAGTTGAACTTACCAATTTTTACATATTCAATTGTTTTGCATAGCACGTTTAATTTGTACAAGCTATAATTCATGGTTGTTAATTTGTTATATGATATAATCATTCCAAATTCATAGCGTTTAATTTGTATATATATATATATAGGTTATTCAATCGGATCAGAAACTTACCTATTTAGCCTTAGTTTTTTTCACCCCGATGGTTTGCTTTGTCAGAAAAAAATGAGGGGTTTGAGTTTTTTTTTTTTAATTTGAGGGTCTTAAGTGTTAATTATGTGTTTCCGGGTGCAAAGTGTCCATTTATTGTGTTTTGGGGTGCAAGTTGCTAATCTGTTCTTAATTCGAGGGTGATAAGTGTTAATTTTATTTTAGGGGTGCAAAGTGTCAATTTCTCAAGTTTTGGAGGTGCAAAGTGCCAAAGATTTATAATTGAATTACCTCTTTTGCCCTTGAGTTTTTGCCTAAATATAAAAGAGGGTGCAAAGTGTTGTATTTTTCATATTTTGAGGATGTAAAGTGCTAAATCTAAGTTTTAGAGGTGCAAAGTACCTATTTTTTATATTTTAGGGGTGCAAAGTGCAAAAAATCCGAGGTTTGCTACATACTTGACCATTTGAAGTCTTCCCAACATGGTTGGATATTTTTGTACTTGACTAACATAAATACACTGAACTATTCTTTTAAATTTGGGCCCTTATACATAAGAAAATTAGGTAATAAATATTTATTACAAATATAAATTAAATATAAATTATAACCTATTAAAAATATGTATATCAAGCATTCATGTTTTTATTATTAATTTAAAGAAAATAGAAATGATCAATTAAATAAATGAATTAAAAGTGATTAACAAAATTAAAAAATAGAATATTTTGGGACACAAATAAATATACAAATGAATAGCGATTTGGAGAAGCTTCCAAATCACTTTTTGAAATTTCGTATTTTGTGTTTGCATTTTAGTCCCTCCCCCATATTGATTAAATTTGGAGGTAGGTGGGAGAGTGGTTGCACCTCCAAATCTCCCAATTTTGAGATTTGAAAGTGGATGAGAGATGCTCTAAACAATTCAAAATCTAGTAAAATTAAAAAATCAATTTAAGAGATAAAATTGGGGGCTTCTTAGGACCTTTTTTTTATGTGACTGAAATCTGATTCTGGGTATTTAAGTTTAGTAATCTAATTTCATAAAATATAATTCGATTCAGTGTTTGGGTATCATTTGGGATTGTATCATGGAAATTAATCAAATTTCTTTTCAAATGTTTAAAAATGGCAAGGAATAGATTACATATTTAAAAAGTTAAAAAAAATATCCCATTATGTTTTAAATAAACTATAAAGACGTGGCATTTATTGTATGGTATTATTAATAATATATTGATTTTAAAAAATACGTATAATATATTAATTAATAATTTATATATTATATCATATAGTATAACTAATATATAGTAAAAATTAAAAAAACATAAAAGACATCAATATGAAAGGAGAGTCATATATGTGTATATATATATATATATATATATATATATATATATATTTCACAATAATTCAAGAACTATCACAAGAAATAATTGTGTGCGCTATACTTATAAATAAAATAACACTTCCAAAAGCAAAAAAAAAAAATTAAGCTTATAATTTGAAAATGATGTGTATGAAGCAAAAGCTTTGGTCTAGGCCCATGAATATGGCGTATAAATTATATGCATATATTCAAATCAATTCACATTTAAATAGATTCAACTAGTAGGTAAATGAATTTGAGAATTGAATATATGATTTAAGTAGTTCGAGAAGAAAAAGAACATAAGAAATAAGAAAACAATGGCTATGGGAGAGAAAATATGTATTTTGTAGGAAGACAATAAAGCTATCATAAGAAAGAATATATGGGTAATAATATCTCTTTTATTTTTATTAATAAATCCCCCAGGAATGAAATAATAATACCATAAAAAAGTTGAGTTTAACATTCCCAAATTTTGATAGCAAGACTCCTAGTTTGTAGAAATATATTTTCTTTCCCAACATTCAAAAAATCTACCCAATAATATTACTTGATTTCAAGGAATCAGATTGCCTAAAATATGACATTCAAAACCTGGGAATGAAAAGTGTATTCTATATAGGATTATTGCATTTTTTGTGTCATAACTACAACTTACTGGGTTTTTTACCCCGTATCTTTTCGGGCTGTAATATTTGATATCACAACTTCAACATCAGTTGCAATTTTGGTGCCAATTGAGGCTCAATCCCAAAAATTGGCCCGAAATCCCCTACGTACGAGCCAATTTTCATGTCACGGAAGCCACGCTTGGGGGATTTTGGGCAAATTTTGAAATTGAGCCTCAATTAGCATCAAACATGTCATCGATGTTGAAGTTGTGGAACCAATTGTGCTAGACTAGAAAGATAAGGGATAGAAAGACCATCAAGCTATAGTTGTGGTACCAAAAATACAATAATTCCCATATTAATGTGTATCGGTGTATATATTGATCCATATAATCATATTAATAATATGCAAAAGATTAAAAAAAAAATCTTAGAACATTTAAATGAAAAAAAAAAAATCTTATTAATCACCGAAGTATAGAGAAAGGAAATTCCATTTTCAGGAAGAAATTGGTTTAATTTAAGGTGATTTTGGCCCAGCGATTGGAGCTCTTAGAATCACTTTTACATCTCTATTGTGATTTTTGAAGTGTTTGACCCTGATTATAAAAATTACTTATGTTCAATCGTGATTTTCATGGTGTTTGGCCCCCAATATCATAATCACTTTTGGGATCTCGAGAAGCAAAAAATCAACTTATTTTAGAAGCAACTAAAGTGTTACTTTTACAAAAAGCTATTATACCAAAGCAATTATTATATTGTTGGATAATGATGAAGATGAAGGCACTGAAGACAAATTTATAAGGGAGGTTTTGATGCATTCCAAAACTTCAAAATCCTCAAAGTATGGATTAACTTAGCTGATGGTCCCTTATGAAGAATTTTTGACTAAGTAAAGAAGACATCAGAAGAGTCAAAAATCAAGGTCCAAAGACTGCTGATCCGCTGAAGGAAAATTATCAGACTGATGAAGATCAGCCGACTCAAATCAGATTTGTTCAAGTTTGAGATCAGCTTTGTTCGCCATCAGACTTGGATTTCCGCCAGCCAAGTGGAAAGGATCATAAAGTCTTCCCAACGGTAATAAATGCCCCTGGAAGTAATAAATGCTGAAGTACAAGGATATTAAAGACAAATGATTGAAGAAATGCTTCGCATCAGCTGGGTGCATTTAATGCTGCCTGCAGAAAAGTACTGTTGATAGTATGGACATACTGCAAAAGAGCCGTTCGCGGAAATTAAGGACCAGTACTCGAGGAATTTGAATCCTGTCTCTCTTCAACGGACATTTTTCAAACCTCAAGTATAAATAGCTGAAAGAGACGAAGAGAAGACACACAACAACACAATCTCTGAGAAATTTTCGAAGCAGAACTCTTTAAGTCTCAAGAACAGCTCACTCATCAGCTTAGTCATTTGTTGACGAAAAGCGAAGTTGAAGAACAAAGCTAAACACATCTTCTGAGTGAATTTGTAAAACTGAGTGTTGTGAGAAGTAGATATCCATCTTTGTGAGTGATATTACTTCAGAGAGTAGGATTTCTTTGTGATTTCTTACTGCGCACTTACGGCCTGTTCATTTATTGTTGGGCGTAAGAAGAGTGTACTGATTACTTTGTGTTTCTAGTATAACCCAATATCTTTGTGACTTGGAAGAGTGGACTAAAGGATATTTACATCCATATAACCATTATAAAAATTACTTGTGTTTTTACTTGCATTTTTACTTGCATATTTCAAGACTGCATAAAACACTTTACTTAACTGTTTGAAAAAGATTTAAAAGGAGTTTATAAAACTGGGGAAACATTTTTCAAACTACTGAGGATACTTGTGAAAAACACTTTGAAAATCCGCTGCAAGTACTCTAAGTATTAAAACTGATTTTGACAAAATCAGCTAAGTAACTATCAGTTTAGTGGTCTACGAAGCTGTTCAAAGATTTGTTCGCGATCATCCGAGGAACCTACTGTTGATAACAGCTTAGTCTGTTTAAGTTAACAAAAAGGTTTTAAAGTTAAAAATTGCAAAAAGAATAGAGGTCTATTCACTCCCCCCCCCCCCCTCTAGACCTCATCTGACCACTTGAGACCAACAAGTGGTATCAGAGCAGGTGGTTCATTAGAATCAGTTGCCTGATCAACGAGCTTGATCCAAGTGTTTTTCAAAGGTTTTAAAACTTTTCAAAAGAGCATTTTTTTGAAAAACAAAAACTCTTTGAAAAATGGACTGTATCAGCCATGTTCCCCACATTGCTGGTATGTCGTTTGAAGACTGGAAAATCAGGATGGAGATTTTCGTAGCTGCTTATAATGATAACATGTACACATGTATCATAAAAGGTCCATTCAAATTCACCAAGACTATTATAGTTGATGAAGCTGAACTAGTGGTGGAAAAAGATCTAACAGAGATGACAGCCGAAGAAATAAAGCTGTTCAACCTGGATAAAGTTGGCCGTTTCATCATGACCAAAGCCCTGGATAATGATCAGTTTGATAAAGTCAAACATTGTAAAACTGCAAAGGAGATGTGGGACAAGGTTCGTGACATGAGCGAAGGAAACGACGCCATCAAAGAGCATTAGCTGAGTGTTGGTCTGGAAAAGCTGGACAACTTCAAGATGAAGTCTGCAGAAACCATTGACCAGATGGACACAAGGTTTACAAGGACATTGAATGAAGTTTTAAAGCTTGGAAAAACCTTTACGGACAAGGAGATAACCGTCAGAGTTCTGAAGGCCCTACCTCTAAAGTTCAACATGAAGGTGACAGCCATGGAAGAGTCAAGAGATCTGGGCAAGATTTCTCTCACCGAGCTGTTCTCAGTACTCAAGGCGTATGAGTATAAATTGCCAAGAATGGGTGTTGAAGAAACCTCTACTTCAAGTCCCACAGCTGCACTCGTTGCTGCTGAAAATCCCAGAAGGCCTGCTCACAAAAGCAAAGATGTGGACTCATCTGATGAAGCCACACTACTGGAGACGTAGCATTGCTGATAAATAACTTCAAAAAGTTCTACAGACGAAAAATGAAGAACAAATATAACAATGCTTCTACTTCTAACCCTACTTCTTCTTCTCAGGATAAGGATTCCTATAAATCCAAAATGATGTGCTATAATTGCAGGAAACTGGGTCATTTCATCAGAGACTGCCCATATCCTAAAGCTGAGAAGTATACAGAAGAAGAAAAGAGAATCAGAAAAGAAAGAAAGCATCAGAAAGGAAAGGTGCTGGTAGCAGAAGCAGAAAAGCTAGCTGTTGTCTACTCATCTGATTCAGATTCAGACACTTCTGATGAAGAGAGTCCTGCTCTTCTCTGCCTGATGGCTAAGGAATCTGATAACTCTGAGGATGAGGTAACTCCTCTTGATAATGAATTATTTAATTCATTTGAACAAATGATGCTTAACAATACTACTATTGCTGAAGCATATAAAAAGCTTAAGGAAGAGATGATATTGCTAAAAGAGCAAAATAGTTCACTGAAACTCTCAGCTGAAAAGCCAAGAGAATCAGCTGAATATAAACAGCTTGAGCAAGAACATGAATCTCTGAAAGCTGAATGTGAAGTGTATAAGGGTAAAAGCATTGAGCTTGAGAAAGTCATTGAGTCTCATGAGAAGTCATCTGTTGCATCTACTCACATGTCTAGTAAACAGAAGACACCTTTAGATCAGGATAAGTTAGAACTGAACCATACTGAAAAATTTATATCAGCTGACAATAGTAAGGTCATACTGTATGTTCAGACTACTAAACCTGCTTCACCTGAGAAAGCATTAAAGAAGACGAAAACTCCTAAGGCTAAAAAGAGCAAATAGCCTACTGTAGGAAAACATACTAGTATGCCTAAACAGAAGAGTCCTAGGAAGTCCTCTGATAAGGCTAAAACTAATCAGACTAGTGATAAAACTAAGTCGTCTGTTAATGAGCAAGCAACTAGTAAACCAAAGAAGCATAAAATCAAGAAAAATCAAAATGCTTGGTATGGAAATGAGTCTTATTATGTGCAACCTGCTGCATATCATCCTATGTATCATGCACCTCAATTTCCAACTTACTATGCACCATATCCTGCTCATCCAATGCATGCATATCCTCCTTATCATGCATCTTACTCCGCATTTGAACATTATCCTTATCATGCTGATCATCAACAATATGATCTGATGAACGTGGTAAAGGCAAAGCTGTTCATACTCCTGTTGAAACTCAGAAGCCTAAGAAGCCTAAGACTTCATCATCTTGGGTTATCAAAGGTGGAACTAATCCTTCAGGACCCTCTCAATAAGGGTACCTAAAACAATTTTATTTTGTTTTGTAGGTTAGGATTAGGAGTAGGAGTAAAGTAGAGAAGATTTGGTACTTGGACAGTGGCTGTTCAAGACACATGTGTGGAAACATACATGAACTGACTAATGCTGCTGCTGTGGATGGTCCAAAAGTTACTTTTGGGGACAGTAAAGAAGGCAAGATTGTAGCAAAAGGAAGCTTAATCAAGGGAAACATAGAGATATCTGACGTCTCATATGTTAAAGGCCTAAAGTACAACCTGCTGCGCATAAGTCAATTTTGTGACAAATGATATTCAGTCATCTTCTCAACAGATAAATGCTATGTTGAACAGATTGGTACAAAGAAGGTAATCTTATCTGGAAGACGACAAGGGAATGTCTACACAGTGGACTGGAATTCTGCTGACAAGAATTCGAGCATTTGTTTGGTGGCATCAACACCAAGTGAAGTCAGTTGGTTGTGGCACAAAAGAATGAATCATGTGAATTTCAAGACCATCAACAGACTAATCAAGAATAATCTGGTAGAAGGAATTCCAAAGACCGTCATGAGTAAAGATAAGCTTTGTGACACATGTCAGAATGGGAAACAAATCAAATCGTCATTCAAAAGCAAGAAGCATCAATCTTCTGGAAGAATATTGGAGCTGCTACACATGGACTTATTTGGACCCATTGATCCAGTCAGCAATGGTGGAAAGAAATACTGCCTAGCTGTTGTGGATGACTATTCAAGATATACTTGGGTGATATTCATGAAAAAGAAAAGTGAAACCAAGGAACATCTTACTAATCTGATGGAACTGATCCAGAATGAGAAAATCATAAAGATATTGAAGATCAGATCAGATAGAGGGACAGAGTTTACAAACTCTACTGTTGAAGAGTATTGTAATATCAGTATTTGATTAATCAAGTCAATCTTCTGAAAGAATCAAAGTATTAATCAAGATCTGTCTACTGATTTACAAAAGTTGAATGTTGGAAAGAATGAAGAATATGATCTCATCATACTACCTGATCTCAACCCAACTGATAACTCAAGTGCTGATTGTCTAACAGACGAGTTGCAAACAACTGATAGACCAGAGACTGTTCAACAGACAACAAATGTTCAACAGACTACTACTGGAACTCCAACAGTAGTGTTACAAGATCAAAACAAAGGACAACATTATGATTTGCAACCTGATCTCAGATGGATCAAGAATCATCCACCTGAACTGGTGATTTGTGACCCTTTGGATAAAGTGAAGACAAGGAGAGCTGCTGCAAGTGATGCAATGTTTGTCAGCTTCCTATCTCAAATTGAGCCCAAACAGATTGAAGAAGCTCTTAGTGATTCCAACTGGATTGAAGCTATGCAAAAAGAGCTAAATCAATTTGAAAGGAATGAAGTCTGGCACTTAGTTCCTAGACCAAGTCATCAAAGAGTCATTGGCACTAAATGGGTATTCAGGAATAAGATGAATGAAGATGGTGAAGTCACCAGAAACAAAGCAAGATTAGTGGCCAAGGGTTACTGCCAAGAAGAAGGCATTGACTTTGATGAAACGTTTGCACCAGTAGCAATATTAGAGGCAATCAGACTCTTTCTTGCCTATGCTGCTCACAAAAATTTCACCGTCTATCAGATGGATGTGAAATCAGCTTTTCTCAATGGAGAATTGCAAGAAGAAGTTTACGTTGAACAACCACCTGGTTTTGAAGTCTATCAAGAAGAAGACAAGGTGTATCGTCTGAAGAAACCCCTCTATGGACTGAAACAGGCTCCAAGAGCATGGTATGATACCTTATCTGATTTTCTTTTAATTCAAGGATTTCGCAAAGGTAAAGTTGACAAGACATTGTTCACCATTGAATGGGAAGAACATATTTTGCTTGTGCAAATTTATGTGGACGATATTATTTTTGGTTCAACTAACCAACAGATGTGTGACAAGTTCTCAAAGCTGATGCAGAACAAGTTTGAAATGAGCATTATGGGAGAACTCAATTATTTTCTTGGTTTGCAAGTAAGATAGTTGCCTGATGGAATTTTCATCACCCAAGCAAAATACACAAAGGATTTGTTCAAGAAGTTTGGTATGGAAACTAGCTCCACTGCTACTATTCCAATGTCTACAAGTCTTCGCTTGGATAAAGATGAAGATGGCAAATCAGTGGACATAACCAAATACAGAGGCATTATTGGGTCACTGTTGTATCTAACAGCTAGCAGACCTGATATTATGTACTCAGTTGGGGTCTGTGCAAGATTCCAATCAAATCCCAAGGAATCTCATCTCCTAGCAGCCAAAAGAATACTGAAATATATTAAAGGCACTCAAGATTTGGGATTGTGGTATCCTAGAGAATCTGGATTTGAGCTTATTGGATATTCAGATTCTGACCTTGCTGGCTGCAAGATTGATAGAAAAAGCACAACAGGTGCCTGTCAATTCTTAGGTAGTCGTCTGATCTTATGGATGAGTAAGAAACAGACTTCAGTATCCATATCTACTGCTGAAGCTGAATACATAGCTGCTGGAGCTTGCTGTGCACAAATCTTATGGTTGAAGCATCAACTAGAAGACTACAATATCAAAATCAGTGGAATACCAATCTACTGTGACAATACAAGTGCAATCAGTCTTACTCAGAATACTACAAGTCATTCAAGGACGAAGCATATTGAGATCAAGCATCACTTTATTAGAGATCATGTGGAGAAAGGAAATGTCATAATAGAATATGTGTTTACTGAAAATCTAATTGCTGACATCTTCACAAAACCTTTAAGTGAGACAAGGTTTTCAACTCTAAGAGCTGAACTAGGTTTATTGAAATTGGATGCATAAGCTGAGGGGGAACTTATCAGAAGACTAGAGTTCAACAGCTTACTCATCTTATTTATCTTCAAGGATTAACTCTCAACAGACTAGTTAACTTATGAATTCTTAAAGTCAGGGGGAACGTGTAAGACTAGCGGTACTTCTGATTAAAAGATGAAATTTGTTAATGACAGTTAGTTGAAGTTATGTTTTCAATAGAAGATTAAAGTTTTGAAGATTGAAGACTTATTATCTAGCTGGATTGACAAACAGCTAAGGAAGGTTATCAGTTATTGGCTTTCACTGATAATAGCTATGTTATCAGGACAGCAGTCAATCAGATAAGTATTTATTTTACTCATCTGATCGCTTGTATAAAAGCTTACTGTTTAAAACGTTTTATCTTAAAAACACGCTTTTAGAAGTGACAGAAGGGCGGTACAAATTCCCGCTCCTTATTTAATGCGATTTGAATTTGAAAGGTCGTAACTGACACCGCACGATCAGCACTGACAAGAAACAGATCTAACGGTTAGCTTGTATCACGGAAACCGAAATACCCTAACTCTATAAATCCCAATCTGATCAGCCGTGTAGTTCTTTACGCACCCTAAAATTTCAAAAGCACTTGTGAGAAAATACTTGCAATTTTTCTGCAAAAATTCTTCTTGTTCTCTCTACTTTTAACAGATTCGAAATGGCCGCTGAAGGTATGTTCCTCGTTTATGAGTCCTACTACCAATCTGGTACGGATCTAATGAAGGAACTGTTGGAAAAATTCAAATCTGCTTCGTTGGTGAACTTTATGGAGTATAATGAGGGAGTGATCTGGACTGATCAAGTAATGGAGTACTACAAGACCGCAAAAGTTGATTACAGCACACTGGAGATTAAGGCTACAGTGGGAGGTAAATCCATAGTCATTACTCCGGCTGTTCTTCATGAAACTTTTGGGCTTCCTAACAGTGGACGACATGACGTCACTGTACTGATGGAAGACAAGCACCAACAATTCTGGGCGATCTGCGCCAAAGAAGGAGAGATGTTGTCTGGAAACATCAAGAAGAGACAACTGAAGGATGAATATCAGCGGATGGCTGATATGGTCTCGAAGTTGATCGAAAATTGTACTTTTTCTCTGGATGCTGTTACCATGAAAAGGTTCAGCATCATGGCCGCCGTTTATTATGGGCTGGAAGTCACTGGTCCGTCATAGTTTGGTATATTTTGGCTGGTTTTCATGAAGTGAAGAAAGGAAAGACACCTCAACACAACCACAGAATCACACTCAGTTATCTGTTGTCCAAACTGGGATGTGTTATGACGAATGGTAAGGAGGTCCACAAGTCCAAGGCAATGTCCAAATACTTGCCTGTTCTTAAGAGAAAGGCTGATGAGCCTGAAGAAGATGAAGACGAGGAACAAAAGGATGTTCCTGCCAAAAGGCCAAGGAGATTGGTCAAAACAGCTGAGTTAGCTGTTGAGACACAAAAGAAGAAGGCTACTGAAAAGCCTAAGGAAAAGACTCCCAAGAAAATGAAGAAAGTGGAGAATGCTGAAGCCAACAAGGTTGTTGACCTAACCACTACTGATGACAGGAATGCATCCCTTGCATCATCTTCAAGGACACCATCTGATCAAGCTCCTGCTGGGAATGTTTCTCACAGGACAAGAAGTCAACAAAAAGATACTGCTGCTTCAAGACTCATTCAGGGTTTATCAAAGAAATCTGCAAGGAAGCAGATGACATTCATAGAAGAGCCTACTGAGTTGGAAAACTTAGTAAGACAAAGTCCTGTATCTGCTGAAAAACCTGTTGAAGCTGTTGAGGCTTCTATTGCTGACAAAGCTGATGCGCAACAGTTGACTCAAGCTACACCAACAGTTGAGGCTGCCCAACCTCAGGATGATCCAGATGTCATGATCATCCATCCTATTGCTGCTGCACCTATCTCA
This sequence comes from Penstemon barbatus, assembly GCA_003313485.2. Taxonomy (NCBI): domain Eukaryota; kingdom Viridiplantae; phylum Streptophyta; class Magnoliopsida; order Lamiales; family Plantaginaceae; genus Penstemon; species Penstemon barbatus. Next base: position 14,721,414 of record CM064880.1, read on the forward strand.
TCTGCTGGTCCAGCTGATAAAGGAAAGAGAAAGATCGTGATTAAAAGGAAGAAGATCTCCAAAGCTGATAAGAGAAAAAGGGAAGAAGCTGAACAGAGAAAACATGATGAGATGGAGGAGAAGAAGGCACTTGAATTGAGCAAAATTCAAGAAGCAAAGGATGAGGCAAGACGAAAAATGTCTGAGGCAGAAAGAAAAGCTGCTGAAGATGCTGAAATGGCTGTGGTCATTGAGCTAAGCAAGACTGATGCCTATGGACCTGTCCATGGAGGAGGCATAAAGATAAACGAGGCTGATGATGAAGACAAACCTAGAAAGCCTAAAATGCCTGCTGGAGAGGCCAAGTCTAAGGAAAACTTTGAAATCAGAAGAGCCTTCAACATTGTATATGCTGATAAAGAACTCTTCAAGAAATTTGAGAAGTCCTTAGCTTATTATGATCAGAAGCTAATGTTAAAGACGCTGTTCACTCAAGAGAAGCATAGGTACATCAGATGGAGAGATAACAGGCTGAACAGGTCTATAACAGAACTTCAAAATTTGAAGGAGTTAGCTGCTGAAGAACAATGGGTTCTGAACTGGCTGAAGACAGACCCTATTCAGAAGGCCTTAGATCCTCATCATGTCAGAGATGCTATGCATCTTTATGCAAGGGAGTATGCCCTAGAGGAGGCCAAGAAAATTCAGAACTCCTTACCTGCTAAAAGATGGAAGTCTGACAACGCTGAAGAAAGGGCACTAAACATTGCTACGATGACCGCCTTAAAGAGATGGGCAGAAAGGTCAAGGTATCAGCAGGGATGTTCAAATGACATGCCCCAGATGCCAAGTATTCAGCATGTAATTTTTGGCAAGGAAGTACAGGAGTATAGTGAAGTGCCCAAGGGAAATAATGCCTTTGTGAACCCTTGGATCATTGTTAGGCAGATACGTCAAACAACCTGCTTCAATGATGATGGCACGATCACTGATCTGTTTTATGATGATGTCACTGATGAACACAAGAAAGCTGACAAGACCTTAGCTGTTGAGTGGAATGCTAAGGATTCTGAAGATCATCAGGAGACTGGAATATGTCCCTGTCCACCAGGAGACTGAAGAAAAGGAAGCTGTTGCTTCTGCTTCATCAGGTGATGAACACTCATCACTGATGGAAGCTTTCCAGATGCTAATGGAAAATTCAGTAAAGGAACTGGAAGAGAAGCACATCCAGCAGCTGACAAAGTTGAAAGAGGAGCTGAAGGTAGAACTCAAAGCAGAGTTGGCAGAGTTCAACAAACTTCAGCTGGAAACTATCCAACAGTCAACTGAGAAGATCATCAAATCTGAAATTGATAGTTTTCCTATACCTCAAGACAACTCTTTGCAGTTAGTGCACAGCCTTACTGATATGAACAGAAATGTTGAGGATGTGAAGGCTGATGTAAATCACCTGCATACTGCCTTACAAAGAGCTGAGCACAAGATAGCTGACTTAACTGCAACCTTCATCAAAGTTAGTGAAGAAGAGAAGGAAGTTAATCTTGGGATGTTGCAAGAAGTCTCAAACGCTGAGAAGGAGTTACACAATGAACTTGCAACAATGCAACTTAATATTGACTACTTCAATGATCAAACTGACAACATCAGTACCACTCTTCATCACTGAACAACAAGTCATGATGTAGTAAATCAGAACCTGAAGACTTTATGTGCTGCAATGAAGGTTCCTACTGTTGCACTCAACCCTGCTGCTCAACCTCAAGATGTCATCAAGTCTGATGATGACAAAAGGGGGGAAGATAAAGGGGAATAATCAACTAAGGAAGTTATTGCTGATGCTGAAGTATTGGCTGAAGAAACTACTGAAAAGACCAAGACTGCTGAGAATGCTGAGACCAAGACTACTGAAACAGTTGGAAAGGTACAAGATGAAGAGAAGTCTGAAGAAGAGACTAAGGACCAAGTCAAAACTGATGAAGTATTGGCTGAAACGAAAGACTCTGCTGAAGATCAAACAGAGCCGTTGACCAAGTACAAGAATACTGAATCAGCCAGAAAGGCAATGGAGCTACTAAAGGAGCAGCAACTCAAAGAAAAGATGGATGCTGCCAAATCAAACATACTTTTAAAAGATGAATCTGATGAAGATGAAGATGAAGAAGAAGATGATGAAGAATCATCTTATGAGTATGAAGAAGTGCTTGAAGGATCTGATGAAGAAGCTGATAGTTAGAACTTATAAATCCGTTGTAATCAGTTCACTTTATCTATTCTTCAGACATCTCATCTGATAAACTTGTACTTGCAATATTTTCTCTATCAAATAAAATGTCAAGTTTAATCCAACACATATTTTCTATCTCAGAAAATTTTGAGGATCACAATCTTTAGCTTAGGTATTAACAGGTACTTGGCTGAAGTTTTGTCATCATCAAAAAGGGGGAAATTGTTGGATAAGGATGAAGATGAAGGCACTGAAGACAAATTTATAAGGAAGGTTTTGATGCATTCAAAAACTTCAAAATCCGCTAAGTATGGATTAACTTAGCTGATGGTCCCTTATGAAGAATTTTTGACTAAGTAAAGAAGACATCAGAAGAGTCAAAAATCAAGGTCCAAAGACTGCTGATCCGCTGAAGGAAAATTATCAGACTGATGAAGATCAGCCGACTCAAATCAGATTTGTTCAAGTTTGAGATCAGCTTTGTTCGTCATCAGACTTGGACTTCCGTTAGCCAAGTGGAAAGGATCATAAAGTCTTCCCAACGGTAATAAATGCCCCTGGAAGTAATAAATGCTGAAGTACAAGGATATTAAAGACAAATGATTGAAGAAATGCTTCGCATCAGCTGGGTGCATTTAATGCTGCCTGCAGAAAAGTACTGTTGATAGTACGGACAGACTGCAAAAGAGCCGTTCGCGGAAATTAAGGACCAGTACTCGAGGAATTTGAATCCTGTCTCTATTCAACGGACATTTTTCAAACCTCAAGTATAAATAGCTGAAAGAGACGAAGAGAAGACACACAACAACACAATCTCTGAGAAATTTTCGAAGCAGAACTCTTTAAGTCTCAAGAACAGCTCACTCATCAGCTTAGTCATTTGTTGACGAAAAGCTAGTTGAAGAACAAAGCTAAACACATCTTCTGAGTGAATTTGTAAAACTGAGTGTTGTGAGAAGTAGATATCCATCTTTGTGAGTGATATTACTTCAGAGAGTAGGATTTCTTTGTGATTTCTTACTGCGCACTTACGGCCTGTTCATTTGTTGTTGGGCGTAAGCAGAGTGTACTGGTTACTTTGTGTTTCTAGTATAACCCAAGATCTTTGTGACTTGGAAGAGTGGACTAAAGGATATTTACATCCATATAACCACTATAAAAATTACTTGTGTTTTTACTTGCATTTTTACTTTCATATTTCAAGACTGCATAAAACACTTTACTTAACTGTTTGAAAAAGATTTAAAAGGAGTTTATAAAACTGGGGAAACATTTTTCAAACTACTGAGGATACTTGTGAAAAACACTTTGAAAATCCGTTGCAAGTACTCTAAGTATTAAAACTGATTTTGACAAAATCAGCTAAGTAACTATCAGTTTAGTAGTTTACGAAGCTGTTCAAAGATTTGTTCGCGATCAGTCGAGGAACCTACTGTTGATAACAGCTTAGTCTGTTTAAGTTAACAAAAAAGTTTTAAAGTTAAAAATTGCAAAAAGAATAGAGGTCTATTCACCCCCCCTCTAGACTTCATCTGACCACTTGGGACCAACATATATAATTAATTTTCATCATAATTAATTATTACCATAATCAATTTTAGTAAAATTAATTCTCCTATAATTGCTTTTGGAATCGCTAGGCCAAACTCACCCTTAATGAATTAGAGTCAAATTAGCGGATAACCTTTATTTTTTCCTTTTTCTTTGTCTACTTCTTGTTGGATTTATTTATTAATTTTAATCTACTTAAGTATGAAATGTGATTAATGTTATTTATTAAGATTGATAATGCCATTGTTGACAGGGAACAAACTAGAGAGTTTTGGTTGGAGGGGCAAATTTTTTTTCTAATAACAAACTCGATAAATTTTATATGTTGTGATAAAATGACAACTAGACGATAACAAAGTAACATTGTATTTTTATCCAATAAAAGGTGAAAAAATAAACTAGTAAAAAAATGTTATAATATAGATTTTTAATTTTTTATCAGAACTATAGCTATCTACTATTTCTATCCCGTATCTTTTCGAGCTAGCACATTTGGTGCCACAACTTTAAAATTGGTGGCAATTTTGGTGCCATTGAGACCTGCAAGTGGAAGATTTCGGGCCAATTTTAGAATTAGGCCTTAATTGGCATAAAAATTATCACCGATGTTGAAATTGCTACATCAAATGTGCCAACACAAAAACATACGTATAGAGCACAAACGCCAACGAGCTATTAATATGACACAAAAAATGCATAATCCCATCCGTATGTATCTAGAAGATTACTTCAGCTCGTTGAACCTATTATACACAAGTAAGAGCTTGTAATTCATTGTTTGTTAGCTTTCATTATTAAACTAACTTAACTGAGAGAGATTCTGCATCTTGTTAATTTGTTTAATTTTTTTTTTTTTTTCATTTTATAGGCTTCCTTTTCTTGGCAACATTACCTACTATATATGAACGATATCAATAATTAGATTAGCATAACATAAATTCTAACTCCAAGACTTAATTTGAATCATTATAAAGTTAATTACCTATCATGTCAGGCTATATGGATTCCTGGTTTTTTGTTAGGGTACAATCCGGTACATGGATTCTTGTTAGGGTACATAAACGCTCTTTTCGTACAACATTATTAGGTTTGTTCTAATGATTTAAATCTTTGATCCTACGAAAAGCTAGGAATCATTGCAAATCGCATATAGGCTACACAAATTACAATTTAGAACGCTTAAAAAATTGTATTAACATCAAATTATGAAATTAATGAGAACAAAATAGAAAATATATTTCAATATGGTGGGGTTGTGGACCTATATAAATAATCAACTTTTTTGTAATAAAAGCATGAGCGCAACTAAGTAGCTAACCCGGTCTGACAAAGAAATTGAATTTGATGTTGAATTTAGGAGGGGTAGAACCGTAGAAGTGGTTGGAGAAATTATAACAAAGTTATCAGTAATTTAGTGAATTTAAATTTATTCACCTACCTAACATCAAATAAATAAATAACATTGGCGCATAAAAATTACAAATTATTGTAATTTTAAAAAATACAAAATGCTAGTCCTCACCCATCCACCCCAACATTGAACCCAGGTCATTAGTGGCCTGGAACGGGCGAACCCAGAACAAGTTAAGTTGCAGTGCGGTGGGGTAGGGTGGTGGGTTAAAGGGGTTGATTGGGTGAGGACTAGATTTTTGTATTTCTTTTAATTATTATAATGAGATATAAAATTAATTAAATAGGATTATTAATATTTAATTTAAAAAGATTTCTTTTTTGAATTTATATAAAATATTATTGTTGGGATTCTTACGGGGAAATGAGCTTTAAGCAGCGGAAATAAAAAAAATTTAGGCTTCCCTTGGGAAACTTGCCAGGATACAATCCGGTGTATATTTAAACTAATATTAAACAAGTTTAATAATCACAATATTTAGTTATACCTGCTTTCTAGCAAATCAAAGCCAAACTCTGATATGTAGAAAATCCTCGGAGACGCGAACTCGACTTCTTTCAATTTTTACTCTCAGTCCCAAGCTTTTACATAGCGCCCCACATGTTGCGCCTTTATGGTTCAGTACACCACATACACACGAAAACCTTGAGATCTCTTATCGGCTAGAACACAGAAGAAATCAAGATACGAAACTCGAGAAGATCGACTTCTGTCATGGGTAGGGGCGGCGGCTAGGGCTTAGGAAAGAGAGAGAGGGTTTTTCTTTTTCTTGCTTTTGAAAAGTTATACAAAGTGTGTACTTAGTATTATGTCTTTTTTTTTTTTTCAAGACTTAATGAGACTTATTTATAGATCTTATAATCCTAGCACTACTAGGATTTCTAACAAGATCTAACTTCTAAATGGGCTAAGCCTTTTAATTAATGCAAGACTTCATTAAACGGTCTTATCTTTTAATTAGTATTGGGCCCATCTAAATCTCCAAGATTAGTTGGCCCACTAATTAAAAATCCATTTATCCTAATAATTAAATTGGACTCCTAGCCCAATTAATTAATTTCCATTAATCTTTATTAAACTCCAAGTTTAATTAAATCTTATCTCTCCTCAATTAATAAAATCTAATTTAATTAATTATTCTTATTAAATTAATAGCCTATTTAATTTGACATTTTGATTCAACCCAATCGGATCGGATTGTCGCGCCCAAATGGTTTAACCCAGTCGAGTCCAATAATTATTTAGTCCTTTTCAGGTACTTCAGAATAAACTTTACGGCTATCTAGTGTTGCTCTTCTGGGTCAGACAAATAGTGGCCATTTACGCTCTGAGCGTACGCTATGTCTGGTCTTGTATATAACATACCATATTATGTTTCCTATCGCAGAGGCATGTGGTATCTTAGACATCTTGATTCTCTCCTCAGAGGCCTTTGGGACCATAGACTCAGAGAGAGCAATGTCATGTCTCATCGGAAGCAATTCTCTCTTCAATTCTTTCATACTAAATGTCTTCAATATTTTATCTATATATGTACTTTAATTGGGAGAAGCCCAACAGTCTTTTCGATCTATCCATGTAGATCCTTATACCCAGTACAAATGATGCTTCTCCCAAATCCTTCATTGAGAATTGTGTAGAAAATCATGCTTTCGTTTCTGATAACAATTTTGCATCATGTCCAATGAGCAGAATTTTATCAACATAAAGCATAAAAATTCAACTGTACTCCCACTAACTTTCTTGTACACATACTGCTCGAACACGTTTTCGATGAATCTAACGGTTTGGATTATATCATCAAAATGTATGTTCCAACTTCAGAAAGCTTGCTTAAGTCCATATATGGACCTTAGGAGTTTGCACACTTTGTGCTCACCTCCCTTAGATGTATATCATTATTGGTTGCTTCATGTAGTTCCCCTTATCAATGTTTCCATTGAAAAGCGGTCTTTATATTCTTCTGCCATATCTTGTAGCTAATACTAAGCAACTATGACCAACAATATCTGAATGGATTTGGGCATCGCTACATGCAAAATTTCATCAAAGTCAATACTAGACATTTGAGTGTATCATTTCGCAACTTGTCGTGCCTTATAGGTAATAACCTCTTCGTTCACTCCAAGCTTTCGCTTATGGATCCACTTGCAACCCAAGGGGGCTACTCCCACTGATGGATCCACTAAGGTACAAACCTTGATAGAGTGCATGGAGTCCATTTCAGATTCCATAGCTTTGTGCTACCTTCCCAAATCTATGTCTTGCATAGCTTCTTCGTAGGTCATTGGATTAGTCGCAGACTATCCAATTTCATGCAACAAACTGTAATACCTCTCGGGTTACCTACGTTATCTTTCAAACCTCGAAGTTCATGTGTACTAGTTGGTCCAACAAGAAATCCTTCTCCAAGAAATTAGTTTTCCTTGAGATAAATGTTGTTTGTCTTACAAGACCAAAGAACTAGTATACTTTTGAGGATTTTGGATACTCCACGAGTTGCATAAGATGAATTTTATTTCTAGCTTATCTCCCACTGGCTTATTCACATAAGCGGGAGACCCCATATTACCAAAACTCATATCACTTGATATGTTTTGGAACTGGCTTCATTGATACTTAGCTCAGTATCTTCGATTTTCTCCATCAAGTTTTATTTGATTGAATAAGGAATTTTATGTAAGATTTCTTAATGAGCATTTATATGTCCAAAATGCTCGACAACTTGCAATGTTTCGAGCGGGTCTTACATTTCGATAATCTAATTCTCTATTAAATAATCAATGGCATATTTGCCAATGCATGTTCGATTTTGAATCGATCCAAATCTCTTACATGATTTCATTGATTAGGCTCTCTTCTTTATTCCAAAAATAATCCGGAATTGTACTTCACAACGTACTTTTACCCATGAGGGTACAAGAGACGCCTTATCTCCCACTAATGCTTTGGTGTTTCTACACACTTTTAAATGGATTAAATCCATTGCAATTGTTCATCTCTCTTGGTTGTCTAGCAACCAACTACTAAATTTAATCTCCTTTTAAGCAAGATTCAAAAGTCGGTTACTAGTTCTAGCATCCCAGTCAAGCTCGACCTAGTCGAGCTCAATCTTTTGAATCTTTAATTTGGAAATTTGTTTTAGTGCTCGCGTATTGCCTTTCGGTTATACAACGACTCAAGTGTGTGGAATCTTGATTATTTATATTTTATTGACTATGCATATTATATTTAGACGTTACATGAGTATTCACACACATTTTCTTATTTATACCTTTTGAATATAAATCTTATTGTGCATCCAGTTCCAACCATTATAGAACTATCGCATCCCTTAAGACAAGGGATGGTGTAAGCAAATTTTAACGATCTAAATAATTCATGGCTTTAGATGCATTCAATGCATCAATGAGTACTTCATCGGGCGTCCAACACCCTTATGCATTACTTGACCATAAGGTTAAGTTCGATAAAATTTAATCATCCCTTACGGGATGAGTAGATTCAGTTCCTTCTTACTCTCTTTCGCTTGATCTTAATAGGACTGCAGTTTGCAACCCTCATAACATGTATATGTTGAAAATGCGGACATGCCAAAACTGTTTAATGAAATATTGATATATTTGGATAAAATAAAAAAGGGTATTATTGTATTTTTTTATATCTCAAATTTGTTTGCTTAAACAAAATTTTATATCCTCGTTATGCCTATTAATATGTAACTTTTTTATTGTTTTAAATTGATTCCGACGTATTCAATTCATAAAAAACAATAATAACTTCCAGTATTTCAAATAAAAAATCTAAGGGCATGTTTTTTTTTTTGTTTGAAAAGTAGTTTGAGAGAGTAGTAGAAGCTTGTGAGATAATCTCAATTTGCGTATTGTTGTTTGTTTAGATTTTGATTGTTGTTTATTTGGATTTTGATTGGGTGTTTTGAGAGATAAAGTAGTTGTAGAAACTATCTTCTTCTCTATTAAATATGCTCCAAGACAAAATTAATCTATAAATAACCTATCTTCTTCTCTATTAAATCACATCACATTAGAAACTATGAGCTATTAATTACCCAATTTTACACACACAACTTATTCATTAGAGAAAAACCATAAGCAGCTCAAAAAACTCTTCTCTAGCTCTATTGGCTGCAAAATGGACGAAGATGTACAGATATTAGAACAAAAATAAACAGTCTGAACGTATTCAGCCCAATCTATTATTGAACATAAAATAGAAAAACCTAAAAAAACAAAATTAGATTTAAAAGAAGGACAACATTTGAATAAATCAATATTTAAAAGATTAAAAAAAATAAAGAATGTTACTTATCACAGATTATTTACCCAAGAAATACATATGGATATAAAGAGTACTTGAGGAACTATTGAAATTCCCTTAATAGATAGTAAGCAAATATCATCTAGAATAAAAAAAAAAAATCGTAATAAAGAAGATATAGACAAAACTAGATACATACAGATTGTTACTATACAAGTATTAATTAAATCTACTTTTACAGAAGGAATAGATTCACCAATAGCTGTAATTGATTATAACGGATAAATTAAAGAAACTAAAGATTCAGCCTAGGAATAACAATGGGAAGTTTGGCTTGTAAAACTTTAAATTTAATTTCGGAGATAAATATGCAATTTCATTATCAACAAAGAATTTAGATAATAGTATTTGTGTAGGATATAAATTTGTTCGAAAAGAATTAATGAAAGAAGGAGATCAACCGTTTAGTTTAACATATATGGTTGAATATGCATTAACAAACAGTCGTCATAGTATACATTTTTTAGATTAGGAATCAATTTATTTAGGCAAATTGTTTGAAAGAATATATAGCTCAAATAAACAAATTACCTATGAGAGAAATAACATTAGGAGAAACTAGTAATCCAATTAAAAAAACAGTCTCATTCAGACTACCTTATGTAAAAAATTACTACTAGAAAAACCTAGAAAGTCTATGAAAGAAAAAAAATGAATATACAAAACTGAAAAAAGAAGTATTAGATTTAAGCAAATTCTTAAAAGAAAAATTATGAATAATAATCTTGAAAATAAGTGCAAAGAAATATCAAATTTAATTAAATATTACAAAGAATATTAGAATATTTAGGAACAACATCTATTAGTACTAAAATGTATAAAATGAGTAAAGAAATTACTGAAAAAAGAATAAAAGAAACGAGAAATTCATGTACAATATGTAATCATCCGAAAGAACAAATATCCGCTGCCTCTGACCAATTTTGGGTATCAGAGCCAAGTAACAAACCATAATTAGAATTAAAGGATACTAAAATGTAAACTGAAAAAATAAGATGTCAGGCCAGATTTTGGTGAATGTCAGTTTTTCAAATTAAACTTTTCAAAAGGCCATTTTTAAAATTCACTCAATAATTTACCAGTGCCTTTGATTATCTGTAGCTTCCTCATATTTGATAAATCGAAAAAAACTTGAATTGTTTGGAGCGAATATTTTGTTAATTATTGCTAAGTGTTACGAAATACTTCGAAAATCTTGCATATAGATATAGTTCTAAAAATTATTAGTTGTTATCTTGAGCTGCTTGTTTAATTGCTTGCTTTAATATACAATAATCTATTCACATGTGTAAATAAAGCAGATTCAAATATTTAATAGGTCCTCTTATTTGTTCACACTTTCAGGGGAGGGACAAATTAGTAGTACAACATTATGTTAAGAGTGAATAGCAAATTAATTTCCTATGTTGTTTTAAATAAGTTATTTAACTCCCTGTGACAAATAAAAAGGTGAAATAGCTTCCTGTGATATCCTAAATAAACAATTTAACTCCCCGTAATAAGAAAAAGAACAAAATAAAGAAGCACATTGGCTCCCTCTAAATTGCTCATTATTCATATCACGGGGAGGTTACTCATTGTTTTATTTTACAGGGAGGCAAATTGCTTATTGTTTCATTTTATATGGAGTTAAATTACCTATTTTTATTTCACAGAGAGGTAAATTGTCTATTATACATATCACGTTTAGTTAACTTGCAGAAAACTCATGTTAATTATGAGCCTAGTTGAATGCGAATAATTTGAGTTTCCAATGAACTCTAGGTATCAATATTATAATGTCAAATCATGAGTTGATTTTAAGAATGAAGAAAATATTATTAAGTGTGGCATATAGGAACCAAAGATGGCGAGTGCAACTTAAAATTATACTACATGATATGAGTAGAATAGAAAAGTCATGTTTACAACAGAAAGACACTTTTCAGTTTTTAGTTGCCATTAGTTATGATCATATCCCTTTGTGAGTTCAGATTTGATAACTTTCAGCCTATTTAGAACATCTTTCATATCAAGTCTCTCCGCAGGTATATCTGCAGTGCATTCTAGAGCTAGTCCAATAATAGACATCCAACTCTTCCAATGTGTCAGACTGATGGTTCTTTCGTCTTCTTTCAATAAATCAGCATCAATTATCTGCATTATATAATTGGGAAATGATTTAGACACCCATCTTCTCATAGTTAATTCTCCAGAAAACATCTCATTTGTCGGGCTTTTCCTTGTAAACATTTCCATCAACAAAATCCCAAAGCTATAAGCATCCACCATTGTCGTGACTAATCCTGCTGATCCGTACTCTACAAAATTGGAAAGTGTGATCAATATCAAAGATACATGAATGGTTGTTGAAAGGGACTAAGTTAATTGAGCAAAATTGAAACGCTTAGATTGTATTCACTAAAGCTATATTCAAAGAACATAAATTGTACTTGTGTATTGATATAACTAGAGCGAATAACTTACCTGGTGCCATGTACCCGATGGTACCCAGTGTCCTGGTTTGAGGCTTCACCTGGTCTTCCATCAATAGCTTGGAAATGCCAAAGTCACTTACACGTACAATCATATCTTCGTCTAAGAGGATATAATTGGGTTTTATGTCACAATGGACAATAGGATATAAATAATCTTGATGTAGATACTTTAGTGCAAATGCTACATCTATCATTATCCCCAATCTTTGACCAATATTTGAACGGGAATAGGGAGAGTGGAGCCACTTTTCAAGATTCCAATTAGGCATATGTTCCATCACCAAAGCCCTAAAGTCTGAGTTAGAACAACTAGTGATAACCTTCACGAGATTTTTGTGACGAACATTGTGCATTATCTTGCACTCTGTGTCAAAACTCTTACATGCACTTTCCGCGTCTAAATTGAAAACCTTAACAGCAGCAATCAACTTATCAGAAAACAACCCCTTGTAAACCAAGGCAAGGCCACCCTCCCAATCAAATTTTTCTCATCAAAGTTGCTTGTGGCATGAACGATTTCTGAATATGAGATCCTTTCATGTGCTAAGTGAAGAGGCGTATTTAACAATGGTGAAAATGATGATGCTGCCCTTCGATGCCTCGTAAATGTGATTACAAGAGTGATTGCAACAATTATTATGGCTATTGATGGAAGTGTATATCTTAAAACTATGTTGTTTACTAATGGCTTGTGCTCATTCTTTTTACAAACCTCGACTTCGAATCGAGAAGCTCCACATAAGCCCTTGTTGTCTACGAAGAAATCTGTTGTGAATTTTCTGAATGGACCTCCATCTGGAATTTCCCCACTAAGCTTACTGAACGAAACATTGAAGTACCTAAGATTTGCAAGGCTCTCAAATGATGGGGGAATTGAACCAGAGATATTGTTGTGAGATATGTCTAAATGTTCCAATGCCTTCCAGGAATCAAAAGATCGAGTTATTTGGCCATCTAACTTGTTATTTGATAAATCAAGATAAACTAGAAACTGAAGTTGCTCGATAGAACTTGGAATGCCGCCAGAAAATTGGTTCTTAGATAAACTTATCTCCATTGCACTCTTCATATTACCAATTTCTGGAGGTATGGGACCGTCAAATAAGTTGTTATTCAAATCTATCTTCTGAATGAGTTTATTGGACCAAAAGTTTGTTGGAATGGAATTGAGAGCATTGTCCTCCAAATATATTTCTCGCAATGAAATAAGGTCTCCTAAATAGCTTGGTAGCTGCCCATATAACTTATTTCTTGATAAATTTAGATAATACAAGTTTTTCAGATCACAAAAGCTATGGGGAATGGAGTGATAGAAATAGTATCCTGCAAGCCAGCTGTATGGCGAGCATTTATTGTAATAAATAAGGAACTATTCAATTTCGATTAATAAATGCACTTTATTAAATGGTCAATTTTATCTTATGTAATAATTATCTACGCATAAGGATAGAAGTCCTTAGATCACAGGGCTATGGGACAACCCGTGGACTGATCTCTAAGGTCGTGATCTAGAACATATTCAAGAGTCGTAGAATCCAATCGAGATAGGACATCGTTGGATTCAGTTAGACTCTCACTGTTGTGTATACTCCGATGAACTGGAGAACGCTGGGGTCCACGAGCGTGACTGGGATAGTCGATACACATAAATGGGTGGCTTGCTGGGATGGCAAGTGCACTGAATACCCCAATTAGGAAATAACTCACCATGGAAGCGGTATTCGCATATCGGGGTTTAAGTTATTCCAATTTGCAATAGTATACGAGGAACGATCCCTAACTACTTGAGGTGATAGGGTTTATCTGGTGCGAGAACGTCTATACTTTGATATGAGTTCCGACTGACTGGAGTTCGCCAGAAAGTCTCCATGGACTCATATTGGGTATAGAGGAACTCGCATGCAGATTCATATCATCAACAAATGATCCATTGACCCGACTTGATAGGGTGGGAAATTCTCCTATGGATTTCTGTGAGAAATTAATTCTGGTAAAATCCTTGGCCAAGGTATCTGACACTTTATGTAAGTAGCTCATAAAGATTAAGCCAAAGAGAATTTATTTCGAGACCAGAATACATAAGGTCAAGACAAAATAAAAGGGAAACCGATGAAAGACCATACCCTTAAGTCTCGACTCGGAAATTGATCGATGGAGAGATTATGTCGTATATGGAAATTGTAAATGATAAAAGGTTCACTGAATTAATTCACCAGTGATTGGGCTCCATGGGCTTGTGGCTGGACATCGATCGTGGAGTGTGGGGGAATTTTCAAATTGGCAGGGGTGCTAATTTTGGAATGATCAATCGACAGAGCGTTCGATTGATTTAGAGTAAGTCTTGCTCGAATAATTAAATAATATTTAATTATAACCCACGGCCAATTATGTGGTGAACCTACGGGGGCATACACAATACACATAAAGCGAAATCAATGAAATAAGAACGACCCAGTCGACTGGGTCGACTGGGTGAATAATCGACTGGGTCGATTATAATGGGTGGGTCGACTGGGTCGACCCAATTGGAATTGGACCAGGATCATAAATTAAATTGAAATTTAATTTGTGAGTTAATTAATTAAGTTGGATTTAATTAATTAAAGGAATAATCAATTAATTGGACTTAGAGTCAAAATTAATTAATTGTGAGACTAGTTAATTAATTGGGCTATTTAATTGGAAGATTAAATAAAGCCTAGTCAAAATTAATTAACTGGGCCATGAATTAATTAGAAGACTTAGTCTTCTAATTAAAGAGGGCCATGGCCCATGTAGGAGAATGGAATCCTAGTCCTAATAGGACTAGGTTAGGGAGATAACTATAAGTAGGTAACTTGTAGTTATTTTTCACACAACTCAATAAACAAAATTTGAGCAGAGCAAAAATTCTCTCCCCTCTCTCAGTGTAATCGGCCGAACCCCCTCTTCCCTGTGGAAGAATTTTTCGTTTTCGATTTTGTTCCTAAATCGTTCCTAAGTCCTAGATCTTAATATATCTTGTGTTCTAGTCGATCAAGATATATTATTTTTCGTGATATTGTGGTGTATCAACTCGTAGAGGCGCAACACGTGGGGCGCTCTTGGAAAAGCTTGGATCGATTTACTGGAGGAGAAATCAGAGTTCAATTAGCCAACTTGGATTTGCAAGGAGACAGGTATAACGTGTAAATTGTTTATACCGTCGTTTAAATTAATGTTCATGTATATACACCTAGGGTAGTATCCTGGCAAGATTCTGTAAGAGGTCCTAAAATTTTTATATTCCGCTGTGCCTAGGGCTGTTTATCTTACTGAATCCCAACATGGAGCCCTGTAGCTTATTGTTATAGATATCTAATCTCTGCAAGCTCCTTAACTTCCCCAAACTATCTGGAATTACTCCATACAAGTAATTACCTCCAAGTCCTAACCACAACAAGTTGCAGCTGCTCATATTACACTTTGTCAACGGAGTAAGAAAATCTTGTTCAGTTGTTGATAGATCATTTGTGAATTGATTTTCATCCAATCTTAGATATTGGAGTTCTTGTAAGTTCCCAAGAGTAATTGGTATGTGTCCACTTAACAAGTTTTGTCCAATTTCAAGGCGACTGAGTTTTGAGAGATTTGAGATGGATTCAGGAATCCTCCCACTAAACCGATTCACCCCAAGTTGGAGGCATGAAGGATGTGGAAACCCTTCGCCCATGGAGAATGGAAGATTGCCAGATAGTTCATTATCTATAAGATCAATCAATTCTAGTTTTGAGAGATTGAAAATGGATTGTGGTACGTCCCCATCTAACTTATTTCCCACAAGGTTTAACTCTGTTAAGTTGGATAGACGTCCCATCTCTGAAGGAACTTCCCCATGAAAACTATTTGAAGACAGGTCGAATATCTCCAAATTTGACATATTGGTGACTGAGGTAGTGTTGGATAAAGATGAAGATGAAGTACACTAAAAGTTCATTTAGTGAAGGGAGGTTTTGATGATTTCCAAAACTTCAAATCTGCTAAGTAAAAGACAACTTAGCTGATATCCCTTAGAAGAATCTTGACCAAGTAAAAAGACATATCAGACAGGTCAAAGTTTCAAGGTCCAGAAGACTACTGATCTACTGAAGGAAAGAAATCAAACTGGTGAAGATCAGCCGACTCGAATCAGATTTGTTCAACTTTGGGATCAGCTTTGTTCATCATCAGACTCGCGCTTTCATCAGCCAAGTGTAAAGATCAAGAAGTCGTCCCAACGGTAATAAATGCCACTGGAGTAATAAATGCTGAAGCCTAAGCTTATTAATGACAAATGATTGAGGAAAAGATTCGTATCAGCTTAGTGCATTTAATGCTGCCTGACAGAAAGTATAGTTCGCAGTACTGTCACTGTGCAGAGAGCCGTTCGCGGATTTTAAGGACCAGAAATCAACAGATTTGAATTTTGTCTCTCTTCAACGGACAAAATTCAAAGAGTGACTATAAATAGCTGAAGAGACGAAGAAAGAAGAAGACCCAACTTCTGAGAGATTGAATTCGAAGCAAAATATTTTCTAAGTCTCAAAAGCTCAAGAACAGCTCACTCATCTGCTGAAAGTCATTTGTTGACAGAAGCCGTTGAAGTTCAAGATAACATTTTCTGAGTGAATTTGCAAGAGAGAAAAGTTGTGAGAAGTAGATATCCTTCTTAGTGAGTGATATTACTTCGGAGAATAGGAGTTTGTTTGTGATTTCCTATTGTGAACTTGTGGTTGATCATTTGTTGTGAAGCACAAGCAGAGTGTACTAATTACTTTGTGTTTTTAGTATAACCCAAGATCTGTGTGACTTGGAAGAGTGGACTAAAGGATATTTAAATCCATATAACCACTATAAAAATCAGCTAAGTAATTATCAGATTAGTGGTCAACAAAGCTGTTCAAAGATTTGTTCACGATAAGCCTTGTAAACATATTGTTCGGTAACAACTTAGTCTATTTAAGTTTGAAGCAACAGTTTTAAAGTTAAAATTTGATTAAAATTTTCAGAGGTCTATTCACCCCCCCTCCTCTAGATCTCGTCTGACCACTTGGGACCAACAAGTGGTATCAGAGCAGGTGGTTCATTAGAATCAGCTGCCTGATCAACGAGCTTGATCCGAGTGTTTTTCAAAGGTTTTTAAACTTTTCAAAAGAGCATATTTTTGAAAAATTAAAATTTTTGAAAAATGGATTGTATCAGTCATGTTCCCCACATAGCTGGTATTAGCTTTGAAGACTGGATGATCAGAATGGAGATCTTCTTAGCCGCCTATAATGATAACATGTACACGTGTATCATCAAAGGTCCATTCAAATTCACCAAGACCATCAAGGTTGATGAAGTCGATATAACGGTGGAAAAAGATTTACATGAAATGACAGCCGAAGAAATAAAGCTGTTCAACCTGGACAAAGTTGGGCGATTTATCATGACCAAGGCCCTTGACAATGACAAATTTGACAAAGTCAAGCATTGCAAGACTGCCAAAGAAATGTGGGATAAGGTCCGTGATATGAGCGAAGGAAACGACGCTATCAAAGAGCATCAGCTAAGTGTTGCTCTGGAAAAGCTGGACAACTTCAAGATGAAGTCTGCGGAAACCATTGATCAGATGAATACAAGGTTTACAAGGACGCTGAATGAAGTTTTGAAGCTTGGAAAAACCTTCACTGATAAGGAGATAACCGTCAGAGTGTTGAAGGCTCTACCTCCTAAGTTCAACATGAAGGTGACAGACATGGAAGAGTCAAGAGACTTGGGAAAAATCTCACTTACCGAGCTGTTCTCAGTACTCAAGGCATACGAATATAAACTGCCAAGAATGGGTGTTGAAGAAACCTCTACTTCAAGTCCCACAGCTGCTCTGTTTGCTGCTGAAAATCCTAGAAGGCCAGCATATAAAATCAAAGACGTGGACTCATCTGATGAAGCCACAATACTCAACAAAAAGGTTTACACTGCTGGAGACGTTGCATTGCTGATTAATAATTTCAAGAAGTTCTACAAATGAAAAATGAAGAACAAATACAACAATGCTTTTACTTCTAACCCTACTTCTTCTTCTCAAGATAAAAATTCTTATAAATCTAAAATGATATGCTATAACTGCAGGAAATTGGGTCATTTCATCAGGGACTGCCCATATCCTAAAGCTGAAAAGTACACTGAAGAAGAAAAGAGAATCAGAAAGGAAAGAAAGCATCAGGAAGGCAAGGTGCTGGTGGCAGAAGCGAAAAAGCTAGCTGCTATCTACTCATCAGATTCGGATTCAGACACTTCTGATGAAGAGTCTTCTGATGAAGAGAGACCTGCTCTTCTCTGCCTGATGGCTAAGGAATCTGGTGGCTCTGAGGATGATAAGGTAACTCCTTTAGATAATGAATTATTTAATTTATTTGAACAAATGATGCTTAACAATACAAGTATTGCTGAAGCATTTACAAAGCTTAACGAAGAGATGATATTGCTAAGAGCGCAAAATAGTTCACTAAAACTTAAGGCTGAAAAGCCAAAAGAATCAGATGAATATAAACAGCTTAAGGAAGAAAATGAATCTTTGAAAGCTGAATGTGAAGTTCTTAAAGGAAAAATTATGGAACTTGAGAAAACCTTTGAGTCTCATGAAAAGTCATATGTTGCATTCACTCATATGTCTAGTAAACAGAAGACACCTTTAGATCAGGATAAGTTAGAACTGACAACAGTAAGGTCATCTTGTATGTTTAGACTACTAAACCTGCTTCACCTGAGAAAGTATTAAGGGAGACGAAAACTACTAAGGCTAAAAAGAGCAAAGAGACTAGTGCAGGAAAACAGACTGGTAAGTCCAAACAGAAGAGTTCTAGGAAGTCCTCTGATAAGACTAAAACCAATCAGACTAGTGATAAAACTAAGTCGTCTGTTAATGAGCAAGCATCTAGTAAACCAAAGAAGCATAAGAATAAGAAAAATCAAAATGCTTGGTATGGAAATGAGTCTTATTATGTGCAACCTGCTGCATATCCTCCTATGTATCATGCACCTCAATTTCCAACTTACTATGCACCATATCCTGCTCATTCAATGCATGCATATCCTGCTTATCATGCATCTTATTCTGCTTATGAAAATTATCCTTTTCATGCTGATTATCAACAACATGGCAAATCTGATGAACGTGATAAAGGCTAAGCTGTTCATGCTCCTGTTGCCTAAGAAGCCTAAGACATCAACATCTTGGGTTGTCAAAGGTGGAACTAATCCTTCAGGACCCTCTCAATAAGGGTACCTAAAACAATTTTATTTTGTTTTATAGGTTAGGATTAGGAGTAGGAGTAAAGTAGAGAAGACCTGGTACTTGGACAGTGGCTGTTCAAGACACATATGTGGAAACATACATGAGCTGACTGATGCTGTTGCTGTGGATGGTCCAAATGTGACGTTTGGAGACAGCAAGGAAGGCAATATTGTAGCAAATCGGAAGCTGATCAAAGGCAACATTGAGATATCTAACGTCTTTTATGTTAAAGGCCTCAAATACAATTTGCTGAGCATAAGTCAATTTTGCGACAAAGGATATTCAGTCATCTTCTCAACAGACAAGTGCTACGTTGTACAGATTGGTACTAAGAAGGTTATTTTATCTGGAAGACGACAAGGGAATGTCTACACAGTGGACTGGAATTCTGTTGACAAGAATTCAAGTGTTTGTTTGGTGGAATCAACACCAAGTGAAATCAGTTGGATGTGGCACAAAAGAATGAATCATGTGAATTTCAAGACCATCAACAGACTTATCAAGAATGACTTGGTAGAAGGAATTCCAAAGACAGTCATGAGCAAAGATAAGATGTAACGGCCCGACTCCGCGGGTCCGTCGGATAACGGTCGAATAGTTATTATTATTTTGAAAAAGAGTTAAAATATCGAAACCTTTAAAAATAATAATAAATTAAAATCGAGAATTAAAGATTTTAAGCGGAAGTGGTTTAAAACGATATAAGAACAATTTTGATTACTAAGTTTATAGCAGAAGTAATTAAAAGAAATTTTAGCGGATGACATGACATGGTGATACAACTTCTGGGACTCAAAAGAAATACAAGAAGATTAAGACTAATTTTTGATAAAATTAAAAATCATTTTCTATAGATATTCCCATTTTACAAAATTAGCTAAAATACCAAGATATTTAGCAAGATATAATAAAAATGAACTTAGACATTATAGGAGGTTTAAAATATGAGTTCAAACGAAAATCATAAAATCAAATAAGAATTTAAACAAAAGTTCAACTACTCTCTGGAACTAGGGTGGGATCGCAACCGTGATGACCTAACCGCAACATGAACCATCATTTACCCCAAACACCTGTAGCTGAAAAGATTGAAACACAGAATGCATAAGTTGATCGTCCAACTTAGTGATCAAAATTGTTCTTATATCGTTTTAAACCGCTTCCGCTTAAAATCTTTAATTCTCGATTTTAATTTATCATTCTTTTTAAAGGTTTCGATATTTTAACTCCTTTTCAAAATAATAATAACTATTCAACCGTTATCCGACGGACCCGCGGAGTCGGGCCGTTACAGATGGTATCAGATCGCTAAAGTGTCTTTGGACGTATAATTAGAAACATATATATTGCCTAAAAAGAGCAACTAAAACTAGATTAATTGAAGAGCCAATAGGAATATCAAATACAATCATTTTGTGTCAATAAGATCCAATACCCTTCAAAGCTTTAATAATTGAAGGAATCAAGTAATGACAGACGAAAATAAAATTCAAATAAGATCCTAAATATCAAGTGAGAATAAAACGAATCATTCAAAGGTTCACTTAAAGAAGTAATGAGTGTAATGATGATACTAGAGACAAAGCGAATAAGGTTCAAGAACAATGCAAGGAAAATGAAAATGCCCAATTTCAAGATTAATGATAACAAATAGGATGAAACAACTTTAGAAAGAACATGATACAAGTATGAAGTTGACTGTACATTCCTTCTAGAATAACAAGCAGGAATAATATGAAATCGAAGAGACTTTTTCTGAACCTTTCGCAATTCAATAATTAGGTTCAGGGAATAAGGATAATGAAATATTACTAACCACTGAATCAAATTAAGGTAAGCATATGATTCACGAGTTCACTATGAAGAAGTAGCTCGTGAAAGAAAAAGGGAGTACAAACTCCGAACAAATATTCAACTCAAATATCAAATTGGAAGCTTCGATCGGACAACAAGAAGTTGAATTAAAAGTGCCAATAAACTTTGAAGGGATGGGTTTTAATTAGAATGACAATCAGTTCAAGAAACTGTTAAATTCAAGAAATTGTGGGAAACAATATTTAAAAATATGAGATCAAGGTAAGCAAGTTCAAATAAGTTTTGGTCAATTCAGAATTAAAATTGAGAGAAAGAAACTGGCTATCGCATATGGAAGCGAAGGAAAAAGCATTAACGCATATGGGAAGTTCTTGTGTAACAAAGAAGGAATCTTCGGCTTATTTCCTTAGTCGATAGTTGGTTTACTAGATGACGAAGATAGTTGCAACGCTTCTCTTCAACCAATGACATTTGTTACACTCGATTTCTCCAAGTAAACACTACAATGTGATGAGTAGGCTTCTTCAAATGACTTGTTCATCGATACACTTAACTTTTGTGGAAACATCCTTTCTCGAAATCTCAACATGCCGATAGATTCAATTTCGATCATCTTGAT
Organism: Penstemon barbatus; assembly: GCA_003313485.2. Classification (NCBI taxonomy): domain Eukaryota; kingdom Viridiplantae; phylum Streptophyta; class Magnoliopsida; order Lamiales; family Plantaginaceae; genus Penstemon; species Penstemon barbatus. Next base: position 14,743,107 of record CM064880.1, read on the forward strand.
AGACCCCTTTGTTTCTTTTAGACCCTTGTCTTTCATTCTATCTTAATCCTCGATACCAAGTCTTGATGTTAAAGATTATTTGGTTGTCGCCACACTCCATTAATTACCTTTCCCAAGAACTTATATAATACATTGTCTAAACGCATATATAACAAATAGGGGTCACATATTTTGGTCAACATACAAAGAGTATGCCAGAATCAAGAGTGACAGTTCATAGTAATCGAGATCAAATAATTAATACTTCGTATTTAGGAAGTATCTACAAATGTAAGTTCAGATGAGAGTATATTTCAACCTCGAGGAAAAGTAGAACCATGGATAATTGAAGAATGAGACACACCTGAAGTACTAGGTACAAAGTAGTCATTATCAATCAAACTAACAATGACTAAGAAAGAGTTTCCATGGAGCAGAAACTAGGGAGATGAATCATAGTTAGTCATGAACATAAATTAGTAAATAAAGTCATTATAACAATGAGTAAATCGATCTGAAGGTTCAAATGAACTATGATTTTTAAGAATTGTATGTGAGGGATGAAATTTATAGTAAATCACCAAGATTCAAAGAAACGTGTATCGATTTCACAATATCAAGAATAACCCATACACAAAACTCAAAAACATAATGGGTTCTGGAATGAGTTAAAACCAAGGAACGGAGCCCAAGGAGAATCCAAATATATTCAGATTCGATGGCTCGTTACGAAAGAGTAATGTTTGAAATCAGGAGAACGAGTTTTGAATGAATTAAGCACAATTAAAGGAATCTTAAAAGCACCCATGACTACTTTAGTTAACTTACAAGTGTCCCAAGAAAGAAACTTGATTCCAGGATCTAAATACGAGAGTAAGATAGAGAAAGAAAGAGCTTTCTCCGAATTAATCGTAGTCAAACGATAATGAGGGTTAAATATTTGAGGTCATTCTAGTCATTTGGTAACGAAACAGTGATACCAAGAAATCAAACCTCCATTGAGATCATACATACGCGTACAATTTTGATTGCAGCCTTATTCCACAAAGTGAGTTATTCGAATTGAGTTGACCTTAAGACTTTCGTGCAAGCTTACTAAAGGTGAGAGATCAATTTGAAGAAGAAATGTCTGAAGTCAACAATATGAGTTTTGAATAAAGTAAACTCACATGATGATGGACTTCGAAAAGGTTTATGGCTATATTAGTCATTTAACATCGCTTCGAGAAAAGTTACTTGATTCAAGTAACTCAATGTGTGTATATTATGAAACATTATGGATCATACTTATACAATCATATTCAGACAATAATTCAAATAGTTCAGTCAAAGTAACGTCAAGTATATTCTGTACACCAACAATAAAATAACAAATAAAGAAATCACACTAACAATCAAACATATCCCCTTCCCCCGAGGCCATGCACAATACCTATGTTTTGGTTGCGGTTTTGTCTTAAAAGTGAACTACCCAATGTGGGTAGACACCCTAAAGTATTGCCGGTTAGTCCCACCTTACTAGCACCACAGTACGAATTCCGAGGACCATATCCTGGCCATGAGCCGAAGCTCTGATACCATCTGTAACGGCCCGACTCCGCGGGCCCGTCGGATAACGGTCGAATAGTTATTATTATTTTGAAAAGGTGTTAAAATATCGAAACCTTTAAAAAGAATGATAAATTAAAATCAACATTCTTGTTACTAAAACTTCTGATGTGATAGTCTTATAATACCCCTAGTGATACTTGTTATTTGATTACATTTGTTTAAATTGAGTTTTTCTTCGAATGTCATAACTTATGTTTCCCATTCATTTTCATAATCCTTTGTAAGACTTCTATTCGACTGTGTCCTGTCACATTCATTGAAAATCCTTAATCGACCACTTTCTGGTTATATTATTTGAACAATCCTTGACTCGATCGACCTTTCAGGTCCTCATTACTTTATTCAGAAGTTATTTTTGCTCAGTCTATAAACTCAATTGCTTCATTTTTCATGGGCAAAATTTTTGGTTCAACTGTCCTTTTATGATCCTTATAGAAATTTATCGTTTCGGTGATGCTTGATACTTTATTGAACCCCTTTGCTAATATATGGTCATTTATGAATCGTCTCTTTGATTCCATATTATTCATACTTGTTAACTTCATTGACCATGCAACATTTTCACTCAGTCATCGACTTTCTTTTGAACTCCACACTGTTATCTTGTTCTTTCTAAACATGTCCTTTCATCGTGGTTAGTTTCTCGTATATGGCGTTCTCATTTTTCTTGGATCTCGTTCTTTAACTCTATACGCTTTCTACGTTGTACTTTTGTTACATTCGTTGCTACTTAAAATGAATCTTTGAGTAGCGAATTTTATCTTAGTTCAATTTTTAAATAATCAAAGACATTTCAAAACTTTGATTTCCATTGACAGAACTCTTGAATTAATTTCCATTATCATTATTGGCACACTTGGTTTAACCTTCTTCTTGCTACTCCGATCTCTTGACTTGATTATCATTGTTACCGTTATTCTGTTTTGTTTGCAATCTTCATGGATCTTCTTTCCATTACCGTTATTCAGTTTGACCTTATTATCTACATAAATTGACTCGGTCATCTTTTACAATCTTTATCAAGGCACTTCATTGGACTGTCATTTCTGATTCCTGCTGAGAATATCAATTCAGATGTCTTCCGCTATCTTTTGAATTTCATTGGCAAAAATCGATTTTTTGTGTTATAACGTGAAAGTTTTCCTTTTTGGGAGAATCTAACTACGGCATGTGGGTTTGATTATTCATCGAACTTTGATTTATCACGTAGATTTCCACGTATGAAGTTCCAGAAGAATTTTTCCTCATGCTCGCGACTACATATCATCAGGCTCCAGAAACTTCTAGAGTTAGAGAAAAGATTTGTTCGCATACTCGTCCAAATCAAGAAACCAGTGAACTCCACCATTAAAAGCCTCACGATGTGGTCAAAGTATACAATAAACTACTCGAGAAATACAATAAGAGATACGACATCATCACTCGAACTTCTCAAAACTCAAGTGCGAATTTTGGGACCAAATTCTTTTAAGGAGGGAAGATTGTAAAACCCCGAATTTCTTTCCTATAAATTTAATTTACTTGAAATTGATAATTTTAACTATGTGGATTTAATAACTGAAATTAAAATTCATATCTATGTTGTTAAAAATTTCAACGAGTGAGCATATTTTTAAATTTTAAGTGATTTAATTGATATTCACTTGAATTATTATTGGTGTGCAAATTACGTATTACAAAGAGCTCACTCTTGTGTTATTTTGAGGATTGAAATGCAAAAGTAAAATAAAAGGGGGACTTCTTGAATTGTCCCAAGACTTTGAGGACTACAAAGGAAAAAAACTCAAAGTTTGAGGGTGTAAATTGCAGAACACCCAAACAATCAAACATATCCCCTTCCCCCGAGGCAATGCACAATACCTATGTTTTGGTTGCGGTTTTGTCTTAAAAGTGAACTACCCAATGTGGATAGACACCCTAAAGTATTGTCGGTTAGTCCCACCTTACTAGCACCACAGTACGAATTCCGAGGACCATATCCTGGCCATGAGCCGAAGCTCTGATACCATCTGTAACGGCCCGACTTTGTGGGTCCGTCGGATAACGGTCGAATAGTTATTATTATTTTGAAAAAGAGTTAAAATATCGAAACCTTTAAAAAGAATGATAAATTAAAATCTTTAATTCTCGATTTTAATTTATCATTCAAAAGCACCAATCATCTGGAAGAAGAAAAGTGAGACCAAGGAGCATCTTACAAATCTGATGGAAAAGATTCAGAATAAAAAAAGTACGAAAATACTTAAGATCAGATCAGATAGAGGGACTGAATTTACAAACTCTACTGTTGAAGAGTATTGTAACTCCAGAGGAATCAGTCATGAGTACTCTGCTGCTAGAACCCCTCAACAAAATGTTGTTGCTGAAAGGAGAAACAGAACTCTGAAAGAAGCTACCAGAACCATGATAGCTGAAGCTAAGCTGCCTCAAATATTTTGGGCAGAAGCAACAAATACAGCATACTTTACCAAAAATAGATGCATGATCAACAAGCACCAAAACAAGACTCCATATGAAGTTTGGAACAACAGGAAACCAAACATTCATTACTTTAGAATCTTTGGTTGTAAATGCTTTGTTTTAAATAATGGGAAAATCACCTTACTGCTTTTGCAAAAAAGGCTGATGAAGTAGTATTTGTAGGATACTCTACTGTCAGTAAAGCTTATAGAGTCTTTAACAAAGGAACTTTACTTGTAGAATAATCCATTCATGTAGTATTTGATGAACCTAGTCAATCTTCTGAGAAGAATCAAAATACTGATCAGAATCTGTCTACTGATTTTCTGAAATTGAGTGTTGAAAAGAATGAAGAATATATTCCCATCATACTACCTGACCTCAACTCAACTGCTAACTCAAGTGATGTTCAAAATCACAATACTGATTGTGTAACAGAGGAGTTGCAAACAGCTAACAGACCAGAGAATGTTCAACAGACAAGTGTTGTTCAACAGACTACTACTGGAACTCCAACAGTAGTGTTGCAAGATCACAATAGAGGACAACATTATGATTTGCAACCTGATCTTAGATGGCTCAAGAATCACCCACCAGAGCTGGTGATTGGTGATCATTTGGATAGAGTAAAGACAAGGAGAGCTGCTGCAAGTGAAGCGATGTTTGTCAGCTTCCTATCTCAAATTGAGCCCAAACAGATTGAAGAAGCTCTTAGTTATTCAAACTAGATTGAAGCTATGTAAGAAGAGCTAAATCAATTTGAAAGGAATGAAGTCTGGTACTTAGTTTCTAGACCAAGTCATCAAAGAGTTATTGGCACTAAATGGGTATTCAGGAATAAAATGAATGAAAGTCACCAGAAATAGAGTAAGATTAGTTGCCAAAGGCTATTGTCAAGAAGAAGGTATTGACTTTGATGAAACTTTTGCAACAGTAGCAAGATTAGAGGCAATCAGACTCTTTCTTGCCTATGCTGCTCATAAGAATTTCACAGTCTATCAGATGGATGTGAAATCAGCTTTTCTCAATGAAGAATTGCAAGAAGAAGTTTATGTTGAACAACCACCTGGATTTGAAGCTTATCAAGAAGAAGACAAGGTGTATCGTCTGAAGAAAGCTCTCTATGGACTGAAACAGGCTCCAAGAGCATGGTATGATACCCTATCTGATTTTCTTTTAATTAAAGGATTTCGCAAAGGTAAGGTTGACAAGACCCTGTTCACTATTGAATGTGAAGAACATATTTTGCTTGTGCAAATATATGTGGACGACATCATTTTTGGTTCAACAAATCAACAGATGTGTGATAAGTTCTCAAAGCTGATGCAGAACAAGTTTGAAATGGGCATGATGGGAGAACTTAATTATTTTCTTGGCTTGCAAGTAAGACAGTTGCATGATGGAATATTCATCAGCCAAGCAAAATACACAAAGGATCTGTTCAAGAAATTTGGTATGGAAACTAGCTCTACTGCTAATATTCCAATTTCTACTAGTCTTCGTTTGGATAAAGATGAGGATGGCAAATCAGTAGACATAACCAAGTACAGAGGAATTATTGGGTCACTGTTATACTTAACAGCTAGCAGACCTGATAACATGTACTCTGTTGGGGTTTGTGCGAGGTATCAATCAAATCCTAATGAATCTCATCTCTTAGCTGCCAAAAGGATACTCAAATATCTTAAAGGTACTGAAGATTTGGGATTGTAGTATCCTAGGGAATCTGGATTTGAACTCATTGGATATTCAGATTCTGACCTTGCTGGCTGCAAGATTGACAGGAAAAGCACTACAAGTGCCTGCAGTTCTTAGGTAGTCGTCTGATCTCTTGGATGAGTAAAAAACAGACTTCAATATCCATATCAACTGCTGAAGCTGAATATATAGCTGCTGGAGCTTGCTGTGCACAGATATTATGGTTGAAGCATCAACTAGAAGATTACAACATAAAAATCAGTGGAATACCTATCTACTGTGACAATACAAGTGCAATCAGCCTTACTCAGAATACTACAAGTCATTCAAAGACTAAGCATATTGAGATCAAACATCATTTCATTAGAGATCATGTGGAGAAAGGAAATGTCATGATAGAATATGTGTTTACTGAAAATCAGATTGCTGACATCTTCAAAAAACCTCTAAGTGAGACAAAGTTTTCAACTCTAAGAGCTGAACTAGGTCTACTAAAATTGAATGCATAAGCTGAGGGGGAACTCATCAGAAGACTGAAGTTCAACAGCTTACACATCACATTATCTTCAAGATTTAACTCTCAACAGACTAGTTAACTTATGAATTCTTAAAGTCAGGGGGAACGTGTAAGACTAGCGGTACTTCTGATTAAAAGATGAAATTTGTTGATGAAAGTTAGTTGAATGTATGTTTTCATCAGAAGATCAAAGTCTTGAAGATTGAAGATTAATTATCTAGCTGGATTGACAAACAGCCGAGGAAGGTTATCACTTATTGGCTTTCACTGATAGCAATCTGTCATCAGGACGGTAGTCTCATTAGATAAGTATTTTAATTACATGTCTGATCAACTGTGTAAAAGCTTACTGATTAAAAACTTTTTATCTTAAACACGCTTTTACAAGTATAGTAAGGCGGTTCAAATTCCCGCCTCTCATTTAATGCGCTTTGAATTTGAAAAGGCGTAACTGACGCCGCACGTTCAGGACTGACAAGAAATGGATCTAACGGTTGACGGGTATCACGAAAACCGAAATACCCTAACTCTATAAATCCAGATCTGATCAGACTTGTCATTCTTTACGCACCCTAAAATACTTAGAGCATTTGTGAGAAAAATTCCTTGCATTCTATCTTCTGCAAACTTCTATTTTTCACTAACTTCCCACAGATTCACTATGAGTTCAAGTCAAGAAGCCAAGGCAGAGGGTATGTATCTTGTTTTTGATGCATACTATCAATCTGGTATTGAATTGATGAAGCAATTGTTGGAGAAATTCAAGGCTGCTTCTCTGGTGAATTTCATGGAGCTGCACGAAGGTTTGGTCTGGAAGGACCAAGTCTTGGAGTATTACAGGACTGCTGAGGTGGATTTCACGAACAGAGCCCTGTTCTGCTTCACGAGACGTTTGGTCTGCCAAATAGTGGTCGACATGACGTCACCACCCTTGTTGAGGACAAACTTCAAGAATTCTAGGCAATCTGTGCCAAAGAGGGTGAGATGTTGACTGGCAATATCAAGAAGAAGCAACTCAAGGACGAGTATCAGCGCAGGGCTGATATGGTTGCCAAGCTGATAGAAAACTGCACCTTCTCACTTGATGCAGTGACCATGAAGAGATACAGCATCATGCTGGCTATCTACTATGCCCTGGAAGTAAACTGGTCAGTTGTCGTCTGGTACATACTGGCTCACTTTCATGAGAAGAAAGACAAGAAGTCTTCTCAACAGACTAATCACAGAATCACCCTAAGCTATATGCTTCACAACATGGGTTGTGAAATGACTAATGGAAAGGAGATTCATAACGCTAAGGCAATGGCCAGGTACGTGCCTGTTATGAAGAGGAAATCTGATGAGGTCGAGGCTGATGAAGATGTGGAGGAACCTAAGGAACAGGTTCCTTCCAAAAAGCAAATGAAAGTTGCTCAGCCTGCTGTTTAGGCTAAGAAAAAGAAAGTTGATGAGCCTAAGGAAATGGCTCAAAAGAAGAAAATCAAGACTTCTGTTCAAACAGCCCAGCCAGCTGTTGAAGCCAGAACAGACAAGTCTGAGGCGAAGGAGGTAGCTGATGCCATCATCAATCAGACTACTGAGGAGATCAAGAATATGTCTCCTGCCTCATCTTCCAGAACTCCATCTGCTGAAAATCCTAATGAGATTTGCTCACAGGACCAGAAGTCAAATTCGTGATACAGGTGCTTCCATGCCTGTTCAAGGAGGAAGGGCAAGAAGAACTGTAAGAAAAAGAATGACTTTTGTTGACTCACCTACTGAGTTAACATATTTGGTAAGAGAAAGTCCTCAATCAGCAGAGAGGCCTGTTGGTGCTGAGGAAACGTCTGCTGCTGAACTGATTGATGCTCAATAGACTGCTCAAGAAAAACCAACAGCTAAGGTTGCTAAACCTCAAGATGATCCAGATGTGATGATCATCAACCCAATAGCAGTTGCACCCCTTGCATCTGCTGGTCCTGCTCCTGCCCAAGCTGACAAAGGGAAAAGAAAGATTCTTATCAAAAAGAAGAAAATTTCTGCTGCTGATAAGAAAAAAAGAGGGAGGAAGCTGTGCAGAGAAAAAGGGACGAACAGGAAGAAAAGAGGGTCCTGGAGCTTAGCAAGATTCAAGCAGAGAAAGATGAATATAGAAGGAAAATGTCTGAAGCAGAGCGTAAGACTGCTGAAGATGCTGAACTTTCTATGGTCCTTGAGATAAGCAAGACGGATGCTCATGGACCTATCGATGCTGGTGGAATAAAAATTGGCGAATCTAAAGATGCCAAGCCAAAGATGCCTGCTGGCACAGTCAAGCCTAAGGCCAAGTTTGAAGTCAGAAGATCATTTGACATTATTAATTCTGATAAATCTGTCTTCAACAGGTTTGAGAAGGCCTTAGCTTATTTTGATCAGAAACTGATGCTCAAGACCTTATTCACTCATGAGAAGCCCAGATATATGAAGTGGAGAGACTACATGATGAATAAGTCTATTGAAGAGCTTCAGAATTGGAAGGAGTTAGCTGATGAAGAAAGGTGGGTTCTTCAATGGCTGAAGACTGACTCCATCCAACAAGCCTTGGATCCTGATTTTGTAAGAGACGCTATGCATCAGTATGCAAAGGATTTTGCAACAGAAGAGGCCAAGATCATTGCTAACACTTTGCCTGGAAAAAGAAGAAAATCTGATGATCCTTTTGAAAGGGCCATTCAAACTGCTGTTATGACTGCCCTGAAGAACCGGGCTGCTAAGTCAAGATATCAGCAAGGTTCTTCAAGTGAGCTGCCCTCCTTGCCCAGCATTCAACATATCACTTTTGACAAAGAAGTGAAAGATTATTATGAAGTTCCCAAAGTAAAGACATCTGCTCCAAAGTTGTGGCCTGTTGTGAGACAAATTCGTCAAACAACAACCTTTACTGATGACGGCAAAATCATAAGTAAAATCTTTGAAGACGTCACTGATCTGCCCCGTGCTGATAAAGAACCCTTAGCAATTGAGTGGAAAGCTAAGGAGTCCAATGCTGATCAGGAGACTGAGTTGAAAGATGCCCATGTCCACCAGGAAAATGAAGATGCAGAAGTTGTTGATCCTTCTGCTTCATCAGTTGATATGCATTCATCACTGATGGAAGCTTTCCAGATGCTGCTAGAAAATAACCTAAAGGAAATGGAAGTGTTGGTCCCAAGTGGTCAGATGAGGTCTAGAGAGGGGGGGGGGGGGGGTGAATAGACCTCTGAAAATTTTTGAACTTAAAAACTTTTCAGTCTTCTGTCAGCAGACTAAGCTGATGAAGAACAGTAAGCAGACAAGTCTGATCGTGAACAAATCTTGAACAGACGACTGACCACTCTTCTTACAGTAACTTAGCTGTTTTTCAGCAAAACAGTTTTTCAAAGAGTATACTTGCAGCGGATTGTTTCAAAGTGTTTTTCACAAGTAGACTAAGTTCTTAAAAGATTTTATCCCCAGTTTTTAATAAACTCCTTTTTAAAATCTTTTAGGTAATTCAAGGTGTTTAAAAATGCAAGCTTTAAATATGCAAGAAAACTTTAAATGCAAGATAACACAAAGAATTTTTATAGTGGTTATATGGATAAAAATCCTTTAGTCCACTCTTCCAGATCACACAGATTATGGGTTATACTATAATCACTTAGATTACAATATTTCTCCACTTACACCTAAACAACTAATGAGAAGGCTGTAAGCTCACAATAGGAATTCACAAAGAAAACCTATCCTCTGAAGTAGAATCACTCACACAGATGGATTCTCACTTCGCACAACACTCAGCTATTACAAAATCACTCAGATAATGTTTTTCTGATTTCTTCAACTTGGTTTCTGTCAACAGATGACTTCCACCAGACGAGTGAGATGTTCGAGCTTTTGAGACTTAGAGAAATTCTGCTTAAAAATTTCGATCTCTGATTTTGTTGTGTTGTTTCTCTTCTTCGAACTTTGCTCTATTTATACTTGGATTTGAATTTATGACCGTTGAAGGAAATCATATCTTCAAATCCATCCTTCAGCTCTTTTTGAAACGGCTCCCTGCAGCAATCGTACAGTGTACAGTACCTTTTTGTCCATCGCATTTAATGCTGCATTTAATGCACTCTGCTGATCCGAGGATATCTTCAATCATTTGCCATTACTACCCTTCTCTTTCAGCATTTATTACTCCGGGTGCATTTATTACCGTTGGACTAATCTCTTGATCTCTTCTACTTTGCTGATCAAAACGACCCTTCTGATAGATACTCTGCTGATCAAATACTGAACTCATCTGATTTGACTCGGCTGATGACCTACCCTTCTGTTCGCTGTTTCAGCAAGAGATCACTAGTCTTCTGAGCTTTGAACTTTGAACTCTTCTGATGTCTTCTTTTACTTGTTCAAAATTCTTCTAAGGGAGCTAAGCTTCCATACTTAGCTGATTATGATGTTTTGGAAATCATCAAAACCTTCCCTTAATTACTTGTCTTCTTTGCACTTCATCTTCATCTTCATCCAACAATTTCCCCCTTTTTGATGATGACAAAACTTCAGCTAAGTACCTGTACCTAAACTAAAGTTTTGATCCTCAAAAATTTCTGAGATAGAAATAGTCTTGTTGGATTAAAACTTGCACTTTTATAGATAGTGAACTGATTACATATTACAAGTTTCTTCAGATGAGTCGTGCAAAAAGAAATTACAAGGATTTTAAGATAAAGTAAAGTCTAGTCTAAGCTAGTCTTCTTCTTTCTTTTCTTCTTCAGCATCCTTGTCTTCTTTTTCTTCTTCAGCAGATTTGGAAGTTTCAGCTTCCAAATTTTGCTTCAACGGCTCCAACTTCTTTCTTTTAACATCAGGATCAAGCTGTTCTTCAGCTGAGTCCTTAGCAGCAGCTATCTCCTTGTCAGACTTAGCTTTTGCTTCAGCTTCAGTTTCTTCAGCAGCTTCATCTTCTTCTTCTGTGATCTTTTCATCTGTTGATCTGCTTGTGCCTTCATTTGCTGCTTCATTCCTATTTTCATCATCAGCAGATTCTTCCAACACTTCTGTTCTTTCAGCAGAAGATGCTTTATCCTCCCTTTCTTCCCTTAGTACCTTATCTTCCCCCTTTTTGTCATCATCAGCAGGGTTGACTTGGTAATCTGGTAAGACTGGGGTGATCAGAAGTGAATCACACAGAAGTTAGCACAATCCAGAATCTTTGCTATGATATCAGCAAATCTCTGGTATTCATCCTTCAGCTGAGTCTTCATCAAAGACCCAGTCATCTCTTCTCCCTGTTTAGCACAAATAGCCCAGAACTCTTCTTCCTTTTCTGACCCTAAACTGGTCACATCTCCTCCCTTATCTGATAGTTTATAAATTTCACTAAGAACAGCAGCAGAGACAGCAATTTTCTTACCACCGATGACAGCAGTCATCACAGTTTCATCATCATTGAATTCCCTGGTTGTGTAGAAGTGATAGACGTCTTCTACGTAAACCCTGTTCTCGTGTGCTTCCAAAACTGGGACCAAAGATGCTTCCTTGATCTTCTCCAAGAGAGAGCGCATCAGATCAGTACCCAAAAAGTGAAATTTGTTGTAGCTGAAGTATCTTCCATCAATAATCTTCTCCATTTCTGGGATTAGAGAGTAGAATCTACAAAAACAGTAAGCTTTTTTTTCGAAACAAGAGAGTTTGAGAGTTAGAGAGCTTGAGAATATTTGAGTGCGTAAGACGACTGTACTGTTTCAGATCGGATTTTATAGGTTTCCTTTTGATTAGGTTTCCGTGATTTATCTGAACCGTTGATCTAATCTGACAGTTTTTAATCGTGTGGATAGGAGAAGCGGATTTCAATTTTATTATTTTAATGTCAGATGGGCGGGAAACTCCATCGACACTAATCTGTTACTTATAAAAGCGTGTTTCTTATGATACGATTTATGACCATGCTTATATAATGTATCAGATGAGTAGAGTTTAACTTATCTGACAGACGAGTGATCTGTTATCTGATATTACTAGAGAATGCCAATAGCTCGTAATCTTCCTCTGCTGTTTGTCAATCCAGCAAGATAAAATAATCTTCAGTCTTCAAGAATTAAGAACAGATCTTCAGATAATATAACTTTCACTAACTGACATTAACAGATTTCATCTTTAGAGCAGAAGTACCGCTAGTCTTACACGTTCCCCCTGTCTTTAAGAATCCATAAGCTAACTAGTCTGTTGAAAGTTAATTCTTGAATATAATAACGGATAACTAAGCTGTTGAACTCCAGTCTTCTGATGAGTTCCCCCTCAGCTTATGCATCCAAATTAAGTAGTCCTAACTCAGCTCTTAGAGTTGAGAACCTTGCTTCACTTAGAGGTTTAGTGAAGATATCAGCAATCTGATTGTCAGTATGAACATACTCTATCATAATGTTGCCTTTTTCCACATGATCTCTAATGAAGTGATGCTTAATCTCAATATGTTTAGTCCTTGAATGACTTGTAGTATTCTGAGTAAGTGAAATAGCACTTGTATTATCACAGTAGATTGGTATTCCACTGATTTTGATATTGTAGTCTTCTAGTTGATGCTTCAACCAAAGTATCTGTGCACAGCAAGCTCCAGCAGCTATATATTCAGCTTCAGCAGTAGATATAGAAACTGAGGTTTGTTTCTTACTCATCCATGAGATCAGACGACTACCTAAGAACTGACAAGCACCTGTTGTGCTTTTTCTGTCAATCTTGCAGCCAGCAAGGTCTGAATCTGAATAACCAATAAGCTCAAATCCAGATTCTCTAGGATACCACAATCCCAATTCTTGAGTGCCTTTAACATATTTCAATATCCTCTTGGCAGCTAAGAGATGAGATTCTTTGGGGTTTGATTGAAATCTTGCACAGACTCCAACTGAGTACATTATGTCAGGTCTGCTTGCTGTTAGATATAACAGTGACCCTATAATGCCTCTATATTTGGTTATGTCCACTGATTTGCCATCTTCGTCTTTATCCAAACGAAGACTTGTAGACATAGGAATAGTAGCAGTAGAGCTAGTTTCCATACCAAACTTCTTGAACAGATCTCTTGTGTATTTTGCTTGATTTATAAAGATTCCATCAGGTAGTTGTTTGACTTGTAAACCAAGAAAGTAATTAAGTTCACCCATCATGCTCATTTCAAACTTATTCTGCATCAGCTTGGAGAACTTATCACACATCTGTTGGTTAGTTGAACCAAAAATAATATCGTCCACATATATTTGCACAATTAATATATGATTCTCCCATTCAATTGTGAACAAGGTTTTATCTACCTTACCTTTATGAAATCCTTTAATTAAAAGAAAATCAGATAGGGTATCATACCATGCTCTTGGAGCCTGTTTCAGTCCATAGAGGGCTTTCTTCAGACGATATACTTTGTCCTCTTCTTGATAGACTTCAAATCCAGGAGGTTGTTCAACATATACCTCTTCTTGCAATTCTCCATTGAGAAAAGCAGACTTCACATCCATCTGATAGACAGTGAAGTTCTTGTAAGCAGCATAGGCAAGAAACAGTCTGATTGCTTCAAGTCTTGCTACTGGTGCAAAAGTTTCATCAAAGTCAATTCCTTCTTCTTGACAATAACCCTTGGCCACTAGTCTTGCTTTGTTTCTGGTAACAATACCATCTTCATTCATCTTATTTCTGAATACCCACTTAGTGCCAATTACCCTTTGATGACTTGGTCTAGGAACTAAGTACCAGACTTCATTCCTTTCAAATTGATTTAACTCTTCTTGCATAGCTTCTATCCAGAAGGAATCATTTAGAGCTTCTTCAATTTGCTTAGGCTCTATTTGAGATAGAAACGTGACAAACATGGCATCTTGGGCAGCAGCTCTTCTTGTTTTCACTCTATCTAATGGATCACCAATCACCAACTCTGGTGGATGGTTTCTGAGCCATCTGAGATCAGGTTGCAGGTCTGAATGTTGTCCTCTGTTTTGATCTTGCAACACTACTGTTGGAGTTGCAGTAGTAGTCTGTTGAACATTTGCAGTCTGTTGAACAGTCTCTGGTCTGTCAGCTGTTTGCAACTCGTCTGTTAGACAATCAGCACTGTGATTTTGAACAGCACTTGAGTTATCAGCTGAATTAAGATTGGGTAGTATGATGGGAACATATTCTTCATTTCTTCCAATGTTTAACTTCTGTAGATCAGTAGACAGATCTTGATTAACACTTTGATTCTTTTCAGAAGATTGACTTGGCTCATCAAATACTACATGGATAGATTCTTCTATTAGTAATGTTCTTTTATTGAAAACTCTGTAAGCTTTACTAACAGATGAGTATCCTACAAAAACAGCTTCATCAGCCTTTTCTGCAAATGCAGTAAGGTGATTTTTCCCATTATTCAATACAAAACATTTACAACCAAAAATCTTAAAGTAATGAATGTTTGGTTTCCTGTTGTTCCAAACTTCATATGGAGTCTTGTTCTGATTTTTGTTGATCATACATCTGTTCTGGGTATAGCATGCTGTATTTGTTGCTTCTGCCCAAAATCTTTGAGGCAGTTTAGCTTCAGCTATCATAGTTCTGACAGCTTCCTTTAGTGTTCTGTTTCTCCTTTCAGCAACACCATTCTGTTGAGGGGTTCTGGCAGCAGAGTACTCATGATGTATTCCTTTGATATTACAGTACTCTTCAACAGTAGAGTTTGTAAACTCTGTCCCTCTATCTGATCTGATCTTCAATATTTTGATAGTCTTCTCATTCTGGATCAGTTCCATCAGATTAGTAAGATGTTCCTTAGTTTCACTCTTCTTTTTCATGAAAATCACCCAAGTATATCTTGAATAATCATCCACAACAGCTAGGCAGTATTTCTTTCCACCATTGCTGATTGGATCAATGGGTCCAAATAAGTCCATATGTAATAGCTCCAAAATCCTTTCAGAAGATTGGTGCTTCTTGCTTTTGAAAGATGACTTGATTTGTTTACCCTTCTGACAGGCGTCACAGAGCTTATCTTTGCTCATGACTGCTTTTGGAATCCCTTCTACCAAATCATTCTTGATTAATCTGTTTATGGTCTTGAAGTTTAAGTGATTCATTCTCTTGTGCCACAGCCAACTGACTTCACTTGGTGCAGATGCAACCAAACAAATACTTGAATTCTTGTCAGCAGAATCCCAGTCGACTATGTAGACATTCCCTTGTCGTCTTCCAGATAAAATTACCTTCTTTGTACCAATCTGTTCGACAAAGCACTTATCTGTTGAGAAGATGACTGAATATCCCTTGTCACAAAATTGACTTATGCTCAGCAGATTATATTTGAGGCCTTTGACATATGAGACGTCAGATATCTCTATGTTTCCTCTGATTAATCTTCCTTTAGCTTTAATCTTGCCTTCTTTGCTGTCCCCAAAAGTAACTTTTGGACCATCCACAGCAACTGCATCAGTCAGTTCATGTATGTTTCTACACATGTGTCTTGAACATCCACTGTCCAAGTACCATATCTTCTCTACTTTACTCCTACTCCTAATCCTAACCTACAAAACAAAAATAAAATTGTTTTAGGTACCCTTATTGAGAGGGTCCTGAAGGATTAGTTTCACCTTTGACAACCCAAGATGTTGAAGTCTTAGCCTTCTTAGGTTTCTGAGTTTTGACAGGAGCATGAACAGTTTTATTTTCATCATAATTATCAGATAAGTCATGTTGATGATCAGTATGATAAGAATAATGTTCATAAGCAGGGTAAGGTGCATGATATGCAGGATATGCATGCATTGGATGAGCAGGGTAAGGTGCATAGTAACTAGGAAACTGAGGTGCATGATACATAGGATGATATGCAGCAGGTTGCACATAATATGACTCATTTCCATACCAAGCATTTTGATTTTTCTTGTTCTTATGCTTCTTTGGCTTACTAGGTGCTTGCTCAACTTGTTTAGACTTAGCTTTACCACTAGTCTGATTGACTTTAGCTTTATCAGCAGATTTCTTAGGACTTTGCTGTTTGGTCTTACAAGTCTTATTTCCTACACTAGGCTCTTTGCTCTTTTTAGCCTTAGGAGATTTCTTCTCCTTTAATTCTTTCTCAGGTGAAGTAGGTCTAGCAGTTTGAACATACAAAATGACCTTGCTATTGTCAGCTGATATGAATTTTTCAGTATGGTTCAACTCTTGCTTATCCTGTTCTAAAGGCATCTTCTGTTTACTAGATGTATGCGTGGATGCAACAGATGATTTCTCATGAGACTCGATAATCTTTTCAAGTTCCATGATTTTTCCTTTATAAACTTCACATTCAGCTTTCAGAGATTCATGCTCTTGCTCAAGCTGTTTATACTCGACTGATTCTTTTGGCTTTTCAGCTTTAAGTTTCAGTAAGTTATTTTGCTCTTTTAGCAAGCTCATCTCTTCCTTAAGCTTAACAAATTCTCCAGCAATAGTAGTATTGTTTAACATCATTTGTTCTAGAGAATCAAATAGTTCATTATTTTGAGGAGTTACCTCATCCTCAGAGTCATCAGAGTCCTTTGCCATCAGGCACAGGAGAGCAGGTTTTTCTTCATCAGACGATTCTTCATCAGACGAGTCTGAATCTGAATCAGATGAGCAGACAGCAGCAAGCTTTTCTGCTTCAGCCATCATTGCTTTCCCTCTCTGATACTTTCTTTCTTTTCTCACTTTCTTCTCCTCTTCAGTGTACTTTTCTGCTTTTGGATATGGGCAGTCTTTGATGAAGTGTCCCAATTTCCTGCAGTTGTAACACATTAGTTTTGATTTATAATCATCTTTATCTTGAGAAGAAAAGTTAGGTTTAGAAGTAGAAGCATTGTTGTATTTGTTCTTCATTTTTCTTTTGTAGAACTTCTTGAAATTATTCATCAACAGTGCAACGTCTCCAGCAGTGTACTCCTTCTTGTTGAGTAGAGTGGCTTCATCAGATGAGTCCACTTCTTTGCTTTTCTGTGCTGGTCTTCTGGTGTTTTCAGCAGCAACCAGTGCAGCTGTGGGTCCTGAAGTTGAGGTTTCTTCAATACCCATCCTAGGCAGTTTATACTCATAAGCCTTGAGTACAGAAAACAGCTCTGTAAGAGAGATCTTCCCAAGATCCCTTGATTCTTCCATTGCTGTCACCTTCATGTTGAACTTAGGAGGTAAGGCCTTCAGTACTCTGATGGTTATCTCCTTATCTGTGAAGGTTTTTCCAAGCTTCAGTACTTCATTTAATATTCTTGTAAATCTTGTGTCCATCTGATCAATGGTTTCAGAGGACTTCATCTTGAAGTTATCCAGCTTTTCTAGAGCAACACTCAGCTGATGCTCCTTGATAGCATCATTGCCTTCGCTCATATCTCTGACTTTGTCCCACATCTCTTTTGCAGATTTGCAGTGTTTGATCTTGTCAAACCGATCATTATCCAGGGCTTTAGTCATGATAAATCTTCCAATTTTGTCCAGGTTGAACAGCTTGATTTCTTCAGCTGTCATTTCGCTCAAGTCTTTTTCCACCACGGTATCAACTTCATTGATTTTTATCGTCTTGGTGAACTTGAATGGACCTTTTGTAATGCAAGTGAACATGTTGTCATTGTAGGCAGCAAGGAAAATCTCCATCCTGATTTTCCAGTCTTCGAAGGACATGCCAGCAATGTGGGGAACATGGTTTATGCATTCCATTTTCAAAAAGTTTTGATTTTTCAAAAAAATGCTCTTTTGAAAAAGTTTTCAAAAACCTTTGAAAAACACTTGGATCAAGCTCGTTGATCAGGCAGCTGATTCAAATGAACCACCTGCTCTGATACCACTTGTTGGTCCCAAGTGGTCAGATGAGGTCTAGAGGGGGGGGGGGGGTGAATAGACCTCTGAAAATTTTTGAACTTAAAAACTTTTCAGTCTTCTGTCAGCAGACTAAGCTGATGAAGAACAGTAAGCAGACTAGTCTGATCGTGAACAAATCTTGAACAGACGACTGACCACTCTTCTTACAGTAACTTAGCTGTTTTTCAGCAAAACAGTTTTTCAAAGAGTATACTTGCAGCGGATTGTTTCAAAGTGTTTTTCACAAGTAGACTAAGTTCTTAAAAGATTTTATCCCCAGTTTTTAATAAACTCCTTTTTAAAATCTTTTAGGTAATTCAAGGTGTTTAAAAATGCAAGCTTTAAATATGCAAGAAAACTTTAAATGCAAGATAACACAAAGAATTTCTATAGTGGTTATATGGATAAAAATCCTTTAGTCCACTCTTCCAGATCACACAGATTCTGGGTTATACTATAATCACTTAGATTACAATATTTCTCCACTTACACCTAAACAACTAATGAGAAGGCTGTAAGCTCACAATAGGAATTCACAAAGAAAACCTATCCTCTGAAGTAGAATCACTCACACAGATGGATTCTCACTTCGCACAACACTCAGCTATTACAAAATCACTCAGATAATGTTTTTCTGATTTCTTCAACTTGGTTTCTGTCAACAGATGACTTCCACCAGACGAGTGAGCTGTTCGAGCTTTTGAGACTTAGAGAAATTCTGCTTAAAAATTTCGATCTCTGATTTTGTTGTGTTGTTTCTCTTCTTCGAACTTTGCTCTATTTATACTTGGATTTGAATTTATGACCGTTGAAGGAAATCATATCTTCAAATCCATCCTTCAGCTCTTTTTGAAACGGCTCCCTGCAGCAATCGTACAGTGTACAGTACCTTTCTGTCCATCGCATTTAATGCTGCATTTAATGCACTCTGCTGATCCGAGGATATCTTCAATCATTTGCCATTACTACCCTTCTCTTTCAGCATTTATTACTCCGGGTGCATTTATTACCGTTGGACTAATCTCTTGATCTCTTCTACTTTGCTGATCAAAACGACCCTTCTGATAGATACTCTGCTGATCAAATACTGAACTCATCTGATTTGACTCGGCTGATGACCTACCCTTCTGTTCGCTGTTTCAGCAAGAGATCACTAGTCTTCTGAGCTTTGAACTTTGAACTCTTCTGATGTCTTCTTTTACTTGTTCAAAATTCTTCTAAGGGAGCTAAGCTTCCATACTTAGCTGATTATGATGTTTTGGAAATCATCAAAACCTTCCCTTAATTACTTGTCTTCTTTGCACTTCATCTTCATCTTCATCCAACAGGAAGCAATGAACAAACAACATCTGGAAGTTATGCAACAAACCTTGGAGGAATCTAACATACTACACTTTGAGCAAATGCAGAAGTCCACTGCAAAGATTGTCCAAGATACTGTTGAAAACTTCCCTCTGCCTGATGACAGCGCATTGAAGAGATATGTGCTTGAATAGAACAGAAACGTTGAAGACATAAAGGCAGATGTAAACCATCTTCACACTGCTCTGAAAAGAGCCGAAAACAACATTGCTGATCTCACTGCATCCTTCATCAATGTCAGTGAACAAGAGAAGGCAGTAAATGTTGCATTGTTGCACGAAGTTGGTAAACCTGAAGTTGCTATTCAAGAAGAGCTTGCCACAATGCAAATAAATGTTGACTGCCTGAATGATCAGAATGATACCATCAGCACAACTCTCAATTATCTAACTGCCAGCCATGATGTAGTAAATCAGAACTTGAAGGCTTTATGTGCGGCAATGAAGATTCAGTCTGTTGCACTCAACCCTCCCATCAAACCTGCTAGTGTCACCAATTCTGATGATAACAAAAAAGGGGAAGAGAAAAGGGAAGATAAGCCAACTCCTCAGGCTGCTGATGAAAGTCAGAAACCTGAAGAAAAAGCTGAGGAAGTTGCTGCCATTGAACCAGAGAAGACTGAAGCTGCTGAAGAAACTGGAAAGGTAGAAGGCAAAGAAGAAGCTGCTGAAGAAACCAAGGATAAAGCTAAGGAAAAAGCTGCATCCAAGGATTCTGATGGAGAAAAATCAGAGCCCTATACCAAGTACAAAAATGGAGAGAGGATCAAAAGAAAGATGGACGAAATAGCAAGTGAGCAAGAAATCAAAGAGAAAATGGAAGCTGTTAAGTCCAATCTACTTTTAGATGATGATGCTGATGAAGAAGAAGATGATGATGAAAAATCTTCTTATGAATATTATGAAGAAGTTGGAGGAAGTGATGAAGCTGATGATTAGAATAGATGAATCTTTTTGTAATCAGTTTTTCCTTTATCTTCTGACAGACATCTCATCTGAACAGAAACTGTACTTGTAATACTTTTGATATTATCAATAAAAAGTTCAGTTCTGTTTCCAACATATCTTTTCTAACTCATAAAATTTTGAGGATCAAAACATTAGTATAGGTTAACAGGTACCAAGCTGAAGTTTTGTCATCATCAAAAAGGGAGAAATTGTTGGATAAAGATGAAGATGAAGTACACTAAAAGTTTATTTAGTGAAGGGAGGTTTTGATGATTTCCAAAACTTCAAATCTGCTAAGTAAAAGACAACTTAGGTGATATCCCTTAGTAGAATCTTGACCAAGTAAGAAGACATATCAGACAGGTCAAAGTTTCAAGGTCCAGAAGACTACTGATCTACTGAAGGAAAGAAATCAGACTGGTGAAGATCAGCCGACTCGAATCAGATTTGTTCAAGTTTGTGATCAGCTTTGTTCATCATCAGACTCGCGCTTTTCATCAGCCAAGTGTAAAGATCAAGAAGTCGTCCCAACGGTAGTAAATGCCACTGGGGTAATAAATGCTGAAGCCTAAAGTTATTAATGACAAATGATTGAGGAAAAGACTCGTATCAGCTTAGTGCATTTTAATGCTGCCTGACAGAAAGTACAGTTCGCAGTACTGTCACTGTGCAGAGAGCCGTTCGCGGATTTTAAGGACCAGAAATCAAAAGATTTGAATTTTGTCTCTCTTCAACGGATAAAATTCAAAGTGTGACTATAAATAGCTGAAGAGAC
The DNA here is from genome assembly GCA_003313485.2 of Penstemon barbatus. NCBI lineage: Eukaryota > Viridiplantae > Streptophyta > Magnoliopsida > Lamiales > Plantaginaceae > Penstemon > Penstemon barbatus. The sequence continues at coordinate 14,764,252 of CM064880.1, forward strand.
GAAGAAAGAAGAAAACACAACTTCTGAGAGATTGAATTCGAAGCAAAATATTTTCTAAGTCTCAAAAGCTCAAGAACAGCTCACTCATCTGCTGAAAGCCATTTGTTGACAAAAGCCGTTGAAGTTCAAGAAAATATTTTCTGAGTGAATCTGTAAGAGAGAAAAATTGTGAGAAGTAGATATACATCTTAGTGAGTGATATTACTTCGGAGAATAGGAGTTTCTTTGTGATTTCCTATTGCGAACTTGTGGTTGATCATTTGTTGTGAAGCACAAGCGGAGTGTACTAATTACTTTGTGATTTTAGTATAACCCAAGATCTGTGTGACTTGGAAGAGTGGACTAAAGGATATTTAAATCCATATAACCACTTTAAAATTCTTGTGTTTTTACATTGCATTTTTACTTGCATATTTTCATATCTGCATAAAACACATCACAAAACTGTTTGAAAATTAATTTAAAGGAGTTTACAAAACTGGGGATAAAATTTTCAAACTACTGAGTTTACTTGTGAAAAACACTTTGAAAATCCGCTACAAGTACTCTATTATTAAAACTTATTTTAAAAAAAATCAGCTAAGTAATTATCAGATTAGTGGTCAACAAAGCTGTTCAAAGATTTGTTCGCGATCAGCCTTGTAAACATACTGTTCGGTAACAGCTTAGTCTGTTTAAGTTTGAAGCAAAAGTTTTAAAGTTAAAATTTGATTAAAATTTTCAGAGGTCTATTCACCCCCCCCTCCCCTCTAGACCTCATCTGAACACTTGAGACCAACAAGTGGTATCAGAGCAGGTGGTTCATTAGAATCAGCTGCTTGATCAACGAGCTTGATCCGAGTGTTTTTCAAAGGTTTTTAATAATAAAATTATTAATAATAATAATAATAATGATAATGAAAATAGTAATAATAATAATAATAACAAAATAATAAAAATAAAAATAAAAATAATAATAATAATAATAAAAAGACAAAAAAAATGATAATAATAATAATACAAAAAATAATGATAATGATAATAGTAATAGTAACAATAATAATAATAATAATAATAATAATAATAATAATAATAATAATAATAATAATAATAATAATAATAATAATAATAATAATAATAATATAATAATAATAATAATAATAATAATAATAATAATAATAATAATAATAATAATAATAATAATAATAATAATAATAATAATAATAATAATAATAATAAAAATAAGAATGATAATGATAATGATAATAGTAATAGTAAAAAAAAAATTAATAATAATAATAATAATAATAATAATAATAATAATAATAATAATAATAATAATAATAATAATAATAATAATAATAATAATAATAATAATAATAATAATAATAATAATAATAAAAAATTAATCTTTTTCTTCATTTTACACCTATTAGCGTAATGGCCTATTCTACCACACTTATAGCAACCAATCTTCTTTTTATTTGAAGTTCTTTTCTCTTTCTTTTTATTCTTTTGTTCTGATTTCTTTTTAGAAAGATGTCTTCTTTTCTTATGGTAAGAACCATTATCTGTTCATGTTCCTGAATTAGACTTATAATTCTTTCCTTTTCTCGAAGTGGTTGGAATATCCATACCAAATTGATTACAAAACTGTCCTAATTAACTTTTTTCATTTAAGTTTTGCCTTTTAATCTGTTGATTTAATTTTATCTCATTACATAAAGCTAATCCTTCTTGAATACAAGTACCAATTAATTTACCATATGTATAATCTTCATAGGGTATATTAATCCTATCTTTTCTAAGATTTTTCCTAACCCTTTCAGCAAATAAGTTAGGCAATCCATCGACAAATTTTGATTTCCAATGAGAGTTATTACACTCTGGCAATTCCATCACTCTACTTAAAAAAGTATCCTTATACTATCTAAAATATGTAAGAGTTTTACATCTTAGATTTTGTAACATAGTCCTTATATTTTCACTATTATCAGAAATTCTTCCAGTAAAGTGTTCTAAAATTGTAACAATAAGTGTATAAACAGCATTTTCAACATTCTGGCCATCTTCTTGTTTTACAGTCCTGTAAATGTCTATTTTACTTCTTTCTGTTAAATAATTATCCCACCAGCCTTTTAATTGGCCAGTAAATCCAGCAACTATCATTTTAGCAACAGTACTATCACTGTTATTATTACTTTTACAAATAGTGCTATACATGAGCATCATATGGGCAAAAGTATAGATTTGTTTTTCAGTATAACCATCTAGATTCCATTCATAAATATTTTTTCCATTGTAACTGTTATTAACAGTATATTCTTGTTCTTCATGTAAGGTATCCATGGATGAAGGTCTCCTATAGTAATATAATCTTTGAGTAGGCCTATCAGCAAATTTTTCAATTTTGTTTAATTCATCGTTGATTTTTTCTTTGTAGTTATTTCTACTAATACCTTCAGAAAACTCATGATTTAGAGTATTTAATTTTAATCCTTTAAATTTTTCTTCTAGAAATTTTTCTAATTCTTTGTGTGATTTTAATTTAAAATCTGTTATTTCAGGTGGTGGCTGAAGATGAGAAGTAGAAACAATTCCATTTATAGGCTTTTCTTCCAAATCTATCATAGGTCTTACATTTTTTATTACGGAGAAGATCTCTTCTACTCTATTTTGTAATTCTTTAATTTGATCTCCTAGGATATTCTATATAAAGGTTTGTGTAATTATTTTGTTGTAATATACTATTTATATTACTAGTTGTTATCTGCAAAGCATCATTTTCTAATAATTTAGAAAAAGCTGTAAAATTTATTATTTTATGATCATTACCAACCGTAAAAGAACTTTGGGAAGGGAAAACACTCCTTAAAACATCTCCATTAGATAATTTTTAAGTTCTTTCTAAAGCTGAAATATGATTTTCTAGATATTTTATAACAAACCAAAGAACAAAATGGAAAATTTTATTTTGTAGGGAAGTGAATTTATAAAATTCATTTTGAAAATAATTTTGGTCTTCTCTTGAAATATTCTTGAAAACCCATTCTCTAAAAAGTTTTCGTTTTGGAAGGTTAAATTCTGTTTTAATTATTTGTCTTGCCTGAGAACCAGGTCTAAAATCAATATTTGGTGTACAATCCATTAAATATCAAAATCTGCTTCAGAGGGAGTAATATCTGCCTCTCCTATGTTTCGGACCGATGCTTCCGTATTATTTTCATTAATTTCTTCAGTATTCTTATAAATACCTTTTCCTATATTATCTTTGTTGAGAAGAATTTTTTCAACTTTATTATAATCAGAATTTTCCCTTATTTGGGATGTAGAATTTCTAGAAGGAAATCTTTCATAATCATAAGAGGTTGAAATTCTTGGGGGTATTACATCAAAAGGTGATATAAAAGATCTAACTGATGAAGACCTAAAAATATTATTTCTATTTTCATTCTCTATCATATTTATAGAGATATCCCCTGTTTGGGATTGAAATATAGTAGAAAAATCGTTACATATTTGAGGTTTAGGTTTAACAGCATTTGTTATTTTCCAAGTAACAGGAAAGGGAATTTCATCCCACTTAATTGTTCTTCTAGTGGTTATATTTGATTTACCAAGATTGGTCTCAATTATCGCAGTTTCATTCATTTTTTTATCCCTTATTTTACAATTTGGATTTAAAGTATAAAGAGGTTTAAAATAAACTCTATAACAGACACACATAACTTCTGTTCCATACTCATAGTCATAACCATGGGTTTTAACATTTAAAGTTAAAGCATCTAACAAATTAACGTCAGTTAAGGATAACTGCAAATTAGGATAGACATTAAAATAAACTGGTCCATGTGCCAAACTAGATTGGATTATTCCCATCAATGATTTTTTCCAATTTAGATTCCTTCCATCTCGTAGTGCTGCAATAAAACTTTCTGGTAATCCTACCAAAGTTAATGGCTTGAAAGCAATTTGTACTAATCCTATATGGATAAATTTATGAGTATATTTATAAGGTAAAATATCATTTTCATTTAATAATCTGATGGTTAACTCCTCATTGTCAAGGGATATATATTCTTCGGTAGTCTTAACAATCTGTTCAAGTCCAATCCTTTCAAAAGTACCCGTTTTATAAATGGTTCTTGGTTCAATTATGGGAATAGTCCACTAATTAAGTAACTCGAGATTCTGAGGAATATCATATTCCTGATTCAAACTATTTTTAATATTTTCATTTTTACGGAAAATATTCATTTTCACAATATTTTAATCATGTGTTAACCCATAAAATCACTATATATCTTCTACCTGCTTGGCTCTGATACCATTCTGGACCCAGGTACAGTCATAATATAAGACTTAGGATTAGATTTGGAAGAAGTTTTACAAGAAAATAAATCCGTCAAATAATAATCTTAATAAACTCATGTTCAATATAAAAAAGCCCAAGAAAACGCCTTAACACGGCAAAGAGGGGGCAAAGATATTTACTGATGAATTAATAAGATTATATTTGCCAGAAGTACTTCTCATCCATAATCCTAATTTCTTATATTACTCATGACCCATGTTCAAAATAATACTAAAACACATGGGGTTTCTGATACATAGCTATATATGGTTCAACACATGATTAAGGTTATTTAGCCTGTCATTAGGATATATATAACACACAGATATAAATTTTTAAAACAAAACAGAAAAGTAAAGAAGAGTACCTCAATGGAACCTTCAAACCAAGCTTTTATTTAATTCTTCAGATATATTACAAATATTTTACAAACTTAAAAGTAGTAATAATATTACAATACTGAAATTTTCAGAGCGTAGTAGTAGTAGGAGTAGTAGTAGTGGAAGATGCTCTCCAAAGCTGGGATTTCAGCTATCTATAGGCGGATCTTTAGACTTGAAATGAGTCTTCAATTTATTTATTTATTTATTTTTGTTTGTTTGCTTGCCCGTGACATCTTGGAAGTATTACTTTTGGCTTGCCCATGACATCTTGAAAGTATCACTTTTGGCTTTTACTGTTCATCAACAGTGATATGTTTCCCTTTTTTCTCTGCCTGATCTGATTTTCTCAAATATGATATCTAGATCATATGCATTAAGCAAATCTTCATCATCTTCATAGGGATCTTGGGATTCCCCTGCTAATTCACCTTTTGATTCTGATGCCATAGATGTGTCAGATTTTGAATCATCATCTAAGAATTTTTTGAAATTCTTCTTCAAATCCTTTTTCATTTCTTCCATATAAGCTCTAATAATTTCAGCTTTAGACAAATCTTGTCTCTTCATTTTTAATTTTCCAGATATGACTTGGAATGGACTAGGAGTATCTTCTTGATCTTTACTTTTGTATGTTAATAGTTTAGACTGAATTAATTCTTCAGTTTCTACTCCGAATAATTTTTCAGAGGCTGGATCAATCTTGTTCATTTTTTCCCAAAATTTTGAGAAAGAAGTCCTATAAATACAAGGGGTCAGGTGTTCAGTATATCCTACCATAGGGATCCATTTTGATATTCATGGGATAGAAAACTCAATAAAAAAGTGCATAGAGGCTATAAGCTCATCTGCTCTATGGGAAGTTATTAACTTAGATATTTGTGGGGATAAATCTATCCATTCAGAGTATAAGGTTTTCCATTTTTCAGGAAGTATTTCATATGAAGGACCATGGCATGACCACCAATTAACAAACCAATTTGGTATTGGAGATTTATATACTTCTCCAAAAAAATTTATGAACCAAGTATGTTTTTTCTTATTATTTTGGTAATATAATACCTTATCAAAAGCTGAGATATAATCTCAATAATTGAATTTAATAGAAATATTTTTCTCAGAAAAGATATAATCTTTTTCTTTGAATGTGGATAATCCCCATTCCTGACATGAAAAAATCTTTTTCACAATGATCTTGCTAAAAGTATAACTTTTTTTTTTATCATTTGAAGTAAAGTGAGTAATTTCACAGCTTTCCGTTGCTTTAAGCAAATTCTCATAAAAATTTCTCTGCTTATATGATGTAGCAGTAAATCGAGTATTATCAATATATCGGTTCATAAGAAACCATGGATCATCTTGCCATTTCAGATCAGAATATTCTAAATGAAGTATGACTTCTTTTTTATGGTTTTCAGCATAATTTATGCTGTCATCATATTCATTGTCTTGCAAAATATTTGCAAAAGTTTGGGAATTCCCTTTTGGAGGTGTGGATGATTCACCCACTCCGGAAATATTTTCCGCAACTAATCTTTTACCATGTATTTGAGAGATTATATTCCCTCTGCCACCTCGGACTCTATAATTTTGAGGTCTTCCTCTGAATGAGTAATCACGAGGTATCATCACCTGCATTATTATTTATAAAAATTATTAAATCTCAACTATTTGTGTTGATCCCAGATAATATTATTATCATATTTTTCTTTATCCGCAATAGGATTACGGAATAAATGGGGATGTTTATCAATAAAGGAAATACATTCCTTACAAAATTCTATTTTATTTCTTAGATAGGAAATATTCCCTTTGGTTTTTTTTTTTTTTTTTTTTCAGACTTGCTCATATGTGGATTGTTCATTTGTAAAATCCTTGTAAAAATTCAAGGGTTAGAAAATCAGGAAGATGATTATCTTCTCCCTTTTTATAATGTATTTCAAAATCAAAAGGGGCTAAATGAGCCTGCCATCTAGCAAACATTTGTTTAGAAACATCATGTTTAAAAGTTTTATTAAACATGTATTTAGCAGATTTGCAATCAGTAAATATTTTAAATTTTTGATTATATAAATCATCTTGGAATTTCAAAACACATTTAAGTATAGCAAGAATTTCTTTGGCAATTGTAGCATAATTTTTATGGCTATTATTCCATTTTCCCGAATGAAATCTTACTAAAAATATTTGTTTTGTAGTAGGGCAAATTTGTTTTAAAACTCCTCCAAAACCTATATCAGAGGCATCAGTTTCAATAATTTTTTCCCATGTGGGATTGGCTAGCATTAAACAGGGAAGTGATTTCACTTTACTCTTAATTAACTTTACAGCATTAGTGTGTATTTCAGTTCAAGGGGTAGGAGACTTTTTAAGTCTATCATATAAAATAGCTGCATCAGTAGCTAAATCCTTATAATAAGGTGAAATATAATTTAGGCTTTCAAGAAATCTTTGAAGTTGAGTGTTATCTATTATTACATCAGGGAATTTTGACGCAAATTCTATACTTTTATTTTTAGGAATTATTTTTCCCTTTTCAATGTTATGACCAAAAAATCTAATATTAGTTTGAAAAACAGACATTTTAGGCTTAGAAATAACCAAACCATGTTGAATAACAACTTTTTTAAATATTTCTAAATGTTTGAAATGATTTTCAATAGTTTTTGAAAATACTAAAATATCATCAATATACACAATTATAAAATCACTGTAATGTATGAAAATATCATTCATAATCTTCTGAAATTCAGAAGGGGCATTTTTCAAACCAAACGGCATAACTTTCCATTCATAGTGTCCAAAAGGAACATTAAAAGCAGTCTTATATTGGTCTTTTTCACTTATTTGAATTTGCCAATATCCTGACTTTAAATCAAATTTAGAAAATATAATTGCCTCATATAACCTATCTAAAATGTCTTTCTTATTAGGTATTGGATGCCTAATCCATTTTAGGACTTTATTCAAAGGTTTATAGTTTATCACCAATCTAGGGGCTCCTCTCTCTTGTTCACTATGTTTATTAACATTGAAGGTTGTATAGGACCAAGGTGAATTAGATGGCTTTATTAAACCCTTTTGTAAAAGAGATTCTATTTCTTTTTTACATAATTCTAAATATTAAGAATTCATTTGACAAGGTCTAGCCTTAGTAGGAATTTTCTTTTCATCAAAATCTTCTTCATAAGAAAGTTCGACAATAAGTCTTTTTCTTTCCCAAAAAGCATTAGGATGTTCATTACAAATTTCTAAGGAAAATTTATTGTAGATTAATTTTATTTTTTCTTGTAAAGTATGACTTTGGAGTTTCTCTTCAAGAGTAAGAATACTAACCTCTTGTTTTAAATAATTTAAATGAGAAACCTCATGGTCTATTAAATCTTTTAATTCATGTAAAAGTTTAGGAAATGGTCTGGTAATAAATTTAAAAGTTATTTCTTTTCCTTCAAAAGTTCCTGTAATTCCTGAGTTATCAACCCTAGTTAGAGGATAAATCTGATCAATAAAAGGTGTACCAAGAATAACTTGATTAGTAATATTTTTAACAAGTGGAAAACTTGTAGGAATGCAAACCTTATCTTTGCAAATATAAGCCAAAGGAATTTTGAATTTTATATCTAATTTTTCTCTTCCAGCATGACTAAGAGAATTTGTAGTTTTATGAAAATATCTTGTAGGAATTATCCCTTCTTGTATAACCTTCATATATGCTCCACTATCAACAAGAGCTATAATTTCTTTTCTAAAATGATTATCTATAAGTAACGTGATTTTTATAAACCATTTTTGCGAAATAACCATATTAAGATTAAACAAGAAATTTTCTTGGATAATATTTTCATCAAACTCATTATGTCCATATTCCACATGTGTACTTATTTGTTTAACCATCTCTAGACGAGTAATTCTTTCTTCTAACTGTTAATTCGTATTCTTCAAATTTGAAATCTCTGTTTTTAAATTCTTTATTTCTTTATTTAGATCATTAACAGAAGTAGGTATTTCAATATTCTGTCTTTTTTTTAAAAGTTGATAAACTTTATTCATAGTATAAGGTTCTGAGGAACTTATATGTATAGGTGTCTGGATATTCTATCAGAATCTTTGCTACTCGAAGGAATGTCTTCTATTTGCATCTGATCTATTAGTTTTAATCTTAACTCTAGATCTTATATTGTTTTAGGAATTCTAACATATTTCCTGAAGTTAAAACATTTAAATGCATATTTTTAAATCGAGACAAGATTTTATAATAATCCTCTTTTTCTCCATGTAACTCACAGATGCCTCCTTGAGCACAAGAATCACAACAATAGCTAGAATCTTGAGAAGCTATCTCTTCTTCTTCTAACATATCAATCTCTTCTGAAGAATTATTACTAGAATTATTATCACTATCTTGAGATTCTTCTGGTTCTGAGTCAGAATTTATAAGTAATTTTTCTAGATTTTCTTTTATAGATTCATCAATTTTTAATTCATTAATCTTTTTCTTCATTTTACACCTATTAGCGTAATAGCTTATTCTACCACACTTATAGCAAACAATCTTCTTTTTATTTGTAAGTTCTTTCCTCTTTCTTTTTATTCTTTTGTTCTGATAATAATAATAATAATAATAATAATAATAATAATAATAATAATAATAATAATAATAATAATAATAATAATAATAATAATAATAATAATAATAATAATAATAATAGTAATAGTTATAATAATAAATATAATAATAATAATAATAATAATAATAATAATAATAATAATAATAATAACAATGATGATGATGATGATGATGATGATAAAAAAATCGCAATCACTTATATATATCAAGTTATACTTGAGTTTGAATCATATTAAAGTTCATTTCTTTGATTATAAAATAAATTTATACTTCGATTAATTTGTACATTTTGTCTAAATTATAATACAAATTTAAAATATCCAATTAAAACTAATTCCTTTGAAGATTTAATTTAAAACATAAATTTATTAAATCATACACAAATTTTATAAAAATAAAAAGCAATGAACAAAAACAGAAACAAATGCTTAGCAAGTTAGACGGGGGGCAAAGCAAGGGCAAGCTTTTGCCCTTTCTTTCCAGCTCCCACTCCCACTCTCCTCCCCCTCCCCAATCCCCCCACCATTGAAGACCACAATTCTAGAAAAACCCCAAATCCCCCTCCCCCTCCCCCTCACCATTGAAGATGGCCGAAGGACAAGTTTTTGCCATTTGTCTCTCATTCCCCCTCCCACTCTCCCTCCCCTCCCCACTCCCCACCACTATTGAAGACCACAACTCTTTTCCCCCTCAAAATCCCCCTCCCCCTCCCATTCCCCCTCACCATTGGAGATGCTCTTAAGGGAAAATATTGATAACTTGCGGAAAGGAGGACTGACAGCAGACTCTAAACTTAGGGAACATGGGATGAATCTAGAATTAGAGGACTTACTAGGAAAAGAGGAGAAATTATGGCAACACGGGCTAAGGCCCATTGGATGCGAGAAGGGGACAGAAATACGCTTTATTTTTATAGTCGCGCTACAGGAAAGAAGAAGAAAAATCAGATCAACGGTGTTGGATGAAGATGAAGATGAAGTGCAAAGAAGATAAGAAGATAAGGGAAGGTTTTGATGATTTCCAAAACGTCAAAATCAGCTAAGTATGGAAAGCTTAGGTCCCTTAGAAGAATTTTGAACAAGTAAAGAAGACATCAGAAGGGTTCAAAATTCTAAGCCCAGAAGACTACTGATCTCTTGCTGAAACAGCAATCAGAAGGGTAGACCATCAGCTGACTCAAATCAGATTAGTTCAGAGTTTGATCAGCAGAGTATCTATCAGCAGGGTTGCTTCGATCAGCAGAGTAGAAGAGATCATGAGATAGTTCAACGGTAATAAATGCACTTGGTGCAATAAATGCTGTAAGAGAAGGGTAGTAATGGCAAATGATTGAAGAATACTCTCGGATCAGCAGGGTGCATTTAATGCTGCTACATGAAAGTACAGCAGAAAAAGGACTATGGCAGGGAGCCCTTCTGAATTTGGGCTAAGGCTATGGATTTGAATTGTGATTTTCTTCAATGGTCATATTTTCAAATCCAAGTATAAATAGAGCTGAATTTCAATGAGCGAGACACACACCAACATTCTGAGATTTTGATTCCGAAGCAGAAATTTTTCTAAGTCTCAAGAAGCTCGAACAGCTCACTCGTCTGGTGAAGTCATCTGTTGACGGAAACCCAGTTGAAGCGAAATAGAAAATACTTTCTGAGTGAAATTGTATTAGTTGAGTGTTGTGAGGAGTTTAGATCCGTCTTTGTGAGTGATCTAACTTCAGAGGATAGGTTTTCTGAGTGATTTCCTATTGGGAGCTTACAGCCTTTTCATTTGTTGTTTAGGTGTAAGTGGAGAAATATTGTAAACTTTGTGTTTATAGTATAACCCAGAATCTGAGTGATCTGGAAGAGTGGACTAAAGGATTTTTATCCATATAACCACTATAAAAATTCTTTGTGTTATTCTTGCATTTAAGTTTTCTTGCATATTTCAAAATTGCATAAGTAAACACTTTGAATTGATTTAAAGATTTTAAAGGAGTTTTTAAACTGGGGATAAAATCTTTAAAAGACTTAGTCTACTTGTGAAAAACACTTTCAAATTATCCGTTGCAAGTATACTCTTGTAAAACTGATTTTTTGCTGAAATCAGCTAAGTTATTATAAGAAGAGTGGTCACTCTGCTGTTCAAGATTTGTTCACGAATCAACATAGTCAGCTTACTGTTCTTCATAAGCTTAGTCTGCTGACAGAAGACTGAAAAGTTTTTAAGTCTAAAAATTTTCAGAGGTCTATTCACCCCCCCCCTCTAGACCTCATCTGACCACTTGTGACCAACAAGTGGTATCAGAGCAGGTGGTTCATTAGAATCAGCTACCTGATCAACGAGCTTGATCCAAGTGTTTTTCAAAGGTTTTCATAACTTTTCAAAATAGCATCTTTTTGAAAAATAAAAACTTTTTGAAAAATGGATTATATCAGCCATGTTCCCCACATTGCTGGTATGTCTTTTGAAGACTGGAAAATCAGGATGGAGATTTTTCTAGCTGCTTATAATGATCACATGTACACATGTATCATAAAAAGTCCATTCAGATTCACCAAGACGATAAAGATCAATGAAGTTGATACCGTGGTGGAGAAAGATTTACATGAGATGACACCAGAAGAAATAAAGCTATTTAATCTGGATAAAGTCGGAAGATTTATCATGACTAAAGCTCTGGATAATGATGGGTTTGACAAAGTCAAACATGCAAAACTGCAAAAGAGATGTGGGACCAAGTTCGTGATATGAGCGAAGGCAATGATGCTATAAAAGAGCATCAGCTTACTGTTGCTTTGGAGAAACTGGATAACTTCAAAATGAAGTCTGGAGAGACCATTGATCAGATGGATACCAGGTTCACCAGAACACTCAATGAAGTTCTAAAGTTGGGAAAAACCTTTACTGACAAAGAAATAACAGTCAGAGTACTAAAGGTTTTACCTCCTAAGTTCAACATGAAGGTGACAGCTATGGAAGAATCAAGAGATTTGGGAAAGATCTCTCTTACAGAGCTGTTCTCCGTACTCAAGGCGTTTGAGTATAAACTACCAAGAATGGGAATTGAAGAAACCTCAACTTCAGGACTCACAGCTGCCTTAGTTGCTGCTGAAAATCCCAGAAGACCAGCACAGAGAAGTAAAGAAGTGGACTCATCTGATGAAGCCACACTACTCAACAAAAAGGAGTACACAGCTGGAGATGTAGCATTGCTGATGAATAATTTCAAGAAGTTCTACAAAAGAAAAATAAAGAACAAATACAACAATGCTTCTACTTCTAAACCTAACTCTTCTTCTCAAGATAAGGATGATTATAAAGCAAAACTAATGTGTTATAACTGCAAGAAATTGGGACACTTCACCAGAGACTGTCCATATCCAAAAGCAGAGAAATACACTGAAGAAGAGAAGAGAATCAGAAAAGAAAGAAAGCATCAGAGAGGCAAGGCAATGATGGCTGAAGCAGAAAAGCTGACTGCTGTCTAATCATCTGATTCAGACTCAGACACTTCTGACGAAGAGTCTTTTGATGAAGAGAACCCTGCTCTCATCTGTCTGATGGCCAAGGAATCTGATGACTCTGAGGATGAGGTAACTCCTCTTGACAATGAATTATTTAATTCATTTGAACAAATGATGCTTAACAATACTACTATTGCTGAAGCATATAAAAAGCTTAAGGAAGAGATGATATTGCTAAAAGAGCAAAACAGTTCACTGAAACTCACAGCTGAAAAGCCAAGAGAATCAGCTGAATATAAACTGCTTGAGCAAGAACATGAATCTCTGAAAGCTGAATGTGAAGTTTATAAGGGTAAAATCATTGAACTTGAAAAAGTTATTGAGTCTCATGAGAAATCATCTGTTGCATCCACTCATATATCTAGTAAACAGAAGATACCTTTAGAACAGGATAAGCTAGAATTCAATCATAGAAAAATTCATATATGCTGACAATAGTAAGGTCATTCTATATGTTCAAATTGCTAAACCTGCTTCACCTGAGAAAGTGTTAAAGGAGAAGAAATCTCCTAAGGCTAAAAAGAGCAAAGAGCCTAGTATAGGTAAACAGACTAGTAAGACCAAACAGCAGAGTCCTAAGAAGTCTGCTGATAAAGCTAAATTGAATCAGACTAGTGGTAAAACTAAGTCGTCTGTTAATGAGAAAGCAACTAGTAAACCAAAGAAGCATAAAAATAAGAAAAATCAAAATGCTTGGTATGGAAATGAGTCTTATTATGTGCAACCTGCTGCATATCCTCCTATGTATCATGCACCTCAATTTCCAACTTACTATGCACCTTACCCTGCTCATCCAATGCATGCATACCCTGCTTATCATGCACCTTATCCTGCTTATGAACATTTTCCTTATCATACGGATCATCAACCTGACTTGTCTGCTGAATATGATAATGATAAAATTGTTCATGCTCATGTCAAAACTCAGAAACCTAAGAAGCGTAAGACATCAACCTCTTGGGTTGTCAAAGGTGGAATTAATCCTTCAGGACCCTCTCAATAAGGGTACCTAAAACAATTTTACTTTTGTTTTGTAGATTAGGATTAGGAGTAGGAGTAAAGTAGAGAAGATTTGGTACTTGGACAGTGGTTGTTCAAGGCACATGTGTGGAAGCATACATGAGCTGACTGATGCTATTGCTGTGGATGGTCCAAAGGTCACTTTTGGAGACAGCAAAGAAGGCAAGATTGTAGCTAAAGGAAGATTAGTCAAAAGAAACATTGAGATATATGATGTCTCATATGTTAAAGGCCTAAAGTACAACCTGCTGAGCATAAGTCAATTTTGTGACAAAGGATATTCAGTCATCTTTTCAACAGATAAGTGCTATGTTGAACAGATTGGTACAAAGAAGGTAATTTTATCTGGAAGACGACAAGGAAATGTCTACATAGTCGACTGGAATTCTGCTGACAAGAATTCAAACGTTTGTTTGGTGGCATCAACACCAAGTGAAGTTAGCTGGCTATGGCACAAAAGGATGAATCATTTAAACTTCAAGACCATAAACAGATTGATAAAGAATGATCTGGTAGAAGGGATTCCAAAAACAGTCATGAGCAAAGATAAGCTCTATGGCGCATGTCAGAAAGGGAAACAAATCAAGTCATCTTTCAAAAGCAAGAAGCACCAATCTTCTGATAGAATCTTGGAGCTGCTACACATGGACTTATTTAGACCCATTGATCCAGTCAGCAACGGTTGAAAGAAATACTGCCTAGCTGTTGTGGATGACTATTCAAGATATACTTGGGTGATATTCATGAAGAAGAAAAGTGAAACCAAGGAACATCTTACTAATCTGATGGAACTGATCCAGAATGAGAAAAGCACAAAAATATTGAAGATCAGATCAGATAGAGGGACAGAGTTTACAAACTCTACTGTTGAAGAGTATTGTAATATCAAAGGAATACATCATGAGTATTCAGCTGCTAGAACCCCTCAACAGAACGGTGTTGCTGAAAGGAGAAACAGAACACTGAAGGAAGCTGTCAGAACCATGATAGCTGAAGCTAAGCTGCCACAAAGATTTTGGGCAGAAGCAACAAATACAGCCTGTTTTACCCAGAACAGATGCATGATCAACAAAAATCAGATCAAGACTCCATATGAAGTTTGGAACAACAGGAAACCAAACATTCATTACTTTAAAAATTTTGGTTGTAAATGCTTTGTGTTAAATAATGGGAAAAATCACCTTACTGCATTTGCAGAGAAGGCTGATGAAGCTGTATTTGTAGGATACTCTACTGTTAGTAAGGCTTATAGAGTTTTTAACAAAAGAACATTACTAGTAGAAGAATCCATTCATGTAGTATTTGATGAACCAAGTCAATTTTCTGAAAAGAATCAAAATACTAATCAAGATCTGTCTACTGATTTACAGAAGTTGAATGTTGGAAAGAATGAAGAATATGTTCCAATCATACTACCTGATCTCAACCCAGCTGATAACTCAAGTGTTGTTCAAATTCACAGTGCTGATTGTCTAACAGACGAGTTGCAAACAGCTGACAAACCAGAGACTGTTCAACAGACAAGAACTGTTCAACAGACTACTACTGAATCTCCAACAGTAGTGTTGCAAGATCAAAACAGAGGACAACATCCAGACATGCAACCTGATCTCAGATGGCTCAAGAATCACCCTCCAGAGTTAGTGATTGGTGATCCTTTGGATAGAGTAAAAACAAGAAGAGCTGCTTCACAAGATGCTATGTTCGTCAGTTTTCTATCTCAAATAGAGCCTAAACAAATTGAAGAAGCTCTCAGTGATTCCTTCTGGATTGAAGCTATGCAAGAAGAGTTGAATCAATTTGAAAGGAACGAAGTATGGTACTTAGTTCCTAGACCAAGTCATCAAAGAGTAATTGGCATTAAATGGGTTTTCAGAAATAAGATGAATGAAGATGGTATTGTTACCAGAAATAAAGCAAGATTAGTGGCCAAGGGTTACTGTCAAGAAGAAGGAATTGACTTTGATGAAACATTTGCACCAGTAGCAAGACTTGAAGCAATCAGACTGTTTTTTGCCTATGCTGCTTACAAGAACTTCACTGTCTATCAGATGTATGTGAAGTCAGCATTTCTCAATGGAGAATTGCAAGAAGAAGTGTATTTTGAACAACCGCCTGGATTTGAAGCTTATCAACAAGAAGACAAGGTGTATCGTCTAAGGAAAACTCTCTATGGACTGAAACATGCTCCAAGAGCATGGTATGATACCTTATCTGATTTTCTTTTAATTAAAGGATTTCGTAAAGGTAAGGTAGACAAGACCTTGTTCACAATTGAATGGGAGAATCATATATTAATTGTGCAAATATATGTAGACGATATTATTTTTTGTTCAACTAACCAACAGATGTGTGACAAGTTCTCCAAGCTGATGCAGAATAAGTTTGAAATAAGCATGATGGGTGAACTCAATTATTTTCTTGGTTTGCAAGTTAGACAGTTGCCTGATGAAATATTCATCAACCAAGCAAAATACACAAGAGATCTGTTTAAGAAATTTGGTATGGAAACTAGCTCCACTGCTACTGTTCCAATGTCTACTAGTCTTCGTTTGGATAAAGATGAAGATGGCAAATCAGTGGACATAACCAAATACAGAGGCATTATTGGGTCACTGTTGTACCTAACAGCTAGCAGACCTGATATCATGTACTCTGTTGGGGTTTGTGCGAGATTTCAATCAAATCTTAAGGAATCTCATCTCTTAGCTTCCAAGATAATACTAAAATATATTAAGGGCACTCAAGAATTGGGATTGTGGTATCCTAGAGAATCTGGATTTGAGCTTATTAGATATTCAGATTCAGACCTTGCTGGCTGCAAAATTGATAGAAAAAGCACAACAAGTGCTTGTCAATTTTTGGGCAGTCATCTGATCTCATGGATGAGTAAGAAACAGACTTCAGTATCCATATCTACTGCTGAAGCTGAGTATATAGCTGCTGGAGCTTGCTGTGCACAGATACTATGGTTGAAGCATCAACTAGAAGATTACAATATCAAGATCAGTGGAATTCCAATCTACTGTGACAATACTAGTGCAATATCTCTTACTCAGAACACTACAAGTCATTCAAAGACTAAACATATCGAGATCAAGCATCACTTCATTAGAGATCATGTGGAGAAAGGAAATGTTATAATTGAGTATGTTCATACAGACAATCAGATAGCTGACATTTTCACCAAACCTCTAAGTGAAGTAAGGTTTTCAACTCTAAGAGCTGAACTAGGACTACTAAATTTGGATGCATAAGCTGAGGGGGAACTTATCAGAAGACTGAAGTTCATCAGCACAGTCATCCGTTATCATATTCAAGGATTAAACAGACTAGTTAACTTATGAATTCTTAAAGACAGGGGGAACGTGTAAGACTAGCGGTACTTCTGTTTCAAAGATGAAATTGGTTAATGACAGTTAGTTGAAGTTATGTTATCAGAAGATATGTTCTTAATTCTTGAATATTGAAGATCAAATTATCTTGCTGGATTGCCAAACAACAGAGGAAGATTACTAGCTATTGGCTTTCTCTAGTAATATCAGATAACAGATCACTCGTCTGTCATATAAGTTAAACTCTACTCATCTGATACATTATATAAGCATGGTCAGAAATCGCATATTTTGAAACACGCTTTTATAAGTAACAGATAAGTGCCGATTGAGTTTCCCGCCCATCTGACATTAAATTAATAAATTTGAAGTCCGCGATTCTCACCCACACGATTTAAAACTGTCAGATCAATCTTACGGTTCACATTAATCATGATAACCAAAATCTAAGGAAACGTATAAAATCCGATCTGAACAAATCAGTCGACTTACGCACACAAAATTCCCAAAATTCTCTAACTCTCTAAGCTCTCTGTTCTTTAGCTCTCAAATTCTCACAGGTTTTCATCACTTAATCTCACAAATGGCTATTGCTGAGGGAATATATCTTAGCTACGACAAGTTCTTCGCCACTGGCACTAAACTCATGAGGGAAATCATGAAGAAAATCAAAGAATCTTCGCTGGTACCGATTTTAGAAACACATGAGGATTATGTTTATCTGGAAGATGTTGCTGCTTTCTACAAAACTAGGGAATTCAACGATGATAGGACTACTATGGTTGCCACAATTGGGGGTAAGAAGATTTGTATATCTGCTGCTGTGTTAAGTGAATTGTATGGGCTGAAAAACGAAGGAGGAGATGTAACAGACCTAGGGTCTGAGAAAGAGGAGGAATTTTGGTTAATTTGTGCTAAGGAGGAAGAGGAAATGACAGGAACTCTGATGAAGACTCAGCTGAAGGATGAGTATCAGAGGTTCGCTGACATAATTGCAAAGGTGTTGGACTGCAGCACCAGTTCTCTGGATGGTTTACCCAGAAGGAGATACTATACTATGATTTGCATCTACTATGGTTTGAAAGTTAACTGGGCTGCTCATGTATTTGATCTGCTGAGTGACAAGAAGACCAACTATGGCATTTTGCTTAGTCATCTGTTCTTAAGCTTGAACTGTCAAGTAGGAAATGGAAAGGCTATTCATGGTGGGAAAGAATTCAAGCTATATGAGCCCGTTAGAAGTGTAGGTACTTCTAAGAGAAAGGCCCCTGCCAAGACTGCTAAGGCACCTGCCAAGAAGAGCAAGAAGGCTGATCAGACCAGTGGGTCTGCTGATCAAACGGTAAGCACTACTGTTGAAGCTGGATCAGCTCAGTCTGAGATTGTCATTCCTGACAAAGTAATTGATGATTTTACTAAAAATGTTGAAGAAATAGAGACTGGATCATCTCCAGAAAGGACAGAATCTGAAGAAGCTGTTCCTCTTCAACCAACAAAGAGAATGAGGACAAGAAGTTCTGTGAAAAGACCTCCTAGAACCAAACCTTCAGGAAGAATTACAAAATCAAAGGCTAAAAGGAAGGTTACATTTTCTGAAGAATCATCTGAGACAGTAAGAGAGACACCAGCAACAGCAGAGAGACCGATTATCATTGAAGAACCTGCTGTTGAGCCTGCTGGAGACTCATCTGTTGCATTGTCTGCTGATGTTAGAGAAGAACAGCAGACTGACACAACAAATGAAGGGGATGCACTCCTTCTGCACCCTGCTCCTGTTGCTGCCACTCCACTACAGACTGTGGAAAGTCCTGAAGCAAAGAAGCAAAGGACTGGTAAGATTGTAATCCCTTATCTCTCTGAGGCTGAAAAGAAGAAATTGTGAGGCTGAGAGACAAAGGAAAGTTGCTGAAAAGGCAGAAGAAGATCGCCAAAAGGCCCTTGAGCTCAAAAGACTGGAAGAAGAAGCCAGTAAAATGACTCAAGCACAAAGAGATGTTGTTGAAGCAGCAGAGTTGGCTGCTGCCATAGAAGCCAGTGCTAAGGACTCTCATGGTCCAAAGCATGCTGGTGGCATTGTTATTGGCGAACAAAGAGATCCAACCAAACCTAAACCAGTCATGCTTATTCCTGCAGTAAACCTAAGAGAAGAGCAAAGGTAAAACTGGCACTGGAGATTGTCAGAGATGACCCTGCTGCTTTTGATGAGTTTATTGCAAAGTTGGATGCAGAAAATGACAAGATTACTCGTCTGACGATGTTCAACAAAGAAAAGGTTAGATATAACAGATGGAGGGACTATCGTCTTACAAAGAGAAAGGATCAAATTGCAAGCTGAAAGGCTTTTGCTGATGAAGAAGCCTGGGTTATGAAATGGCTTGAGATAGGTTCTCTGACACAAGTATTGGACTCAGAATTCTTCTTGGATAAGTTGAGACTGAGGATCAGTCATATTGTGAAAGCTGAAGCAAAGAAATTATATGATTCCGTTCCAGAGGAATATGCTGAAAATGAAGATCTTAAGGAACGTTCAATCAAGTTGGCAGTTTCCCAAACAATGGAAACTTGGGCCAAAAGGACTAGGAAGATGAAGGGACAGCCAAGCTCTATGATCCCTCTTCCAAGTCTGAAGCAAATTGTTTATGGACCTACTATTAGACCTTATGAAGAGCTGCTGAGGATCAAATCTCTCCGTTTGTTCCAATTGATTATTTAACATGGATCACTCATAGGTCTACTGTGGATAATGCAGGTAAAATGCGTAATATTGCCAATGTAAAGAAGGTACAAGCACCACCTGCTGATCAGAATAAAGAGAAAGAAGGTACTTCTAATAATGCTGATCAAAATAAAGAGAAAGACGGTACTTCTGACCCTGCTGATTAGAACAAGGAAATAAGGAGGATACTTCTGAACCAGCTGATAAGACAAAGGAGAAGGAAAGCACTACAAATCCAGCTGATCAGATCAAAGAAAAGGAAGAAACTTCTGAACAAGCTAATCAGACTAAGGAGAAGGAAAGCACTCCTAGTTAAGCTGATAAAACCAAGGAAAAAGAGACTACTCCTGGTTCAGCAGATCAGATCACAGAATCAGCAACCCTTGTCTTACCTCCTATTCCAACTGAAGTTCCATCTACTTCTCAGAGCTTACAAACATCTCTGTTGGACTCAATCCAACAGATGATTTCAAAATCAATGAAGGAAATGGAAGAGAAGTTAACTGCAAATCTGTTGGCAACTTTAAGTCAACCAACCCAAAGAGCTGCTCATGTTCCTACTTCGCTGATAGAAGACACTGCTCATAATGTGGAAACTATTAGACAAGATATGGATGTGATTAGAGCAAGGACTAAAAGCACAGCTGCTGGTTGGAGACAGATCACTGAAACAGTTGAAATGGCCATACAAGCTGAGGATGAAGTCTTAATAAATCTGATGAAGGACTTCAAGGCATCTGCTGATTTGTTGCTAGCAACTCAGATTCAGCTAGGTGACCAAGGGTAAGTTGTTCTTAACAGAATGGATGCTTTTGATGTCACGCCCCAAAATTTTATACATATATATTACTTTACCGGCGTGATGACTACGTCGTTATTTCAATCATGCCGACGCGAAGCCTTCAAATTTAAACTCAATTCCAAATATAACCACAAAAAAAACATGAAAATAATATCCCAACGATCTGTTCGAGCTGTTGGAATAAAGTACTTAAAACTGTCTGCAAAGAACAATTATTATGATACTAAGTGGAAACCAGTCCCAACTAACAAAGTCTTAAAGTGATAATGCCTAAAACTCCAAGAGAAAATGACAAAGCATAAATAACAAGCGGGTTCCTATCACTACTTAAATTCTGAAAACAAAACCTTCCAACTTCGAGTTGTCTAATGATCTGCAAAATATCAAGCAATGGGTGAGTTGCTCACTCAATAAGAAGTTTAAGGCACCTCTGTCAAATCCATGACATATCAACACCTAATAATAATGCAAATAGACAATGTGACACTTTCTTTCATGAACCGAAGCATATAGGAGACAAACATTCATTTCAACTCACAAATTAACACTACGGTCACCATTAATCCCGTGACAAGGACGTCAACTTATCAAATACAAATACAAATAGTCGAAACTGGTTTTGAAAGGTAACCAGACTCAATACAATGGACGGAACTAGCTCCTAAGCCGACAATCCCCCGAAGGGGCCCAAACAATTCATAGGCAAATTTGAGAGATTAAATCATAAACAAATGCGGCATCTCCATGTCATCAAACAAGGGCTCAAATAGTTCAACTACATAATCGATGAAACACTGTCAATTTGCACACTTGGACTGTTATTCAAATATAAGACATTGTCCCAAAAATATGTTTTTAATAAAAAGTACCTTACTAAGGACAATGAGATTTCAAATAACAGTCTTAAGCATAATATTCACATGGAATAAGAGTAGAAAGTGCCAAAAACCCCTTACCTCAAATAAATTAACGTCACCCTATCTTGAGCACCAAAAATCTTGCCTAAGCTTGATCCCTAAAATCTAAACATAATAAAACACAAACATAAGCTATCCAAATCGAAAGATTAATTAACTAGGAAAACTGAAATTTAAGTCTAGAACCCCTGACCAATTAATGCTATAAATTTGAAATTGTTTCCAATTCCCCTGTATTTCAACACTAACCCATTAATTAATTTTTGCACCAATAACTTAGTTCTGCAGGTTCATATCCAATTAAATAATAATGATTTCTATAATTAATCATGTAATTGATTACTTATATACAATAAACTATACCTAGAATAAAATATTATTATAATGAACATTCAATTGGAACCGTGATATGCCATTGCGTATATATTCTTCTCCAAATTGCAATACTAAGTGAATTAATGAATACTAGCATATAATACAATTACTTAGACTAATGAAGATTGAAGTAAAAAAATTTTGCTTACCAGGTTCGGTGTTCGGCGGCGCTGAAAATAGGAGAAATATAAGACTTGATTTCTTTAAACCTAAGTAGTGCTTTAACTACTTTCAAATCCCTTCTTTTTATAAATTGCAATATTACCCTTCTAATTTATAATATTACACTTTGGTTATTATGCTAATGAAAATTAATCTCTAACTTATACCCATATTACTTATTAATAACAATATGTATGAAACTTATTTTAGCCTATTAAGTGAGATTAATATTGGGTTATTACATTTGAGGCTAATCAACTCAAACAGCAAGCTCAACTTGATGCAATGGAAGAGAACATCAAACTTCTCTGTGAAACACTTCAAGTTCCACCAGTCTTACCTAAATATCCAATCAACCCTGCTGATGATGACAAAAAGGGGGAAGATAGGGTACTTAGGGAAGATAGGGTACCTTGTGAAGAAGAAGAAAATAGACAAGGCACATCTCTTGAAAAGACTGCTGAATTTGAAGACACTGAAGTACTGGATGAATCTGCTGAAAATGAACATGCTAATGGATATAAT
Source organism: Penstemon barbatus (assembly GCA_003313485.2). NCBI lineage: Eukaryota > Viridiplantae > Streptophyta > Magnoliopsida > Lamiales > Plantaginaceae > Penstemon > Penstemon barbatus. The sequence continues at coordinate 14,786,950 of CM064880.1, forward strand.
GAAGGCACTAGCAGACCAGTAGATCAACCAATTGCAGAAGAAGAAGAGGAAGCTGATAAAACTGAAGCTGAAGAAACTTCTAAGGAAACAGCAAAGACTGATAAAGAAATTGCTGCTGCTAAGGACTCAGCTGAAGAACAGCTTAATCCTGATGTTAAGCAAAAGAAGATGGAGCTGCTAAGACAAAGATTCTTCAAGGATTTAGAAGCTGAAACTTCCAAACCTGAAGAAGATGAAGAGGACAAGCAAGAAGATAAAACAGAAGACTAGTATAGTCTAGATTACTTATGCTTAGAATCATTGTATTTTTTTTTTTTTTTTTTTTTTTTTTTGCACATCTCATCTGATTGAACTTGTAATATGTAATCTTTTCAAAATCTATAAAAAGTTCAAGTTTGAATCCAATAAACTATTTCTATCTCAGAAATTTTTTAGGATCAAAACTTTAGTTTAGGTACAGGTATTTAGCTGAAGTTTTGTCATCATCAAAAAGGGGGAAATTGTTGGATGAAGATGAAGATGAAGTGCAAAGAAGATAAGAAGATAAGGGAATGTTTTGATGATTTACAAAATGTCAAAATCAGCTAAGTATGGAAAGCTTAGGTCCCTTAGAAGAATTTTGAACAAGTAAAGAAGACATCAGAAGGGTTCAAAATTTTAAGCCCAGAAGAGTACTGATCTATTGCTGAAACAGCAATCAGAAGGGTAGACCATCAGCTGACTCAAATCAGATTAGTTCAGAGTTTGATCAGCAGAGTATCTATCAGCAGGGTTGCTTCGATCAGCAGAGTAGAAGAGATCATCAGATAGTTCAACGGTAATAAATGCACTTGGTGTAATAAATGCTGTAAGAGAAGGGTAGTAATGGCAAATGATTGAAGAATACTCTCGGATCAGCAGGGTGCATTTAATGCTGCTACAGGAAAGTACAGCAGAAAAAGAACTGTAGCAGGGAGCCGTTCTGAATTTGGGCTAAGGCTATGGATTTGAATTGTGATTTCCTTCAACGGTCATATTTTCAAATCCAAGTATAAATAGAGCTGAATTTCAATGAGCGAGACACACAATAACATTCTGAGATTTTGATTCCGAAGCAAAAAAATTTCTAAGTCTCAAGAAGCTCGAACAGCTCACTCGTCTGGTGAAGTCATCTGTTGACGGAAACCCAGTTGAAGTGAAATAGAAAATACTTTCTGAGTGAAATTGTATTAGCTGAGTGTTGTGCGGAGTTTAGATCCATCTTTGTGAGTGATCTAACTTCAGAGGATAGGTTTTCTGAGTGATTTCCTATTGCGAGCTTACAGCCTTTTCATTGGTTGTTTAGGTGTAAGTGGAGAAATATTGTAAACTTTGTGTTTATAGTATAACCCAGAATCTGAGTGATCTGGAAGAGTGGACTAAAGGATTTTTATCCATATAACCACTATAAAAATTATTTGTGTTATTCTTGCATTTAAGTTTTCTTGCATATTTCAAAATTGCATAAGTAAACACTTTGAATTGATTTAAAGATTTTAAAGGAGTTTTTAAACTTGGGATAAAATCTTTAAAAGACTTAGTCTACTTGTGAAAAACACTTTCAAATTATCTGCTGCAAGTATACTCTTGTAAGAAGTTTTTTTTGCCGAAACCAGCTAAGTTATTATAAGAAGAGTGGTCACTCTGCTGTTCAAGATTTGTTCACGAATCAGCATAGTCAGCTTACTGTTCTTCATAAGCTTAGTCTGCTGACAGAAGACTGAAAAGTTTTTAAGTCTAAAAATTTTCAGAGGTCTATTCACCCCTCCCCCCCCCCCCCCCTCTAGACCTCATCTGACCACTTGGGACCAACAAACGGTCTTCGTAGAGTGGATGGAACTTTGTGCAAAACTGATCCGAAGATTGAGAAAATCATTGTAGACTATTTCAGTAATATTTTTAACTCGAGCCATCCATCAAACGCAGTGCTGAATTTGGTTTTAGGTGCTTTAGAATCGAAAGTGAGTCTGGAAGATAATCAGTACCTTCTTCAACCTTACACTAAGGACGAGGTAAAAAAAAGCTCTATTTTCTATGTACCCCCTCAAATCCCAAGGCCCAGATGGTTCCCCCCCCCCCCCCATTTTTTTCCAAAAATATTGGCATATTGTTAGTGTGACGTTATTAAATGGGTTCTCGATTTTCTTAATTTGGGTATTTTTTATGAGTCCTGTAATTTTACCAACATTGTCTTAATTCCCAAATATTCCAACCCCGAATACATGACTCAATTCCGTCCCATTAGTCTGTGTAATGTAATTTATAAAATTGCCTCCAAAACTATTGCAAATCGTCTTAAACCCCTTATGAATTCTATTATCTCTAATTCCCAATCCGCATTCATACCCGGTAGGCAAATCACTGATAATGTCTTAGTTGCCTTCGAAACAACTCACTACATGAAGAAACAAACTAGGGGGGACATGGGTCAAATGGCCATTAAATTGGATCTGAGTAAAGCCTATGATAGAGTAGAGTGGGGTTTTTTAAAGGCTGTAATGATCAAACTAGCTTTTGATTCCAATTTTGTTAATCTTATCATGACTTGCATGTACTCGGTCTCTTATTCGTTCATCCTTAATGGGGCTCAGTTTGGCTTTGTTAAACCAGAAAGAGGTATCCATCAAGGTGACCCTCTTTCTCCGTACTTATTTCTCTTTTGTGCAGAAAGTCTCAATTCTTTGATTAGCCTAGAGGAAGATAGAGGAAATTTGGAGGGTATCTCGATTTGTACGGGTGCTCCAAAGGTATCTCACTTACTTTTTGCGGACGATACTTTGATTCTTTGCAAAGCATCAGTGGCAGCAGCTATTTCTGTTCGTATTCTACTACAGGCCTGCGGCATGGCTTCGGGCCAAAGTATAAATTTCAACAAGTCTAGTGTTTTTTTCACTAGAAACACAGCTAAGGGAGCAATTGAATCCTTTTTATCATATCTTCCAATAAGAAGGGATTTAATGCATGATAGGTATCTTGGGCTACCACTAGCGATTGGAAAATCAAAGAAGGAGGTGTTCGACTACATTAGAGAAAGAGTTTGGAGCAGAATTCAGAGTTTGAGAGTGAGATCATTGTCAAAAGCAGGTAAAGAAGTGCTCATGAAATCTATCCTTCAAGCTATTCCTTCGTATTTAATGAGTTGCTTCAAATTGCCCGGGTACTTAGTCAAAGAAATAGAGTCGATGATAGCTAATTTCTGGTGGGATGATGGGGAGGTGAAAAAAATTCATTGGATGAAGTGGGATATGTTGTGCAACAGTAAAAAGGATGGTGGCCTGGGTTTCCGAGATCTTGATGCATTTAATTCGGCTTTATTAGCAAAACAAGGGTGGAAGATTTTAACCAAACCGGAAAGTCTTTTCAGTAAAGTCTTTAAGGCCCGTTATTTTCCTCACATGAGTTTTCTTAAAGCTGAATTAGGGAATCATCCCTCATTGACTTGGAGAAGTATTTGGGGAACGAAAAAAATATTGGTGGCAGGTATTAGATGGAGAATCGGGGATAGGAGAACTACACGGATTTGGGGTGATAGTTGGCTTCCGAGATCTCATTTCTTTAAAACAATCTCCTATCCTCGACTCATTCCTCATGATAGTACTGTTCATACCTTATTTGGAAATGTTCCGGGTTCGTGGAATAGAGATATGATTAATAACATCTTCTGTGATGAAGAAGTGAACCTTATCCTATCCATACCTTTGGGAAATCAAGCAAGAGCTGGTTGTAGAATGTGGAATTTTGACAAATCTGGACAACACACTGTTCGTACTGGATACCACCTTATTCAGGGAATCAAGAAATCACAAATCGAGGAACGTTCAGGAGGAACAAGTAGCAGTCAAGCAAAAAATATGGGCTGGATTTGGAAACTCAATGTACCTCCAAAGGTAAAAAATTTTATTTGGTCTTGCTGCCTTAATATTATTCCTGTTCGAGCTCAACTTAAAAAGCGAAAGATTATTTCTGATGACTCATGTCCTTGTTGTGATGGGTTTGCAGAAGACGTGTTACACTGTCTTCTTCATTGTAATTGCGCCAGACAAGTGTGGGCGCTCTTTGGCCTTTCGACATCTATTTATTTAAGTGATACAAACTCGGTTGAGAACTGTTGCGGATTTTACACACGCAAATAAACGCAAGTGCACGTATCGAACAAGTAATAAAGAGTAAGTATAAGAGTATCGTCTCCACATGGACTTGACTAATATCTACCAATTCCAATTCCTAATTTACTTTTAGTTAATTCCAAATTCATAAGTGTATTCAAGTTTAAATTAACAAGATTAACTAAATGAATTAACTAACCTAAATACTTGGATCGAGTTCGAATAATGAGAAGAGAAACCTAGGGTTATAATCCGCTATGTCATCTATCGATTGCCCAATTGAGATTTTCGTAGTTATTGTGGTGACAAGAGTGCTACCCGAGGATTCAAGTATATTCCTACGTATCTTCCGAATTACATAAGAACCTAATGTATTATACAAATCGATTCTATTCCTAGGTGATTCATAATTAACACAAAGCATTAAAAACGAACCTCATGTAACGGGTATAAACGCCTTAAGTATATTCATATACTAAGAGTCGTTTACTATTCAATTTCCTATTTAATCCTTATCTCCCTTTTCCAAGTTCTAAAAGAATATTAAATCTAACAACTAGGTGATCAGTCAAGTTGCAAACATAGAGAACGAAATTAAATCAAACACAAGAATTGCCCCTAACTACGAATAATCCAATAAAACTAATCAAAGTAACATAGTATCATAAAAACCCTAGATCCTAAAGAATTAGTTCATGATAAATATAAGAAGAAAATAATAAAGGAAAAAAAATCTGAGTTCATGTGGTTTTATAGACAAAACGATGAATCTGAGATAAAGATCTTCAATATTGCGTTCTTCTTGCTTGGGTGATCTTCAGGACTTTTCTCTTTTCTTCTTCAATCTTTCTCCAAGTAGATCTTTGATGTTGTAGGTGTATTCTATGAGAAAAGTATGTTTAGATCTGATCAAAGATGTATAATTTCGTGACCTAGAAGTCCTTATATAGATCTACCAAGTTGATTCCAAGTAGGAGACTTTGGGCCAAAGAATTCCCTAAAAAGCCCGCTGAAAATCGCGTCAGATTTGCGCGACAGTTTTGCAAATGTCATCACTCTCAGCTCCGAACTCCAAATCAAGATCCGTAAAATATGTGGTGTAGCTAACTCATTCCTCTACATCATAGTCGAAATTCAACTTCATTGAAGCTTCCTTGAATGAGTTATGGTCCTCAGAGTGCATAATAACATTTCTGACAGCTTCTTCGTTCTTGCACTACTTGACTTCATTTGATCTTTAATTTGTTGTACTTCACTTCCAATCATGTCTTTAGATCCAAAATAGCTTAGGCCAACAAATATGAACACAATATATAAGAAAATACCTCATTTCATGCACAAAACAATCAAACCAATGACTCGAGCGACAAAACACAAAACTAACTAAAATTGCCTAAAATTCTACCAAAACTCTAATAAAAGTAATCGAATGAGTAAAGGAAATAAACTTGATAACACTATTTTCATAGAGTTATCACACCCCCAAACTTAAACTATTACTCGTCCTCGAGTAATGGCAAAAACTTAAACAACGACACGAACATTCACAATCATGCATCCCAAGTCAAACTACTGACTAACAATTTCAAAACATTATGCATTCTATCATGTAGTTCCTGCGTGTGTGTGTGTGTGTATACATAAAACGAGAATGTCGGAATCACTTAGATCACTATAGCTTCGAAATCATTGAGCCTAATTGCATGAATTCCTAAATTGTCATACATATTCTCTATTTTCTTAGGTTATCATACTAATTACTAAGTTTTAGCAAAGCTTTCAGTCGAAGTTATGGAATCCTTTAAGTTTGAACTTTTACTTAGCATTTTCTTTATTAATTAGCATAACTTAAGTATATTTAGCACCACTCACACTCATAACTCATTCTAAAGAAGCAGTCAAAATAGAGGAATGCAGAATAGTAGAATAGTTAAGTCGATGCACCCATATTTCGTTCATCTTATCGCAGTCAAGTTAGAGGAGTGCAAGTATAAGTCTCAAGCGATGAGGTTTTTCAGGTCTCATACAAGTGAGGTTATTTTCTTTGAATTTAACTTATATTTTTTTTTTTTCCTATTATTTGCTTTATTTGGTTCTTGTTAAAGTTATCCTTCCCCCCAAACTTAGGCAAAACTATCACTTAGACCCTTAGCATTTTAACCCTCGAATCTAGAGACTAGGTAGGCAAGGAAAGATTTCTTAAGCTCTATTCTAACTACAATTTTCTAATGTCATTCTAAATTTTCGATTATGTATTCGTGCTTAAAATGTGCAGGCAAAACATTCAAAAACAAATAAAATTTCAAAAAAAATTAGTTAAAGTTGACCTAGCATGCACGAAGTAAATGAGACCTCGCCCCCAAACTTAAACTAAGCAGTGTCCCCACTGCGACTCAAAGAGGTAAAAAGAGGTCGACAGAACAAACAAACAAACAAACAAAAACAGAATACATCAATGTAATTGAGAATTGGAAAGAGAATACGCCCTGATAATCGTATGCGCCCATTGCTCGTGGCTCCATCTTGGTAAACAAAATCCCCATTCTGCGGCAGCGTGGTGATTGGCGGAGATGGTGATGGTGGCAGCGAAAACTGGATGGAGCATGAGGTGGCATGTGTTAGATTGATCATGATGGAGGCGGGTGTTGATAGCGGCTAGGGTGATAAGAAAATTAGCTCTAAATTTCAGAAGTTATTTTGCTGGGGCGGAGAAAGTTTTCACTGGGGCAAAGTGATATAGGAAAATTAGCTCTAATTCCAGAATCTACTTTGCTGGGGCGGATAAATTTTTCGCTGGGGCGAAGATTCTTTCCCGCGGCGGATCGAGATCTCGTTTTTTTTTTTTTTTTGAAGCCATGGCTCGATCCAAATTGAGCCATGGCCTTCCGAATCTGGAAATTTGTTCTTTTTTGCACTCGAAATTGAGCCATGGCCTGACTCAAGTTGTGCCATAGTTTAAAGCTTCTGGAATCTAGTCACTTTATTGTTCAAAATTGAGCCATGGCCTGAATCAAGTTGAGCCATGGCCTGAAGAATCTGGAAATTTTCCATTCGTGTTACCCTCCACATTAATGCATCCTTCTTTTCATCAAGTTTTTAATATTCTCCAGAGCATCGATGTATCTGCACACAAAACAAACACAAAAAAGAAACTAAACACGCAACAAGACACAAGACAAAAAGGAAAATTGAAAGCTTGGGTTGCCTCCCAAGAAGCGCTTAGTTTTAAGTCATTAGCTTGACTTTGATACTTCCCTTTTAAGGTGGCCAATAATCGAATAGGTTCCCGTCCGGATCAAGCATAAGTCCGGGCCTTTTTACTTTCTTTGTTGTCCCGAAATTTGGTCTTTCCCTTGTAAGCTCAATTGGGACAAATTTGAACCTCGTATCGAATCGACAAAGCTCTATCCCCAGGTTCAAATCTCTTGTAATCTTTACCAACTCTTATCCAAGTCACGCTTTGAGGATTGGTATGCATATTGTACTTCATTTTATCATAAATCCTTCATTTTTGCGTGTCTCTCACTAATATCTCATCCACACCAAAATAAGATTCGTCGCATTTTGACTCATAAATTGGAGGTATGATAAACTCAATTGTATCCTCCTCTATCTCCACTACCTCAATCACATCTATCAACATCACTGAATTTTCGAGTTCGGTGTCTCCCTTGATGTCTTCGTCCTTGGGAATGATTAAGATATTTTCTTCTGCATTCGGGATCTCCTCGTTATGACGAACATCGAAACTTGTCCATTTATTGCTATGCGGCTGCTCTATTTCATTCTCAACAATAAGACAATTTGTCTCGCTTGGCTTAGTATCTGATAATATCGAATTATCCTCTTCATTCGAGAGTGAGCCTTGAGGTAGATTACCCATTCTTAAATTGAATGCTTTAATTTCAGATCCGATCTTTTTCATCTTCTCCATACAATCGGTGAATGCCATCATAAATGCAATACTTGGTTCTGTTGATGGTTGAGAATACGCTTGATCAATTTTAGATCCGATCTTTTTAATCTCCTCTATACAATCGGTGAATGCCATCATAAATGCAAAACTTGGTTCTGTTGGTGGTGGCTGAGAATACTCTTGGTAGCTTGGAGGTATGAACGAGTTGGTCATCATGAAGTTTGTGTATTGATTACTACCCAGATCATCGCTCCATGGAACATTTGGGTTAGTCCCCCACCCTGAATTGTAGTTGTTGGGGTGAAGATTCTGACCATACTGACTATCCTGAAATTGATCCACGTATAACCATGAATTTGAATTCAGTGGGCAACGCTCGTACGAGTGTTCACCTGCACAATACACACAAGTCGTTCCTTCATTAAGCCAATGATAGCTGCTATGATTCATACCAAATGAAGAGAACGAGAAAAAGAATAACTAACTAGGAACCAACCAAAAGAAAAATCAAAAATATCTACCAAAAACTTGTTGCGGATTTTACACACGCAAATAAACGCAAGTGCACGTATCGAACAAGTAATAAAGAGTAAGTATAAGAGTATCGTCTCCACAGGGACTTGACTAATATCTACCAATTCCAATTCCTAATTTACTTTTAGTTAATTCCAAATTCATAAGTGTTTTCAGGTTTAAATTAACAAGATTAACTAAATGAATTAACTAACCTAAATACTTGGATCGAGTTCGAATAATGAGAAGAGAAACCTAGGGTTATAATCCGCTATGTCATCTATCGATTGTCCAATTGAGATTTTCGTAGTTATTGTGGTGACAAGAGTGCTACCCGAGGATTCAAGTATATTCCTACGTATCTTCCAAATAACATAAGAACCTAATGTATTATACAAATCGATCCTATTCCTAGGTGATTCATAATTAACACAAAGCATTAAACACGAACCTCATGGAACGGGTATAAACGCCTTAAGTATATTCCTATACTAAGAGTCGTTTACTATTCAATTTCCTATCTAATCCTTATCTCCCTTTTCCAAGTTCAAAAAGAATATTAAATCTAACAACTAGGTGATCAGTCAAGTTGCAAACATAGAGAACGAAATTAAATCAAACACAAGAATTGCCCCTAACTACGAATAATCCAATAAAACTAATCAAAGTAACATAGTTTCATAAAAACCCTAGATCCTAAAGAATTAGTTCATGATAAATATAAGAAGAAAATAATAAAGGAAAAAAAATCTGAGTTCATGTGGTTTTATAGACAAAACGATGAATCTGAGATAAAGATCTTCAATATTGCGTTCTTCTTGCTTGGGTGATCTTCAGGACTTTTCTCTTTTCTTCTTCAATCTTTCTCCAAGTAGATCTTTGATGTTGTAGGTGTATTCTATGAGAAAAGTATGTTTAGATCTGATAAAAGATGTATAATTTCGTGACCTAGAAGTCCTTATATAGATCTACCAAGTTGATTCCAAGTAGGAGACTTTGGGCCAAAGAATTCCCTAAAAAGCCCGCTGAAAATCGCGTCAGATTTGCGCGACAGTTTTGCAAATGTCATCACTCTCAGCTCCGAACTCCAAATCAAGATCCGTAAAATATGTGGTGTAGCTAACTCATTCCTCTACATCATAGTCGAAATTCAACTTCATTGAAGCTTCCTTGAATGAGTTATGGTCCTCGGAGTGCATAATAACATTTCTGACAGCTTCTTTGTTCTTGCACTACTTGACTTCATTTGATCTTTAATTTGTTGTTCTTCACTTCCAATCATGTCTTTAGATCCAAAATAGCTTAGGCCAACAAATATGAACACAATATATAAGAAAATACCTCAATTCATGCACAAAACAATCAAACCAATGACTCGAGCGACAAAACACAAAACTAACTAAAATTGCCTAAGATTCTACCAAAACTCTAATAAAAGTAATCGAATGAGTAAAGGAAATAGACTTGATAACATTGTTTTCACAGAGTTATCAAGGACTGGTTTCAACAACTTGGGAATAATTCTGAATCTAGAGATCGAACTTTTGCTTTAATTCTCTGCTGGTGGTTATGGTTTGGGAGAATAAACGCATATGGGATTCGGATGAGCTCTCACTGCTGCACTTGGTTAATTTCAGCCAAGAATTTTTCTTTCGATCCCAAGCTCCTTCCTCTCGCTCCCAACCTGCCCGTAGCCTTCGAGATTCTGCTCATTGGAGTCCTCCTCCTCAAGGTACTGTCAAAATCAATTTCGATGCCACATTAAGAGAAGGAGAGGGTCGAGTGGGCTTGGGTTTTGTAGCTAGAGATCACCTTGGTAATATTATTGGCTGGAAATCTGAGTTGGAATTACTTCGCCTCAATCCGGAGACCGCTGAAGCATTGGCAGCCAGAAGTGCTTTGGAGTTTTGTTATGAAGCAGGGTGGTCAAAAGTGATACTTGAAGGAGATAGTTACTCAATTATTCAAGGTATATTAAGCTATAAACCACATTTGGGAGTCCTGGGTCCTATTTTTTATGACATTAAGTTTATTGCTTCTTCTTTGGAGTCGTTTCATGCCTCTCGTGTTTTTCGTGATAGTAATTCGGTGGCTAACGCGCTTGCTAGAATAGCTTTGTATAGGCCTCATCCAATAACTGAGCTTCCGGAATTTATTAATGATTTTGTACTTGACGACATCAATTATTAATGTTATTTACCTTCGGGCTTCCTAAAAAAAAAAAACAAAAGTTAATTTTAACATTTCAATTCGACTGGCAAATTTCATAATCCAAACTTAAATATTGGAGGGCTTTTTATTTTCGAAAGCACTTTTGGAGTTCTGGGGCATCATTTTTTTTGAAAAACTCATACATGCTCTCTCCATTAGGAATAGTGATGGCCTAATTTCGCGTGACCCGCAAGATCGGACCAAAATTCTTTCAAATTGGCCGTAGACAATTTTTTGTATTAAAAATTATCTTTTTTTAAGAGGTCTCTCTCGTTTATACTAATTTAATATTCTCAACATTACTATTATGAGTTTTAACATTGAGGAAAAAACACTTTCGATGCTAAACTTTCTAGTGATTACACATTTGATATTAAACTTTCTGAAAAAATTTTTTTGATACTATAATTTAAGTCCTCTTGATGCATTTTACTTGGCCGTCAAATTTTTAATAGAATTCATCACGTGCGCGGCACATGTCCGTTAAGTAGCACGTATTTTGAACATGCAAGGGGTAAAATTTCATTTTTGATACCAAACTTTTATATACTTTATACTTTTGGTACCGAACCTTTGAAAAATACACATTTAATACCAAAATTGAAGGTTGTTTGACACATTTGATTTGACATCAATTTTTGAACGGGAACGACCACGTGGCGTCAGTGGCGGAGCCAGAAATTTTTTTCACCGGGGTCCTTATAAATTAATGAGTATTATTTAAAATATTAAAAAAAATCAGCAACAAAAATTAAAATATGACCAAACTAATTCAAACTCAAAATAAATTAAATGGAATGAAAACTTCTTTTTTACAAATGTACACGTCGATTTGTCATAGACTGAAATCGTTGCATGATTGAATCATCTGTATCTGTAACGATATCAAATACATCTTTCTATATATAAGTAATCATAGAGTCATTTAACCATTCATTTCCCATCCGATTCCTCAGTCGATTTTTTATATACTTCATAGCAGAAAACGATCTCCACAAACGTTGTAGCAACTGGCAAAATCATTGTAAATTTTAAAAGTAAAATACAAGAGGATACATAGTGTTCCTCTTTGTTTCAACTAATTTTCTAGCAAGATCACCAATTCCTTTTAATTTTGAGAACTCTTAATATTGTTAAAAAGTGTCAATCCCTAAAAAGTATTATTAGTGTTATAGTATGATTCAAATTACAAAATAAAAATAAAATATTAGAGTTTGAGTTCATGTCCACTTTGTAACTCTTAAATTTATCAAACTCTAATAAACATGGACCCCTTTTATTTAGAAATTTAATTTTAATTGAAGGTCCACTAAAAGAAAATTATAAATTATCGTATAGTTTAACATAAATATATTAATATATCATATATATGATACATATATATGATGCTTGGGACCAAAATTTCAGGGGGGTCCATGCACCCCCTGTCTATAATGTAGCTCCGCCAGTGCGTGACGTTAAGTCACCAAAATTGCAAGTTATTTGCACGTGATGTGCTCGGACATGGAGTATTTGGACATAATCTTAATTTTGTCATAACTCCTTCTTTACAAAGTCAAATTTCGTGTTCTTTATATGGCTTGACGAGAGATTTCTAATGCTACAATTTTTTGTTATTTAATTAATTTTTTTTAATCTTAACATTAATTTAATTTTATTACTTTTTATAATTATAATTTTTTATTTAATAAACTTAACATTAATGTATGAAATTTAATAACATTGCAAGAAAATTTAATTTGTCTATTATTTCAGATTAACAGATTTTACGAGTTTAACTTTAATTTGTGTTTATTTAGAATAACGGAATTAAAAACGATTTATGGAATTAAATACATTGAAATTAAATATGATTTAAGGATTAAAAATAATATAACCCTAACAATTATACATTGAAACAATCTTAAATAAATTGGATTACATACAACCAAATAATTCTTGTAGTATATGGAGGATGACTTTCCTTATATGAATTATTAATTATTATAGTATTGTGTACTCAAATAAATATCTTATTATTAATGCCAGCGTTATATTTCTTACTATTACTTTCAATGTAAAGTTTCTTATTATTAATAATGCCAATGTTAATTTTTGATAATTGTTATTATTATTTATTATTAATAATATTATTTTTGTTATTATTATTATTATTATTATTATTATTAAGATTTATGAGAATCAGAATTTAATGGAAATGAAAAAATTGAGTCACTGAAGATGACGATGAAAAGATGATTGGAGAGGGAAAGAGGAATTTGAGGGGAGTCTGAGGGGAAGAGTTGAATGTCCTCACTCGAGATGGCCTAAACACGTGTAAGAAAAGTTGTAACATGTAGTATGAGAGAATTACAGCCATCTTCCTTAACTATATGCAACACACCAAATGTTTGAATAATTTACACGCATCTATATCAACTCTTTCATAATTAGACTTCCCGTATGATTAACCTCTACAATATAGAGATCAACTTTGAGTTAAATTTTTGTCAAATTTGATCCAACTAATTAACAAAACATATAGGAGTATAATAGAGGGCCAAATTATAAGTAGAGGCCTTTTTCAGAAAAATAAGTCCTAATTATAAATTTCATTTATAATTTGATTAATTTTCAAAATATAAATACATTCATTAACATTTAACTCGGAGTTTGTAAGAATTATTATTATAAATTGATCCACACATAGTTTTCTTTTGTTTTTCATTTGTTTGACCGATCGAGTGCAAAAAGATAAAAAGGGAAAAGGAGAAGACAATGGTACTAAATTGATAACTTCTTCTCCAAGACCAATTATTAAAATTTAGCTTTATTTACTAATCAGCAATGTTATTAAAACCGGACCGGACCGGCCGGTCCGACCGGTTCGACCGCGAACCGGAGGTCGATCCGGTCCGGTTTACCCCTTAAAACCAGCAACTCCAAAAACCAGTTTGGACCGGGTTGAATGGGTCCAAAACCGGTGAACCGGTATGGACCGGTTCACCCGGTTCTGATTTTCCTTTCTTTTTTTTTTTTTTTTTAATTTTTTTAATATTAAAAATAAATTAGAAATCCTTGTACAAGGTGGGATTTGAACACCTAACCTCTAGGATGAAACATGACTTCCTTACCATTTAAGCTACACCATTGTTTTTGAAATTTTAGTACTAATTAAAATTTATATATTATAGAAACTTGTAGCCAAATTTATTTATAAATTAGATAATTAACTTAAATATATATTTCACACATTATGAATGAAAATTAATACGCAAATAATAGTTTTTTATTAAAATTTATTCTATAAAATATTCTTTTCAATATTATTTTTAGGATAAAGAGTCAAATCGATATAATATGCAAGTTTGACTTTGAATATTAGACTTTTATACATAACCATATTTTAAAATTTATGAATATCTTAGTTTGTTGTATTTTTAACTTACACTTTTAAATTTTTAAAAAGAAATATAATCATATTATATTTATATGAGCATACAAATTAGTACCATATTACCGTTATGATATAAGTTAGATAAATATTATATGATTTAATTGTAGAATATTATAATTTTTTTTATATTTTTAATCAATTGTATGATAATGTTTAAATTTTATGCATATTACATATACTTTAAAATTAAATATATTTATTATATTATTATTACGTCATCCGGTTCGACCAGTGGTCCGATCGGTTCGACCAGTAAAACCACTAACCAGTCGGCTCACCGGTTCACTGTCCGGTCCGGTTTTGAAAACATTGCTAATCAGTGTCAATTTACCACATATGATATCAATTTATCATTCTTTGGTTTGGTTTGAAAAAGAATATTTTATCCATGTAAAAATTTTAGAGGAGTAATTTAACTCATTCCAATGGAGAGTATACCACACTTACCCCAAATTTAGATTTGTGTAAAAAGAGTACGGTTAAAGTGTCACAATCATTATGTATGTGGATAAAATGTAACATTTATTATAACATGGAAGCTAAATTTATTATAACACAAAAGGGTATAGTATCATATTTATAAGTTAACTTAGTCAAAATATAGTATAAGAGAGATAACTTTGTCAATTCATTTTTTTTTTAATTTAAATATTTTGGGGATACAATGTAAAATTTTATAAGATTATAGAGGTAAAGTGCTCTTATCAAATAGCAAGGGAGTAAATGAACATTATAGGAGTTAACTCATTTACTAAAGCTCCATTTTATTTCATTTTGAGATGGTGACTACGTACATGAGAATACGATGGAGGTAACCACACCAGATAAAGGTCCCCCTATCTTGGGTAGCAAGTTCAAACCGCATGCCTTCTATGCGTCCTATATAGCAGAAAAGTAAAATCAAGCACCCAATTGAAGAATTACTGATACAATGAAAGCAATAGCGAAGAATTTTTTTGAAATGAGTGAGAAAAAACCTTTCAATCGTCTTCCCGAAGAATTAATCATCTACATTTTCGAGAAGATTTCAGACGCTAAATCCTTAAGCATTTGTACTCTAGTCTCCAGAAAATTTTCCACCCTTGTTCATCAAATTCAGGCCAAAACAATTTCTGTTGAAATCCCACTTTGGATGCCTGTTTGTGATTGCCACCAGGATCCCATCGCCGCTGCCGCCACCCCGCCGCCCCTGCTCGTAAAACTCCTCGTCTATCCTGTCATACTTCTTGTCTATCTATGGTTGGTGCTCAGAAAATATATCTACCCTTCCAAGAAACCAAATATATCATCAAATTGTAAGTCCATTATAAAATTTCTCAAGAGATTTTCTTCGATAGAGTCTCTCACATTTCACCTGGGTTTCTACAATAACCCCTTGGGTAGCTTTGAGGCTTTGGTCAGGTGGAAATTTGAAAAATCCGAGCTAAAAGTGTTTGTGTTTATTCCTCTGAGGAGACTTTTGAGAATGCCGACGATGATGTTTTGGTTGAGCCATTTACCCACTTGAAGAATTTGATATGTTATCACTTGTTGGATGCCGTTTATAGGTATGAGAAGATTTTGAAGCCGATTCTTTGTGATTTTCCCAATCTGAAATATATTTCGGTGACTGATTCTTTGAATCAAGGGCAGATTGTTCTTGATGAAGATTACATAAGTAGCTTGAGGAATGAGGACGAGCCAATATTAATGGAAGATGATGGTGGTGTTAATTTTAGCCTTAAACTGTGGCATGAGAATGTGGTTCATTTGCCGATATCTGGTCGTGTGATGAAAGATGTAGGAGTTGTTATGT
The DNA here is from genome assembly GCA_003313485.2 of Penstemon barbatus. Lineage (NCBI taxonomy): Eukaryota > Viridiplantae > Streptophyta > Magnoliopsida > Lamiales > Plantaginaceae > Penstemon > Penstemon barbatus. The sequence goes on from CM064880.1 coordinate 14,802,945, forward strand.
GCAAGAAAATTGGTACTGATGATTGTTTGATGAAATCTGAAAATGGATTTGAAGGAGAAGAGTTTCTTGAACTTGCTACAACTATGGTTAAGAAGGCACCAAGTTTTGAATGTGTTGTTCCGCTTGCACAATTAATTAGATTTTCTAGAGATGATCAGGAGTAGGAAGTAAAATCTATGTAAAGAATTTTTAATTCAAATTTGATCTAACTGCATGACAAAACATATACAGAATATAGTGTCAAGTGATAGTGAATTAGTGATGAATTGCCTATGAAACTTCATAGTTAGTGGCAAAGTACGTAGAGGTATCTTAATTCGTAAAAGACAATAATGGTCTAAAGTTTAACTCCCTCAAAAGTTTACTAATTATAATAATCTTGATGATATACTATTAGTTTTGATAATAACAAAAGCTTTGGTATAGGATACTTTAGTAGAACAAGCTACAAAGAAACAATTTTACAAATTAGAACAAAACAAAATAAAATTCAAGTGGGAATTCCTCTGATCAAGATTTGAAGAGATGTTAAGTTTAGATAAGAAGCTAAGTTGAAAAGACAACAAAGTTGACGAACGTGACTATGTTTGAGATTTGGTAGAAGAGAAGAACGCAACGAAGTTGAACTTGAAGAATACAACTTAGTCAAAGTTCAACGATATTGGAATTCAGAGAGATTGAAAATAAATGATCTGAAAGAATGAAGTGATTTCAACGAGCCCCTCATCTATAAATACCTATTGAGAAACACACACGCACACATAGAACATACATGAATCAAGGCGAATCTCACAGGATTCAAAGCTCAAGCTCATCATATTTGACAGTGATGATGACAACGATGATTCAAATGTTTAAGGAGATTGACAGTGATGATGACAACGATGATTGTTTGATGATGTTTGAACACATTATATAAAATGTCATATATATTGTACATTGAAGTCAAAGTGATGTGTGTATTCGAAACTTTTGGTTGTATTTCTTAGACCTATAAATAGAGAATATTATTTTGTATTTTGTACACACAACAAGAATGGAATAAAATGATATATCCTCCCTATTTTCTATTGTTCTTGGTAGTGTTTTTAAACCCCGATCGGATCGGCCGGTTAGACAGGTTTAACCATTAACCGGAGACTAGTTCGATCCGGTTGACTCTCTAAAACCAGTAGATATTTTAACCAGTTCGAACCGGCGAAAACCGGTAAAACCGGCAAACCGGTGGACCGGGTGAAACAGTGGTTCATTATTTTTCTCTTAAAAAAATGACAAAAAGAAATAGAAAGGAGAAGAAAAAGTCTTTCTCTCTTTCCCTCGGTCTTATCTTAGGAAGAAAAGAAACATGAACCCCTAATTTTTCTTTGATTCACTATTCTCTTCAATTTTAATTCACATTATGAATGAAGGAAAATATGTCAAAAGTTGTAAAGAAAAGATAACAGAGGAAAAATGAAGAAAGAAGAATAGAAGGGGGATGTTGAAATAAAAAACAAAGACATAAGGAAAATCATTAAATGATACAAATAAGGTTGAAGATGGTAAAAATGGTGGCTGCAGAAGAAGAGAATGGCTTGTGAAGATGAAGTTTAGGTTTTTATTTTGTAATTTTCTATTTCTAGGTACAAAATATTCAAGCCCAATATTTAAAGAGAATAATACAGGTCCAAAGCCCGTCTGTTAACATATTAGTACACTACAGTTAAAGCTTTAATGAACCAATTGCTTATAAAATTTGATTAGTTGAATTAACTTAGATATTAAATATTGCAAATTATTTCATTAGTTAATATTTGAAGTTATTCTGATGTTCTTATTTTAAAATTTTCAATTATTTATATTCATATAAAATTTTATAAAAAATAAAAACAATAATTATATTATGATGTTATTCCAGTTGAATTAATAGGTTAATTATATAAGTTGTCTTGTTTTGAATGTATGAATTATTGAAGGATACTTGAAACTTATGTTTTTGACATTAATTTTTGCTTTAGATAATCAATATATATATATATATATATATATATATATATATATATATATATATATATATATATATATATATATATATATATATATATATATATATATATATATATATATAAAACGTCACATCGGTTATTTCGATCGAACCACTGGTCGAACCGATCTAACCGATAGAACCAATAACCAGTAGAGCTTCCGATTTTATGATCAGTCCGCTTTTGAAAACACTGATTCTTGGATCTTACTTTGTGTACTTTAATTAATCATTTTAAATTAGTTTTACAACAACTACAAATATTTCTTAAGATATGTAGGCCTACATACAGGAGAATATGATGGACGTGACCACATCAGATCAAGGCCCCCTAATCCAAACCGCATGCCCTCTTCTATGCGTCCTATATAGCAGAACTGAACAAGCAGAAAAGCAAAAATCAAGTCAGAGGCAATTTCAATAATGCCAAAGCCAAGAATAGAAATTACACAAATGTCAAAATGTTTTTCCCTTTTAAAAAAAAAATAAAAAATGTTAATAAAACTTAAGAATACTTAATCTATCCTAATATTTACACTTTCCCCCCTCACTTTTCTTTAACAAAACAAAACCACCCAAACCCTAATTTAAACAAAACAAAACACACACTCCTCACACACACACACAACCCGCCGCAGGAAGAAAGAGCAGTGAAGAAAAAAAAATTTCCTCTTTCAATTTTTCTCTCTAAAACAAGCAAATCGGAAATGGCACACACTAGGATCGTCGATGATGATAGGAGAAACGAACGAGCATGGCCATTTGGGGTAAGATTTTGTTTTTCCTTCTCGATTTCGTCTGGTTCTTCGTGTGCGTGTGCGTTTGGCGTGTGGCGTGTGGGAAGGAGACACACGCCACACGCCATTGATTTATTCAGGCGTGTGGCGTGTCTCCTTCCCACACGCCACACGCCATGAATAGATCAATAGCGTGTGGCGTGTTCCGCTCACACACGCCACAAGCCATTACTTTGGTTATGGCGTGTGGCGTGTGGGAAGGAGACACGCCACACGCCATGAATAAATCAATGGGCGTGTGGTGTGTAGGATTTTGTACATGGGGGTGTGGTGTGTAGGATCTACTCACGCCATGTGTGAACTCATGGCGTGTGGCGTGTGGAATAACAAACGCCACACGCCATATATTTACACATGGCGTGTGGCGTGCCGGATAACACACGCCACACGCCATGTGTAAATATATGGCGTGTGGCGTGTGTTATTCCACACGCCACACGCCATGAGTTCAAACATGGTGTGTGGCGTGTGTTATCCGACACGCCACACGCCATGAACAGAATATTAATTCTATTTCGTTTTTGTTGCTTGTTTTGTAGAGATACGCTACGTTACCCACATCGGCCCTACATGAAGAAGGAGTAGTACCCTCCTTTCACTACTCTAGTGTGGTTATAAAAGGAGAAGTAACACAGCGCTGTGATTGGAACGAGATTCCGCAGCTTGTAGAAAGACTAAGGCGCTCGCATTGGCAAATTATAGATCAGTACCCCCAGATTGGGAGTTTTTTACGCCTAACCGGAAATGGAAAATTTCGGGCATCGGTGTTTCACAGTATGGTCCTCCGAGTATGCGAACGACTGGAGGGTAAAAGTAAATATGAATACTGGTTTTTGGTAAATGGAAAGCCAGTCAGATTCGGTGCCGAGGAATTTAGCCTCGTGTCAGGGTTGCGATTTGGGAGTTTGAGTGATGAGGACTCCGAAATAATAACACAAAGAAGTCGCTTGAAGAGACGACATTTTGGCAGCTGGGGGGAGGAGGAGGTCAGTGTTCATGGTCTCAAAACAAAAATCACTGATTTGTTGGGTCGCAATAATCCGAAATACGATGAGACCGTATGCAAGTTACTTTTTGTCTGGGTTGTATCGGCATTGTTGGTGCCCCTTCGGCCAAACAAAAATGTTCGTGACGAAACATTCGCGGTAAGTACACTTTAATTTTAATTGTTATTATTTCTTTAAAGTTTTAAAATTAACAAAACTGTAAATTTGTATATATTGAAGATATGTGACGATCTCGCGAGATGCGAGAGACATCCTTGGGGACAGAAGGTATGGGCCAATACTTTTGATGATCTTGTACAGCATATGACATCTGGCCCAAGCAACACCCGTAGATGGAATGCCCACGGCTTTCCACACATTTTCCTGGTATGTTTGTAAAATTAGTTCGTGATTTCCATGTATTTTTTTTAGTTATTTTAGCGTAAATGTTGGATGTCTTGAATGTGAACAGTTTTGGATGTTGCAAGCCATTGATGGCTTGCCCAATGCGGGCAATTTTACTGGAAGGTTCGACCCAGATGTTCCTCGATATCCGCGAATGTTACGTTGGGATATGGGCGGTAGTGGGCCCAGCTGTTCTGAGATGGACACCTTTTTTAAGAATGTGCAGGTATGTTAATTGTTTTTATTAATATTTTTTTCGACATATAACTTGAAATATTTATTCTAAATAACTTGTGTATTTTTTCTTCAGGCTGTGATCCCACGGCTACGGCCGGATGACTTTGAGTTGGAGACGGCGTACTATATATCGGCTAGACAGTTATCAATGGGCGTTAGTTCAAGAAGCCGCGTTCCAGTATATTGCCAATTAACTGAGTATTTGGGAGACCTTTTCGTGGTTCTTCGGGATGAAGAGGGAGCTCCCAAATTCCCGAACCGGCCATCCGCCCCAACTGATTCTGCCCCAGATGCCGAAGCTCCTGACTCTGCTCCTGCGCGCCGACCTAAGCGTCTCCGAAGACAAGACGGTGCCTCTACTTCTCAAGCTCAATCACAACCATCACAACCATCATCTTCGGAAGGTGTTCCTTTCTGGGCACAGCAAATGGAGCAAAGAATTATGATAAGGCTCGATTCTATGCAAGTAACTCTGGAAAGACTCGAAGCCATGGCGCTGCAAGATCGAGCCAGACATGGACATGAGGGAAATGAACAGGAGGGAAATGATCAGGTTTAGTTATTTTGTGGATTTTTTTAGAGACATTATTGTATAGTTTTTTGGATTTGTGTTTTTTCTGAATTATATCGAATGTTGTGATTTTGGTTTTGAATTATATCGAATGTTTTGGTTTTGTTTTTGAATAATGGATTTGTGTTTATTAAATTGGTTTTGGTTTTGAATTATACGCATTTTCAGGGAGATATTTGGGCACACATACGCATTCTACGGTTTATAATGCTGAAGATACTTGCCTGAATGGTGATTAGGAAGTCGATAGTGATGATGATACTACGGGTTGGAGAGAACCAAGGACAAAAAAACGCCATGAGAGGATGAGAACACGAAGTAGGCATTTAAGAAGTCCTTTTACTGCTAATGATGGAAAAAAAAATCCACTAAGTAATTAATTTTTTTTTTTGTAATATTTAATTCGGTTAGGATTTCTATAAAATTCGGTGGTAACATTGTAACTTTTGAATGAACATTTTAATTTTGTGCATCTAATGTTATTGAATCGCAATTGTGAATCTTTATAAATTTTAGGGGTAAAACTGTAATTTTTGAAAAGTTAGAGACCAAATTGCAAATTTGTGTTAAATGCAAGCTATAGTGAGTGGACATAAGTAAATGGCGTGTGGCGTGTGCTCGGACGACAAGCCATGCGCCATTAAATGGCGTGTGGCGTGTGGTCGCACGACAAGCCACGCGCCATTACATGGCGAGTGGCGAGTGGTACTCCCACACGCCACATGCCATAACAAAGTAAATGGCGTGTGGCGTGTGGGAGTACCACTCGCCACTCGCCATTATATGGCGCGTGGCAAGTCGTACTACCACACGCCACATGCCATTTACTTTGTTATGGCGAGTGGCGAGTGGTACTCCCACACGCCACATGCCATAACAAAGTAAATGGCGTGTGGCGTGTGGGAGTACCACTCGCCACTCGCCATTAAATGGCGCGTGGCAAGTCGTACTCCCACACGCCACATGCCATTTACTTTGTTATGGCATGTAGCGAGTCGTACTCCCACACGCGACGCGCCATTTAGAAAATTGATCAATATGCACGAAGTTATGATTTACGGAGGACATAATGTTCCTATAAGTGTTACTTCTCCATTTGGGTGAGAAATTGACAAAAACTTATAAAATTGATCAATATGCACGAAGTTATGATTTACGGAGGACATAATGTTCCTATAAGTGTTACTTCTCCATTTGAGTGAGAAATTGACAAAAACTTATAAAATTGATCAATATGTACGAAGTTATGATTTACGGAGGACATAATGTTCCTATAAGTGTTACTTCTCCATTTGGGTGAGAAATTGACAAAAACTTATAAAATTGATCAATATGCACGAAGTTATGATTTACGGAGGACATAATGTTCCTATAAGTGTTACTTCTCCATTTGGGTGAGAAATTGACAAAAACTTATAAAATTGATCAATATGCACGGAGTTATGATTTACGGAGGACATAATGTTCCTATAAGTGTTACTTCTCCATTTGGGCATTGTAGTTTGGTTCTCACGTTTTAGGGTTTAGGGTTTAGGGTTTAGGGTTAGGGTTTAGGGTTTAGGGTTGCGCCATTGTAGTTTGGTTCTTAAGAACTTGCATTTAACATTTTGCAGTTTGGTCCCTACGAACTCATAATTAACTCGAAATTGCAGTTTGGTCCCTGACTTTTCAAAAATTACAATTTTACCCCAAAATTTATAAAAAGTTTATAATTGCAATTCAATCCATAATTTGCTCAAAATTGACATGTTCACTCCATTCGAATTTGCATAGAACTTGAAATTGCAGTTTGGTCCCTGACTTTTCAAAAATTACAATTTTACCCCAAAATTTATAAAAAGTTTATAATTGCAATTCAATCCATAATTTGCTCAAAATTGACATGTTCACTCCATTCGAATTTGCATAGAACTCGAAATTGCAATTTGGTCCCTGACTTTTCAAAAATTACAATTTTACCCCAAAATTTATAAAAAATTCATAATTGCAATTCAATCCATAATTTGCTCAAAATTGACATGTTCACTCCATTCGAATTTGCATAGAACACGAAATTTCATAAAACATCCATTACATCAAACGTTGTTCAATAAACATCAAATACAACTTACAAATTCACTAAACATCTAAGATTCACTTTCGTGGTTGCCCGAACTTTGGCCGCGTTGGGGACATCTAGTGGCGTTGTGATCGGTACTTCCGCAAATTCCGCACTTGTATTTTTTCTTCGATTTTTCAAGGCATGATAAATGTCGTGTCTTTTTAGGCCTTCCACGGGTTATTTCTTCGGTTGGAGGTAGCACTACTCTCGCCATAACATGATCGGGAATGTTAATCCATTGGTCTTTCGATGGAACGGGTTGTATGAGCTCAAAGTATGCTTGACGCATATTATCGATCGAGTAGTATTCGCTAACAAGCTCCAACACATATGCCCCACTATCTACTGGTCGTTTGGCCATGGCAGCTGCAATTGCGTGCTCACACGGTATTTGCTCAACCTGAAAGACGCCACATGAACAAGTTCTTCCAGCTAAATCCACAATTCCGGACCAGTTGGTAGTTTCCACTTTCCATATATCTTGCCCTATTTCAAATTTGCGCCACCGATACGCCTTTTCATATCGCTCATTTATCAACTTATTCTTCGATGGGATCAATACACCCGACCGGGACCATCGATCAGCCTCAGCACGACGCTCTCCAAACCACTTTGACATCAAATCAACAACAAATTCGAGAAAGTAACAAATGGGAAAATCTTTGACATTTTTGATACGACTATTAAGGACCTCAACGTGGTTAGACGTCTTTATCTCATATCTGTTCACGCGATGGTGGATTCTCGCCCATTTCTGAAACGTTACCTCGTTTTGTAGCCAATCTGCACATCTCGGGTTCTGGGTTTTCAAGACACCCCAATATTTTTCAAACTTACTCTCGCTGTACGCGTAAGCAGCTTTGTAAAAGGACTCGACTATCGTATCTTTCTCTTTCCCTTTCCCAAACCTTTTCGTCAAGTTGCCTTTGAGGTGAAAGTAACATGCCCCATGTTCAGCTAAAGGGTAAACTTCTTTTACCGCTTTAGTAAGACCCGTGCCCCTGTCTGATACAATAACCAGATCGGCTATGTCTGGTACACCCACTTTCAAGCCCTCGAGAAAATAAGTCCAACATGCCGCATCCTCGCTGCCATTAGCTACCCCCCATGCAATTGGATAACAACGATTTTCACCGTCCGTCGCAGTTGCAATTAGAACGGTTCCTTTATATCTATGCCCCATAAATGTTGCATCAATTACAATTACATTTCTTAGGAACTGAAATCCTCGAGTAGCAGCTCCGAAAGACATGAAGAAATACATAAACTGGTTTTCGGAGTTCGTATGGATGCGAGTGAGCGTACCAGGATTTTTTTGCTCAATCATGTAAGCAAAGGAGGGTAGATTGGCAAAGTTTTCTTCGAATGTACCCATAATGTCAGCTTGAGCAATTTGTTTCCCCCTCCAAGCTGTCATATAGCTAATGTTAACACCATTTTCGGCTTGCATGAAGTTTATCAGTGCATTTGGTGTTGGGACTTCATTGGGGTTGATATATAACCCCTTTGTCCGTAAACCAACCATCCGACTTGTTGCTTATCTATGACGGGCACCTCTATTTGCTATCCCACAAGTGTGAACGTTTGTATATGTTCGAATAACAAATTCTGGGGTCTTTGGTTCCTTAGTTGCATATATACGCCATGGACAACCAGGAGTCGTACAACTAGCTATCCTCCTCTGACGGTCAGACTTAGATGTAAGTTCCCATTTTTTATCTACAGCAACTCTAAAAAGTTCATTCCTGAACGCTATTCTGTCTGGCCACCGTTGACCAACTATCCATCCCGTTTCATCACTCCTCCCCTGAGAATAATCTATTTCAACCGAATCAGCGTTATCAAAGCCTTCGTGACTAGGTGGTTCGTAACCACCACCACCAACATCACCATCACCATAACCATCACCACCATCAACATCACCATAACCACCACCACCACCACCACCACCCACATCAACACCAACATGACCATCTACATCGTCACCCACATCGCCACCCACATCGTCACCCACATCGTCACCCACATCACCACACTCGTTGTCAACGTTACAGTATTCACCATTTACATCAGTACCACCATAATCATCTCCGCCGTCAAAGTTACGGCAGTCATTATGACCTTCGTTGTCATCCAGATGCCACTGACTATACGGAGGAGAACAACGTAGTGGTTCAACTTCCTCCACTATACGTAAAGTTGGATTAGAGGCAATGATCTCCTCATTAACATCATCTTGTGCATTTGATCCTCCTATAACACATCCTTCAGGTTGGTAACTGAAACTAGCTTTGTCCATGAGTTTTTTTCCTTTACCTCGGGTCATAAGTTTCTTCGCTTTCTCTTTTCCACCCGGAGATGCCTCTATCCTCAAAATTTCTTCTCTCGGAGAAAAAATCACGTACAATTTTAATTTAGCAGAATTGCAGACAAGGTGCTTCGCTAACTCCCAATCTTCTTCATCTGATATTGTCGTTATCAAGTTATCAATTTCTTGGTACTTAACCTCAAAAATATCAATGTGCCGATCCAACTTCAACTTCTTGCAAATTTTGTCGAGTAGTTCCTCAAACGAAATCAATTTCTTGGTACTTAACCTCAAAAATATCAGTGTGCCGATCCAACTTCAACTTCTTGCAAATTTTGTCGAGTAGTTCCTCAAACGAAATTGCCCTATCCACCATTATTGGTTTATTTGAATCTCCACTCCAATCCAATTTATTATCGATTTGGCGTATAAATTCACCGTCATATAGAAGAACTACTAAAAGTTTGTCCATTCCTACAAGTAAAAACAAAAATTAATACACAAGCTATCTAAATAAAAAAAAAGCATGAATAAGGACAATACTGCCAAGTGGCGTGTGGCGTGTGGCGTGTGGCGTGACGACACGCCACTCGCCATGCTTATATTCATGGTGTGTGGCGTGTGGCATGAAGACACGCCACTCGCCATGCTTATATTTATGACATGTGGCGTGTGGTCAAGAAGACACGCCACACACCATGCTCATATTCATGGCGTGTGGCGTGTCTTCTTGCCCACACGCCACACGCCATGCTCATATTCTTGGCGTGTGGCGTGTCTTCTTGCCCACACGCCACACGCCATGCTCATATTCATGGCGTGTGGCGTGTCTTCTTGCCCACACGCCACACGCCAAAAAACGCGAACTACAGTTCGTTTCTTTTGAGCAATTTTGAGCCATTTTTGTTAAGTAATTTGCTAAAAAATACATCAAAACTTCAATTAACTTGCAAATGCTTACCTTTTATGTCGTTTTTCCTCCTTTTCTTCCTTGATTTGAGTGAAATTTGTGTAAATTGGATTAGGATTTAGGGTTGGATTTTTGGAAAGAAATTTGATTTTGGGGTGGGTTGATTTTGAAGTTTTTAAAATTTTGGGGTATATTTGTTAAAATTTGATTTAATTAGGAAGAGTTAATTAAATTAGATTAGTTGATTAATTAATATTTTGGTATTTGAGTAATATTGGTTTTGTGTTTTGGCATTTTTGAAAATAAAATTTTACTTAATGGCTTTTTTGAAAATGTCTTATCAAGTCAAGCACCCAATTGAAATCCCTTCAATCTTCTTCCCCAAGAAATAATCATCTACATTTTCGACAAAATTTCAGACGCTAAATCCTTGTGCATTTGTACTCTGCTCTCCAAAAAATTATCTGCCCTTGTTCTTCAAATTCAAACCAAAATAATTTCTGTTGAAATCCCATGTTGGAATTTGTTCGGCCACCAGAATTCCATAGCCGTTGTAGCCCGGCTGCCGCCCCTGCTATTAAAACTCCTCGCCTATGTTGTCTCTCTATGGTGGGTGCTCAGAAAATATATAATCTACCCTTCCAGAAAACCATCTGACATCACATCAAATTTTATGCCCGTCATAAAATTTCTCAAGAGATTTTCTTCGATACAGTCTCTCATCTTTCACCTGAGTTTTCACAATAAACCCTCGGGTAGCTTTGAGCCTTTGGTCAGGTGGAAATTCGAAAAATCCGAGTTCATTTTCTTATCAACTAAAAGTGTTTGTGTTTATTCCTCTGAGAGGGGTTTTGAGAATGATGAGGATGACGATGATGTTTTAATTGAGCCGAGTACGCACTTCAAGAATTTGATATGTTATCACTTGGTGGATGCCGTTTGGAGGTATAAGAAGATTTTGAAGCCGATTATTTTCGATTTCCCCAATCTGAAAAATATTTCGGTGATTGATTCTTTGAATCAAGGGCAAATTGTTCTTGATGAAGATTACATAAGTAGCTTGAGGAATGAGGACGAGCCAATATTAATGGAAGATGATGGTGGTGTTAATTTTAGCCTTAAACTGTGGCATGAGAATGTGGTTCATTTGCCGATATCTGGTCGTGTGATGAAAGATGTAGGAGTTGTTATGTGCAAGAAAATTGGTACTGATGATTTTTGATGAAATCTGAAAATGGATTTGAAGGAGAAGAGTTTCTTGAACTTGCTACAACTATGGTTAAGAAGGCACCAAGTTTTGAATGTGTTGTTCCACTTACACGATTAATTAGCTTATCTAGAGTTGATCTGGATTGGTGGTAAGTAAATTCAGATAGGATGTGAAGAAATGGCAAAGGGTATTTTGGGAAATTAATTCAGAATGTTATAGTTTTGTCATTGTATTTCATGTTTAATTTGGTCAAATGATGTAGCTGCTGCAATGCAAGTTCTTGTTTTGTGTATGAACATTATAGAAACTCAATTTCTATGGTAGGTTACTTAATGGAATGGTGCACTTGACACATTCTTTAAAAAAATTACTTTATGTGCTTGTAAATTCTTTTAAAATCCATGTAAACTGTTTTTAATTCAAATTTGATCAAACTGCATGACAAAACATATACAGAATATATATTTTTGCAAGCTCATCTCTCGTGTGATCCCGGTCAAAAAAATATCATCTGTCAAATTTGCAAGCTTTGGAACTCCCGAGGGTGTTTGTGGCAACTTCTATCAAGGAAGTTGTCATGCGTTTCACTCTTATGATTGTGATTGTTATTGTGAAATAACGCCCTTTCAGTGCTGAAAACGTCTGGAGTTTACAGTTGAAGAGGAAGACCTTTTTGCTTTTGTGATTGTGAATGAAGAGGAAGACAATTAGGGCTCTGCATCTTTTATGTAATGAAATTGGGGCAGTTGACATAGCAATTTTCCCTCCAAAAACGATGCCACCTTGAATGAGTCTCCCCTCAAATTCAGATTTCACGAGAACTAACGGGCACGTGACAATCTCGTGACAATTTCATCATTAATTTGACGGAAGTATTAAATGTGTAAAGTTGATTTGAGATATGGTATCAAATGTGTCGACATAAATAGTTGTGGTATCAAATCCCTAAAGTAGGTATAATTGTGGTATCAAAAGTGAAATTTTCAATTCAGATTTCACGAAAACTAACGGGCACGTGACAATCTCGTGACAATTCCGTCGTTAATTTGACGGAAGTATTAAATGTGTAATGTTGATTTGAGATATGATATCAAATGTGTCGACATAAATAATTATGATATCAAATCCCTAAAGTAGGTATAATTGTGGTATCAAAAGTGAAATTCTCTCTATTTATATATATTACATCCTACTATACATGCTCAACTATGGTGAAATTACTTCTTTATTTTCGAGAAATTTGTTGTGCTGCAGAAATGTTTTGTTCAAGGAAAATTATTTTTTTGGTATTATAGGATACAACTACTTGCAATTTTTGTATCATTAGATATGAAAATGCAATTTTGGTACCATAAGATAGGTTTTCATTGCAACTTTAGTACCAAACACAATTTACCCCCAAAGTTAATGATAAATTACCCCCTGTGAAATGCATAATGTTCAATTTACCTCCTTCTGGTTTAAAAAAGAGCATTTTACCCCCCTGAAATTTTGTAAAAATTTCACATCGCCTCCCTGATATTTTTGTAGGCTGCACTTTCTCCACTTTTTATTATGATAACGTGGTATTTTACCTCCTATGTTATGATAAATATGGCAATTTATCCCTGTACGTTATAAAATAGTTTGCATGTCTACTCTCAATTTTGGCAATTGAGTTACACTCTCCGGCTGAAGGGGGTAAATTGCTTCAGTAAAAAATTTACAGAGGGTCAATTTATTTTTTTAAAATTATAGAGGGATAAATTGAACATTATGCATTATATAGGGGGTAAATTACCATTAACTTTGGAGAAAATTTGTATTTGGAACCAAAATTGCAATGAAAATTTATCATATGGTACCAAATTTACATTTTCATATTCAATGGTATAAAAAATGCAAGTTAGTCTATCCTATTGTACCAAAAAAGTAATTTTCTCCTTTTGTTTATTTGAAATTTCAATATTATAGGACCAATACCCAATACACTATTCTCGCTTCTGAGTTATAAAAACACAATTTAGTAGATTTAAAAAAAATTAGGCATGACCCTTTAAACAAATAAAATGGGGTTGTCATTGTACAAATCCGTGAGATTGGCGTATTTCATTGCTAAATAATATATATGCTCGGATATAGCTAGCAATTGAGCACTGTATTATTAAAAATACGTCTCTAGTAGTTTCTGATTATAACATCAGTTTTTAATTGTAATACAATTATCACTAATAGCTATTAAACACAATTTAAAAATAATTTTTTATCGCTATTGAATTTCTTAGAATTATTATTGAATTAGGAGTTCAATGCAATTCAGTACCCTAAATTTGTAATCATGTACCATTATAGCTCTTGAAGTATCGATCAACTGTGACACTTTAATCCCTTCGTCGATGACCTCAGTTGTTTAAAGTTAACGGCCCTATCATGTTCACTGAAATTATCACTTTGTCCTCAATATAAATCAGGAAATTAAATACCATTAATATCTTTCATTATCAAGCTTGTTTTTACATCTCTATTCAGAATGAATGAGGTGCACAAATGTGACACCAATACATTAAATGACACACGAAAGTAAAAACATTGGTGATACTAGGCCTTACAACACAAACCATGAAAGGAACAAATAAAAAGATGTAATTAATTTCAGGAGCCACTAGTTAATCAAAGATTAATTGGCTTGATTCATTCAAAAGAAAAGAGACATATTCTAATATGTGGCATATCAATATCATATATGATTGGAAGTTCTAGTTAACTATAGATTGGTCATTTAGAATATGCAGCTTCTCCATTTTACTAACTACTTGGTCCATACTCGGCCGCTTATATGGATCCTTTTCCACACAAATCACGGCAATCATGGTAAGTTCAGTTCCATCATCATTATCAAAATCGGGATCGCCCTGGAGATCTTTGGGAACAAATAAATTAAAATATCCCCTTTGGTAATAATATGGTAATATTCTATACCGATATTGAATCCCAATCCCAGTTAGCTTCATTATAAGCTCCAACAATATAATCCCAAATGTAAAAACATCAGTTCTCTCCATCCAGTTACCTGCAGAAACAAGAAAATTATTCAAAAAAAAAAAAATAATTACACAAAAACCATGGTCACTTGCACGTATATGGGACATATATAGAGAGTATTTAAAGTATTGAATTATCTAAAGAACCTGAGTGCTTATTTAGTTATCAAAACTTCATATTACAATTCACAACATGAGTATATTGCATTTAAACAGCATATAGTATAGCTTTTTTTCTAATTAAATATTTTGGATCTCACATGTGGTAATATTTAGTTGCAATTTATTGTTATTTGTTTTTGAGAAGATTTATAACTTATTTCTCTCTATAGTTTTTAACTTCTAACATTTTAATATTATGTATTTTAAGTACAATATAAAAGTTTTCTTTAATTATTTTAAAGACGCTCTCATACTACAATTTGTGATCTCATGCTATCGCACTGGTACCCGCTCTACGAATATTCCAAGAGAGAGAGATAACCTACCTGTTAACCAAATATAAGGATCAATGTAGCCATGGCAACCATACGTTATTACTCTAGCATCTTGTGCATCACCAATATCCCCACCGAGAATCATAGCAAAATCGACTATAACAGGGTTGAATTCCTATATACATTCACATGTAAACAAGAAATAAAGATTTATGAATGAATGCAAAGAAAAAGGAAAAAAAAAAAGATGCAACATGTAAGCATCACTCATTTAATTACCTGGTCAACTACAACATGTGCAGCAGAGAGGTTGCGAATAAGATATCGTGGTTCGTTATTATGAATGAATTTAACAACACGAGCCAATCCAATCGCTACCTTGATCCTATTACGCCACCCCAATTTCTCTGAAAAACAAAGTAGTTGAGAAAATATGATTTCAATCTTATCAGGTAATGACCCCATAAAACGACATTTGCCAAATGCAAAAGGAGGACTGGTGCTCTACCTTTGTCACACATAAGGTTGCGAAGTGTATCCAAAGGCTTGAGATCATACACAACACCCAATTTGTCATCTTCAAAGCAGTGACCCAAAACCTTTGCTACATTTTTGTTGCTCTCGAGGAATGGTAAACCCAAGAATCTTATCTCATCCTGAGGGGGGGAAAGAAAAAAAAAAGGAACATGAATTACAAATGAAAGTCCTTTTATCATTTCGTGCAACGACAATTAAGCATATGCTAACCTTCACTCTATCAAGTAGATATTGTGGTAGAACACGCCCCCAGTTATCGTTTCCCAAATACTCCTTATCTTCCCACATCTTAACGGTCACATATTTCTCATCTAATTGATCTTTCCAGCCTTGTGGAATCTTTCCCCTATACAACATTCCAAAATGAGTCCTTCCAATCAAATTTTCCTCACTGAAATTGTCGGTAAAATGTTGCAAGTCTTCATAGCTGAACTCTTTCCCCATAAGAATCTCAGGATCAGTAGCTGCCATGCTGAGTGTACTATGTATGAGACCCAAAAAGTAAAATATTATAATAATTAACAAGGGCAAAAAGAGAAGCCAACTTCTGGAAAGAAAACAAAATTGAAGCACAACATGTAACATTCACACCAATAAGACTAATCATGTAACATGTAACATTCACACCAATAGAACAGATTTTCACATAAATTGATTAAGTCAACATATAATATACTCTTGTTTTAGTTTCTTTTGCAAAATCCAATTCCCTATTTAAAAAAGAAAAAAAAGATATGTATCCATCTTGAACACCACATCAAAAATTCCAGGGTTCTCAATACAACACAGATAACATAGATATTTGAAATGCATTAAGAAATAGGAAAGATACACTTACACTTAACACTTGTGTGTAAAGGAAAGAGTGAAACGTAAAAAGCTCCACTCGAGTTATAATTAAAGATCTAAATCAAATGTTTCCCAATTTTTAAAATGTTACTGGCGGATGCCTATGAAATCGAAACACACTGAATTACTTCTTTTATAAACAAAACAAACAAAAAAAAAAAAAGTGATAGATGGTGTAATCTCTACCAAAAAACAAAAAAAAAAAGAGTGTGTATTCAATAATTTTATACTATAATATTATATTGCGTAATTGTTTAGGCTGGTTATTTCTTTAAACAAAACAAGTAAGTGATAGAGTGTGTAATCAGTAGTCTAAGATATAAAATTAAGTTATGTGGTGTAATTATTGAAGTGTCTAATTTTTTGGGGAAAAAAAAGTAAATGTTAGAGTGTGTAGTCAATAATTGAATTTGAGATATAATAATGTTACGTAATTGTTGAGATGTCTATTCTTTTTTTTTTTTTTTAAAAAAAGAAGTAAGTGATAGAGTTTATAATCAATAACTATATTGAATTTGAGTTATAATATTATATTGCGTAATTGTTGAGATGACTATTTTTTCTAACATAAAAAGTAAGTGGTAGAATGTATATCGATAACTTAATTGAATTTGAGATATAATATAATATTGCGTAACTATTCTTTTAGGGAAAAAAATGGTAGAGTGTATGATTAGTAACTTATTCAAATTCGAGATATAATATTATACTGCGTAATTGTTGAGGTGACTATTAGTCTTTTAAACAAAAAAAAGGTAAGTGTTATAATCGGTATTTGTATATCCCAAAATATTATATTGAGTGAGTAACTATTGAGAGCAATGTTTTAAAAATCGGACCGGAGATCGAACCGGTAGTCTTATTGGTTACTGGTTATATCGGTTTAATCGTTTTAACCACTGGTTCAACCGGTGGGGCGTCATTAAGAAAGTAATAATTTAATTTAAGTTTTAATGTATGTAATCAACTATTTAAAAAAAATTCCATTTTCTCAAATTTATTTCCATAAACTAAATATTATCTCATGACCAATTGATTTTCTTAGAAATCTTTAGTTGATAATGAATTAGCAACAAAATTGCAAGTATGATAAACATCATATCAAAAATAATAATTTTATTATTAATCACCTATGAAAAAGAGAAAATATTAATGAATTTTGTCATCGAAATATTTATATTAAAACAATGAAATACTTGAAGTTCGGGAAGAAATGAGTTTTCTAATGAAATTGATGCTTAGATATATTTCTATAACTTATTATAAAAAAGATTTTTTGTTTCTTGATTTTGTTTGATTCAAAGTGCAAATAGAATAAGAGATATGAGAATATTTTTGAAGTTTCAAAGCCCGCAAAAGAGAAGTAAAATCCATTGAGTAAACTTTTTCTTTTTATATGTGGACCAGTGGTCCAATATTGGTTCACTGGTTTTACCGGGATTTGACCGATTTTTTTGAGTTTGAACTGGTCAGGAATAAAGTTAATTTTGGAGGGTTACTTAAATCGGATTGACAGCCAGTTACTGATTACCGGTTAAATCGATCAAATTGACCGATCCGATTCAATCACACTGGTTGAGAGGACTCATGTTCTTTAAACAAAAAGAAAAAAGAGATAGAGTTTCTAATCAGTAATTTTATCGAAATTGAGATATAATATTATATTTGTATGCATAATAGTTGAGATATATTGATAAAATTTTAAAATTGATTTAAGGCAAAAATTCATTTTTGGCACCATAGAATTAGGCGTTTTTCAATTTTGGTACCTTGATATCAATTTTGGTACCAATTCTAATTGCCTTTTCAACTTTGGCACTTCCGTCACTTGACTTAATGGTCAACTGACGGAAGTGCCAAAATTGAAAACGGTAATTAGAATTGGTACCAAAATTGATATCATGGTACCAAAATTGAAAAACGCCTAATTCTATGGTGCCAAAAATGAATTATCGTTCATAATGGTTGAATTTATTAAAAAAAAGTTATATTAGTTCATAAGCTTCATAATATTTCTAATTTTAAATTAAGGAATATGGTTTAAAAGCTGTTTATATAATTTCGAACGATTTAAAGAGAATCAACAAAAAATCGCTTCTAACTATTTAAAATGAGAAAAAATAATGCAGCTAATAAACATCTACGTATTGGAATAATAAGGAGAAAAAGAAAAATAAGAAAATGAGAAGAAGGCAACTTACAATTGAAAGAAGGATACAACTGAAAAGCGGAAGTTCAAATCAGAAGATAGTTGTATATTCTTGTTCAGCCAAGTGATTTTCATCTTTGAGTGAATACCAAACTGAAGACTTAGAGATGTTTTTAGTTGAATGTTTTGACATCGTAAAAATAGAAAAATTGTTGGATGAAGTTGATCCAATGTAATAAGGAGTGGTTTTGATGATAACATGTGTAGCAAAAAAAAAAAAAAAATTTATTTTGTACCCAAATATTTTTTATAATATAATTTTTTTACTATTTTGTTATTATTATTCTTATTATTGTTATTATTAAAATGGGAGTGACATAAATTGTGAATTTGAAGTAATTGGTGAAGGGAATTGGCAAAAATTATTTTTGGCACCATAGAACTAGGCGTTTTTCAATATTGGTACCATGATATCAATTTTGGTACCAATTCTAATTGCCGTTTTCAATTTTGGCACTTCCGTCAGTTGACCGTTAAGTCAACTGACGGAAGTGCCAAAATTGAAAACGATATTCAGAATTGGTACCAAAATTGACACCATGGTACCAAAACTGAAAAACACTTAGTTCTATGGTGCCAAAAATGAATTTTTGCCATTGATTTAAGTTAAACATAATATATTACACCGACACATGAAGCTTGGATTAAACTTCAAACTTTATTTCATTATAGGCCTAACCTAGTCTCAACAAAATGAAACTATGAAATTGTTTTTTTTTTTCAATTTGAGATATACTATTGTGTAATTGTTAAATTACTGTTAGGGTGCATAGACAATAACTTAATCCAATTTGATACTAATATTTTTCTGTATAATTGTTGACATGACTTTTTTTTAAAACAAAAAAAGTAAGTGATAGTAACTTCATCAAATTCGAGATACAATATTATTGTTTAGATGAGATTTTCAAAAAAAAAAATTTGTTGATATGACATGATTTTCAACAAAAAGAAGTAAGAGAAATTAAAGTGTCAAATTAATTACTTAATCGAATTTGAGATTTAATATTCTATTGCGTAATGATTTGGATGACTATTATTTCAAACTAATAAAGTAAGTTGTAGAGTGTCTATACTAAAAAATAAATATATCGATTTCGAGAAATAATTATATTGTGTAATTGTTTAGATGTCTATTCTTATTGAAAAAAAAAAGTAAATTGTATTGTGTATTATAAGTAGCTTTATCAAATTTGAGATACAATATAATGTTGTGTAATTGTTGATATGACTATTCTTTTAAAAAAAAAAAAAAAAAAGTAAGTGGTAGAGTGTACAATCAATAATTTATCAAATTTGAGATATTATATTATATTACGTAATTGTTAAGATGACTATTATTTTAAACAAAAGAAGTAAGTGATAGAGTGTATAATAAGTAATTTTATCAAATTTGAAATACAATGTAATGTTGCGTTTGTTGAAATGACTATTCTTTTAAATTAAAAAAGTAAGAGTTACAGTGTATAATTAATAATATTATCGAATTTGAGATATTATATTGTATTGTGTAATTGTTAAGATGACTATCCTTCTAAACAAAAGAAGTGATAAAGCGTATGCATGATAGGTAACTTTATAAAATTTTAATAATATTATGTTGCGAAACTGTTGAGATGACAAATAAAAAAGCGGTGTAGTGTATAGTAAGTAATTTTACCGAATTTGAGATTATATATATATATATATATATATATATATGATTGTATTGTCTAATTTTGAGATAACTATTCTTTTAAACAAATTTTTTTTGATAAAGTGTATATTCAATAAATTTACCGAATTGAGATATAATATTATATTACATAATTGTTGAGATATTGTTACAATTTCAAAAATGATTTAAGTTATAAATAATAGTACTATATTGTATTGAGACATGAGGTTTGGATTAAACCTCATTTCATTTACTTAAGGCTTCACCAGGTCTCCATAGAAGGAAGCTAAGCTAATATATTTTCTGTGTTTTAAGCGATTTGGACTATTTAAGACGTTTGTTAAAATATTAAGAATCAAAATATTTGAATGTTGAATCCGACTGGACTCCATTCGAATTCCAATTAAATAGATATTTAAGCTATTCTCATATTTATATTTCAAAAAGAAAGAAATTCAAATGATTTAAAACTTTTTTTAAGATAGTTGAAATAATTAAATATACAAAATTGGGTGTTAGGACAATTCCATACAATATATGGGATTAATATAAACATATATGAAGAGAATTAACTAATCTATTTGCTTTATGATGAAGATTAATATAAAGAGAAGATATTGGATAAATGGATGATATGTCAATTCCATATAATATATGGTGAATAATATTTGTATGTGATGACAAAATCATATATATTATCATACACAATCAAATACTATTTTAGTACTTAATATTTATATAGGGCGGTGATGCCTAATGTGTGTTTATATATGACCATAGAAATCAAGATACATTCTTTTATTTATTATTTATTGTAACACGCATCCCCTTAATTTCTTGCAATATAATTTAGTATTCATATAGTCTAAATTTTGATTTTGAGTTATGCCTAACAGGCCAAGAAATGGCTTTAAAAAAAAGTATAAAACTTAAGCTATTCGAATAAGCCTCGTATTAGTCTCAACTAATTTGAGTTTAGTTTTTAAAAAGCTGAATTAAATCTAAGTACATTTTCAAACTCAATGAGAAAATCAAGACGTGATAAATTTTAGCATGAACAATTATATAAGATTGAAGAATTCGTCCCAAACTAATTATTAATTTTGGTTTTTCATCCCAAACTATATTCATTCGTCGAATTTCGTCTCACAATTTGTCATTTGGCATGAATTTAGTCCATTATTAAATTTTAATTTAATGAAAATGATGATTCATCTTTTACTTTGTTAAGGGACTAATGGCAATTTATCCCCTATGATATTCATAATATTCAATTTACCTCCTATAATTTAAAAAGAAACAATTTAAGGTAAAATGAATATTATGAATATCACATGGAAGTAAATTACCATTAAATTTTTTTAAGAGAAAAATAGTATTAATTTTTGAAATTCATGTGCACTTTTGAGAAAAAAATGTTATCTCAATTCATTAGGAAAAATTTATGCATTTTTTTTTTGTATTAATAAATAATAAATATTTATAATTAGTTTGGAACCAAAAAATTCCCCATGTCATTTCAATTACGGGACGAAAGTTGGCTTGTTGATATAGTTTGAGACAAAAAATCAAAATTTGTAATTAGTTTGAGACGAATTCCGCAATCTTGTATAATTATTTATGATAAAATTTGTCACGTCATGACACGTAAGCATCCATGTGGCAAGTGGAAGGATATTCCAAAAAAATATAAAATCACGGGACTAATTAGGCTAAATGATATAGCTTGGGATGAAAATCTAAAATCACTAATTAGTTTGAGACATTTTTTGCAATTTTGTCTTAGTTCGAGGAAATAAAACAAAATCTTCATACGGGTCCTGTTTTGACAAAGTCCAATCTTTGATTTGCCGAGGATGAAACATCAGCTTCCTTGCTAAACTGATTTCTTGTGTTCTCATCTGAGTGTGGAAACTCTTTTGAAAAAAAAAATTGCATGAAGATGCAACAAAAATGAAAACAAGTAGAACATTCTTTAGTTGTTTTTAGATTATTACATTTCTGCCCTGCACGTGCTTCATCAGTTCCGATGGAAAATTGGCCGGAATTTTGATTTGGGTTAAGTGCACAACTTACTCAAAACCAAGGGGAGCACAGACTCATTTAATGTATTTTGGAAGGGGGATATGCTTGAAAATAATTGGGGGGTGATGTGCAAAAATCCCTATAATCAAGCATCATATATCATCGGAAAAAATTTAAACATATATGGTCCTGTAACTTTTGAATCATTTCAAAAATAGTTTTGTAACTACATTGATGATTGAACACACATTTAATTCTTGGAATTTCACCCAATTTCAATTTTAATCATATACATAACAAACTTTGTCTTCTAACTTTTAATAAGTTTCAGTTTCGTCCTTCAGCTACAAATTTGATCCTAGCTATTATCGAAAAAATGGTTTGAAATGACCCCAAAGTTACAATACTATTTTTTAATTCTACCCATCATTATTTGTAGAAGAATATAGGAGTATATATGAGTTCAACTCCTATATGTGTGGGTATTTTCTCTAAAATACTTGGTAATAGATTCGATTCGATATAGTGTTTGATGTAATGATGTATTTATCATCTAAAAAAATTCAAATTACAATATATTTTGTGCTGTTATTATAAAACAAGCACAAATATCCTTATTTTAAAATATCATAGCATAGATGAAAATCTTGTAATTTTAAAAAATTGTGTGGGTTCAAACTAAAATAAGAAATATTTTTTTATAGAGATATTCTTAAGATTATTATTGAATAAGGTTTCAATGCAGTTTAGTATCCTAATATATGAACAATGTACCACTATAGTTTATGAAGTATCAAATGTGAGTCGTATGCAAACTCACTTGCTAGTAGTTTATCAACTCTTATCTTGAACGCAATAATCTGAAGTTTTCAAAATCAGCTTCAGCTTCAACTTCTCTCAGAATAAGCTATTTTTTTTAACTCATAAGTTGTAAGCTTCTCTTGAGATGCTTCTACTTATACTGAATTTAACTCACAGTCTCTTACCTTAACATATTTGCTAGAGTTTGCAAACACGCCCTTAACAGTGGTATTTTTAACTCAAAAGTTGTTAACTTTTTTTTGAGATGACTGCTTATATTAAATTTAATTCATAATCTCCTGTCTCGACTTATTTACTAGAGTTTGCAAATACACCCTTAACAGTTTAAATTTAGCGGTGTTAACACGATTAAGTGAAGATACCAATTTATCCTTAATATAAATCTTGGAAATACCATTACTATCATTTGTTATCAAGCTAATTTTATACATCTCCACATTACCCCTCCCTTTAAAGGAGAAATTCAATTAATTATTCCTCGAACCCATAAAAGTAAAACTAAAAACTATTTCTCCGAAATTACTTGTGTGAATTAGCTTAGTCGTGCCTATAAATTTCCCAAAAACCGTTTGTTATATTTGAAATTTTTAATTGAAGTGTTCCTACTTTTTACATCTTCTCTTCCAATTAAAACCCAAACAAGCCTTCTTCAACTTCCATTTCTTTTTGCTGATTGATATGTTAATCTACTTTCTCAACCTATCTCATTGGCCTGTAAGAAAGAGGGAGTGATTTGTAGACGAATAAAACATTCCTCCTTCAAGAAGTACTTTTAATTTATGGTGTAGTACGTATAAATATAAAGTTCTTTTTGTTCACTTAATTATTAGTGGTAAAAAGTAAGTATATGTTCTACACTTAAACATTTCTCCTATGCTGAGACACATGAAATTTAAAATATTTTTTCTGGTATTAATACAAAGAAATCTCCATATTATGGTTGCATGTTTGCAAGAACAAGCCTTTAAGTTTGAGTCAATGAATGTATTCACTATGAATTATGGATGCATAAAATTTGTGTGAAATATATGCATGTCTAATTTGGATTTTAGCATGTTATTAATACATATTCACCTTCAGATCGTTTCGTAATGGCCAAAACAATTCAGTTTAGTTATGTTGACTTGGTCGAGTACACAAACGACTTTTCTGAACAAAATCGTATAGGCCAAGGTGGTTTTGCAGATGTATATAAGGGCGTCATTCCATCAAACAATAACTATGGACTGAAAAACAAATTGTTGCGATAAAAAAAGGCAAAAGACCAAGGTCGACGTCAATTTGATGTAAGTTTTATTACTTTTATTTGTTATTTGACAAATGCATTTTCTTAGCCTACTAACACTAGCTTTCCAAAATCTCCACATTATAAAACAATAATTAATTACCTATTATGTACATGTAGTTGATAGACTTCATTCTTATGCACATACATAAACAAGCATATATGACATGAATGTGTGTTTCGATCTAATACCCAATTCATTTGTTCATTTTGCAGAATGAACTCAAATTTCTGACAAAAATTTTACCAACAAATCATGAAAACATTATACGCTTGATCGGATTCTGCTTCACCGATCAAACAAAATATTTGGTTTTAGAGTATGCTAGTAAAGGGAGTCTCACAGGATGGATACAAAGTCAATATTCTTTTCCCGATTATAATTTTAATTAACTCTGTGTGGTAATACATAATGTAGTATGTTCTTTAGCAGGTCTTGAGTGGGAAGAAGTAAGAAACATCCTTCTGAAACTAGGAGGTGCAATCTATTACATTCATAGTTTACCAGGGGAATATATTCACGGAGATATCAAACCTGATAACGTTCTACTCACGGAGGTATGTAATTTATTATATAATAATTATTATTCATTAAAATTAAATGTTCAATTTATTGAGGAGGTATGTACCATTTATCCAGTGATTTTTTTCTTTTTTGTGATATAGACAATGGAACCCAAGTTATGTGACTTCGGCACCTGTATGTCTAAATGTGAACTTAAAGAGGACGGCGTCCAAGTAGCGTGTACACGTGGTTATGGTGATTTAGAATCTTCAAAGAGTGGTAAAACTATTTCTGATAATACTCATCACAGATTATCAAATGATTTATGCATTTGAGAACTTGCGATGATAGGGATGGATTAATAATAAAAATAAAAATAAAAATAAAAATAAATATACATACAATTTTTACTTCTAAATAAATTCAAACTACATTAATTTCTATGAGCAGGATGTCTAGCAGAACAAGGCAATGATGTCTACGCATTCGGCGTTATCATGCTTCAACTAATCATGAAGCGTGACAGACCAACAGAGAACGCCAGTTCAGGTCCAGAGGTCTACCACATTGCCGAAATTGCACGTGATTTGTTCATTGAACACAAATCAATTGTGCATAATACTCTTAAAGGTTGCAATAAGATTGAGGCAAAAAACATTTCACTGTTGGCGATAGACATAACTCAATTATCCGGTATTGACGATCCAATAGCAAATGAAATTATGAAGAATGTTATTACCAATTTTCCACAATGGGAAGAGGGAGAGATTCCTATTCCTGAAGATACTGAGTATTTTGAGAGACCACCAATGGATGAAGTCTTGGAAAAACTGAAGGAGCTAAAAGTGAATCAAAAGTATGAACAACTTTCGAAAAGAAAAAAAAATATCTGAACAAATTTTAGTAGATATTAAGTGAGATATGCAAGTTGTTATGTTTCTATAAGTTTTATGATGTAAGATTGGCGTTTATTAAAATTAAATGTTCAATTTATTGACACAAACAAGCCTTAATATATTCCTCGCACTACTTTTCTATGAGAAAGATGTATAACCGAACAAGGCAAAAACCTGCTCAACACAAACAAGTCAACAGAATAAAAAAACAACAGGTGATTGATCTAGTGGAAAAGACTAGTCACTACAAAGTAGCAAACTCATGTTCGAATCCTTATTAAGATAGATATCCACTTAATTTGTTCAGCCGGTCTCGAAAGAGATTAAACCCTTGGGAACAAAAAAAACAAAAAACAAAAAAAAAAAACAAAAGATTATATTTCTAGTGTAATCCAATGTTTTTCCAAAAGAAAATATGCTAAAAATGAGCTAATTACATAATCGAAATTAAGAATATATTGATAAGTGAATTACCCAAACCACCATAAACCATCAAAAGCTTTACATCGTGGCAGTGCCGGCCCAACCCATTGGCAAATTGGGTGTTTGCCTAGGACCCCCAAATTCTTAGGCCCCTTCCTTGCTTATCTATATTAAGGGTCCAAAATGTTAGTTTTTTTTTTTTTTTTAAAAATTGAGCCCAACTTTTAGCCCATATAATATAATAAAAACAAAAAACAAAAAAGCGGCAGCCCAACTTTTTTATGTCTCTAATTGGATTTACCTAATTTTTGCGGCAGTATATGTATATTTAATTAAGTATTTACATTATTACCGCTAGTGTTAGTTATTTATGCTATAAATAGCTCAGCTTACTTATTAAGCTAGACACAATTATTTATTCTTCTAGTTTTTCAGATTGTAATCTGTAAAAGAAATCAATATACAATTTTACAGTTTTCTTCCATTAATTCTCCTTCATTTACATATATTTATAATATACCTACTAACCGTTTTAATCTAATGTTAATTAATTTCTCCTCTATTTCTTTTCCAACTCAGTCCAAAACAGAAGAAAAAAAAGAATTTTGGGGAAGATGAAACGTCTTGTCTTCACCAACGTTCTTCTGCTATTTCTTCAATTAAAAGTAGATTTGAACAATTTAAGAATTATATAAAAATACTTTCGATTTTTTATTAGAAGTTAAAGCTTTAAAGTCTTTAGATGAATTTTTTTTGAAAGAATGTTGTAATAATCTTGAAAATGCTTTAAAACATGACTCAATATTAGACGTAGATGATTCCGATTTGTATTATGAACAAAAAGTACTATCAAAGTTATTCCTACTCAAAAAGACAAACCAATTGATTTATTTAATCATATTTTTAATCATATAAATTTGATTAGTTCTTATCCAAATACATATATTTGTTATAGAATTATATTCACTATACCTATAACGGTGGCTTCTGCTAAAAGAGGTTTTTTCAAATTAAAATTAATAAAAACATGTTTACGTTCGCCAATGACACAAGAAAGATTAAGTGACTTAGCTATTTTGTCTATAGAAGAAGATATGTTAGAAGAATTAGAATATAAACATTTAATAAACACTTTCGAATCTAAAAGAGCAAGAAAAATAAATTTTACATAAAAGAATAAATTATATAAGGGCCCAATTTTTTTATTTCGCCTAGAGCCCCCAAAACCCTTGGGCCGGCCTGCATCGTGGACACAGTCTCCGAATTAAGATCCAATAAGCATAATTCGTATCCGAATCCGATCCGTGGTGTTATAGGATCTCAATATTCGAATCACCTTGGGAACAAAAAACAAAAAAATCGAATCACCTACAATAATTATTTAACACACATATATATATATATATGATCAATGTAACTATTTTTCAATTCAATTAGTTTAACCGGCAGAAAACAAATTATATCAAGTATATAAAATTAGATTATAGTGCTTTTCTTACTACCTTTATACAAATCAATTATTTCTATTGATACATAAAATTTATGTACAAAAATAGTATATAAATAATTTTCTAGAGAGGTATCAAAACCGTGAAAATCTAGGCAGAAAAGAAAACATCGCCTAGAATAGTTAATTTTTCCTGCCTCCAATATCTTCATATATGTTAGGGGGAAAATGCATATTACTACCCTGTGATATCGGAAACCTGCAAAAAAAATTCTGTGAATTGTTTTTTGCACCAGACCTTGTGTTTTCAAAAACCCTGCAAATTACACCCATTCTGTCTTCCTTCGTCAATTTTCTGACGTCCAAAAATGCGATATTTTTTGTTTCTGACGTAATTTTTCATTCAAAATGACAAGAATACCCTTATACTTTTGAATCTTTGCAGAAAACTTCCTTGTGTTTTTTAAAGTTTGCATAAAACCTCCTTGTGTTTTTTAAAGTTTGCAGAAAACTTCCTTGTGTTTTTTAAAGTTTGCGTAAAAGTTCCTTATGTTTTCACCGTTTGCAGTATTAGAAATTGCACAGTTTCATGGAATTGTTTGTAATTATTTGTAATTTCTTGATGAAAAATCTTGAGAGAAAAGTCTGAAACAAAGTGTAATCTTTATTTCTGAAAATTGAATTGTGTGTAGTACACATGGATCGATCCCTTTAAATATTATGTACAAGGTGGTGAATAAAAAACAGTTACAAAAAAACTATCCAAATAACAAAAGCGTGTAACACTTTTAAATACAAAACAATAACTAAAGAAAAATAAAATCCCTAAGCCCTAAATTGACAGAATAGAAATGGGAAAAACTTCATCTTCTTCACTTGATAAATTCCTTCTCCAATTGATGAATCCCAGTCGTGCAGCCATAGCTCCAATACTTCCCCCTCAAGATGGAGACTGGTGGATGTCAACCAAAGCCATCTTGGACAGGAGAGCTAGAAACCGAGGTAAACTCAAAGCCTTAGTAAAAATATCTGCTAATTGATTCTCTGTTTTGACTGGCAATAGTTTAACTTTTTTGCAATTTATTAATTCCCATATGAAGTGACAATCTAGCTCTCCGTGTTTTGTACATTCATGAAAGATAGGTTTGTTTGCAATGTGAATGGCAGACTGATTGTCACAAAATAAGACAGTAGGTGATGAAGTAGGGAGTTGTAGATCTAATAGTATTTGTTGAATCCATATTATTTCACTAGAGGCACTTGCCAATGCTCTATACTCTGCTTCAGCAGAGGACCTTGAAACAATAGGTTGCTTTTTAGATTTCCAGGATATAAGTGAGTTACCCAGAAATATACAAAACCCTGTAGTAGACCTTCTAGTGTCCTTGCATGATGCCCAATCTGCATCAGCAAAGGATGTAATAGTTAGAGGAGAATTAGAGGAATAAAAAAGACCCTTACCTGGATTAGACTTCACATATCTGAGGATATGATGAAGAGCTTGTAAATGAGGCACCCTTGGCTTGGAAACAAACTGACTGAGTTTGTGTACAACAAAGGTGATGTCTGGTCTTGTGATAGTCAAGTATAATAATCTGCCAATAAGCCTTCTATATGTAGAATTGTCCTCCAATAGAGCACCATCCTCAAAGTTAAGTTTGTGATTAGGATCCATAGGAAATGACAGTGGTTTTGAAGCTAAATATCATGTATCATCTAAAATTTGCAAGGCATACTGCCTTTGATTTAAACAAATTCCTTTTTCAGATCTAGCAATTTCTAGACCCAAAAAATACTTAAGAAAGCCCATGTCCTTTAGCTTGAATTTAGTTTGTAAAAAACTTTTCAAAGAGTTAATAATGTGAATATTAGGACCAGTGATGACAATGACATCAACATATAAAAGTAAAGCAATAAAGAATCATTATTACCCATAGTAAATAAAGAGTAATCAGTCTTAGACTGTTTAAAACCAAACTGTAAAAGAGAATCAGTAATTTTAGTGTTCCATTGTCTAGAAGCCTGTTTAAGGCCATATAAAGACTTCTGCAATTTGCATACAAGTTTATGAGAGGTTTTAGTTCTAGGAAAACCTAAAGGAAGATCCATATATATTTCTTCATCCAAATCACCATATAAAAAAGCATTATTAATATCTAATTGATATAACTCCCAATTTTTAGATGCAGCCAAAGCCAGAACTATTTTGACAGTAACTAATTTAGCTACTGGAGAAAAAGTATCATTGTAATCAATGCCTTCCCTTTGTGTGTAACCCTTAGCTACCAATCTAGCTTTATACCTATCTACAGTCCCATCAGGTTTCCTTTTAATTTTAAACACCCATTTACAGCCTATAGATGACTTACCAGCAGGTAATGGAACAATTATCCAAGTTTGAGTTTCTTCTAAGGGATTTATTTCAGCTAACATAGCATCCCTCCAATGTTTGTGAATAACAGCCTGATGATAGAATGTAGGTTCTGTTTCTACATAAAGGTTCAATATAAAAGACCTATAACTAGGTGAAAGATTGTTATAAGATACAAAATTACATATAGGGTACTTAATGGTAGAATATAGTTGAGGAATATTATGTAACAAACCACAATGATAATCAGAAAGATAGGTTGGTGGTTGTATAAGTCTACTAGATCTTCTTAAAGGAATAATTGTAGTATTATCATTAGGTTCTGAAAAATTATGAGGTGATGGTAAATCAAAATCCTCTGTATAAGGTGGATCGGATTCTGAAAACTGATTAGAAGGTGTGAAATCAGGATCCTCCTGATCCTGATTACTTGAAGGATCAAAGGTAGGATAAGTATAGGAATCAGCCACATAAGGTTGGTTAGGAAAAATATTAAGATCCAGTGAATTATCAGTAGGATTAGATTTAGAAATAGTATGAAAAGGAAAAACATTTTCATGAAATATCACATCTCTAGATATAAAAATATCATGAGTTTTAAGATCAAGAAGTTTGTATCCTTTTATCCCAAAAGGATAACCAATAAAAACACAAATACGTGCCATAGGTTCAAATTTAGTTCTCCCTTTCTTTAGAGTAGAAGCAAAGGCTAAACAACCAAAGATTTTAAACATAAGGAGACTGAAAATTTAAAGTTTTGGAAGGAATCCTATTTATAATAAAGGCAGCAGTTGAAATGCATTCTGACCAAAGGTGAATAGGAACTTTTGAATCAAAATAAAGTGCCCTTGCCACATTTAGAAGGTGTTGATGTTTCCTCTCAACAATTGAGTTTTGTTGAGGGGTCTCAACACAGGAATATTGATGAATGATTCCTAAATTCTGAAATAATGATGTAAAATTAAGTTCAGGGGCATTGTCACTCCTAAATGTTTTAATATTACAATTAAACTGAGTTTTAACCATAGCTATATAACCAGGCAAAAATTTAATAATATCATATTTGTGAGTAAGAAAGCACACATAAGTGAACCTAGAAAAATCATCAACCAAAGTAGCAAAATAAGTAAACCCTGTGTGTGAAACAGTATGAAAGGGACCCCATAAATCACAATGGACTAATTCAAAAATTTCAGTAGATGCAGTAGTAGATGTAGGAAAAGATAATCTTTTATGTTTGGCCATAGGACAAATAGTACAAGGAGAATTATTACAACTACTAATATTTTCTAAACCTATAGCTTCCTTAATCCAAGCCATAGATTTGTAAGGCAAATGTCCAAGTCTCTTATGCCATGTAGTAGAGGACACTTTTATTGCAGTGAGCTGAAATAGTGGGAACAGGTGGTTGAGGGTCCAAAATATAAAGTCCTTGGTGCACCCTACCCTTTCCAATCATCCTCTCTTGATTGTCCTAAATCAGAAAGGATGTAGGTGTGAGTTTTATAGTAAAGGATGTTGATTTTAATAGCTCACTAACAGATATTAAGTTAAACTTAAAGTTTGGAATGTAAAACACATTATGAAGAATAAAGTTTGAGGAAATATGAATAGAACCTATCTCAGAAACAGTGTGAGTAGAACTGTCTGGTAAAATTACTTTAGCATTATCAATATAAGAAAGAGAAGTAAAAAATGATTTATTATTACAAATATGTCTAGGAGCTCCAGAATCTAGAAGCCAATTATTTAAGAAAAAATCAAAATTAAGATTATGAGAATTAGAGCAAATACCTGAAATGCAAGAAATATGAGCCTAATCAGGATGGTTAGAATTGGAACTCTGAGAGGACAGGTTCAGTTAACTAGAAAAAATGTCCATGAGATGTTGGCATTGTTCAGGATTCAGACTTTGTAAAAGAGAATTCATAGGATGTGTAAATGAGGAATTTGATTGTTGATCAGTGTTGTTGATATTGTGTGGAGAAGACTGCTCATCAAAAACCTGATTAACTGTATTCTGTGAAGAATAAGGTTGTTGCTTGGATTTAGGTTGATATCCAACAGATATCCATGTAACTTGTAGCATTTGTCTATAGTATGACCTGGGATGTTGCAATGGCTACATAATGGGAGGATTTTGGTTGTTGAATGACTGTTGTTTGAACTGATTATAAGGTCTTTTGATTTGGCCAAATCATTGTTTTGTTTCTGGCCAACAATTTTGTTGGTCCCAAGTGGTCAGATGAGGTCTAGAGGGGGGAGGGGGGTGAATAGACCTCTGAAAATTTTTGAACTTAAAAACTTTTCAGTCTTCTGTCAGCAGACTAAGCTGATGAAGAACAGTAAGCAGATTGAGCTGATCGTGAACAAATCTTGAACAGCAGACTGACCACTCTTCTTACAAATACTTAGCTGTTTTTCAGCAAAACAGTTTTTCAAAGAGTATACTTGCAGCGGATTGTTTGAAAGTGTTTTTCACAAGTAAACTAAGTTCTAGTAAGATTTTATCCCCAGTTTTGAAGCGCCTTATAAAATCTTTTAATAATTCAAAGTGTTTAAATATGCAATCTTTAAAATATGCAAGAAAACTTGAATGCAAGATAACACAAAGAATTTTTTATAGTGGTTATATGGATAGAAATCCTTTAGTCCACTCTTCCAGATCACTTAGATTCTGGGTTATACTATAATCACACAGATTACAATATTTCTCCACTTATACCTAGACAACTAATGAAAAGGCTATAAGCTCACAATATAAAATCACTAAGAAATTCTACTCTCTGAAGTTTGATCACTCACAAAGATGGATCACAACTTCTCACAACACTCAGCTATTACAAGATCACTCAGATCGTAATTTTCTGTTTTCTTCAACTGGGTTTCTGTCAACAGATGACTTCCACCAGACGAGTGAGCTGTTTTGAGCTTTGAGACTTAGACGAATTTTGCTTCAAAAACGAAATCTCTGATTGTTGTTGTGTGTCTCGCTCGTTGAAAATCAGCTCTATTTATACTTGGATTTGAATTTATGACCGTTGAAGCAAATCACATCATCAAATCCATAGCCTTTGCCAGAATAAAAAACGGCAACCTGCTACTGTACTTTCTCTGCTGTACTTTCCTGCAGCAGCATTAAATGCACTCTGCTGATACGAGGTTTTCTTCAATCATTTGTCATTACTACCCTTCTCTTACAGCATTTATTACTCCAAGTGCATTTATTACCGTTGGACTGAACTCTTGATCTCTTCTACTCTGCTGATCGAAGCAACCCATCTGATAGGCACTCTGCTGATCAAATACTGAACTAATCTGATTTGACTCGGCTGATGACCTACCTTTCTGTTCGATGTTTCAACATGAGATCACTAGTCTTCTGGTCTTTGAACTTTGAACTCTTCTGATATCTTCTTTATTTGTTCAAGGTTCTTCTAAGGGAGCTAAGCTTTCCATACTTAGCTGATTAAGATGTTTTGGAAATCATCAAAACCTTCCCTTAATTACTTGTCTTCTTTGCTCTTCAACTTCATCTTCATCCAACAATTTTCCCCTTTTTGATGATGACAAAACTTCAGCTAAGTACCTGTACCTAAACTAAAGTTTTGATCCTCAAAAATTTCTGAGATAGAAATAGTGTGTTGGATTCAAACTTGCAATTTTATAGATAATTGAACTGATTACATATTACAAGTGTTGAAAGATGAAAAGTGCAAAGTACTTTAAAAGATTACAAGTATTTTTAAGATAAAGGAAAAGTCTAGCCTAAACTAGTCTTCTTCCTTCTTCTGAATCTTTCTTCTCTTCTTCAGCTTCTTCTTTCTTTTCTTCTTCAGCTTCCTTGTCTTCTTTTTCAGATTCTTCATCAGACAGTTTGGAAGTTTCAGCTTCCAACACTTCACATAATCTTTTCCTCAGCAGCTCTATCTTCTTGAACTTAACATCAGGATCAAGCTGTTCTTCAGCTGAGTCTTTGGCAGCAGCTATCTCTTTATCAGACTTAGCTTTTGCTTCAGTTTCAGCATTGTCAGCTTCTTCTTCTGCTGTGATCTTCTCTTCTGTTAGTCTGCTTGTTCCTTCAATATTTTGATCAGTCTTATCAGCAGGACTACTTGGAGTTTCAGCTTCAGTTCCTTCCTTTTTGTCAGTTTCATTTGCTTGCTCCTCACAATCTTCCCCCTTTTTGTCATCATCAGCAGGGATGATTGGATAATTTGGTAGGATAGGAGTGATCTGAAGTGAATCACAAAGAAGCTTGATGTTTTCTTCTAGAGCATCCATCTGAGCTCCTTGCCTTAGCTGATTGATTTTGATAAGATTAACTTGAGCAGCAAGGATTGATTGGTTAGCTTCCATAGCATTCATTCTGTTGAGAACAGCTTCACCTTGTTCACCCAACTGAAATTGGGTTGCAAGTACCATATCAGCAGAGGATTTGAAAGCTTTGCCCATATTTACCAATGTTTCATCTTCTGCTTTGATGGCCATCTCAACAGTTTCTGTGATATCCCTCCAACCAGCAGCTGTGCTTTGAGTCCTTTTTCTGAGTACATCCATCTCTTGACAGATAGATTGAACATTCTGAGCAGTCTCCTCAACCAGATGAGTTGGGACAGCAGCAGCTTTTTGAGTGGGTTGACTTACAGCAGCCAACACATCAGCAGTTAACTTCTCCTGCATTTCTTTCAAAGAATTTGATATCATTAGTTGAATGGAATCCAACAAAGATGTTTGTGCAGTCTGAGAAGTGGAAGGAATATCTGTTGGAATAGGAGGTAGAGCAGGAGATGTTTCTCCACTAAGTTGCTCTGTTGCTTGAATTATCAGTTCAAGAGACTGATCTGCTGGACCAGAAATAGATTCAGCTTCCTTGGCCTTATCAGCATGACTAGGAGTGCTTTTCTTCTCCTTAGTCTGATCATCTTTTTCAACAGCAGCCTCCTTTTCTTTGATCTGATCAGCTGGAATAATTTCTCTTTTCTTTGATTCATCAGCTGTTTCAGACTTGTCACCCTTGTCTTTGTTCTGATCAGATGGGTCAGATGTACCCTCTTTGTTCTTTTGTTGATCAGAAGATTCTTCTTTTTCTTTGTCAGCAGGGGACTTGATCTTTTTAACAGTCTCAACTATTTTCATCAAACCTTCATTATCTACAGCAGACCTGTGAGAAATCCATGTAAAATTGTCAAGAGGAATAAAAGGTGAGTATGGTTCCTCAGGTAGCTCTTCAAATGGTTTGATGTTTGGACCATAGACAATGTGCTTGATGTTAGGAAGAGGGACCATTGAGCTGGGTTGTCCCTTCAGCTTCCTAGACTTCTTTGCCCATAGCTCCATTGCTTGAGCAATAGCCAACTTGATTGATCTTTCCTTGAGGACTTCTGATTCATCATAATCCTCAGGAACAGACTCAAAGATCTTCTTTGCTTCAGCCTTGACTATGTGGCTTATTCTCAATCTTAACCTGTCCAGAAAGAATTCTGAATCAAGTGCTTGAATTAAGGATCCAGTCTCAAGCCACTTCAATACCCAGGCTTCTTCAGCAGTGAAGGCTTTCCACTTGGCCATTTCAGCTGGACTCTTTGTCAGTCTGAATTCTCTCCATCTGTTGTATCTGATCTTTTCAGAATTGAATAACGTCAGACGGTTGATTCTTGCACCTTCAGCATCCAGCCTTTTAAGGAATTCTTCAAAGATGGCAGGGTAATCCCTGACAATCTCCAAAGACAGTCTAATCTCCTCTCTTCTTTTTGGCTTTATCTTTGGTGCAGGTATAGCTGGTATTGGTTTGTTAGGATCTCTTTGCTCACCAATAACTAATCCACCAGTATGCTGTGGTCCATGAGCATCCTTGGTGCTTGCTTCAATAGCAGCAGCCATCTCTGCTTCCTCAATAGCGTCCCTTTGCTCTTGAGTCATCTTGCTGGCCTCTTCTTCCAACCTTTTTAACTCTAGGCTTTTCAGCCTATCTTCTTCTGCCTTTTCTGCAGCTTTCCTTAGCTTTTCAGCAGCATCTTGTCTTTTCTTTTCAGCAGCAGTTAGGTATGTTGCAATTTTACCAGTCCGTTTTCTCCTTGATTCAGGACTTTCAACTGCTTGAATAGGGGTTGCAGCAACAGGAGTAGGATGCAACAAGAGTGCATTTTTTTCATGTGTTGAACTAGTCTGATGTGCTTCTTCAACTTCAGCAGATAGTGCAGCAGATGAGTCTTCTGTAGACACTCCAACTGTAGAGATAATTTCTTCAGCAGGCTTATCAGCAGGTTCTTCAACAACTAATGGCCTGTCTGCTGATGTTGTTGTTTCTCTTACTGTTGCAACTGGCTCCTCAGAGAAAGTGACCTTTCTCTTGACCTTTGATTTGGCAATTCTTTTGGCAGGGGGGTTGACAGTAGGAGGTCCCCTTGCCTCACTTATGGTTCTCAACCTTTGAAGAGGAATTTCTTCCTCAGATTCAGTTCTTTCAGGAGAAGAGTCAGTCTTCATCTGCTCAATCTCCTTGGTGAAATCTTCAATCATCTTTTCTGGAACTGCAACTTCAGTTTGTGCCAATCCAGCCACAACAGCAGACTGTGCTGTTGGCTCAGCAGGTTGACTTGTCTGACCCTCCTTCTTGCTCTTCTTAGAAGGGGCCTTTTTGGATTTTGCAGTGGCCTTTCTTTTTGGTTCTGCCACCACTTTTCTCACTGGTTCATACAATTTGAACTCCTTGCTACTATGAGTGGTCTTTCCACCAGCCATAGGACATTGCAGGGATGCAAACAGATTACTGAGTAAGATGGCATGAGAAGGTCTCTTATCACTCAGCAGCTCATAGACGTGAGTAGCCCAGTTAACTTTCAGTCCATAGTATATGCAAACCATGGTGTAGTACCTTTTCCTTGGTAACCCATCTAGAGAGCTCGTGCTACAATCCAGCACCTTCGCAATGATGTCTGCGAACCTCTGATACTCATCTTTTAATTGAGTTTTCATCAGAGTCCCAGTCATCTCTTCTCCCTTTTTCGCACAAATTGCCCAAAATTCATCCTCTTTTTCTGACCCTAAGCTGGTCACATCTCCTCCCTTATCTGCTAACTTGTAAATTTCACTAAGAACAGCAGCAGAGATAGCAATTTTCTTACCACCAATGACAGCCGTCATAACAGTGTCATTTTTGGAGAATTCCCTGGTCTTGTAGAAGTGATCAACATCTTCTAGGTAAACCCTATCTTCATGTGCTTCAAGAACAGGAACAAGTGATGCCTCTTTGATTTTCTCTAGAATTGAGCGCATCAGATCAATACCCGAAAAGTGAAATTTGCTGTAGCATAGGTATCTTCCATCAATAATCTTTTCCATTTCTGAGATTAGTGAGTAGAATTCTGCAAAAGCAATAAACTTTCGAAACAGGAGAGCTTGAGAGTTAGAGAATTTGAGAATGTTTGAGTGCGTAAGACGACTGTGCTGTTCCGATCGGACTTTATAGGTTTCCTTTGATTTGGTTATCGTGATTAATCTGAAACGTTGATCTAATCTGACAGTTTTAAATCGTGTGAATGGGAGTTACGGATTTCAAATTTTAATATTTTAATGTCAGACAGGCGGGAAACTCAAACGTTACTTATCTGTTACTTATAAAAGCGTATTTCTAAAAATGCGACTTTATAACCATGCTTATATAAGACATCAGATGAGTAGAGTTTAACTTATCTGACAGACGAGTGATCTGATATCTGTTATTACTAGAGAATGACAATAGCTAGTAATCTTCCTCTGCTGTTTGTCAATCCAGCAAGATAAAATAATCTTCAGTCTTCAAGAATTGAGAACACATCTTCTGATAACTTAACTTCAACTAACTGTCATTAACTGATTTCATCTTTAGAACAGAAGTACCGCTAGTCTTACACGTTCCCCCTGACTTTAAGAATCCATAAGCTAACTAGTCTGTTGAAGGTTAATTCTTGAATATAAAAGTGAATAACTAAGCTGTTGAACTTCAGTCTTCTGATGAGTTCCCCCTCAGCTTATGCATCCAATTTAAGTAGTCCTAGCTCAGCTCTTAGAGTTGAAAACCTTACTTCACTTAAAGGTTTAGTGAAGATATCAGCAATCTGATTGTCAGTATGAACATACTCTATCATAACATTGCCTTTTTCCACATGATCTCTAATGAAGTGATGCTTGATCTCTATATGTTTAGTCCTTGAATGACTTGTAGTGTTCTGAGTAAGAGAGATTGCACTTGTGTTGTCACAGTAGATTGGAATTCCACTGATTTTGATGTTGTAGTCTTCTAGTTGATGATTCAACCAAAGTATTTGTGCACAGCAAGCTCCAGCAGCTATATATTCAGCTTCAGCAGTAGATATAGAAACTGAGGTTTGTTTCTTACTCATCCATGAGATCAGACGACTACCTAAGAACTGACAGGCACCTGTTGTGCTCTTTCTGTCAATCTTGCAGCCAGCAAGGTCTGAATCTGAGTAACCAATAAGTTCAAATCCAGATTCTCTAGGATACCACAATCCCAATTCTTGAGTGCCTTTAATGTATTTCAATATCCTCTTGGCAGCTAAGAGATGAGATTCCTTGGGGTTTGATTGAAATCTTGCACAGACTCCAACTGAGTACATTATATCAGGTCTACTTGCTGTTAGATACAACAATGATCCAATAATGCCTCTATATTTGGTTATGTCCACTGATTTGCCATCTTCATCTTTATCCAAACGAAGACTTGTAGACATAGGAATGGTAGCAGTTGAGCTAGTTTCCATACCAAACTTCTTGAACATATCTCTTGTGTATTTTGCTTGGCTGATGAATATTCCATCAGGCAACTGTCTAACTTGCAGACCAAGAAAATAATTAAGTTCACCCATCATGCTCATTTCAAACTTATTCTGCATCAGCTTGGAGAACTTATCACACATCTGTTGGTTAGTTGAACCAAAAATAATATCGTGCACATATATTTGCACAAGTAATATATGATTTTCCCATTCAATTGTAAACAATGTTTTATCTACCTTACCTTTATGAAATCCTTTAATTAAAAGAAAATCAGATAGGGTATCATACCATGCTCTTGGAGCCTGTTTCAGTCCATAGAGGGCTTTCTTCAGACGATATACCTTATCCTCTTCTTGATAGACTTCAAATCCAGGGGGTTGTTCAACATATACCTCTTCTTGCAGTTCTCCATTGAGAAAAGCAGACTTCACATCCATCTGATAGACAGTGAAGTTCTTGTGAGCAGCATAGGCAAGAAACAGTCTGATTGCTTCAAGTCTTGCTACTGGTGCAAATGTCTCATCAAAGTCAATTCCTTCTTCTTGACAATAACCTTTGGCCACTAATCTTGCTTTGTTTCTGGTAACAATACCATCTTCATTCATCTTATTTCTGAATACCCACTTAGTGCCAATTACTCTTTGATGACTTGGTCTAGGAACTAAGTACCAGACTTCATTCCTTTCAAATTGATTCAACTCTTCTTGCATAGCTTCTATCCAGAAGGAATCATTGAGAGTTTCTTCAATTTGCTTAGGCTCTATTTGAGATAGAAAAGTGACAAACATGGCATCATGTGCAGCAGCTCTTCTTGTTTTCACTCTATCTAATGGATCACCAATCACTAACTCAGGTGGGTGATTACTGAGCCATCTGAGATCAGGTTGCAGGTCTGAATGTTGTCCTCTGTCTTGATCTTGCAACACTACTATTGGAGTTGCAGTAGTAGTCTGTTGAACATTTGCCGTCTGTTGAACAGTCTCTGGTCTGTCAGCTTGTTGTAACTCGTCTGTTAGACAATCAGTGATCTGATTTTGAACAGCACTTGAGTTGGCAGCTGAGTTAAGATCAGGTAGTATGATGGGAACATATTCTTCATTTCTTCCAATGTCTAACTTCTGTAAATCAGTAGACAGATCTTGGTTAACACTTTGATTCTTTTCAGAAGATTGACTTGGCTCATCAAATACTACATGGATGGATTCTTCTATTAGTAATGTTCTTTTATTAAAAACTCTGTAAGCCTTACTAACAGTTGAGTATCCTACAAAGACAGCTTCATCAGCCTTTTCTGCAAATGCAGTAAGGTGATTTTTCCCATTATTTAATACAAAACATTTACAACCAAAAATCTTAAAGTAATGAATGTTTGGTTTTCTGTTGTTCCAAACTTCATATGGAGTCTTGTTCTGATTTTTGTTGATCATACATCTGTTTTGGGTAAAAACTTGTTACGCTCCAAATACGAGTACGTAAACGCGCAAGTATACGGTCGTTACAAGTAATAAAGTGATAAGGAGTGTCGAACCCACGAGGAATTGTTCAATTAATTACCAACTAACGTCTTGCTACTTCGACTTAGATTTGTAAGTTGAGTACGGTAAAGTGGTGGTTGTTTTGATACTACAACTAAATGAGGTGATTAAGAAACTAACACTTGACTTAATATATGTAAAGTCTTCTACGATTTTACGTCACCTAGTTCAACTCAAGACAAACGACTCAACAATTGACAACCATACTCACGTTTGTTGTTCAAGATTTCGTAAATTATTCATACGTATCTTTCGATAGCGTACGAACCTACCAAAGTAGACTAATCAAATTTATGTCTAAAAGGATTAAGCCTAAGTGATGCATTAACTCCAAACCTTGTTAGAACATGAAATGACCTAGGTATATTTCTATCCTAAAATCAAATCACAACCTAGTTTTTCAATCTAATCTTTAATCCACTATGTCTAGCAATTAAAGATCAATCCATTTCATCCTATGGTTAGCTAATCCATAAGTTGACAAAAGCTCAAACTAGATTAACAAACACTTGTATACAAGCATAGCAACAACCATTAACTCATCATTTAATCAAGAATCAAGAACCAAACATAGGATCAATAAAATCTTAGAATAAAGGAGATTAGCTATTCATAACAATAAATATATCATTCATTACATTAATGAAAGCCATAAATGTAAATAAACAAAGTAAGAAAGTTAGAGTAAGCTTAGGTGATTGAGATCTTCAACAACTTCTCCCTCAAGCCTTTTTATCTTCAATGGGGAGTCCAAGTGTTTGTTCTTCTTTCCCAAGTGCAAACCCTTCTCTTTTCTTCAAAGGAGGCAAGAGAGAAATGTAAAGTGTAGTATGGTTGAAGTTGGTTGAATGATTCCACCTTTAAGCCTCTAACCTAGAGGAACAACAAGTTCCTCATGCCTAAGTTACCCTCCAAACTAAGCAACTAAGGCCAAAAAGTCCCCCAAGATGCCTAAAAATACAAGTGGGATCAAAGGGGGATAATACCAAAAGCCCCCTGCCTTTCCCGCAGCAAAAAATCTTCTGGTAGCAGTGACCTCGCCGCGGCGAGGTTTAGGCCGTAGGTTCCTGCAAATTTTCTGTTCTGCCGCACTTTCTTCCGAGCAGCATATCTTTTGATTCCGAACTCCGAATCCGGATCCGTAAAGTCCGTAGGGTAGCTAACTCACTCATCTATAACATATCCAAAATTCAGCTCATTTGGATCATCCATGAAATATTTATGCATGTTCTAGTGAGCAGATATCTACATTCTTGTACAATTCGCTCCGGGTTCTAATTCCTTTGAAGCTCAAGCTTGACTTGCGGGGTGGGTAGAGCGACTCGCATCATTGATACGCAACTCCAAATCTCTCTATGATGTTAATACCTACAAACCACGGAGAAAACGATCAATACGAGAACAAAAACACAAAAGACGAACAAAGGCCAAACAAAGGGGCCAAAAACACAAAAGAAACGAAAACACGAGAAGACACACAAAAACTCGAATCAAAACAAGATGTTTTGGGCTTAAAGAGATAGGTAATAACGACATTTTCACGGCGTTATCAACACCCCCAAACTTAAACACTTGCTCGTCCTCGAGCAAAGAAAACAGAACAAGAACAAAACAAACATACTTAAGATCGAAATGCTAAAACTTAACACTTTCAAATTATTCTTTAAACAAGCTCCACATGTGTGTGTGATGACTTCGGCTAGATTCTATCTTAGGTGAATAATTTCCGATAGGTCAAAATCATCGGTTCTATTTTCATGGACTTCTAATGTTTAACAAAGAATCTCTCCTTACCGTAGATTACAAACTTAATGCTCAAATCACTTCACGGGACTAAGTTATAGGTAATTTAAGAGTGTTTTCCCTATTCATGAATTAATTGACGATTTTAGCTCCTAACTCTTTTCTCACCACACTTGTTTTTACAATGAAACAAGGCACTTTGTGCTTTACAAGAATAATGCAATACGATACTAGCACTAATGGCGAACTCTGTGCAATTTTGCTTTTGTGGGCT
Source organism: Penstemon barbatus (assembly GCA_003313485.2). Taxonomy (NCBI): domain Eukaryota; kingdom Viridiplantae; phylum Streptophyta; class Magnoliopsida; order Lamiales; family Plantaginaceae; genus Penstemon; species Penstemon barbatus. The sequence goes on from CM064880.1 coordinate 14,845,309, forward strand.
ACTAGCACCACTCTATTTTCTTCTTATACAACTTTTGCACTAAAAAAATGAGATAGAGTAATTACCAAAAATGATCAACGAATATTATCAGTCGAAGGCTTAGCCTTTCTTTTCTCTCATAGAAGTGCGTACATTTTAGCAACTTCTCTACTCATTTCTTTTAAGAGTTAGATGTTCAAAGGTTTTTCATTCTCGAAAAGGGTTTACTCCCCCAAACTTAGGTCATTTATGCTCTTTTTACATTTAGATTCCAAGCTAAGGATTGGAGGGATTCTAAGTTAAGCAAAAGGAGTCCTAGAACCTATTATCGCTAAAGTTCGTTATCCACTTTAAATATTACCTAACCTTAGCCAATGTGCTTTGAACTTTGTAGAGCATGTTCAAATAATAATAAGAATTTGAAAAATTTTGGCGGGTCGACCTAGCATGCAACAAGCGCGACCTTACTCCCCCAAACTTAAAATGCACAATGTCCCCATTGTGTGAATTGAGAATGACGGAGTAAGGTACGACACGACAAAAAACTAGAACACAACAAAAACACAAGCAAAACAAAACGAAACGAAACGAAACGATAAACGAGCGAGCACGGCTCTAATTAATTCCAACAAGCAAACGTTATAAATTGAAACGAGTAAACATGCCAATATCTCTCAAGAGTTAATAACAAAACCAACACAAGACGAGAATATAATTAAAACATTGTAAGCTCAAATTAAACTGACGGGACTGCGTAAATTTAAATCCAACGTCCCTTTTCGTATGCATCCCGTGGTTGCTCCCGTCTTCAGTGGTTTCGTGCATTGAGGGCACGCTCCATTGCTTTCCCGTACTCTTCCCTTTTATTCCAAATGCGCAAAATTCCCCCAAACTTGTGTTGCAATCACACAACTTCAACAAACTAATACCCCGGCAACTCCACAATCGAAAACTAGCAAAGTTGGCAAAACTACTCTCACAAGCAATTTATCGAACACCTTGAGTGCACACCTTGACATTTTCACGGCGTTATCAGCATGCTGTATTTGTTACTTCTGCCCAAAATTTTTGTGGCAGCTTGGCTTCAGCTATCATAGTTCTGACAACTTCTTTTAGTGTTCTGTTTCTCCTTTCAGCAACACCATTCTGTTGAGGGGTTCTAGCAGCAGAATACTCATGATGTATTCCCTTGATATTACAATACTCTTCAACAATAGAGTTTGTAAACTCTGTCCCTCTATCTGATCTGATCTTCAATATTTTGATACTCTTCTCATTCTGGATCAGTTCCATCAGATTGGTAAGATGTTCCTTGGTTTCACTTTTCTTCTTCATGAAAATCACCCAAGTATATCTTGAATAATCATCCACAACAGCTAGGCAGTATTTCTTTCCACCATTGCTGACTGGATCAATGGGTCCAAATAAGTCCATATGTAGTAGCTCCAATATTCTTCCAGAAGATTGGTGCTTCTTGCCTTTGAATGATGACTTGATTTGTTTACCCTTCTGACATGCATCACAGAGCTTGTCTTTGCTCATGACTGCTTTTGGAATCCCTTCTACCAGATCATTCTTGATTAATCTGTTTATGGTCTTGAAGTTTAGATGATTCATTCTCTTGTGCCATAGCCAGCTAACTTCACTTGGTGCAGATGCCACCAAACAAACACTTGAATTCTTATTAGCAGAATTCCAGTCGACTATGTAGACATTTCCTTGTCTCTTTCCAGATAAGATTACCTTCTTTGTACCAATCTGTTCAACGTAGCACTTATCTGTTGAGAAGATGACTGAATATCCTTTGTCACAAAATTGACTTATGCTCAGCAGATTATATTTGAGGCCTTTGACATATGAGACGTCAGATATCTCTATGTTTCCTCTGATCAGTCTTCTTTTAGCTTTAATCTTGCCTTCTTTGCTGTCCCCAAATGTAACATTTGGACCATCCACAGCAACTGCATCAGTCAGCTCATGTATGCTTCCACACATGTGCCTTGAACATCCACTGTCCAAGTACCAAATCTTCTCTACTTTACTCCTACTCCTAATCCTAACCTACAAAACAAAATAAAATTGTTTTAGGTACCCTTATTGAGAGGGTCCTGAAGGATTAGTTTCACCTTTGACAACCCAAGATGTTGATGTCTTAGGCTTCTTAGGTTTCTGAGCTTTGACAGGAGCATGAACAGCTTTATTTTTATCATAGTTATCAGATAAGTCATGTTGATGATCAGTATGATAAGAATAGTGTTCATAAGTAGGGTAAGGTGCATGATAAGCAGGATATGCATGCATTGGATGAGCAGGGTAAGGTGCATAGTAACTAGGAAATTGAGGTGCATGATACATAGGATGATATGCAGCAGGTTGCACATAATATGACTCATTTCCATACCAAGCATTTTGATTTTTCTTGTTTTTATGCTTCTTTGGTTTACTAGATGCTTGCTCAATTGGTTTTGACTTAGTTTTACCAACAGATTGATTCAGTTTCGCTTTATCAGCAGACTTCTTAGGACTCTGCTGTTTGGTCTTACTAGTCTGATTACCTATACTAGGCTCTTTGCTCTTTTTAGCCTTAGGAGATTTCTTCTCCTTTAATTCTTTCTCAGGTGAAGCAGGTTTAGTTGTCTGAACATAAAGAATGACCTTACTGTTGTCAACTGATACAAATTTTTCAGTATGGTTCAGTTTCAACTTATCCTGTTCTAAAGGTATCTTCTGTTTACTAGATATGTGATTTGATGCAGCAGATGATTTTTCATGAGACTCAATAACCTTTTCAAGTTCCATGATTTTTCCTTTATAAACCTCACATTAAGCTTTCAGAGATTCATGTTCTTGCTCGAGCTGTTTGTATTCAGCTGATTCTTTTGGCTTTTCAGCTAAAAGTTTCAGTGAACTATTTTGCTCTTTTAGCAATATCAGCTCTTCCTTAAGCTTTTTATATGCTTCAGCAATACCAGTGTTGTTAAGCATCATTTGTTCAAATGAATTAAATAATTCATTGTTAAGAGGAGTTATCTCATCCTCAGAGTCATCAGATTCCTTTGCCATCAGGCACAGGAGAGCAGGTTTTTCTTCATCAGACGATTCTTCATCAGACGTGTCTGAGTCTGAATCAGATGAGTAAACAGCAGTCAGCTTTTCTGCTTCAGCCATCATTGCCTTGCCTCTCTGATGCTTTCTTTCTTTTCTCATTTTCTTCTCCTCTTCAGTGTATTTTTCTGCTTTTGGATATGGGCAGTCTTTGATGAAGTGTCCCAATTTCCTGCAGTTGTAACACATTAGTTTTGCTTTATAATCATCTTTATCTTGAGAAGAAAAATTAGGTTTAGAAGTAGAAGCATTGTTGTATTTGTTCTTCATTTTTCTTTTGTAGAACTTCTTGAAATTATTTATCAACAGTGCAACATCTCCAGCAGTGTACTCCTTCTTGTTGAGTAGAGTGGCTTCATCAGATGAGTCCACTTCTTTGCTTTTCTGTGCTGGTCTTCTGGTGTTTTCAGCAGCAACCAGTACAGCTGTGGGTCCTGAAGTTGAGGTTTCTTCAATTCCCATTCTAGGCAGTTTATACTCGAATGCCTTGAGTACAGAGAACAGCTCAGTAAGAGAGATTTTTCCCAATCCCTTGATTCTTCCATTGCTGTCACTTTCATATTGAATTTTGGGGGTAGGGCCTTTAGTACTCTGACAGTGATCTTTTTGTCAGTGAAGGTCTTTCCCAACTTTAAAACTTCATTAAGAGTTCTGGTGAATCTGGTATCCATCTGATCAATGGTTTCTCCCGACTTCATCTTGAAGTTGTCAAGTTTTTCCAAAGCAACAGTGAGCTGATGCTCCTTTATTGCATCATTGCCTTCGCTCATGTCTCTGACTTTGTCCCACATTTCCTTTGCAGTCTTGCAATGTTTGACCTTGTCAAACCGATCATTGTCCAGGGCTTTAGTCATGATGAATCTCCCAACTTTGTCTAGATTGTAAAGCTTTATTTCTTCTGGAGTCATCTCATGAAGGTCTTTTTCCACAACCGTGTCAACCTCATTTATCTTTATGGTCTTTGTGAATCTGAATGGACCTTTAATGATACATGTGTACATGTTGTCATTATAAGCAGCTAGGAAAATCTCCATTCTGATTTTCCAGTCCTCAAAGGACATACCAGCAATGTGGGGAACATGGCTGATACAATCCATTTTTCAAAAAGTTTTGATTTTTCAAAAAGATGCTCTTTTGAAAAGTTTTGAAAACCTTTGAAAAACACTTGGATCAAGCTCGTTGATCAGGCAGCTGATTCTAATGAACCACCTGCTCTGATACCACTTGTTGGTCCCAAGTGGTCAGATGAGGTCTAGAGGGGGGGGGGGGGGTGAATAGACCTCTGAAAATTTTTGAACTTAAAAACTTTTCAGTCTTCTGTCAGCAGACTAAGCTGATGAAGAACAGTAAGCAGATTGAGCTGATCGTGAACAAATCTTGAACAGCAGACTGACCACTCTTCTTACAAATACTTAGCTGTTTTTCAGCAAAACAGTTTTTCAAAGAGTATACTTGCAGCGGATTGTTTGAAAGTGTTTTTCACAAGTAAACTAAGTTCTAGTAAGATTTTATCCCCAGTTTTGAAACTCCTTATAAAATCTTTTAATAATTCAAAATGTTTAAATATGCAATCTTTAAAATATGCAAGAAAACTTGAATGCAAGATAACACAAAGAATTTTTATAGTGGTTATATGGATTGAAATCCTTTAGTCCACTCTTCCAGATCACTTAGATTCTGGGTTATACTATAATCACACAGATTACAATATTTCTCCACTTATACCTAGACAACTAATGAAAAGGCTATAAGCTCACAATAGAAAATCACTAAGAAATTCTACTCTCTGAAGTTTGATCACTCACAAAGATGGATCACAACTTCTCACAACACTCAGCTATTACAAGATCACTCAGATCGTAATTTTCTGTTTTCTTCAACTGGGTTTCTGTCAACAGATGACTTCCACCAGACGAGTGAGTTGTTTTGAGCTTTGAGACTTAGACGAATTTTGCTTCAAAAACGAAATCTCTGATTGTTGTTGTGTGTCTCGCTCGTTGAAAATCAGCTCTATTTATACTTGGATTTGAATTTATGACCGTTGAAGCAAATCACATCATCAAATCCATAGCCTTTGCCAGAATAAAAAACGGCAACCTGCTACAGTACTTTCTCTGTTGTACTTTCCTGCAGCAGCATTAAATGCACTCTGCTGATACGAGGTTTTCTTCAATCATTTATCATTACTACCCTTCTCTTACAGCATTTATTACTCCAAGTGCATTTATTACCGTTGGACTGAACTCTTGATCTCTTCTACTCTGCTGATCGAAGCAACCCATCTGATAGGCACTCTGCTGATCAAATACTGAACTAATCTGATTTGACTCGGCTGATGACCTACCTTTCTGTTCGCTGTTTCAGTATGAGATCACTAGTCTTCTGGTCTTTGAACTTTGAACTCTTCTGATATCTTCTTTATTTGTTCAAGGTTCTTCTAAGGGAGCTAAGCTTTCCATACTTAGCTGATTAAGATGTTTTGGAAATCATCAAAACCTTCCCTTAATTACTTGTCTTCTTTGCTCTTCAACTTCATCTTCATCCAACAAATTTTCTGGCGTTCAGTTTGTGTAGCAAGAGAAAATACTCTGCTCATAGGAGGGAGAGGGTCCATAATGAGGACTTGATCTCTTAGGTTGTCAAAAGATGAATTTAGACCCATCAAGAATGCCATAATATATTCTTCTTGATGTTCATGATTAACCTTTTCTGCATTACCCTAATTAGAAGGACAAGATACCATGGCTGGTCTATAATTCTGTAACTCATCCCAAAGGGATTTCGATCTAGTAAAATAAACATTGACAGTTTGATTTTCTTGCTGTAAAGTGGCAATTTCTCTTCGTAATTGAAAGACACGAGGACCATTACTTTGTTGAAATCTAGTTTTCAAATCGTCCCAAATATCCTTTGCACAATTGGTATAAAGAATACAATAATGTATTTCAGAAGAAACTGAATTCAAAAGCCAAGAAACCACTATGTCATTGACTCTTTCCCAAGCATCTTGTAGAATAGGGTCAGTATTACTTGGGTTTGTGAGTGTACCATTAATGAATCCAATCTTGCGTTTAACACTCAGGGAAAGAGACATTGAACGAGCCCAGATTGTGTAATTGTCCGACGTGAGTTTATATTGGACAAGCAAGAGGCCCGGACTGTCTGAAGGATGCAAGAAATAGGGACTGCTAGGGTCCTCCATGGGTGATCTGGAACGGGTACTTCCAGTGGCAGAAGATGTGACCGTAATAGTGGAATCAGACACGATGATCCTTGAAAAGCAGACGGATTGAAGAACAAAACTTCAAGAAAGTGCTAGGAGGCAAAACTCCACAAAGAAAAAACCCAAGAACAGAGGGGAAAAGGATGATCAAGTTTTGAAATCTTGATGATTGAAGCGGAAACGAAATCAAATTCTAATTGATACCATATTAGAAACTGCACAGTTTCATGGAATTGTTTGTAATTATTTGTAATTTCTTGATGAAAAATCTTGAGAGAAAAGTCTGAAACAAAGTGTAATCTTTATTTCTGAAAATTAAATTGTGTGTAGTATACAGGGGTCGATCCCTTTAAATATTATGTACAAGGTGGTGAATAAAAAACAGTTACAAAAAAACTATCCAAATAACAAAAGCGTGTAACACTTTTAAATACAAAACAATAATTAAAGAAAAAATAAAACAAAAGAAAAATAAAATCCCTAACCCCTAAATCGACAGAATAGAAATGGGAAAAACTTCTTCAATTGATGAATCCCCGTCGTGCAGCCATAGCTCCGATATGCAAAAAACTTCCTTGTACTTTTGGAAGTTTGCGTCAAACTTCCTTATGCTTTGAAATGTTTGCAAAAATCTTCTATGTTTTTCTTAATATTTGTAGAAAAGTAACTCATATTTTTTAATGTTTCCGCTAAAAGTTATTGTACTTTTAAACGATTGTTCAAACTCCTTTATACTTTTATACTATACCCATAATTTTGTATCTTTTAAACTTCGCACATAATATGATATCTCTTCTTTTCTTTGTTTGTTCCATATGAGAAGCGAGAGAGAAAAATTAGTGAGAGTTTTTGTAATTGTAAAAATATAATTTTTTATTAATATATAAGGGGTAATTTAGGCAATTCAATTAAAAATTAACGGTGTCAATGATTAACAGAGAATGGGTGTAATTTGCAAGGTTTTTGAAAAAACAAGGATGTCTGGTGCAAAAAAAAAATTCACAGGATAGTTTTTTGCAGGTTTTCGATATCACATGGTAGTAATATGCATTTTCCCCGTTAATAAAAATATAATTTTTTATTAATATATAAGGGGTAATTTAGGAAATTCAATTAAAAATTAACTGTGTCAATGATTAACGAAGAATGGATGTAATTTGCAGAGTTTTTGAAAACACAAGGAAGTCTGATGCAAAAAAAAAATTCACAGGGTAGTTTTTTTCAGGTTTTTGATATCACAGGATATTAATATGCATTTTCACCTTATTCCTCTGAGGATACTTTTGAGAATGAGGACGATGATGTTTTTGGTTGAGCCGACTACCCACTTGAAGAATTTAGTATGTTATCTATCACTTGTTGGATGCCATTTCGAGGTATGAGAAGATTTTGAAGCCGATTCTTTGCGATTTTCCCAATCTGAAAAATATTTCAGTGATTGATTCTTTGAATCAAGGGCAGATTGTTCTTGATGAAGATTACATAAGTAGCTTGAGGAATGAGGACGAGCCAATATTAATGGAAGATGATGGTGGTGTTAATTTTAGCCTTAAACTGTGGAACGAGAACGTGGTTCATTTGCCAATATCTGGTCGTGTGATGAAAGATGTAGGAGTTGTTATGTGCAATAAAATTGGTAATGATGATTGTTTGATGAAATCTGGAAATGGATTTGAAGGAGAAGAGTTTCGTGAACTCGCTACAATTATGGTGAAGAAGGCAGCAAGTTTTGAAGGTGTTGTCCCACTTTCAAAATTACTTGGCTTATCTAGAGGAATTGAGGGTGATCAGGAGTAGTAAGTAAATTCAGATAGGATGTGAAGAAATGGCAAAGGGTATTTTGGGAAATTATATTTTTGTGTTTGTAGTTCATGTTTAATTAGGTCTAATGATGTAGCTGCTGCAAGTTCTTGTTTTGTATATGAGATCTACTACATGTTATCAAGTTATTATATTAACATTACTAAAGAAACTCAATTTCATATACTATTGTCAAAGGTAGGTTACTTAATGGAATAATTACTTTATGTGCTTGTAAACTCAAGAAGCACTTTTTAAAATCTGTTTAAACAATTTTTAATTCATATATGATCTAACCGCATGACAAAACATGTAAAGAATATTGTCTCAAGTGATGGGGATGAACTTGGCTATGTTTGAGATTTGGTAGAAGAGAAGAACGCGACGAAGTTGAACTTGAATAATACAACTTAGTCGAAGTTGAACGATATTGAAATTCAGAGAGGTTGAAAACAAATGATCTAAAAGAATGAATTAATTTCAAGTAAATGTTTTTTTTGGGAAATATGTTAACCGGAAAAGGGTGTACAAGGTGATGATTCAAAATCGCTCTCACTACAAGTAGCGCTGAGTTTTTATTCCCTCAAAGAACATAATTAGCTGAAGAACAAAACAAAAAGCATACGCCAAATATGTACTACTATGCCAAACACCATATTGGCATGATTAAGGGCATTTGGGGAATTTGGCTACAACAACGAGCCCGTCATCTATAAATATCTATTGAATTCTGAGAGAGAAACACATACGCACACATAGAACACACAAGTATCAGGCAAATCTCAAAGGATTCAAAGCTCAAGCTCAAATGGTCTCAAATACTCAGTTGTGTTAACAGAGCTGAAGCTAATTTGTTGTCGCTGAAATCACAAGGTGCTGGTAGCTACTACTATGATCAAGCCAAATGAGGTCAGAGATCAAGAGCTTGTTGTGCAGAAGAGCCAATAAGTTGCTTGTACTAGTATAGATTGTAAATGTATTGAATGCTAGTGGATTGCTCTCAACCTAAGGGAGAAGTGGACTTGAAGGATTACCACACCTTCGAACCACTGTAAAAGCTTGCTTTCTCTACTTTGTTGCATCTAACTTCAAGATCTAACAGAAAATAAGTAAAAAAAACTAATCTAACCTTAATATAAAAAGATAAATTTAAAATGGGAAGATTAGTTAAGCATAAGTTTTTTGACAGTGTTTGTGATTGTGTCTAGTTTGAGCTAACGAACAATGCAAACTACAGTATTGACTACTTCATACTTGGGGTTATCCTTAAAAAAATTAAATTATTTATCACTCAAAAACAACTTCACCTACTTAGTGAAGGCAAAATGGGAAAATATTTTAAAAATCTATAGAGTTTTATGACTTTATTCACCCCTCTTCTAAACCCCTATAATTTGGGACCAACACCAATACTAATCAATTAACGTGCCAATCATTTGGTCATAGCACCAAAATGTTTTGAACATCCCTTTCATAAGAATTATTTTGTAAGGGAAATCATAATATTTTCTTTGGAATTGTAAGTCTTTATGTACTAACTAAGATTTTTCTAGGGTGCGGGCATGTGAGTTACACCCTCATATGCGGGAAGCCTCATCATGCCGTTCATTTAGTTCAGATTGATCTAGATCGTTGATTAGGTAACTTGGTCAAATTTAATTTGTAACTATTGACTTTAATTAAATTATAATATACCTAATTTAGCCTTTCAATTAATTTTCTTCTAAAAAATAAATAAAATCGGCCATTATATAAAATGACCACTTTACCCCCAATCTTATTAGTTGACTTTGACAATTTTGCAAATTGATCCCTATGTTCCGCGATTTTATGAATTGAATTATTTTGCTTCTAAAAAATATAAAAAAAACCTCCTTTCATATAAAAATACCGCTTTACCCCCAATTTCGATAATAATTGACCCTATGTTCCGCGATTTTACGAATTGAATTATTTCGCTTCTGAAAAAATATAAAAAACCTGCCTGTCGTATAAAAAGACCGCTTTACCCCCAATTTAGATAATAATTGACTTTGACAATTTTGCAAATTGACCCCTATGTTCTGCGATTTTACGAATTGAATTATTTTGCCTCTAAAAAAACAAAAAAAACGCCTCTCATATAAAAAAGACCGCTTTACCCCCAATTTTGATAATGATTGACTGACAATTTTGCAAATTGACCCCTATGTTTTGCGATTTCACGAATTGAATTATTTTGCTTTTCAAAAAATAAAAATAAAAGCCTCTCTTATAAAAAAGACCGCTTTACCCCTAATTTTGATAATAATTGACTTTGACAATTTTGCAAATTGATCCCCATATTTTGCGATTTTACGGATTGAATTATATTGCCTTAAAAAAACAAAAACAAAAAATCGTCTGTCATATAAAAAAGACCGATTTACTCACAATTTTGATAATAATTGACTTTGAGTATTTTGCAAATTAACCTCTATGTTTTCCGATTTTACGAATTGAATTATTTTGCTTCTAAAAAAAAATACCTCTAATATAAAAAAGACCGATTTACTCCCAATTTGGAAAATAATTGACTTTGACGATTTCGCAAATTGACCCCTATGTTTTGCGATTTTACGAATTAAATTATTTTGCTTCTAAAAAACAAATAAAAAATTGTAAGTCATATTAAAAAGACCGCTTTACCCCCAAATTTGATAATAATTAACTTTGACAATTTTGCAAATTGACCCTATATTTTGCGATTTTACGAATTGAATTATTTTGCTTCTAAAAAACAAAAAAAAAAAAAAAAAAAAACCCGCCTCTCAAATAAAAACGACCGCTTTACCCCCAATTTTGATAATAATTGACTTTGACAATTTTGCAAATTGACCACTATATTTTTCGATTTTACGACTTAAATTATTTTGCTTCTAAAAAAACCAAAAAAAAATGCCTTTCATATATGACGGAGGTATTATTAGATTATGCTTTTCCAAAAATATGTTATTATTTGATTGTTTCATGTATGTAATTTACTTCAATAATAAATTATTAAAAAAGAAATTAATAGCCAAAAATGACTGAGGTAAATAGAGACAGAGTCATGAAAAAGTTAATATAAGAACAAAGTCACGATTAAAAAAATAAAATTACTATTAAGTATTTATATACTCCAGTTCCGCTATAATTTTCCAAGTATAGTAAAATATTGTAATTTAAATTCGATCGATATGACTACATCCTGATCCAGCCACATTTATTATAAGTAGGTATTATGTCTTAACAGATACTTCAATTTTTCGATTTAAACCTTATTGCGAGTTACGACAAATTAAGTTAGAATAAACAAACCAATAATTTTATATTTAAGAAATTTGTATAGTATTCTACCAAAACATGTTTAGCTGCAAATGGCTCCCGACGAAACAATCGTGTCCCAGCGGTCAGATCATATATAATAATAATTTTGAAGAATTGAATTATTACAATAATAACATTCCTCAAATATTGTATCAGTTCCATACCTACACATATACAATGCATATGGTTCTTTTAATACATATGTTTTCATTTTGGAAAATATAGGGGTCAATTGGCAAAATTGTCAAAGTCATTTATTATTTAAATTGGGGTTAAAACGGTCTTTTTTATATGGCATGCGGTTTTTTTATATTTTTTTAGAAGAAAAATAATTCAATTTGTAAAATCGCAAAACAGTCAATTTGCAAAATTGTCAAAGTGAATTATTATCAAAATTGGGGGTAAAGCGGTCTTTTAATATGGCAGTCGGTCTTTTTTTGTGTTTTTTCAAGAGCAAAATAATTCAATTTGAAAAATCGGAAAGCATAGGGGTCAATTGGCAAAATTGTCAAAGTCAATTATTATCTAAATTGGGGATAAAACGGTCTTTTTTATAAGACAGACGATTTTTTATATTTTTATAGAAGCAAAATAATTTAATTCAAAAAATCGCAAAATTGTCAAAGTCAATTATTATCAAAATTGGGGGTCAAGCGGTCTTTTTATATCATAGGCGGTTTTTTTTAGAAGCAAAATAATTCAATTCGTAAAATCACAAAATATAGGGGTCAATTTACAAAATTGTCAAAGTTAATTATTATCTAAATTGGGGGTAAAACGATCTTTTTATATGACAGACGATTTTTTTTTAATTTTTTTTAGAAAAAGAAAATGGCTTGTGGAGATGAAGCTTATTTTGTAATTTTCTATTCCTAGGTACAAATTATTGAAACCCAATATTTAAAGAGAATAATACATATATATCCCAATAGGTCCAAAGCCCATCTGTTGACATATTAGTACACTACAATTAAAGCTTTAATGACCCATTTGCTTATAAAATATGATTACTTGACTTGACATAGATATTAAATATTGCAAATTATTTCATTAGTTAATATTTGAAATTATTCTGATGTTCTTATTTTAAAATTTTCAATTATTTGTATTCATATAAAATTTTATAAAAAATAAAAACAATAATTATGATGTTATACTAGTTGAATTAATAGGTTAGTTATATAAGTTGTATTGTTTTGGATGTATGAATTATTGAAGGATACTTGAAACTTATGTTTTTGACATTCATTTTTGCTTTAGATAATCAATATATATATATATATATATATATATATATATATATATATATATATATATATATATATATATATATATAAAACGTCACATCGGTTATTTCGTTCGAACCACTGGTCGAACCGATTTAACCGATAGAACCAATAACCAAAAGAGCTTCCGATTTTATGATCAGTCCGCTTTTGAAAACACTGGTTCTTGGATCTTACTTTATTTACTTTAATTAATCATTTTAAATTAGTTTTACAACAACTACAAATATTTCTTAAGATATATCAGCCTACATACAAGAAAATATGATGGACGTGACCACACCAGATCAAGGCCCCTAATCCAAACCTTTATGCGTCCTATATAGCAGAACTGAACAAGCAGAAAAGCATCAGTGAAAATTTCTGAAATGTGTGACAAAAACCCCTTCAATCGTCTTCCCCAAGAAATTATCATCTACATTTTCGACAAAATTTCAGACGCTAAATCCTTGTGCATTTGTACTCTACTCTCCAAAAAATTATCTGCCCTTGTTCTTCAAATTCAAACCAAAACAGTTTCTGTTGAAATCCCATGTTGGAATTTGTTCGGCCACCAGAATTCCATAGCCGTCGTAGCCCGGCTGCCGCCCCTGCTATTAAAACTCCTCGCCTATGTTGTCTCTCTATGGTGGGTGCTCAGAAAATATATAATCTACCCTTCCAGAAAACCATCTGACATCACATCAAATTTTATGCCCGTCATAAAATTTCTCAAGAGATTTTCTTCGATACAGTCTCTCATCTTTCACCTGAGTTTTCACAATAAACCCTCGGGTAGCTTTGAGCCTTTGGTCAGGTGGAAATTCGAAAAATCCGAGTTCATTTTCTTATCAGCTGAAAGTGTTTGTGTTTATTCCTCTGAGAGGGGTTTTGAACGGAGTACCCACTTCAAGAATTTAATATGTTATCACTTGGTGGATGCCGTTTGGAGGTATAAGAAGATTTTGAAGCCGATTATTTCCGATTTCCCCAATTTGAAAAATGTTTCGGTGATTGATTCTTTGAATCAAGGGAAGATTGTTCTTGACGAAGATGACATAAGTAGCTTGAGGAATGAGGAGTCATTAATGAAGGATGTTGATGATGTTAAATTTCGCCTCAAACAGTGGGATGAGAATGTGGTTCATTTGCCGTTCTCAGGTCGAGTGATGAAAGGGGTAAATGTTCTTGTGTGTAAGAAGATTGGTAGTGATGATGGTTTGATTGTATCTGAAAATGGATTTGAAGAAGAAGAGCTTTGTGAACTTGCTTCAACTATGGTGAAGAAAGAAGCAAGTATTGAAGGTGTTATTTCACTTACTCAAATACTTAGCTTAGCTGCACGTATGAGTAATTGTAATTAGGATAGGATGTGAAAAAATGGTTAAGGGGATTTTGGGAAGTTAATCAAGATTGTCATTTTGGATATTTTGTGTTTGTAGTTCATGTTTAATTATGCCAAGTTCTTGCTTATATATGAGATCTATTGTTATGTTATTGAGCTTTTCTATGAACATCTATTTTTCATGTATAGTCGGGAATGATTCAACCAAATGCAAATCAACTATGTTCGAATTCTCACAAAGTAAACATGTGGTAAGAAAAGTTGTAACCCACCAAATGTTTGAAAAATTTACATGCATCTACATCGACTCTTTCATGTTTTTCCGTCAAGTAATTAGAATTCCCGTATGACTAACCTCTACAATATAGAGATCAACTTTGTGTTAAATTTTGATTTTGTGTGCTCCTAAACTTATATGGTTCAAATTTGATCCAACTAATTAACAAAATATATAGGAGTATTGTCACGCCCCAAATTTTTATATATACATATTACTTTACCGGCGTGATGGCTGCGTCGTTATTTCGATCATATCGACGCAAAGCCTTCAAATTTAAACTCAATTCCAATTATAACAACAAAATAACACGAAAATAATATCCCAACGATCTGTTCGAGCTGTTGGAATAAAGTATCTAAAAATGTCCCCCAGGAACAATTATTATAATACTAAGTTGAAGTCAGTTCCAACTAACAAAGTCTCAAAGTGAGAATGCCTAAAAACTCCAAGAGAGAATAACAAAGCATAAATAACAAGTGGGTTCCTATCACTGCTTAAATTCTGAAAACAAAACCTTCCAACTTTGAGTTGTCTAACGATCTGCAAAATATCAAGCAAGGGGTGAGTTGCTCACTCAATAAGAAGTTTAAGGCACCTCTGTCAAATCCATGACATATCAACACTTAATAATAATGCAAACAGACTATGTGACACTTTATTTCATGAACCGAAGCATGCAGGAGACAAACATTCATTTCAACTCACAAATTAACACTACGGTCACCATTAATCCCGTGACAAGGACGTCAACTTTTCAAATACAAATACAAATAGTCGAAACTGGTTCTGAAAGGTAACCAGACTCAAATTTCAAACAATACAATGGACGGAACTATCTCCTAAGCCGACAATCCCCCGAAGGGGCCCAAACAATTCATAGGCAAATTTGAGAGATTAAATCATAAATAAATGCGGTATCTCCATGTCATCAAACAATGGCTCAAATAGTTCAACTACATAATCAATGAAACACTGGCAAGTTGCACACTTGGACTGTTATTCAAATATAAAGACATTGTCCCAAAAATATGTTTTTAATAAAAAGTACTTTACTACGGACAATGAGATTTCAAAATAACGGTCTTAAGCATAATATTCACATGGAATAAGAGTAGAAAGTGCCAAAAACCCCTTACCTCAAATAAATTAACGTCACCCTATCTTGAGCACCAAAAATCTTGCCTAAGCTTGATCCTTAAAATCTAAACATAATAAAACACAAACATAAGCTATCCAAATCGGAAGATTAATTAACTAGAAAAATTGAAATTTACATCTAGAACCCCTGACCAATTAATGCTATAAGGTTGAAATTATTTCCAATTCCCCTGTAATCCAACACTAACCCATTAATTGATTTTTGCACCAACAACTTAATTCTCAACTTAATTCTGCCTGTTCATATCAAATTACATAATGCTTTCTATAATTAATCATGTAATTGATTACTTATATATAATATAAACTATACATAGAATAAAATATTATTATATGGGCCTTTGAATTGGAACCGTAATTGCAATTGCCTATATATCCTTCTCCAACTTGCAATACTAAGTGAATTAATATCATCTCATAATGAATACTAGCATATAAGACAATTTCTTAGACAAAGGAGGATTGAAGTAAAAATTTGCTTACCAGGTTCGGTTCGGCGGAGCAGGTAGTAGGAGAAACACAAGACTTGATTTATTTAAACCCAAGTAGTGCTTTAACTATTTTCAAATCCTTCTTTTTATAAAATTGCAATATTACCCCTCTAATTTAAAAGACTACACTTTGGTTATTATGCTAATAAAAATTAATCTCTAAACTTATACCCACATTACTTATTAATAACAATATGTATAAAACTTATTTTAGCCTATTAAGTGAGATTAATATTGGGTTATTACAAGTATAATATAGGGCCAAATGATAGTGATAAATTGCCGATGAGACTTCGTCTTAACGGCAGAGTAGATGCCTCTTTTCAGAAAAAATAATTCTTAATTGTAAATTTCATTCATAATTTGATTAATTTTCAAAATTTTAATAGATTCATTAACATTTTAACTTAGAGTTTGGTTAGAATTATAGTTGCAAATTGATCCACACATTGTTTTCTTTTGTTTTTCATTTGTTTGACCGCGTGCAAAAAGATAAAAAGGGAAAAAGAGAAGGCAAATGGTACTAAACTGATAACTTCTTCTCCAAGAACATTAATTAAAATTTAGCTCTATTTAATAATACCCCATGATATGTATAAGATTCAATTTATTTCTCTATGGTTTGAAAAAAAAAATTTATCCATGTGAAAATTTTAAAGGAGTAATTTAACTCATTCCAACGGAGAGTATACCACGAAATATAGTGTTGCGTAAAAAGACGAAAGTGTCATTAGAGGTTAAAGTGTCAAATTCATCATAACGCATGGGGATAAAGTGTCATATTTATAAGTTAACTTTCACCCCCAAACACCAACATCCAAACCCAATCTAAATCATATCTCAAATTCTCAAAACCCACTAACTATTATTTTACTATTATATTACTATCAAAATATTCCAACCAAAATCAATTCAAGTCGTGTTTCAAATGTTTTGCCAAACTCATTCAAACCAATTTGAAACACCGGAACAAGGGCAAAATAGAACCAAAACCAATCCAAACGGTGCCTCAGAGTCTCTTTAATTCATTAATGATTGATTTCAAATATTTTAAACAAACTCATTTAGTTGGGTGATTCCGGTGAAACCCATTGAATTTAGTTTAAATGTTAAATTTGTGGTTTTGAAAAGAATGAAACCTCATTTAAATTGAATTTGGATGTTGAAATAAAAGTAGGTGGTAGATGTTAAATTAATTATTTTTTTACAGAGTTTGAGGAGAAAAAACGTGATGTTTCAAATAAAGGTTCTTTAGGTTGCAAATTGGAACTGAGTTTCAAGAGTTTGAATATGTAATTGTAAATAGGTTTGAGTAGAGTTTTATGGGTTTTGCCAAATTCCATTTAAAAGAGTTTTGACCTAGTTTGGCTAGACCTATGAGACCGAGTCAAAACTTTCCAAATAGGCCCTAGATGATTGTGTTGCACTTTTCTCATTTTTGAGGACTGGAGCTGCAAAAACTATTTGATACTGTAGTCGGTATTCTAACACCAAAATTCAAGTTCATTAACTCCAGATTGTTGGATTTTTCTTTTTATTATAAGCCGAAAAATCTTGTGGAGAAATAGGGAATTCATTACAATCTGCTCAATCAAATCCCACTCCATCACTCTTGGAATCTACTATCACAATTAGCTAGTTTGTGTAATTTTATTTAAGAACATAATAATTATTTGATCAATTGCATCACGAAAGAAAGTCAAAACCCAATATTATATAAAACTCGTTCACAAGGTACAAAGTAATACATGGTAGCTAGTCACTACAAAGTAGCGGATTCAGGTTCGAATCCCTGTTGGGAGAGGTTCCCACTTTATGTGCCCGACGCGCCTCGAAAGGGATTAAACCCTTGGGAAACCAAAAAAAAAAAAAAAAAAAAAAATACATGGTAGCTATGAATTTTACCAACATCAAACATTTAATCTCACCAAGATAAAAATGTAAACAAATTCAAAATTCCACAATGAAACTTAAAAATACAAGAAGCTATATGACATAATTAAAGCCCATTATTCGTAAATTTAGTTTCCAATCTCAATCACCATTATCCTCCATTTCATTAATCTGGAAAGAAAAAAAAATCAAACGTTGAGTTACTAAATATAAAATGCAAGAGAAGAAAAAAAAAAAACACTACATATATAGTTAAAAAATTAAGAACTGGTATTAGCAACAAATTTACCATGAAAAAAACTTACATCCCTATTCTTTTAAAAAATGTTTCGCCACAGAAAAATGACAAAATATGAAAAAGTAACTACCAAACAATGACAAAATGGTCACCATATTAATTATTCAAATGCAATTACAGTATTATAGAAAATAATAATCTAGTTCCGGAAATTAGACAAGTTGATGAAACTTACTGACATTTATATAGATACTAAATATTACTAATGTTAAACAAAACCACTACAAAAAATTTAAATTTTAGTGACAAAATAGTAAATGACAAAGTGACAAGAATTTAAATATTGTCACTAAAATGATGTAAATAGACACACTAGTGACAAAAAATGTGAAAAAATTATCACTATTGACATTAATGACACCCCAAAAGTGATAACTAAAAGATTGTCACTAAATTATAATGACATATTTATTGTCAGTAGGTTGTCACTGAAATGTGTCACTAATTGTCAAATATTGACAACTTAATTCCATAAATTTATCAGAAATAATCATTAGTGACAATTTAAAAATATATTTTGTCACAATTGCACTTGTTACTGTTATTATTGTGATAAAATTAATAGTTTTGTCACTAAATATATGCAAAAAGTGACAATTTCAATAATGTCACTTAAAATTTTGTCACTAAAATATATTTTTCTTGTACTGAACTAAAAGCATTGAAGGAATGTTCATATACCATGAAAAATGGGTTATAGCGCTACAATTATGGATTTCAAGGAGGTGTCTTTAAGTTGTTCCACGACGAATTAATATTAACCATTTGTTCAGTTAAGATAGAATTACTGATCGATATCAACAAAGTTGTCAGCATACTTATTTTCCATTTGAATTCACAAGAAAGGAAGTTGGAAGACACACAACTATTAAGACATAGTGTTAATTTAACAAGTAACCAAATGATTTAGTAACAACAAACTTGTATGACCTCAAATGCTACGAGTTTAAGATATACACAATTGATAAGTGAAAATAAAAGTATGTTTTATAATCAAGTAAACTAAGTTTCTAAAAAATTACTTAAAAAAACAGATATAGAATCTTGAAGCAAATCAATTGTTAATTAAGGAGTATACTTGTGCATTTCATTGATCTATGTAAGTATACGTAGACAAACATACATCGTGCACATATAGAGTTGTTGTAATAATCAAATTAAATTGTGTTTGACTTACCACTTTTTTAACTTAGGTGTCAGTGATGGCTAGTGTTGATTTTTCATCATCTAATGAAGAACGGACCCGAATATGAATTTGAAGCTCATCATCAACACATTTCCTTTGTATGTACTTGGCAGAAGCCATAACTGAAGGGTTGCAGTCAACTAGCTCAATCAAACCAAGAAGTTTCAATTTTTCAATCACAAAAGGAATCTCTGCCAGTTTGTAGCAATGTCTAAAGATTAGGCGCTCAAGCAGTGGGAAGCAATCATAGCCAACTCTCCAGTGCACCAGATCGGTGTCTTCAAGTAGCAGATAATTTAGTTTCGGGAACTCGTCTTTATCTACCACCCACTCCGGGCCTTGAAAGGCATAGCATCGCAATTTCAACACTAGAAGATTTTTTAGTGCACCAATTATTGACATGTGTTTCCATACAAATCCACATCCACTCAAAGTTAACTTTGTAAGACTAGATGGAAAATTTGATTGTGGAAAGAGAAGAACCTGCTGAGACCGAGGACTGGGATTTGACACGATGCATTTGAATGATTTGAGTCTAGAGAGCAAGGCAAGATGATCAAATATATGCAAGGTTTCAGAAACACCCGGTGGTAAAAGAATCCGAACACCTAATTTTTCGAGATTTGGAATATTTTGAAGAACCTCTTTTGTACAACTGTGATCACTCACACCTAGCAGCGTCAAGAGGTTGGCTAAATGAGCACCATCAACAGGATGTGGCAAGTCGCTTCCCATGACTTGAAGATGCCTCAGTTCTTGCATATTCCATATCTCTATCGGCATATAAGATGGAGATGAATTGATGACTTTTAGGTGGTATCGATGGACAATCAAGTATACAAGATTTTTGAGTCTTGATATGGAAAAAGGGAGTTTTCCATCATATGTGAAGGCAAGGTATTTTAACTCATCTAGCTCTAGTATCCCAATCTCGAACTTGTATAAACGGATTGTAAGAGCATCTAGCACCTTGATAGACGTCAAACCTGAACATATTGATACCGGATATTGATGTTCGGGACCAGTACAAAGAAAAGAACGCACATTTGAAACTGATTCTATCAATTCAGAAACACGTTTGAAGCCAAGAAGAGCGTTCCTGTGGATGCACAACCTGCGCTGGAAGTGTACATCTTCTGAAAAAGCATTGGGATAACTATTTATGAGATGAAAATTTTTTTTGTTTGCAGCCTCTTTTACCAAGAGATGCCAAAAGAAATAATGGGTGCTGCATGTTTTAGGTCCGCATTTGGAGGGTCCGCATGTGGAGCTCCCTTGGTGGACTAAAACAATATTATTGAAAATGAGATATCCTAAATAATCCCGCGCTGTATCTTCAAGAGTTTTGAAGTCATTTGGTTCAACTAATCCCTCCCCAACCCACAATTTGACGAGCTTGGAGACAGGGATCTTGTGATTTAGAGGAAAAACTCCAAAATAGAGACAACACTCTTTTAAATGTGTAGGTAAATGCTTGTAACTCAAATATAGTGTCTCTGACATGGATGACCCATTCTCCGTAGCTACGGCAAGTAAATTCTCATTCTTGGCTACTTTTTCCCAGTAATCCAGCGACTTCTCGGCTTTGGATAAGAAGTTGGCAATCGAGATTATTCCAAGAGGAAGTCCTCCACATTTTTTTACTATCTTCTTTCCAACTTTCTCGAGTACGGAAGGGCACGAGTCTTCAACAAATACCTTTCTGCAAAAAAGATTCCAACTTTCTTCGTCATTCCGGAAGCGAATCTTGTGAACATTTCCGCGGCTAAGAAAAATAGCCAAAGTTGACGACCTAGTTGTAGTGATTATTCTGCTTCCGTTGTCATCAACTCGAACGTGACTCAAGTAACTCACAATATCATTCCCATTATTCCATATATCATCTAACACAATCAAATACCTTCTAGGCTTCAAAAATTTGCATATCTGCTCTTTCAATTCACATTCACTCTTTTTTATTCCTAAAGTTTTATTATAATTAGGGAACAAGCAAACCAGAAGATCTAGCAATATATCTTTTACATGATAATCAGGTCCTACCCTGAGAAACGCACGACAGTCAAAATGATCTGAAATAACTGGATCATTATAAAGTAATTTGACAATAGTAGTCTTACCAACACCCGCCATACCCACTAATGAAATAGACTTGGTCCAGGAAGGTTTTCCTCTAAGTAGATCATGAATTAGTTGTTGTAGTTCTTCATCATATACACCCACCATATCTTTTACGTTTACATCAAAATCTTCATCAGCAAGTGGTGACTCCTTGTTGCTTGTTTCCAGATCTAATTTTGCGTGGTACTCCTTGTTAATTTTCTTCATCGTTTCCAGAAAGGACATAATTTCTTCTCCGACTTCTGTGCTGTATCTCAAATTTGATAGTTCAGGACATTTCTCTAAAGCTTCATGGAAGGTTTGAAATCCTGGAAAAAGTAGTCGAAATTCTTTTATATGGTATTCGAGTAGGTCTATGAGTTTGGGTAGTGTCTCCTGGATCTCTCCTTTCAAAGCATTTATAATCTCGCTCTCTTCAAAATGATTCAATTCCAGAATTGATTTTAAGGACCATGCTTCATGGCGGACTAAACTTGATGTGTATGGGTGGGGAAAGTTGGCAATTATTCTAAGAACAGTATTTAGAGAAACTAGAGCTTCGTGAGCCATCTAAAGAACAAATGAAATGAAGAAAAAGAATATAGTAAGAAGATATGGCTGTAAAATTATCAGCTGGTGAAGACAAACCACAGCAGACATGAAAGATGAGTGAAAAAAATGTGAGAGTTTTACTGTGAAATGTTAAAGAATTGGGTATTGCTCAGTTGCTGTCATTCTTCATAGTTAATATCAAGTCTTTGTAGTTCGAGTTTAGATTAGTATAATGTTGCTGCAAGCTTTGATACTATCAATATCAAGTTTTATATGAAGATACATTACTAAGTGACGAAATTTTCATTTATTAATTGTTTGCTCGTGACAGAACTAGATACTATCAAAAAAAGCAAAAAAGAACTCGAATCTTGATGCTGACCACGTGGTCTTTTTGTAATTCACAATATTCATGCAAGGCAGGTTTTTCTAAAATTACTAGTATTTCCTTATATATTTTACTAGCTATGAAATTATAAGTGGCCCATTATATGGAAAGTCCAACTCAAACTAACTGAACTCTTAGTTGAAGCTTGATTCGATCTCATTGGAGTTGATTTTGAAATCAATTTCTCATGAATTGTACCGGATTAAGGTTTTCTGACGCTAAAGGTATAATGAGAATTTCTATGCCATATCCTTGGGTGGTCGAGAGATTTGAACGTATGACCTCTTCTTATATCTTCACTTTGATATCATATCCAATGTTAAATCTATCTTTATTTTATTTTACGAGTTCATAAAATAAAATTTCTTGAATTTTTTGTAAAGATTAATATATCAATACTTAAATTTTATTATTATTAATGATAAAATCGAAAAAGACTTGAACAAGCATACTTCTATATAAACACTACCTCTAGAAAAAATTTATCTTACATCAACCATGCATATAATAATCTTTTAAAGTTTTACAATTCTATATATTATTAATGGCAAAAATAATAATAATTACAAAAAATTACTGCTCTATATTTCTTCGAAAATTTCTCTGAAAATAACAATTATGTCACATTGGTGCTACATGAATAACAAAAAGTACTATTTAGTTAACTACAAAACTTATAAATGCCTTAAGCAAAAAATAAGTCATAACATAGAAATTGTTAAAACCAGTAAAAACGGATGAAATTTGATTAAAAATATTTGATAAAATGGTAAAATGAGTTAGATAGAAAAAATGAGTTTAAGCAAAAAAAAAAAAAAGAAAAATGGTGTAAATTTCATGCATCGACAACATTAAAGATGGAGGTGCTTTATGTAATGTGATTACATAGGACAGGACCAGACCTGAATTGACATCTATCATAAGATGACGTTAACTTTAGATTTCAATATATATTACACGAAGATCATATATAAATTAATCTAAATCCTGAGTTAGGCATAAACTCCTGTTTATGTCAGTGAGTCCTTTTGACTCGTAGGTAGTGACTAGTTTGTAAAACTTGTCACACACTTATGTCTTGGAGGTCCGTTGAGATAAATGGCTAGAAATGTGCACTACAGATATGGAATCCAACTCTTTCTCCAGAAAGCTGATTGATTCCATTAAGTGTTAATTCTAGAACTGAACAGTTCATGTACTCTGGTTTGTGAAAATGATTATAAACCAAATTGTACTTGTTTACTAGTGATTAATGTAACTTAAAGATTAAGAAATAATTATAGGGGCAAAATGGTAATTTTGCCTAAATTTAATTATGAATCAATTCTTGTAGATTTATATCATATGTAATGATTATATCATTGGACATTCTGATCTTTCGAGTAAAATAGAATGTAAGGACAATAGTGCAATTTCAGGTCTTTAGTGGAGTCACTTGTAATTAATAAATTGAATTAATTAACGAGTTTAATTAATTATTTAATTTATTGGAACTTGAAATTACATGCCTATAGTTTCCAATCCCGGCTCCTATTATTTTACGAATGAACCTATAATAAGAATGATTAAACTCGCGACATATTTTGCGAACTTTTTCAAAAATATACATGATGAATTAATTGTGATATTTAATTGATGAATTGTGAATTAATCAATTAAAATTATGACAATTGATTAAATCAAATTTAATCATTGAATTAAATAGGAAAATGCCTTTTATGATTATATATGATATACTCATAATATAAGAGTTATACAAATAATGCACTTACCTAGAAGGGAGGACATAAAATCCTATTTGAGTTAGAGAAAGTAGTTGAGAAAGATAAGGAAAGATGATATGTATGACATATCTAAATATATGAAATATCTCTTTTCTAATCAAAAAAGTTTTTGACAAAGATACAATTTTGTAACAAAAGCAAGAAAATCTCTCTCTTTTTCTACACACAAAAATCGTCCTATCACCTTAGAAATTAGGAGAAATTTGTTCTTCCAATTTCTAGAGTTTAATTATCCAAACACTAAAAGGTTAGTGTTCACCCACTAGTAAAAGGAGAAACGGGGTTGAAGATCAAGAAAGTTTGTTGATCTCATCCTAACATCAAAGTTCAACCGAAAAAACTAAGGATAGGAAGTTTCCGATATGATTTATTTTCTCTCTCTTTTACATAAACTAGAATAATATTCGTTACGTGATCCTCATATTTTGTGTAAAATATTTCTTAAATATATTGAAAACATAAAACCTACCAAATTCCACAACTGGTTCAAGCTAAATAAGTTCAATCTTGTTTTATTCAATTGGATCGAATTGGTCATGATCCGTAAAAACCCAACAGTAACTACCAAACAATGACAAAATGGTCCCATATTATTTAAATACAATTACGATATTATAATAGCGCTGTAACCCATAAAAAGAAAGGTGTGAGCTTTACTGTGAAATGGATGCTAAGATTGTAGAAATGTTAAAGAATTGATGTGGGAAATGAGCCAATGGAGATGAGGTTTGGAAAAGGTGAGTGATGCCTTTATTAAATTACTGTCTGGTGGGCTTACTATTACTATTAAATTAAGTACTTTTAAATATGTATTAATTAATCTATGCTAATTATAATAAATTTAATTAACCGAGACCGTCGTCACATGTATTAGTCAATTTTCTTCTCTTCACACCTTCAAACAAAAGGATTACTATTATTAATAGTAGTTAGTACATCCTAGTCCAGCTTTTAAGCATTAGTTTGAATTCTATTGGTCAGATATTAAATGCGTACTTTTAAATCCATCTGTATTAATCAAATTACAACACAAATTTGATTACTTTTATGTCATTCTTAATAGTTAATATCATGTCTTTGTAGTTCGAGTTTAGATTAGTATAATGTTGCTGCAAGCCTTGATATTATCAATATCAAGTTTTTTAAGAAGATATAATACCAAGTGACGAAATTTTCATTTACTAATTGTTTGCTCGTGGTAATGGCAACCACCCCCCTTAATATTCAAAATGTTCAATTCATCTTCTTGCGATTTGAAAAAGAGCAATTTACATCCATTGAATATTTTAAAGAAGCAATTTATCCCCTTGAGTCGAAGAGTTTAATTCACTTGCCGAAATTGATGGGCATGAAAAATATTTTATAACATAAGGGGGTAAATTGCCACATTTATCATATCATAGTGGTTAAAAGCAAAATTTATCATATCACCATTCACAGGGGAATAAATTGCTACATTATAATAATACAGGGAGGTAAAGTGCCAAGTAAAAAATGTCAGAGAGATAGTATAAAATTTTATAAAATTATAAAGGATAAAATGTTCTTTTTCAAATCACAAAGAGATAAATTAAATATTATGAATATCACACACCCTAATTTTCCATTAACTCTTGTTTGCTCTGATCTGTTCATGATTCATAAATGTTGTTCATACATATTTTCGTTAATCTTTTCATTACCAACTTATAATTTTTTCAGAATATTGGTAAAATTATATTACTATTCATATATACTCTTGTCAAGAAATTGATGAAAACAGATAAAATCGGTTAAAATAAAGGTAAAGTTGGTGACAATATGCAAAATCGATTAAAACCAATTCAAATGAAATTTCTAAGAAAAATGATAGAACCAGTGAAATCCAGTAAAATTGGATAAAGTCATTGAAAAAAGGGTAAAATTGGTCAAAAAACGTAAAGTTGGTAAGAACGTATTTAATCAATGAAAATTTTAGGTGAATAACATGTTAAATTAGTTTAAAAAAATGAAAAATAGGTTAAAAATGGTTAAAATGGTAAAACGAGTGAAATCGGTTAAAAAAAAGAGTTTAACTGGTGAAATCGGTAGAAGAATGGTTTCACTGAAAAAATAAATAAAAGAAATCAATCAAAATTGAGATGTCATTGAAAAATATTATAATCAATAAAAAATGGATAACTTGCTAAAAAATAAACCAATAAAAAAAATTTAATCATTCAGAACATATGGATCGATGAAAATTTGGGTGATATTTGTAAAGAAACGGATAAAATCAGTCAAAAAAGCTTGAAGTCGGCGAAAACTTGTTTAATCAATGAAAACTTTAGGTGAAAAACATGTGAAATCAGTGAAATAAGTGAAAACGAATTAAACTTTAACCTACAAAAACAATGTGAAATTGGAAGAAAATTGTTTAAATTGAAAAAAAGATCAACGAAAAACGGAAAAACAATGAAAAATATTATAGTCGATAAAAAACGAAAAAATCTCTGAAAAAAAAAACAGTGAAAACATATGAATCGATGAAACTTCGGGTGAAATTGGTAAACAGTGGTGAAGTTTTTGAAAAGATTGGTGAAACCAGTTGATTTAACCGTATTTCGTAAGGTTAGATTAAATCAGTGAAGATCAATAAAAGTTCGGGTGAAATTCATGAAGAAACAAATAAAACATGTGTCATCGATGAAACGGATAAACTTGACATGAAAACTACTATGATGGAATAAACTAAATATAAGATGTAATAACTAAATAAGTCATCAATTTATATTTTATTACACCTATTCAAAGCCATCATTTTTTTTTTTATAAACCAGTAATAATTAATAAAAATAAATTTCAAAAAAAATAAATTGATCAGTCATGAATATATGATATATTACGACATAAAAATGACTAATTTTATTCTAACTTATGAAAAATATCCATATAATTAAAACTAGACATGTACAACATACGTGCACTTTTCTAGTTTTATTTAAAAGCATAATAAATATTTGATCTTGATCACTTGCATCACGAAAGTCAAGTTCCAATATTATGTAAAATTCGTTCATAAGGGACAAAGAAATAAATAATAGCTATGAATTTTACCAACATCAAACATTTAAATCCTCATTAAAATAAAAATATAAACAAATTCAAAATTACAACAAGTCTCAACAATCAAGCTTAAAAATACAAGAAGCAATGCTACATAACCAAAACCCGTTATTCGTAACTTCAGTTTCCAACCTCAATCGTCATTCTCCCCCATCTCATTAATCTGAAAAACCATACATGATTAAGAAAGCATAAATCAAGAAGTTGTTAATTAAGGAGTATACTACGAGTTTATGACCTCAAATGCTATGAGTTTAAGATATACATGAGTGGTCAATAGAAATAAAAGTATATTTTATAATCAAGATATATAAATAAGAGAAACGTTAGCAATATAATGAAACATAAACTAATTTTCTTAAAAGTTAATATAAAAAAATGATACAGAGTCTTACAGCTAATCAATTGTTAATAAAGGAATATACTTGTGCATTTCATTCATCTATTTACGTATACGGAGACAAACACACATTGTTCATATACAGAGTGGTTGTAATATTCAAATTAAATTGTGTCTGACTTACCACCTTTTTTAACTAAAGTGCCAGTGGAGGCTTGTGCTTCTCACCATCCAATGAAGAATAGACCTGGATTTGAAGCTCATGACTTTTCTCCAGCATTTGTTTCGCAGAAGCCAAAGCTGAAGGGCTGCAATCAACTAACTCAATCACTTTTAGATTCATCAAATGTCCAAGCTTATAAGGGATCTCTTCCAGTTTGTAGCAGTGCCTAATGATTAGGCAACTAAGCTGTGGCAAGCAAGCATCGTCAAGTTCCCAGTGCACCAAATCGGTGTCTTCAAGTAGTAGGTGCTCAAGTTCTGGGAAGTCCTCTGCATCTACCACCCATTACGGGCCTTGAAAGGCATAGCATCGCAATTTCAACACTCGAAGATTTGCCAGTGCACGACCGATTTTTGACATGTCTTCCCACGCAAATCCACACCCACTCAAAGTTAACTTTGTAAGACTAGATGAAAAAACTGACTCTGGCAAGAGAAGAACGTGCTGAGACCTAGGATTGGGATTTGACACGATGCATTTGAATGATTTGAGTCTAGAAAGCAGGGCAAGGTGATCAAATATATGCAAGTTTTCAGAAATACTCTGTGATAAAACTATATGAACACCTAATTTCTCAAGATTTGGGATACTTTGGAGAACCTCTTTTGTACAACTACGATCACTCACACCTAGTAGCGTCAAGAGGTTGGGTAACTGAGCACCATCAACGGGATGTGGCAGGTCACTTCCCATGACTTGAAGATGCCTCAGTTTTTGCATATTCCATATCTCTATCGGCATATAAGATGGAGAGGAATTGATGATTGTCAGATGGTATCGATGGACAATCAAGTAAACAAGGTTTTTTAGTCTACATATGGAAGAAGGGAGCTTTCCATCATATGTGAAGGCAAGGTACTTTAACAGAACTAGCTCCAGTATTCTAATCGGAAACTCGTATAAACGGATTGTAAGAGCATCTAGAACCCGCATAAACATCGAACATGGAAATATTGATACCGGATAGTGATGTTTTGGACCAGTACAAAGAAAAGAACGTAGTTTTGAAACTGATTCTATTGATTCAAAAACATTTTTTAAGCCAAGAAGGGCGTTCCTATGGATGCATAACCTGTGCTGGCATTGTATACCTTCTGAAAAAGCAGTGGGATAGCTATTTATGAGATGAAAAGTCTTTTGGTTTGCAGCTTCTCCTATGCAAAAATGACAAAAGAAATAATGGACGCTGAATGTTTTAGTTCTGCCACTAAAGCTTTGTTGACGGACTAAAACAACATTATGGGAAACGAGATCCTCCAAATACTTTCGCGCTGTATCTTCAAAAGTTTCGAAGTTATCTGGTCTAATTAATCCCTCACCAACCCACAATTTGACGAGCTTGGAGACAGAGATCTCATGACTTAGTGGAAACACTCCAAGATAGAGACAACACTCTTTTAATTCTGGATGCAAATTATTGTAACTCAAAAATAGTGCCTCTAACATGGGTGACCCTTCCTCTGTAGCTAAGGCAAGCAGATTCTCATTCTTGGATATATTTCCCAGGATTCGAGCGAATTCTCAGCTTTGTATAGGATGTTGGCAATCGAGATTATTCCAATAGGAAGTCCTTCACATTTTTTGGCAATCTTCTTTCCAACTTTCTCGAGTTCGGGAGGGCACCAAGCATCAACAAATGCATTTTGGCAGAGTAGTTTCCAACTATTCTCCTCATTCAAAAATTGCATCTTATGAAGAAGCTTAGAAGAGCTGGCATGAATAGCTACTTCTGATATCCTAGTAGTTAGAACAATTCGATTTCCACTCCCATTCCTTGTAATGAATCTTTTCATACTTTCGCAAACCTCGTTATCCCACACATCATCTATTACAATTAAAAAACGAGTGTACGAAAAACATTTATATATTTTTTCGGACATATAAGTTTCTTGACCAGTGAGCTTATTCGTCGAACTTAAAAGGTCTAAGTAAATTTCGTGCATGCTATACTTTGGGGATACTGTTACCCAAGCACGAGTATCAAAATATTTCTCTACACGTGGATCATTATAAAGTGTTGTAGCTAGAGTAGTCTTGCCAATACCTGCCATTCCGACGATTGGCACGACTTCGAGTTCTTTCCATGGCTCTCGCATGAGCTTTCCGATAAGCTCCTCCACATCATCCTCGAGCCCCACGATCTTATTCTTGCTGCCGAATTTGGGTTTTGATGATGAAACAGAATCACCAGCTTTCAATATTGTCTTCAGCTTATCTCTGATCTGATCCGCCTTTTTGGTTAAGTGATCAATTGACTCTATTACAACTTCTACTTGTTGTTCGAAGATTGATTTGGTGTCATGTCCCGATAGGTAAGACTCGACTGTGTCTAGGGCAGCATAAATAGCATCTCGGATTCGTGTGTCCAAATCGTTGACTATGTTCTTGTTGCTGTTTGATAAGCGGTGTATCTTAACAAGTGAGCGTAACAAGTACATCAAGTCTTTCATTATGCTCTTGAGACGTTTGATTTCAGGCTTTGTAAATTGATCAGATTGCAGGTTGATCTGCTGCTCAAGAATCTGGTGAAGAGAAACCAGAGCAGCATAAGCCATTGATGAGTGAAATAAAGTCAATGAAAGTTTTGCAACTACAGATGGGATCGACACAGAGTCCGTTGCTATTTGATTTGGTTTGGTTTGGTTTGGTTTGTGTTGGTTCCGTTGCTATATGAATATCAAATGAAGAAAAAGAATATAGTAAGAAGATGTGGCTTTAAAATTATCAGATTGCAAGATGTTCAAGAATCAGCTGGTGAAGACAAACCACACCAGCATAAGCCATTGGTGTTCTCACACGGACATGAAAGATGAATGAAAAAAAGGTGAGACCTTTAATGCTAAAATTGAAGTGAGAAATGAGCTAATGGAGATGAGAATTGAAATGTCAAAGAATTGGGTGAAAAGTATCATTCATATTGCTCAGTTGCTGTCTAGTGGGCTATTAGCCTATTACTATTAAATAAGCACTTTTAAATCCGTATTACTAGAAAAGTGCACGTAAGTTGTACGTGTCTAGTTTTAATTATATGGATATTTTTCGTAAGTTAGAATAAAATTAGTCATTTTGATGTCATAATATATCATATATTCATGAATGATCAATATTTATTTTTATTAATTATTATTGGTTTATAAAAAAAATGATGGCCTTGAAGAGGTGTAATAAAATATATACTGATGACTGATTTAGTTATTACATCTTATAAAATTTAGTTCATTCCATCATAATAGTTTTCATGTCAAGTTTATCCGTTATTCATCGATGACACATGTTTTATCCGTTTCTTCATTAATTTCACCCGAACTTTCATCGATTTTCATGAGCATTTTTTCTTATTGGTTTCACCAATTTTTTCTCAAACTTCACCAGTGTTTACCATTTTGCCCGAAGTTTCATCGATTTAGATGTTTTCACTGTTTTATTTTTTTAGAGATTTTTCGCTTTTTTATTGACTATAACATTTTTCTTTGTTTTCCCATTTTCCGTTTTCCGTTGATCTTTTTGCCAATTTAAACCATTTTCTTTCAATTTCACCTTGTTTTTCTCGGTTAAAGTTTAACTCGTTTTCACTTATTTCACATGTTATTCACCTAAAATTTTCATTGTTAAAACATGTTTTCGCCGACTTCAAGCTTTTTTGACTGATTTTATCCATTTCTTTATAAATTTCACCCAAACTTTCATCGATTGATACATTCTCAATGTTTAATTTTTTTATCGGTTTATTTTTTAGCGATTTATCCCCTTTTTTTTTTATTGATAATAATATTTCAATGTTTTCTCAATTTTGGTCGATTTCTTTTATTTGTTTTTCAGTTTAAACCATTTCTCTACCGATTTCACCAGTTAAACTCTTTTTTTAACCAATTTCACTCGTTTTTACCATTTTAACCAGTTTTGACCTATTTTTCATGTTTTTTTAGCTAATGTCACATGTTATTCACCTAAAATTTTCATTGATTAAATATATTACGTTTTATGACTGATTTTATCCTTTTTTCACCGACTTTACCCAATTTTACTGGATTTCATTGGTTTAGAAATTCCATTCAAATTAATTTTCATCGATTTCATATATTGTCACCAAGTTTACCTTTATTTAACCAATTTTACCCATTTTCATCCATTTTTCACAAATTTTACCTGATTTTTTTTATCTATTTCAAATGTATTTACGATTTTACATACATTTTTTTCACCGGTTTAAAGTGCACATACGTTGTACGCGTCTATTTAATTTCAATTGTATTTTGTTGTAAATCAGAGTAAAATTAACTTCATTATATTATAAAATAGCATATATTAACGTCTGATATTCAAATTTATTAACTTCATCATGAGTATTTTCCATCGATTTCTTTAGTTTTTTAAGGTTTAAACCATTTTCCTAATTGTTTGACTTTGTTTTTTTGGTTGAATTTTTTTCTTTTTGGTTTCACTCATATTTACCAGTTTAACCAATTCTCACATGTTTTCACCGACTTTAGCCTTTTTCACCGATTTTACCGTTTTTCACATATTTGATCATTTTTTTAATTTCATTGTACCAAACGAGGTCATTATTTTTTTCCGCTAATTTACTCGAATTTTCATCGATTTTTCATGTATTTACCGAATTTTCAACTGAAATAATTATACATCTTCAATTACTTCTAAGTATATCTCAAATTACCAGAACATTTGAACGATATTTCTTTCCCGTACTAAACCATTTTATTTATTATATTAATTAGTTTAATTCAATTTTCATTGATTTTATATATTTTACTGATTTACTCGTTCTTGATCAATTATAACATATTGTCCATTATTTTTCCTATTTTTCATCGATTTGTTTTTCCTAAAAAAAATATTTTTCTAGTTTAACTTATATTTCACATGTTTTTTTATTCAATTTCACTTGATTTTTCATTGATTTCATAATATTTCACAAACTTTAATCTTTTTTTAATGATATAACAAATTCTTCATACATTTCACCCATTTTTCACTGACTTCACCAATTTGTTTTCCTTGTTTTCACAAATGTCACCCGAATTTTCATCAATAATCACTTGTCCTTATCGATTTTACTGGCATTTTTTCACCCATATTTTAACATATTTCACCAGTGTAATTCATAAATTTCATCCAGATCGATTCCACATGTTTTCATCAATTACATAAAATTTATTTGATCGGTTTCCATCAATTTTCATTGATTTTCATCTTTTTTCACTTGATTCACACATTTTATTCAAAAAGATTTCCATGAAAATTTAAGGTAATGTTTCTCATGTTAAATAAAGATTACTTAGTTCACTACATAAGAATTTTTTGTTCATTCATAGATAAGATGTGATTCTACTTTAACAGATTTTATGGTCTTTAAGAGAATTTGAATTTTTTAAGGAGTGACATATTGTACTAAATCTTTAAATGAAACAAATAATATTTTTATGTGTTATAAGAGAACAATAATGAAATTGTAAAAGTTATGTAATAGTTAATTTCTTAATTATTAGAGTTAATGTATGAAATAACTATAATAAGACTTCATGTTTAATTTGAATATACTTATATTTTTCTTCCATATTCATGATGCTTGGTTAGGAGGAAAAAAAGGTACAAATTATCTTAAAATATTTTCCTACCAAATTTTTGATGAGAAAATTTAATGAAAATTCATGTCTAACTATGTTTTATTAATATACTTTACAACTTGAAGAAGAGCATTTCACACTTTTAGAGTTAGTATAGATATAGAATATTACTAGGTGACAGAAATTTCATTTACTAATTGTTTGCATTGCTTGCAGCAAAGATCAGTTCATGTTTCCTAAATGTTGTTCATAATTTTTTTTGTTAATCTTTTCATTACCAACGTATAATTTTTTCAAAATATTGATAAAATTTATCCCAAGAACGGAATAAAATGATATACTCTCCCTATTTTTTATTGTTCTTGGATCTCACATTTTGTAATTTAATTAATCATTTTAAATTAGTTTTACAACAACTACAAATATTTCTTAAGATATGTCAGCCTACATACAGGAGAATATGATGGACGTGACTACACCAGATCAAGGCCCCCTAATCCAAACCGCATGCCCTCTTCTATGCGTCCTATATAGCAGAACTGAACAAGCAGAATAGCAAAAATCAATTGAACCAATTGAAGAATTACTGATAAAATGAAAGCATTAGTTAAAAAATCTGAAATGAGTGACAAAATCCCCTTCAATCGTCTTCCCAAAGAATCAAACCAAAACAATTTCTGTTGAAATCCCATTTTGGAATTCTTTTTTTAAAGCTCCTCATCTATGTTATCTCTCTATGGTGGGTGCTCAGAAAATATATAATCTACCCTTCCAGAAAACCATCTGACAACACATCAAATTTTATGTCCGTCATAAAATTTCTCAAGAGATTTTCTTCGATACAGTCTCTCATCTTTCACCTGAGTTTTCACAATAAACCCTCGGGTAGCTTTGAGCCTTTGGTCAGGTGGAAATTCGAAAAATCCGAGTTCATTTTCTTATCAGCTAAAAGTGTTTGTGTTTATTCCTCTGAGAGGGGTTTTGTGAATGATGAGGATGACGATGATGTTTTAATTGAACGGAGTACCCACTTCAAGAATTTGATATGTTATCACTTGGTGGATGCCGTTTGGAGGTATAAGAAGATTT
The DNA here is from genome assembly GCA_003313485.2 of Penstemon barbatus. Lineage (NCBI taxonomy): Eukaryota > Viridiplantae > Streptophyta > Magnoliopsida > Lamiales > Plantaginaceae > Penstemon > Penstemon barbatus. The sequence continues at coordinate 14,879,801 of CM064880.1, forward strand.
TGAAGCCGATTATTTTCGATTTCCCCAATTTGAAAAATGTTTCGGTGATTGATTCTTTGAATCAAGGGAAGATTGTTCTTGATGAGGATGACATAAGTAGCTTGAGCATTAATGAAGGATGCTGATGATGTTAAATTTCGCCTTAAACAGTGGGATGAGAATGTGGTTCGTTTGCCGTTCTCCAGTCGAGTGATGAAAGGGGTAAATGTTCTTGTGTGTAAGAAGATTGGTAGTAATGATGGTTTGATTGTATCTGAAAATGGATTTGAAAAAGAAGAGCTTTGTGAACTTGCTTCAACTATGGTGAAGAAAGAAGCAAGTTTTGAAGGTGTTATTTCACTTACTCAAATACTTAGCTTAGCTGCACGTGCGAGTAATTTTAGTTAGGATAGGATGTGAAAAAATGGTTAAGGGGATTTTGGGAAGTTAATCAAGATTGTCATTTTGGATATTTTGTGTTTGTAGTTCATGTTTAATTACGCCAAGTTCTTGCTTATATATGAGATCTATTGTAATGTTAGCTTTTCTATGAAAATCTATTTTTCATGTATAGTCGGGAATGGGTACTTTTCGATTCAACCAAATACAAATCAACTATGTTCGAATTCCCACAAAGTAAACATGTGGTAAGAAAACTAGAAAAGTTGTAACCCACCAAATGTTTGAAAAATTTACACGCATCTACATCGATTCTTTCATGTTTTTCCGTCAAATAAATTAGAATTCCCGTATGACTAACCTATACAATATAGAGATCAACTTTGTGTTAAATTTTGGTTTTGTGTGCTCCTAAACTTATATGGTTCAAATTTGATCCAACTAATTAACAAAAATATATAGGAGTATAATATAGGGCCAAATGATACTGATGAATTGCCGATGAGACTTCGTCTTAACGGCAAAGTAGAGGCCTCTTTTCAGAAAAATAATTCTTAATTGTAAATTTCATTTATAATTTGATTAATTTTCAAAATTTTAATAGATTCATTAACATTTTAACTTAGAGTTTGGTTAGAATTATAGTTGTAAATTGATCCACACATTGTTTTCTTTTATTCATCATTTGTTTGACCGCGAGCAAAAAGGAAAAAGAGAAGGCAAATGGTACTTAACTGATACCACTAATTAAAATTTAGCTCTATTTACTAACTGCTATGGGGTTAATGTCAATTTACCCTATGATATGTATAAATTCAATTTACTCCTTTATGGTTTGAAAAAGAACATCTATCCCATGTGAAAAAATTGAAGGAGTAATTTATCTCCTTTCAAAGGAGAGTATAGCAGACACTCACCCGAAGTTATAGAAAGAAGTACGGGGGGTAACTTTTATCATAACACATGAGGATAAGGCAAAATTGCAGAAAGCGTCACAAACTAATCAGTGATTTTGGGTCTCCGTTCTAAACTATATCATCTCACCGAATTTCGTCCCGTAATTTAATAGTTTTTTGGAATATCGTCCCACAGTTAATTATGAGACGAAAATTGCATATGTGCCCATTAAATTGCCACATGGTTGTTTACGTGTCATGACGTGACAAATTTTAGCATGAACAATTATACAATATTGCAAAATTCGTCCTAAACTATTACAAGATTGAACGTCATTTCCATTAATTTAGAAATTTAATATTGGGACTAAGTTTATGCAAAATGGTAAATTACCGGACAATATTCGACTAGTTGATATAGTTTGAGCTTTTCTATGAACATCTATTTTTCCATGTATAGTCGGGAATGGTTACTTTTCGATTCAACCAAATGCAAATCAACGGTCGGAGCATCTCCAGCAGTCACTTTTTTAGCTCCTCCAATAGCTAAAAACACAAATATACATAATCAAGTCATTTTTTTGTCCTCCAGCAATGTCTTGTATAGTTGTATTTATACAAGACTATGTATAATACAAGTTTGGACTTGCATATATGGATGTCCATGTATATTTATACAGGACATCCATGACAGCAAATTTATGTCTCAACTATAGTCTATTAAATTGATTTGAGTTAAATTTTTATTTGAATTAAATAGTTTATTAAATCGTTATTTAAAGCCGGTTTTTCAATTTTTTAATTTATTATATTTAAATAAAAAATATTAAAATATATATTAAAATATATATTTAAAATATTAAAATATTAAAAAATGTTAAAATATATATTTATTACGTATATTTTACGTGTAAATGTAATACAACATTATTTATAATGTCATTTATAATTTGATATTGAAAAAAGAATAAAATATAATAATTCTGAAAATTTTAGATGATGACTGCTGGATTAGATAGCTCAAACTGAGTAACTAAAATATTGTTCACCATGTATAATTTAATATAGATGACCACTTATAGATGACACATGCTCTCAAGTAATTAGTATTCTCGTATGACTAACCTCTACAATTTAGAGATCAACTTTGTGTTAAATTTTGCTTTTGTGTGCTCCTAAACTTAAAAAATAAAAAGCACCTTGTGCACACAATTCTTTAATTCAAAATTGATCCAACTAATTAACAAAAATATATAGGAGTATAATATAGGGCCAAATGATACTGATGAATTGCCGATGAGACTTCGTCTTAACGGCAAAGTAGAGGCCTCTTTTCAGAAAAATAATTCTTAATTGTAAATTTCATTTATAATTTCATTAATTTTCAAAATTTTAATAGATTCATTAACATTTTAACTTAGAGTTTGGTTAGAATTATAGTTTTAAATTGATCCACACATTGTTTTCTTTTGCTCTTCATTTGTTTCACCGCGTGCAAAAAGATAAAAAGGGAAAAAGAGAAGACGAATGGTACTAAACGGATAACTTCTTCTCCAAGACCATTAATTAAAATTTAGCTCTATCTAATAAAGGGTTAATGTCAGTTTACCCCATGATATGTATAAAATTCAATTTATTTCTCTATGGTTTGAAAAAGAATATTTTATCCATGTGAAAATTTAAAGGAGCAATTTATAAACTCCTTCCAGTATGCCACACTCGCCCGAAATATAGTGTTGCGTAAAAAGATAAAAGTGTCATTAGGGCTTAAAGTGTCACGTTCATCATAATACATAGAAATAAAGTGTCACATTTATCATGCGCAAAATTATAGTGTTTCACATTTATCATGCACAAAGTTATAATGTTTCACATTTATCATAACGTGGAAGCTAAATTTATTATAACACAAAAAGGTAAAATGTAAAGTGTCATATTTATAAGTTGACTGAGTCAAAGTATAGTATATAAGAGGGATAACTTTGTCAATTCGAATTTTTTTAAAGTTAAAAAATGTCGGGGGGTGGGGGGGGGGGGGGGGGGGACTGGGGAGTGTGAATTTTTTATAAGATTAATTGGGGTAAAGTGCTCTTTTCAAATCGTAAGGGAGTAAATGAACATTATGCATATCGACGGGGGTTAAATTGTCATTAACTCATTAAAGCTCCATTTTTTTTTTTTATAACCCAGGTGTCTAAATTTACACTAGACTAATCCTGGACCATCAGAACCCTTGCCCTAGAACTCTGAAGGATGTAAATCGCATGATGTGCCTCCACCAAGCCTCGGGACCCCACCATACTGATATACACTCTGCGCACAAAGGAGTCTTCACCACAAATGACCCTTAGACATTAAAGCTCTATTTTATTTAATTTTGAGATGGTGAATACATCGTTACGTCAAACAGTATATTAAATTTAATATATTACATTGAATCAAAATAAACTAATTACAAATGTCAATAATAAACTAGAGAAAATACTCACGCTAGTGAAAATTGAACTCATGACCTCTTGATCATAAAGTCTTGTTCCTAACCAATTGGCTAAGTCCTCATCGGCCATTTACTAAAGCTCCATTGAATTAGATTTTTCTGGTTGAGTGTTATATGCAAATCATACTCCATGTTAAGTAAGATTTACATATACACCCTTGTAATATTTTTTTTTAGCCTATTTTTGTGTTTTTAACTTTAACAATACGCACTCAAAGCCGAGTACAGTTGATAAATTCCAAATGATATTTCGTTAAAGTGCTTACTTGTTTTTCAAAGAGCTAGAAAAAAAAAAAAAAAAAGGAAAAAAAAGGTAGCCTACGTACATGAGAATATGATGGAGGTGACCACACCAGATAAAGGCCCCCCTATCTTGGGCACCAAGTTCAAACCGCATGCCCCTATGCGTCCTATATAGCAGAGCAAGCAGAAAAGCAAAATCAAGCACCCAATTGAAGAATTACTGATAAAATGAAAGCATTAGTGAATTTTTTTGAAATGAAAGACAAAAACCCCTTCAATCTTCTTCCAGATGAGATAATCATCTACATTTTCGACAAAATTTCAGACGCTAAATCCTTATGCATTTGTACTCTAGTCTCCAGAAAATTTTCCACTCTTGTTCATCAAATTCAAACCAAAACAATTTCTGTTGATATCCCATTTTGGATGCTTGTTTGTAAATGCCACCAGAATCCCACCCCGCCTCCGCCCCTGCTCGTAAAACTCCTCGCCTATCCTGTCATACTTCTTGTCTATCTATGGTTGATGCTCAGAAAATATATCTACCCTTCCAAGAAACCAAATATATCATCAAATTGTAAGTCCATTATAAAATTTCTCAAGAGATTTTCTTCGATAGATTCTCTCACATTTCACCTGGGCATCTACAATAACCCATCGGGTAGCTTTGAGCCTTTGGTCAGGTGGAAATTTGAAAAATCCGAGTTCATTTTCTTATCAGCTAAAAGTGTTTGTGTTTATTCCTCTGAGGAGACTTTTGAGAATGCCGACGATGATGTTTTGGTTGAGCCGTTTACCCACTTGAAGAATTTGATATGTTATCACTTGTTGGATGCCGTTTCGAGGTATGAGAAGATTTTGAAGCCGATTCTTTGCGATTTTCCCAATCTGAAATATATTTCGGTGACTGATTCTTTGAATCAAGGGCAAATTGTTCTTGATGAAGATTACATAAGTAGCTTGAGGAATGAGGACGAGCCAATTTTAATGGAAGATGATGGTGGTGTTAATTTTAGCCTTAAACTGTGGCATGAGAATGTGGTTCATTTGCCGATATCTGGTCGCGTGATGAAAGATGTAGGAGTTGTTACGTGCAAGAAAATTGGTACTGATGATTGTTTGATGAAATCTGAAAATGGATTTGAAGGAGAAGAGTTTCTTGAACTTGCTACAACTATGGTTAAGAAGGCACCAAGTTTTGAATGTGTTGTTCCACTTACACGATTAATTAGCTTTTCTAGAGTTGATCTGGAGTGGTGGTAAGTAAATTCAGATAGGATGTGAAGAAATGGCAAAGGGTATTTTGGGAAATTAATTCAGAATGTTATAGTTTTGTCATTGTATTTCATGTTTAATTTGGTCTAATGATGTAGCTGCTGCAATGCAAGCTCTTGTTTTGTATATGAACATTATAGATTATAGAAACTCAATTTATGTGCTTGTAAATTCAAGAAGCACTTTTTAAAATCTATGTAAAATGTTTTTAATTCAAATTTGATCCAACTGCATGACAAAACATATACAGAATATATATTTTTGCAAGCTCATCTCTCGTGTGATCCCGGTCAAAAAATTTCATCTGTCAAATTTGCAAGCTTTGGAACCCCCGAGGGTGTTTGTGGCAACTTCTATCAAGGAAGTTGTCATGCGTTTCACTCTTGTGATATTTTTGAGAAGGTATATATATGTGATTTCTTGAGAATGGTGATTTCTTGTTGGTCCCAAAAGTGGTCAGATGAGATCTAGAGGGGGGGGTGAATAGATCTCATAAACTTTAAAACTTTTTCTCTAATCTTTTTCTGTCAGCAGACTAAGCTGATCTAGAATTCGTAAGACTACTAAGCTGTTCGCGCACAAAGCTTTGAGCAGCAGAGTTGAACACTCATCTGATTTCACTCAGCTGATTCAGATGAAATATCAGAGTTTTAGAAACTAATTGGCAGCGGATTTATCAAGTGTTTTTCAACCAATCTGTTCCTCTTTAAGTTTTCTCACTCAAAAGATTTTATCCCCAGTTTTTACAACTCCTTTTAAAATCTTTTGGTTCAGTTTGTATGTTTGAGTTCTTTTGAAAATATGCAAGATAAAGAAACACTAAATCAAACACACATAATTTTTATAGTGGTTATATGGATAAAAATCCTTTAGTCCACTCTTCCAAGTCACAAAGATCTTGGGTTATACTAGAAACACAAAGTAACCAGTATACAATGCTTGCGCCAAACAACAAATGAAATGGCCACAAGTGCGCAGTAAGAAATCACACAGAAATCCTACTCTCCGAAGCTAGATCACTCACATAGATGGATCTACACTCCTCACGCTATTTTCAGTATAGGAGCTCACAAAGAAAACCTACACTAAGAAGCTATATCACTTCACACAGATGGATATACACTCCTTTCTTTTCTCAGTTGAAAGTCACTCAGACAGACAACGCAGGTTCTCTGTTCTTCAACGAAAAGCTTCGTCAACAGATGACTTCGCTTGTGATCAGACGACTCAACTGATGGATCTTGCTCTATAGATGTGATCTTGAATTTTGCAAGTCTCTTTTAGATCTTCAGTTAGTCTTCTATTTATACTCTCGAATTTGAATTTCTGCCCGTTGAAGATGAGACAGAAATCTACAGTCCTCGAGTTCTGGTCCCCATTTTCTGGAACGGCTCCCTGCAACTGCTACAGTACAGTCTGCTGTACTTTCTGTCAGTCGCATTTAATGCACTCAGCAGGTTTCCGTTGGATAGCTTGCTGACCGTCTTCTCTTGGCTGATGGGAGTACTCTGCTGATGATCACTTTACTGATGATCACTCGGCTGATGGCTACTCTGCTGATTTAAGAATGAACACATCTATCTTGACTCGGCTGATAGCACCCATCTGATCTTCACTGATCTGATATCCCACTCGGCTGATTCGGTCACATAGCTTCCAGACCATGAGATAGGTTTCACTAAGCTGTTCTTAGTTGATGACTTAACCTTTTGATCTTCAAAACCTTTATGGCCTTTTTGTCATCTTCAAAACCTTCTCTAATTTACACCAACATTTCTTGACAAAAACACTTCAACACCCTTTCAGTGCTGAAATAACGCCTGGAGTTTACAGTTGAAAAGGAAGACCTTTTTGCTTTTGTGATTGTGAATGAAGAGGAAGACAATTAGGGCTCTGCATATGTGATCGTCTTTTATGTAATGAAATTGGGGCAGTTGACATAGCAATTTTCCCTCCAAAACTAATGGGCACATTATGCATTATATAGGGAGTAAATTACCATTAACTTTGGAAAAAATTTGTATTTGGTACTAAAATTGCAATGAAAACTTATCATATGGTACCAAATTTGCATTTTCATATTCAATGGTATAAAAAATGCAAGTTAGCCTATCATATTGTACCAAAAAAGTAATTTTCTCATTTTGTACAAATCCGTGAGATTGGCGTATTTCATTGCTAAATAATATATATGCTCGGCTATAGCTAGCAATTGAGCACTGTATTATTAAAAACAATTGGAACTTGGATGGAAGCATTTCTATGGGTCTATCTAAGGGTCATTTGTGGTGAAGACCCCTTTGTGCGCAGAGTGTACAGCAGTATGGTAGGATTCCGATGCTTGGTGGAGGCACATCCTGTGATTTACATCCTTCAGGGTTCTAGGACAAGGGTTCTGAGGATCCAGGATTAGTCTAGTGTAAACTTGTACACCTGGGTTATCAAAAAAAAAATACGTCTCTAGTAGTTTCTGATTATAACATCAGTTTTAAATTGTAATACAATTATCACTAGCTATTAAACACAATTTAAAAATAATTTTTTATCGCAATTGAATTTCTTAGAATTATTATTGAATTAGAAGTTCAATGCAATTCAGTACCCTAAATTTGTAATCATGTACCATTATAGCTCTTGAAGTATCAACTGCGACACTTTAATCCCTTCGTCGATGACCTCAGTTGTTTAAAGTTAACGGCCCTATCATGTTCACTGAAATTATCACTTTGTCCTCAATATAAATCAGGAAATTAAATACCATTAATATCTTTCATTATCAAGCTTGTTTTTACATCTCTATTCAGAATGAATGAGGTGCACAAATGTGACACCAATACATTAAATGACACACGAAAGCAAAAACATTGGTGATATTAGGCCTTACAACACAAACCATGAAAGGAACAAACAAAAAGATGTAATTAATCTCAGGAGCCACTAGTTAATCAAAGATTAATTGGCTTGATTCATTCAAAAGAAAAGATTCATATTCTAATATGTGGCATATCAATATCATATATGATTGGAAGTTCTAGTTAAATATAGACTGGTCATTTAGAATATGCAGCTTCTCCAGTTTACTAACTACTTGATCCATATTCGGCCGCTTATGTTGGCAAAAACCGGTTTTAAAGATTATCAAAACTTGAATACAAAATTGAAACTGAAACAAACAAACCAATATGAACGGTAAAGGAAAATATAATTAGTTATTTAAACCGAACAGATAAATTGAAATCAACTTATCTCACAATTCTGTATAGTAACAGAATTGATCCAAACCAAATCGCAGAATTATTTTCTGCTTGCCTTGAAGAAATTATCGACCCACTTCCGGTGCAATTGGGAATCACGAACACTTCTTCCAGGATAATTTGGTTACAAGAATTCCTCCACTGCACAGTAGCAGAAATTCCACCTCGAAGAACACTCAAAAGCAGAAAAGTAACCGAGAACTATTTTTTCTTAGAGAGGATTTCGAGTGAGAGAGAACAGATAGTAGTTTCTGTTGGTGTGTTTCTGAAATCAGAAATGCAGCCATATATATAGGTGCTGGGGGAGCCTCAGAATTTAATACTGGCCATTAAATAAGAATAAGAAACGGCCCAATTAAATTTTAAAACGTCTGAAACGTTTTTCCATTAATTCTGAAAAAGAAACTGCCCATTAAATGTGAAGAGAAACGTCTGAAACGTTTTTTCTCAATTTAATTCCTGTAACTGCTGCAGAATTAATCTTGAGACGAGACACTTTCGAATTTTAAATTAATTCATTCAAAATTCTTCCAAAAAGATAAGTCCGAGACGAGACAATTCGCCCAAACGCCCCAGCCCAGCCCAGCCCAGCCCAGTTCAGTTCAGATCCGAGCCGAGTCGGGTCGGGCGGGCGGCGGCGGCGCGCGTGTGGTGTATTCACATGATCCCCTTTGTAAAGACTTATACCAAGTCTAAACACTTAAGTTCATATATACTAGTACACACATTTAAAATAAGTCAATGTGGGACATATGAAGAGTTTGAAACTTTTCAACTTCCTCACAAGGCCTTAATTAGTCTTGGACCAATGAGGGACAAGCCCACATACAATTATCTTTTATTGAAAATTAATTTCCCCAATTTATCTATATATATATAATTTTATCTATGGATTACAACCTTTAATTAGGTATCCATAAACATAATTACAACAATCCCCCACAAATCCATAGAAAAATAATTTACTAGGATTACTGCAATGTGCTTTCAGCAATGGTACCTTCCGGTTTGAACCACTGCCTAAGTTATCCAACTTATGCTACCACAGAGACAAATGGATCTAAGCCTTGAATTTGGACCTTGATGTGGTAGCGTCCATTGGTAACAACACATTACTTGCTATGCGTTAATCTTTAGGTTTGACACTATAGGCCATGTGTCCTGATCCTGTATCATGAATGTTGTTGAGGAATAACCCTATTTCCTCTAGTCGCGGCCAAACAACTACATTCACTTAGTTGAGCGTCTCAGGATGTGCTGCTAGCATCCCGTCTTACAGACTTGACCTCATTCAGTGTTAATACACTTACTAGATTAGCAGTAGTCAGCTCCTATCAGGTATATCAGGGGATAGACTCAGATACTTAGTATCAGTCTTAGTTAGGAGCAACTTTTATATACCCAGCAGTTTGTTTATACCACATTGAACCTTCCTTGTGGGATCTCCACTTGGTAGGTTGGGTTGCCACTGCTTGTATATTAATTTAGGGTTTTCAGTCCCATCCCCATCCTGGATTTCTGTACTAAGGACAAATCTAGTCCTTTAGTTAAAGGGTCTGCCACATTGTCTTTGGTACCAACAAAGTCAACGACTATGACCCTATCAGACACAAGTTCCCTTATAGACTTTAGTCTAACTTGGATGTGTCTCTTGGTCTTTTGATTATATTTTTGGCTTTTAATCTTTGCAATTGTGGTTTGAGAATCACAATGCACCACGACTGCTGGAAGAGGCAAGCTAACCATGGGTAATTGGATCAATAACCCATGTAGCCATTCAGCTTCAGTCCCTGTCGTGTCTAAAGCACATAATTCGGCCTCAAATGTAGACCGAGTCACCAAGGTTTGCTTGGTTGACTTCCAGGAGACAGCGCCCCCACCAAGGGTAAAAACGTAACCCGTACACCCATTGCTTCCGGAGTTCTTGGCTATCCAGCTAGCGTCACTATACCCTTCAAGTACTGCAGGGAACCTGCCATATTGAAGAGATAGTGATACTGTGCCCTTCAGATACCTTAGTACCCGGTCAAGAGCTCCCCAATGGGTTCGATTTGGACAACTTGTATATCTTGCTAACTTCGAGACTGCAAACGAAATGTCTGGTCTCGTGCCATTTGCCAGATATTGCAAGCTTCCAATAATTTGTGAATATCTTAATTGAGATACAGGAACACCACTTTCATTTTTAAAGAGAGCCACTGAAGGATCATATGGTGTTTTGGCAATTTTACATTCTTTATAGCCAAATTTCTCAATTATCTTCTCAACATAGTGAGATTGAGAAACTGCTATACCCTCAGTTGACCGAGTCAACTTGAGTCCAAGAATTACATTTGCCACACCCATATCCTTCATTTCAAACTTACTCTTTAAGAATGACTTGGTTTCATTTATTATCTCAATATTAGATCCAATCAATAGAATATCATCAACATACAGACATAAAACAATACATTTATCACCTTTAACTTTACAGTAGATGCACTTATCATTATCATTTACAACGAAGCCAAAAGATAAAATAGTTTTATCAAACTTTTCATGCCATTGTTTAGGAGCTTGTTTCAAACCATATAGTGATTTAACAAGCTTGCAAACTTTTCGCTCATTTCCAGAAGCTACAAATCCCTCTGGCTGATCCATATAGATTTCTTCCTCGAGATCACCATACAGGAATGCTGTTTTAACATCCATTTGGTGAATCGGAAAATCATATATGGAAGCCAGTGCTATTAGCACCCGGATTGTAGTCAAACGAGCAACAGGGGAATATGTATCGAAGAAATCGATTCCCTCTTTTTGCCTAAACCCTTTGGCAACTAATCTGGCTTTAAACTTATCTATGGTTCCATCAGATTTAAATTTCTTTTTAAAGATCCATTTACATCCAATCGTATTACATCCCGGAGGGAGATCGACTAGTTCCCATGTCCCATTAGAGACTATGGAGTCCATCTCACTTTTGACAGCTATCTTCCAATGCTTTGCTTCTTTCGAAGTCATTGCATCTTTGAAGGTTACAGGATCACCCTCGATGTTGTAAGTGATAAAATCACTTCCAAAATCCTTGGTAATTCTAGCTCTCTTACTCCGTCTGGGTTCATCTGATTCAATCGGTATTGAATCAGAAGTACTTGGATTAACCCCCACATTTGTCATCTTTTCCACATGATCAGGAATTGATGAAGATGTAAGGGCTGAATCTAAAGAATTCTCATTAGGTATTCCCGTTTTCATGGGAAATACGTCCTCAAAGAACGTAGCATCACGATATTCAACTATTGTGTTAACCTCTATGCCAGAAATTTCTGATTTTATAACCAGAAACCTGAGAGCATAGCTTGTTTCCACATAGCCTATAAAGATTGCATCAACAGTCTTTGGACCCAGTTTCTTTCTTTTGTGTTCTGGAACTAGAACTTTTGCAAGACAACCCCACACACGAAAGTATTTTAAACTGGGTTTTCTGCCTTTCCAGAATTCAAACGGAGTGCTTTCATTATGTTTTAGAGGAACTCTATTCAGAATATGGCAAGCCGTATTCAAAGCTTCTCCCCACATATATTTAGGCAATCCAGAATTCAAAAGCAAACTATTAATCATATCTTTAAAAGTTCTATTCTTTCGTTCTGCTATCCCATTTGACGAAGGGGAATATGGAGGAGTCTCTTCGTGAATAATGCCAAAATTTCGGCAATATTCATCGAACAAATTAGACTCATATTCTCCACCTCTATCTGATCTTAACCGTTTAAGTTTCTTACCAGTTTGAGTTTCAGCTTCATTCTTAAACGTTATGAATTTTTCAAGTGCTTCAGATTTATGTTCTAATAAATAAACATAACAATATCTACTGCAATCATCTATAAAAGTAATAAAGTATTTCTTATTATCTTTAGTTAAAATTCCATTGAATTTACAAATGTCCGTATGAACCAAATCAAGTATTTCAGACTGCCTTTCAACCGATTGGTATGGCTTTCTTACTTGTTTTGCTTCAACACAAATGTGACATTTGTCTTTACGGTTTATTTCATGTTTGGGGATTAGATTTAAATTCATCATCCGTTTAACAGAACCAAAATTTAAATGTCCTAATCTATCATGCCAAACATTAGAAGTTTCAATTGCATTCACAACTGGAAATTCAGAAATTTTATTAGAACCAACAGTTTCAACTCTTAATTTAAATAAACCATCATCTAAATAACCTTTACCAACAAAAGTCCCATAATACAGAATTACGACTTTATTGGATTTAAAGTTCATTTCGTAACCCTCCCTAACTATTACAGAACCACTTATTATATTCCTCCTGATCGTTGGAACATGATGCACCCTTTGTAGTGATAGTATGCGCCCTGAAGGGAACTTCAAGTCCACGCGTCCTATCCCTAACACTTTTGCACCACTTGAATTTCCCATCGTCACGGATTTTCCATCAACAGGCTGATAAGACACAAATAGCAATTTATCAGCACATACATGCACATTTGCTCCAGTGTCTATTAGCCAATCAAATGGTTCATAAATAGTAATAATTTCAGGTTTCAAGGAAACATACCCATCAACAGAGTTTTCTGGAGCTTTAGGTTCACTAGTATCCCCCACAACCATGTTTACCATAGCCGGAGCTCTAGTTTCACCAAGGTCTCCCACAACCATGTTGACTGTAGCCGGTGTAGTAGACTCAGATTTGGCTTTGGACTTTTTAGTAGGACACTCCTTAGCCCAGTGACCTATCTGTCCACAAGTCCAGCATGGTTTGTTTGCCTTTGGTTTCTTTTTGTTTTTCGGTTTATTTATTCATTTCGAGTTTGGATTTACATGATTCACCTTTTTCTTTCCAGTTATCATATTTGCCTTAGGCTGGTACTCAACAGGAACACCATGAGTTTGGTTTTTGTGTTCCTCTTCGATACTTATGGCAATCATAAGATCATCAAGAGTCAGCTTTCCCTTTTGATGTTTCAATGTCATGCCAAAGTTTTCCCAAGATTTGGGAAACTTATCAATGATTGACATAACCAGAAATTTATCTGGAAGTTTCATTTCAGCATCAGAAAGAGCATGCTCAAGATTTATCAGTTCATGCGTTTGTTCAGTTACAGACTTTCCTTCAACCATCTGAAATTTCAGGAACTTGGAAACATAATACTTTTCGAGCCCTTGCTCTTCAGTATTATATTTCCTGTCCAATTCGTCCCAAAGAGACTTAGCTGTGTATGAATCAGAACAGTACACGTCAAAGAGTACATTCGATAAAGCAGAAAGAATGACTCCTCGACCAATTTGGTCCCGTTCTGACCATTCAGCTATTTGAACAGTCTTTGGATCGGTTTCAGTTGGTTCAGGTCTAGTCACCTGAATAACCGACAAAAGTCCCTTCATCGTAAACCAAATTTTCATGCGCTGTTGCCAACGCTTAAAAAATTGGCCCGAAAACTTTTCCGGTAAACCGGATAAGTCGACTTTTGTGGGTTGCATGGACACAGTACCGGAGCCTCCTGCAGATGACATGATAATTTTAAAACACGAAAATAATTTCTTCAAGATTGTTGGCAAAAACCGGTTTCAAAGATTATCAAAACTTGAATACAAAATTGAAACTGAAACAAACAAACCAATATGAACGGTAAAGGAAAATATAATTAGTTATTTAAACCGAACAGATAAATTGAAATCAACTTATCTCACAATTCTGTATAGTAACAGAATTGATCCAAACCAAATCGCAGAATTATTTTCTGCTTGCCTTGAAGAAATTATCGACCCACTTCCGGTGCAATTGGGAATCACGAACACTTCTTCCAGGATAATTTGGTTACAAGAATTCCTCCACTGCACAGTAGCAGAAATTCCACCTCGAAGAACACTCAAAAGCAGAAAAGTAACCGAGAACTATTTTTTCTTAGAGAGGATTTCGAGTGAGAGAGAACAGATAGTAGTTTCTGTTGGTGTGTTTCTGAAATCAGAAATGCAGCCATATATATAGGTGCTGGGGGAGCCTCAGAATTTAATAATGGCCATTAAATAAGAATAAGAAACGGTCATTAATTCTGAAAAAGAAACTGCCCATTAAATGTGAAGAGAAACGTCTGAAACGTTTTTCTCAATTTAATTCCTGTAACTGCTGTAGAATTAATCTTGAGACGAGACGAGACAATTCGCCCAAACGCCCCAGCCCAGCCCAGCCCAGTTCAGTTCAGTTCAGTTCAGTTCAGAGCCGAGTCGGGCGGGCGGCGGCGGCGCGCGTGTGGTGTATTCACATGATCCCCTTTGTAAAGACTTATACCAAGTCTAAACACTTAAGTTCATATATACTAGTACACACATTTAAAATAAGTCAATGTGGGACATATGAAGAGTTTGAAACTTTTCAACTTCCTCACAAGGCCTTAATTAGTCTTGGACCAATGAGGGACAAGCCCACATACAATTATCTTTTATTGAAAATTAATTTCCCCAATTTATCTATATATATATAATTTTATCTATGGATTACAACCTTTAATTAGGTATCCATAAACATAATTACAACAGCTTATATGGATCCTTTTCCACACAAATCACGGCAATCATGGTAAGTTCAGTTCCATCATCATTATCAAAATCGGGATCGCCCTGGAGATCTTTGGGAACAAATAAATTAAAATATCCCCTTTGGTAATAATATGGTAATATTCTATACCGATATTGAATCCCAATCCCAGTTAGCTTCATTATAAGCTCCAACAATATAATCCCAAATGTAAAAACATCAGTTCTCTCCATCCAGTTACCTGCAGAAACAAGAAAATTATTCATAAATTATTCAAAAAAAATAATAATAATAATTACACAAAAACCATGGTCACTTGCACGTAGTCCTCATATTTGGGACATATATAGAGAGTATTTAAAGTATTGAAATATCTAAAGAACTATGAGTGCTTATTTAGTTATCAAAATTTCATATTACAATTCACAACATGAGTATATTGCATTTAAACAGCATATAGTATAGCTTTTTTTCTAATTAAATATTTTGGATCTCACATGTGGTAATATTTAGTTGCAATTTATTGTTATTTGTTCCACGATTTTATGAATTGAATTATTTTGCTTCTAAAAAATATAAAAAAAACCTCCTTTCATATAAAAACAGCGCTTTACCCCAAATTTCGATAATAATTGACTTTGACAATTTTGCAAATTGACCCTATGTTCCGCGATTTTACGAATTGAATTATGTCGCTTCTAAAAAAATATAAAAAACCTGACTGTCGTATAAAAAGACCGCTTTACCCCCAATTAAGATAATAATTGACTTTGACAATTTTGCAAATTGACCCCTATGTTCTGCGATTTTACGAATTGAATTATTTTGCCTCTAAAAAAACAAAAAAAACGCTTCTCATATAAAAAAGACCGCTTTACCCCCAATTTTGATAATAATTGACTGATAATTTTGCAAATTGACCCCTATGTTTTGCGATTTCACGAATTGAATTATTTTGCTTTTAAAAAAATAAAAATAAACGCCTCTCTTATAAAAAAGACCGCTTACCCCTAATTTTGATAATAATTGACTTTGACTATTTTGCAAATTGACCCCCATATTTTGCGATTTTACGGATTGAATTATATTGCCTTAAAAAAACAAAAACAAAAAATCGCCTGTCATATAAAAAAGACCGCTTTACTCCCAATTTTGATAATAATTGACTTTGAGTATTTTGCAAATTGACCCCTATGTTTTCCGATTTTACGAATTGAATTATTTTGCTTCTAAAAAAATAAAAATAAAAATGCCTCTAATATAAAAAAGACCGATTTACTCCCAATTTTGAAAATAATTGACTTTGACAATTTTGCAAATTGACCCCTATGTTTTGCGATTTTTACGAATTAAATTATTTTGCTTCTAAAAAACAAATAAAAAACTGTATGTCATATTAAAAAGACCGATTTACCCCCAAATTTGATAATAATTAACTTTGACAATTTTGCAAATTGACCCCTATATTTTCCGATTTTACGAATTGAATTTTTTTGCTTCTAAAAAAAAAAAAAAACGACCGCTTTACCCCCAATTTTGATAAAAATTGACATTGACAATTTTACAAATTGACCCCTATGTTTTCCGATTTTACGAATTAAATTATTTTGCTTCTAAAAAAACCAAAAAAAAAATGCCTTTCATATATGACGGAGGTATTATTAGATTATGCTTTTCCAAAAATATGTTATTATTTGATTGTTTCATGTATGTAATTTACTTCAATAATAAATTATTAAAAAGGAAATTAATAGCCAAAATGACTGAGGTAAATAGAGACAGAGTCATGAAAAAGTTAATATAAGAACAAAGTCACGATT
The DNA here is from genome assembly GCA_003313485.2 of Penstemon barbatus. Taxonomy (NCBI): domain Eukaryota; kingdom Viridiplantae; phylum Streptophyta; class Magnoliopsida; order Lamiales; family Plantaginaceae; genus Penstemon; species Penstemon barbatus. The sequence continues at coordinate 14,896,705 of CM064880.1, forward strand.
AAAAAAATAAAATTACTATTAAGTATTTATATACTCCAGTTCCGCTATAATTTTCCAAGTATAGTAAAATATTGTAATTTAAATTCGATCGATATGACTACATCCTGATCCAGCCACATTTATTATAAGTAGGTATTATGTCTTAACAGATACTTCAATTTTTCGATTTAAACCTTATTGCGAGTTACGGCAAGTTAGAATAATTAAACCAACAATTTTATATTTAAGAAATTTGTATAGTATTCTACCAAAACATGTTTAGCTGCAAATGGCTCCCGACGAAACAATCGTGTCCCAGCGGTCAGATCATATATAATAATAATTTTGAAGAATTGAATTATTACAATAATAATATTCCTCAAATATTGTATCAGTTCCATACCTACACATATACAATACATATGGTTCTTTTAATACATATGTTCATTTTGGAAAACATAGGGGTCAATTGGCAAAATTGTCAAAGTTAATTATTATTTAAATTGGGGGTAAAACGGTCTTTTTTATATGGCATGCGGTTTTTTTATATTTTTTTAGAAGAAAAATAATTCAATTTGTAAAATCGCAAAACAGTCAATTTGCAAAATTGTCAAAGTGAATTATTATCAAAATTGGGGGTAAAGCGGTCTTTTTTTGTGTTTTTTCAGAATCAAAATAATTCAATTTGAAAAATCGGAAAACATAGGGGTCAATTGGCAAAATTGTCAAAGTCAATTATTATCTAAATTGGGGGTAAAACGGTCTTTCTTATATGATAGGCGATTTTTTATATTTTTTTAGAAGCAACATAATTTAATTCAAAAATCGCAAAATTGTCAAAGTCAATTATTATCAAAATTTGGGGTCAAGCGGTCTTTTTATATCATAGGCGGTTTTTATTATTATTTTTAGAAAAAGAAAATGGCTTGTGGAGATGAAGTTTAGGTTTTTATTTTGTAAGAGATTTTCTTCGATACAGTCTCTCACCTTTCACCTGAGTTTTCACAATAAAACCTCGGGTAGCTTTGAGCCTTTGGTCAGGTGGAAATTCGAAAAATCCAAGTTCATTTTCTTATCAGGTGGAGAGTTTGTGTTTATTCCTCTGAGAGGGGTTTTGAGAATGATGAGGATGACGATGATGTTTTAATTGAACGGAGAACCCACTTCAAGAATTTAATATGTTATCACTTGGTGGATGCCGTTTGGAGGTATAAGAAGATTTTGAAGCCGATTATTTCCGATTTCCCCAATTTGAAAAATGTTTCGGTGATTGATTCTTTGAATCAAGGGAAGATTGTTCTTGATGAGGATGACATAAGTAGCTTGAGGAATGAGGAGTCATTAATGAAGGATGCTGATGATGTTAAATTTCGCCTCAAACAGTGGGATGGGAATGTGGTTCGTTTGCATCCGGTCGAGTGATGAAAGGGGTAAATGTTCTTGTGTGTAAGAAGATTGGTAGTAATGATGATTTGATTGTATCTGAAAATGGATTTGAAGAAGAAGAGCTTTGTGAACTTGCTTCAACTATGGTGAAGAAAGAAGCAAGTATTGAAGGTGTTATTTCACTTACTCAAATACTTAGCTTAGCTGCACGTATGAGTAATTGTAATTAGGATAGGATTTGAAAAAATGGTTAAGGGGATTTTATATCGGCATATTTCAAGAAATAATTTTAAAAATATATTACGTGAAGTTGTAGAAACCAACTTGAAGTATTTAAAAATGGTTTCTTGAAATATTTCGATCCAAAACGATTTATTTTTTATAAATTGGGTGTTTCTAGCATGGATTTTGAAAACACAAGGAAGTTTAGTGCAATAAAAATTTCACTGGTAGCTTCTTACAGGTTTATCATAACACAGGGGAGTATTTTGCATTTAACCCGCACGTGATGAGTAATTGTAATTAGGATAGGATGTGAAAAAATGGTTAAGGGGATTTTGGCAAGTTAATAATGATTGTCATTTTGGATATTTTGTGTTTGTAGTTCTTGTTTAATTAGGCTAAGTTGTTGTTTATATATGAGATCTATTGTTATGTTATTGAGCTTTTCTATGAACACCTATTTTGGTTTTGTGTGCTCCTAAACTTAAAAAGCACCTTATGCACACAATTCTTTAATTCAAATTTGATCCAACTAATTAACAAATTATATAATATAGGGCCAAATGATAGTGATGAATTGCCTATGAGACTTAATTGTAAATTTCATTCATAATTTGATTAATTTTCAAAATTTTAATTGATTAATTAACATTTTAACTTAGAGTATGGTTAGAATTATAGTTGCAAATTGATCCACACATTGTTTTCTTTGGTTTTTCCTGTGTTTCACCGCGTGCATGCAAAAAGATTAAAAGGGAAAAAGAGAAGGCAATTGGGACTAAACTGATAACTTCTTCTCCAAGAACATTAATTAAAATTTAGCTCTATTTAATAATACCCCATGATATGTATAAAATTCAATTTATTTCTCTATGGTTTGAAAAAAAAAATATTTTATCCATGTGAAAATTTTAAATGAGCAATTTAACTCATTCCAATGGACAGTATACCACGAAATATAGTGTTGCGTAAAAAAACAAAAGTGTCACTAGAGGTTAAAGTGTCAAATTCATCATAACACATGGGGATAAAGTGTCATATTTATAAGTTAACTTTTCACCCCCAAACACCAATATCCAAACCCAATCTAAATCATATCTCAAATTCTCAAAACCCACTAACTATTATTTTACTACTCCTATATTACTATCAAAATATTCCAACCAAAATCAATTCAAGTCGTGTTTAAATGTTTCGCCAAACTCATTCAAACCAATTTGAAACACCGGAACAGGGCGAAACATAACCAAAACCGATCCAAACGGGACCTCAGAGTCTCTTTAATTCATTAACGATTGATTTCAAATATTTTAAACAAACTCATTCAGTTGGGTGATTCCGGTGAAACACATTGAATTTAGTTTGAATGTTAAATTTGTGATTTTGAAAAGAATGAAACCTCATTTAAATTGAATTTGGATGTTGAAATAAAAGTAGGTGGTAGATGTTAAATTAATTATATTTTTACAGAGCTTTGGGAGAAAAACGTGATGTTTCAAATAAAGGTTCTTTAGGGTTGCAAATTGGAAGTGAGTTTTAAGAGTTTGAATATGTAATTGTTAATAGGTTTGAGTTGAGTTTTATGGGTTTTTGTCAAACTCCATTTGAAAGAGTTTTGACCTAGTTTAGCTAGACCTATGAGACCGAGTCAAAACTTTCTAAATAGGCCCTAGATGATTGTGTTGCACTTTTCTCATTTTTGAGGATTGGAGTTGCAAAAACTATTTGATACTGCAGTCGGTATTCTAACTCCAAAATTCAAGTTCATTAACTCCAGATTGTTGGATTTTTTTTTTTTATTATAAGCCGAAAAATCTTATGGGGAGAAATGGGGAATCCATTACAATCTGCTCAATCAAATCTCACTCCATCACTCTTGGAATCTACCACCACAATTAGCTAGTTTGTGTAATTTTATTTAAGAACATAATAATTATTTGATCAATTGCATCACGAAAGAAGGTCAAACCCCAATATATATAAAACTCGTTCACAAGGTACAAAGCAATACATGGTAGCTATGAATTTTACCAACATCAAACATTTAATCTCACCAATATAAAAATGTAAACAAATTCAAAATTCCACAATGAAGCTTAAAAATACAAGAAGTCATACTACATAACCAAATCCCATTATTCGTAAATTTAGTTTCTAATCTCAATCACCATTATCCTCCATTTCATTAATCTGGAAAGAAAAAAAAATTCAAACATTGAGTTACTAAATATAAAATGCAAGAGAAGAAAAAAAAAAACACTACATATATAGTTCCAAAATTAAGAATTGGTATTAGCAACATATTTACCATGGAAAAAACTTACATCCCTATTCTTTTAAAAAATGTTTCGCCACAGAAAAATGACAAAATATGAAAAAGTAACTACCAAACAATGACAAAATGGTCACCATATTAATTATTCAAATGCAATTACAGTATTATAGAGAATAATAACCTAGTTCCGGAAATTAGACAAGTTAAACTTACTGACATTTATATAGATACTAAAATATTACTAATGCTAAACAAAACTAAAAGCATTGCAGGAATGTTCATATACCATAAAAAATGGGTTATAGCGCTACTATTATGGATTTCTAGGAGGTGTCTTTAAGTTGTTTCAGGACGAATTAATAATAATATTAACCATTTGTTCAGTTAAGATAGAATTATTGATCGACATCAACAAAGTTGTCAGCATACTTATTTTCCATTTAAATTCACAAGAAAGGAAGTTGGAAGACACGCAACTATTAAGACGTAGTGTTAATTTAACAAGTAACCAAATGAATCAGTAACAACAAACTTGTATGACCTCAAATGTTGTGAGTTTAAGATATACACGATTGACAAGTGCAAATAAAAGTATGTTTTATAATCAAGTAAACTAAGTTTCTAAAAAATTACTAAAAAAAAAAAAACTATATAGAATCTTGAAGAAAATCAATTGTTAATTATGGAGTATATCTATGTAAGTATACGTAGACAAAAATACATTGTGCACATGTAGAGTTGTTGTAATAATCAAATTGAATTGTATTTGACTTACCACTTTTTTAACTTAGGTTGCAGTGATGGCTAGTGCTGCTTCTTATCATCTAATGAAGAATGGACCTGAATTTGAATTTGAAGCTCATCATTAACCCATTTCCTTTGATTGTGCTCGGTATAAGCCATAATTGAAGAGTTGCAGTCAACTAGCTCAATCAAATCAAGAAATTTCAATTTTTCAAGCCTATAAGGGATCTCTTCCAGTTTGAAGCAATGTCTAATGATTAGGAGCTTAAGATGTGCCAAGCAACCATAGCCAACTCTCCAGTGCACCAGATCGGTGTCTTCAAGTAGCAAATACCTAAGTTCCGGGAACTCCCCATAATCTACCACCCACTCCGGGCCTTGAAAGGCATAGCATCGCAATTTCAACACTAGAAGATATTTTAGTGCACCAATTATTGACATGTGTTTCCATGCAAATCCACACCCACTCAAAGTTAACTTTGTAAGCCTAGATGGAAAAGCTGACTGTGGAAAGAGAAGAACCTGCTGAGACCTAGGACTGGGATTTGACACGATGCATTTGAATGATTTGAGTCTAGAGAGCAAGGCAAGATGATCAAAGATATGCAAGGTTTCAGAAACACCCGGTGGTAAAAGAATCCGAACACCTAATTTTTCTAGATTTGGAATATTTTGAAGAACCTCTTTTGTACAACTGCGATAGCTCACACCTAGCAGCGTCAAGAGGTTGGGTAACTGAGCACCATCGACAGGATGTGGCAGGTCATTTCCCATGACTTGAAGATGCCTCAGTTCTTGCATATTCCATATCTCTATCGGCATATAAGATGGAGAGGAATTGATGCTTTTTGGGTGGTATCGATTGACAATCAAGTATACAAGATTTTTGAGTCTTGATATGGAAGAAGGGAGCTTTCCATCATATGTGAAGGCAAGGTACTTTAACTCAACTAGCTCCAGTATTCCAATCGGGAACTTGTATAAACGGATTGTAAGAGCATCTAGCACCTTCATAGACATCAAACCTGAACATATCGATACCGGATATTGATGTTCGGGACCAGTACAAAGAAAAGAACGCATATTTGAAACTGATTTTATTGATTCAGAAACACTTTTGAAGCCAAGAAGAGCGTTCCTGTGGATGCACAACCTGCGCTGGCAGTGTATACCTTCTGAAAAAGCATTAGGATAACTATTTATGAGATGAAAAATCTTCTTGTTTGCAGCCTCTCTAACCAAAAGATGCCAAAAGAAATAATGGGTGTTGCAGGTTTTCGTTTTGCCACTGGAGCTCTGTTGGCGGACTAAAACGATATTATGGGAAACTAGATCCTCTAAATACTTTCGCGATGCATCTTCAAAAGTTTGGAAGTAGTTCTTTATTCCAACTAATCCCTCCCCAACCCATAATTTGACGAGCTTGGAGACGGAGATCTCATGATTTAGAGGAAAAACTCCAAAATAGAGACAACACTCTTTTAAATGTGGAGGTAATTGCTTGTAACTCAAAAATAGTGCCTCTGACATGGGTGACCCTTCCTCTGTAGCTAAGGCAAGAAAATTGTCATTTTTGGCTACCTTTTCCCAGGATTCAAGCGACTTCTCGGCTTTGGATAGGATGTTGGCAATCGAGATTATTCCAAGAGGAAGTCCTTCACATTTTTTGACAATCTTCTTTCCAACTTTCTCGAGTTCAGGTGGGACAAATACCTTTCTGCGGAAAAGATTCCAACTTTCTTCTTCATTCCTCAAGCGAATCTCGTGAAGATATGGGTAGCTACAATTTTTAGCCACAATTGACAACCTAGTTGTAACGATTACTCTGCTTCCGTTGTCATCATCTCGAATGTGCATCAGGAAAGACAAAAAATCGTAATAACTTAATTTAGTAATCCATACATCATCAAACACAATCAAATATCTTCTAGGCTTCAAAAATTCATGTATCTGCTCTGTCAATTCATACTTACTCATTTTTATTCCTAAAATTTTATTATAATTAGGGATCAAGCAAACCAGAAGATTTAGCAATATATCTTTAAAATGATAATCAGGTCCTACCCTGATAAACGCACGGCAATCAAAATGATCTGAAATAACTGGATCATTATAAACTACTTTGACAATAGTAGTTTTACCAACACCCGCCATACCCACTAATGAAATAGTCTTGGCCCAGGAATGTTTTCCTCCAAGTAGTACATGAATTAGTTGTTGTGGTTCTTTATCATATACTCCTACTACCATATCTTTTGTGTGTCCATCAAGATCTTCATCAGCAAGTGGTGACTCCTTGTTGCTTGTTTCCAGATCAAATTTTGAGCTGTACTCCTTCATTTTCTCCATCTTTTTCACAAAGGACATAATTTTTTGGCCTAATATCGAATCTGATACTTGAGGATGTTTCTCTAAAATTTCACGGTTGGTTTGAAATCCTGGATAAAGTAGTCGAAATTCGTCTATATGGTATTCGAGTAGGTCTATGAGTTTGGGTATTGTCTCCTGGATCTCTCCTTTCAAAGCATTTATTATCTCGCTCTCTTCGAAATGATTCAATTCCAGAATTGATTTTAAGGACCATACTTCATGGCGGACTAAACTTGATGTGTATGGGTGGGGAAAGTTGTCAATTATTCTAAGAACAGTATTTAGAGAAACTAGAGCTTCGTGAGCCATCTTTCCAGATCTGGTTCCGTTGCTATTTGATTCCCATTCCTCTATGAAATGAAATGATGAAAAAGAAAAAGAAAAAGATGTGGCTGTAAAATTATCAGATTGCAAGATGATCAAGAATCAGCTGATGAAGGCAAACCACAGCAACATAAGCCATTGGTCTGGTCAATGAAGAAAAGGTTCATGAGTGAGAAAAAGGTGAGACCTTTACTGTGAAATGGATGCTAAAATTGTAGAAATGTTAAAGAATTGAATTGGGAAATGAACTAATGGAGATGAGGTTTGGAAAAGATATTGAATTGGGTGAAGAGTATCATTCATATTGCTAAGTTGCTGTCTAGTGGGCTTACTATTATTAAATAAGTACTTTTAAATCTGTATTAATTAATCTACGCTAATTATAATAAATTTAATTAACCGACGCCGTCGTTCCGTGTATTAGTCAATTTTCTTCTCTTCACACCTTAAAACAAAGGAAAATGATAATCTCATAGCCCATTTAATCACAGCCCTTATTAATGCTTTCACACTTAATTGTGTTACTTGCTACTTGTTTAATATGTTTCTTCTTGAAATAATTTTTTTAATCAATTAACAACTCAAGCAACTTTATAAAATTACAAAAGAGAACAAAATTTTTCGTTATTAATCATATAAAAAATAATTCAATACTTTCCAAATGATAATTGAACATTTACCAATATTTGAATATAAATATCTCAATTTTCAAAAAATACAAAAGAACACCTAAATTATACTATATTACTCATATAAAAAACAGTTCATTACTTTTCAAAAGCTAATTTATCATTTATCAATATTTGAATATAAAATATCTCGAAAATTACAATAAAAATATAAACTCATAATTTAAAAGTATTTGCAATGCATAGAATTTAGGATTTATGACATAATATTTAATTTTGGGTTTGATTTAAGGTTTAGGGTTTAGGGATCTAGGGTTTTAGGGTTTAGATTTAGGGCTTAGGGTTTTAGGGTTTAGGGTTTATTTTATAAATAGGATTTATGACATAATATTTAATTTTGGGTTTGATTTAAGGTTTATGGTTTAGGGATCTAGGGTTTTAGGGTTTAGATTTAGGGCTTAGGGTTTTAGGGTTTAGGGTTTAGGGTTTATTTTATAAATAGGATTTATTTTTATTTGATGATTAATTATGATTTTTAGGGTTCAGGAGTTTAGGGTTGAAGGTTTAGGGTAGAGTTTTAGGGTTTAGGGTTTATTTTATAAATAGGATTTATTTTTATTTGATGATAAATTATGAGTTTTTTTTTTGTAATTTATATTTTATAATTAATTTTTTTTTCATAGATATCAAATTAAATGATAAAAGAAAATGAAAACTTAGGCCCACAACGGGCTGTATAAATGTACAGTCGGTTGTGGACTGTGAGGCTAGCATTACTCTAAAACAAAAGGATTACTATTATTAATAGTAGTTAGTACATCCGAGTCCAGCTGTTAAGCATGTAGTTTTAATTCTATTGGTTAGATATGGTGAAGAAGGCAGCAAGATTTGAAGATGTTGTTCCACTTGCACAATTAATTAGATTATCTAGAGATGATCAGGAGTAGTACGTAAAATCTATGCAAAGAATTTTCAATTCAAATTTGATCTAACCGCATGACAAAACATATACAGAATATAGTGTCAAGTGATAGCGGAGTAACATATTTCATCTTTTCACACCGATTAAAAAATTTCAATAAGTAGTCAATTTTCTGGTAAAATGTCAAAAATACCATTTTAATAATTGTTTTAATTAATGTCATTGATCTTTGAGCACTCTACTTTATCGTGTAATCTAAAAATAAGAAAGGATAAAACTGAAAAAAGATGCCTTGTAAAATCAAATGTGACAATTAATTGAAACATGAGAATTTTGCAACTGTGCCATTTAATTTGAAATGGCGGGATAGTTTGTAAAGGCAATTCTAATATTTCTTTCGAGTTGTAAGTCTTTATGTACTAACTATATAATAATTAATCCGTATAATTTGTTATAATCTTTTTAGTAACTACAAAATTAGATTTATACAAATTGACATATATATATACCTTAAATATTAGCTTATTCGAATTTTATATGTTTAAGGAGATTGACAGTGATGATGACAACGATGATTGTTTGATGATGTTTGAAAATGGATTTGAAGAAAAAGAGTATCGTGAAATGAGCGTGCTTATGGTCAAGAAACAAGCATGTTTTGAAGATGTTGTTTCAAGTAAATTGGGAATGCTCTTTATAGGATACGGAAAAAAATGGGAAGGGAAGTTTAGGAAATTAGCAATGTCATTCTTAATATAATGTAGCTGCAAAGTT
>CM064880.1:14912057-15048187 GCA_003313485.2 Penstemon barbatus
GAATACACGGGTGCTTTACCATACCATACTTGGTGCGGTGTCGTTGGCACTGACTTCGAAGGTACTATGTTTAGTATCTTCGATGCAGTTAATAGGGCTAAGCCCCAAAACGAAAAGGGAAGGTCAGCGAAGCTCATCATGGAACGAACCATGTCTAACAATGTTCGGTTCCTCCGCTCGGACACTCCATTGAGTTGGGGGTCCTAGGGGGAGTTCGCTGGGCGAGAATTCCATTCTCTTTTAGATAATCAAGGAATTCTTGGCTTAAGTACTCACCACCTCTATCAGAACGAAGTGCTTTAATACTATGTCCAAGTTGATTCTCAACTTCCATTCGAAACTCTTTGAATTTCTCAAAAGTTTCGGATTTGTGTTTCATAAGATACACATATCCATAACGACTAAAATCGTCGGTGAATGTTACGAAGTAAGAGAATCCTCCTCTCGCATTGACACTCAATGGTCCACAAACGTCAGTATGGATTAAATCCAATGTTTGCTTGGTTCGCTCGGGATTCCCGGTGAAGGGTGATTTGGTCATCTTTCCTTTGAGACAAGACTCGCAAGTTGGGAGTTCATCCAAGTTCTTTATTTCAAGAGCCTTAGAGGAAACCAGCTTTTGAATCCTACTCTTGGAAATATGTCCAAGTCTAGCGTGCCAAAGTTGTGGAGTTTGATTATCATATTTTCTTTTTGTAGATTGAATGTGCATGACGTCGGAATTTGTAGGTTCTAAGGAATAAGACCATCTATCAAAGTACCACAACATACATTAAACCACCTTTAAATATGCAAAGTGCTCCATTTTCAATGGAAAAATTAAAACCATCAATATCCAACATAGGTAATAGAAATGATGTTCTTAATAATGTTTGGTACGTACAGACAATCCCTTAAAATTAAAGTAAAATTTCCTAAAACCAATTCGACGTCCCCAATAGCCTCAGCGGCGATCCTAGCTCCGTTTCCAAAACGCAGGATTCTATCCCCGGGCTTCAGGTATCTTACTGCTCCCATCACCTGCAAATCATTGCAGATATGAGAACCTGCTGCGGTGTCTAACACCCACGATGCACAGTTAATAGAAATATTAACTTCAACCAAGAAAATACCTTTGGCTACCAATTTCATCTTTAGGTAGTCTGGGCAGTTCCTTTTCCAGTGCCCTGCTTTCTTGCAGTGGAAACATTCATCTTCTGGGCTCTTGCGCTTCTTTTCAACCACCTTTGTGACTGCCTTCGAAGAAAATACCTTCTTCTTCTTCCTACCTCTCTTGGGCTTTGCAGCCTTCGATTGGTGTGCAATCATTACCGGCTTCTCTTTCTTGAGAGTCGATTCTGCCGTTACCAACAAATTGGTCAGTTCGTGAAGAGCGAGGGTTCTATCCTCCATGTTGAAGTTCAACACGAACTGGTCAAAAGAACGGGGCAGCGTATGGAGAAGGAGGTCAGTGCTAAGATCAGCGTGCAAGTCTACTTCCAATCGCCCTAGTTTTTCAACCAGGTTGATGAAACGCAGACAGTGATCCTTGACACTGCTTCCCTCAGCCATCTTGAGATGAAACAACTCCTTAGTGGTCGCGAACCTTTCGGTACGAGACCTCTCTCCAAACATCTGCTGGAGGTGGAGAAGTATCTCTCTAGCAAGCGGCATAGCAGCATGCTGTTTCTGCAGTTCATTCGACATCGAGGCTAGCATGAGACATCGAACCTGAAGATCATCATCAACCCTTTTAGCATGGGCGGTTCGTTGTTCCTCACTAGCTCGTGCTGCGGGTGCAGCAGGCATGGGTGTGTCGAGCACATAGCTACGTCGCTCGGAGTCGAGGACGATTCTGAGATTTCTCAGCCAGTCAACGAAGTTTGAGCCATTCAATTTGTTTGCGTCGAGGATAACAGATAATGGATTCTTAGACATTGTACTTAATATCTACAAATGGAAAGAAGACAACATTAAGCTAACTGATCTTATGTCTAATACTTATAATTAACGAATTTTGGACTTGTTTTCGAAAAAGTTCTCCCACTATTTTATCGAAACAATCACCCCTTTGATTGCTCGGGAAATTTAATTCCTAGTAGGTCTTGACGTCCCAGCAGCAATTAATTGCACCCACGACTCGTGGCCATACAACCAATTCTCCAGGTAGGTATACTTTTTACCAATTGTGTTACTCCACAACCTTCAAGCTTATTTTGCCTCGGTTTTCGCACTTATCTAGCACTGCTACATCATAAGTGTTACTAATCGTTAAGTCTAACCCATCAATCGTGATGAGCAACGGGCCCGGTCGTGAGTTCTCCGTAACTAGTTATCGGTCGATCCTCACATCCCGACCAGTCCTCACCCTTGTCGTGTTTAGTTAAAAACAGGAGTCAAGGAATTTCACGTATTGTCCCTTTCTTCGACTCGGGTGCCAGACTCTGGATCACCTCTATCGATAAGTAGACAACATACGTTAGTCCCTATTGATGGAAGGCTTGGATTTATATAAATACTTCATTTTATTTTAATCCAATATGACTTAATATTTAATTCGAGAGGGGAATTTCTGGTTTTGAAAGTTATACTAACTCTCCTCGAGATCTCACCGATTCAGTTATGCTTTATCTTTTATTACGATCTAGATTCTAGCGCGCATCTCATACAAGCTAATATAAATCGACAAAAATAAATAAAGCCATACAAGCCTAGCATGCATACTACCACAATATGTTTTCGATCGGGAGCCTCCTATGTGGGCCATCATCGAGCCAATGATGTTGGCCCTATTGGTCAATCTAAAGGGTTTGAAATGGGCCTATGCTATTACACAATGTACCACGCATACATGGCCTTCATATCTTCTTGGGTTCCCACCTTGCTTGTAAACGGGCCTCCATCCTAAACTAGGAAAGCAGTAAAGCCCTATTCTATTACAAAGGCTCAAAATGGCCCAAAAACATAATAGGCTCGCAGGCCCAATAAAAACCAAACAATAAATTAAACCAATCACATCTAACCTAAGGTCAAGGCTCGGCTCGATCGAAAACCACGTAAACAATTCACATAGAGCAAGAAACAAGCAAACATCCTTTACCTATTTCTTTCTTAATTTTAAAACTACCTTTTAAAACTAACTCCCTATGATTCTTACTTTTTAGTCACTACTAATTATGACAAAATGAATATTCGGGTAAACAAAAATAAATTTTCTGCTCAAATTCAGATTCTGTTTTTCAACTTTTGAAAAATTGCATTTTCGCCCCTCAACTTTCGAAAATTGCACTTTGACCCCAAAACTTTTAAAAAGTTACAAAAACACCCCTGGGCAGATTTGGGCAGATTCCAGAAAATAATATTTTGAATTCTGAAAATTTTTCGATTTTTCAAATTGACCCCTCAAGTTTCGGTAATTGCAAAACAGCCCCAAATTTTCGGAAATTACAAATGACCCCAAAAACCGTGCGACCAGATTTGCAAAACAGTCCATAATTTTGAAATTCCAGATTCAAAAATTCGAATTTTTCAGCCCTCAAAACCCTATATGCGATTTTAGCATTAAAAGTCCTGAAGTTTTCAAAAACTATAAAAACGGCACAGATCTAAAAAAGCAGTTTTACCCAATCATAGATCCAGTCATAACAAGTAAGAATCAATTACAGAACATAATTATCACGTGTTTACATATACATAATTAAACATATATGGTGAAACACATTATGTTCAGGCTTTTCGTATAATAATGATGGAGTTGGCTCTGATACCACTGTTGGGATAGTGGTTGGGATGCCTCGATTGTCAGAACAACGACAGTGCGGAATTTAAAATTTTCGAAGCACCCAAGGTCCCATATAATTCTCCATATTAATTATACGTAAGCAAGAACAAAACACACATAGAATTAACAAGGGGTTTTGCGATATACCTCACCACAGGCAAGGTGTGGCAACCTTCGATTCTGATTCTGAACTGGATCTGGATCTGGATCTGGTTCACAGAAGTGATCCAAGTTCTCACCTCCAAAGTAAGTCCACACCAATTGGATTCTGGCAACACCTCAAGATCTTAGGCTCAGAACTGGATTCAGGAGGTTTGTTGAAGCAGGATTGTGTAGATCTCTTGACAGGTCAAGATCTAACACAAGGAACAAAGGGAGAGGGGCGGCGCACAAGATCAGCCCACGGCAGCAGGTGGCGGCTAGTCTTGGTGGCGGCGGCGGCTAGGGTTCTAGCACTAGGGCGGCGGCTAGGTTGAGAGGAGCTAGGGTTTTTCTTCTTAGGGTGTTAGCTTTTAGCTCAAGTAGATCCCCTTTTATAGACTCCCTCACCTAGGTTTTGCAAGACTCCTTATGGGCTTTTAATTAAAGGCCCATGTCTTGCAAGCCTTTCATTTAATTAATTACTTAATTAAATGCCCAGTCCAATTAAATCATTATTTCTTTTATATAATTAATTAGCAACTCAATTAAGTATTTAATTAATTAAGTTAGCCAATTAATTAATCTCCCACTTGAATTAAATACTTTTAATTCATTTAATTGATTTAATTACCTTTAAATCAATTAATTCCTTTAGTATCCTTTTCAACAGTCACCGTCCAATTGTATTGTGTGTGACCCTCTGGGTTCACCATCAATTGGCAGCAGGCCCACGAATTCCTCGTGATTTAATTTATGAACAATAAATTGCTCCGGTCAATTAAACAACCTTTAATTGACCACTCCTAGAATCAATTCCTCTATTAACTCAGGAGTACCCACTTCATGGTCGATGTCTAGCCACAAGCCCATGAAGCCCAACTTCAGGTGAATTGATACTTGTGAACCTCGTCTCATATAATTACCATGTACATACGGTCCTTCTATCGACTAATATTCCCGATCAAGACTTAGGGTGTGTGAATTGATCGGCACCTCTAAATTTGTCTCGATAACTATACTTTCTAATTCAGGATAATATTCCATTGTGACCTTCTAAATTTGGAAACCCCTTTCCAAATCCGTCACCGACTGCGGCCGCAGATTCCTTGGATATATTATCTAAGAATCGTATAGGAAATTCTCTCACCCATTACAGTGAGTCAATAGATTCCATATCGGTACTAACCATCGCGTACATGTCCATACGCACCCAACCTAGGCATGTTATGACCAAGCTACGTGGCCTATACCTAGATCTAAGTACGCACTTCCATGCACCGAATTCGCCCTAGCACCTCAAGTCAAAGGACTAAATCGTACACTATTATAATCCTTGAGAAACATCCCATCACCGATATGCGACATGCGCTTCCACAATGGGTTTCTCTGTTCGGGTCGTTCGATGCGTTCAATCCTCCATTGAACCACCTACTCGTATGCACTGGCCTCAAATGCCTTGCTCATGAAACGCTACAAATTCACTCCATGTGAATCATGCATACTTGTACAAGTCTTGGCATTCCTACGATACCCCGTCTCGTTCGGAATCTATGACTTGGAACAGTTTTAAGATTACGACCTTTGAGACTGTTTCATGATTGCACTCAGTACTGAAGTGAATCGTCCCATAGTCAAATGTAATCTAAGGGTTTCAACCAATCGCTTAAATGTATTCGCGAGAGATGAAGATGGCCATTGTTTATCCTTATACTCATATAAACGCGCGTATTATTATAAAACCAAAAGATTGTTTCTTACATAACAGACCTATTACAAGCTAATTGAACTGGCTTGCTGGCACTATTCTATCACATACTAGCAAGGCAATCGACCCCAAACAGCTGTTTGGTGGCTTGAAGAATAAGAATCCGACAAGGAGCAGAAACCTGCCAAGGAGGCCAAACCCTCCAAATCCTCTTCCAAGACCTCTGTGTCTTCCCGAAATCTTCTAAAGGAGGGGAAAATAAGAAAGATAAAAGCATTTCCTCCAGGGAAGCCAAGGCAGTTCCAACAAATCCATTTTAGATGAAGAGCTCGAGGCTGCGCTCGGGGGTTCTTCCCCCGAAAGTTGTCGATTCTTCGAGTGAAGATCCTGTCAGAGAAAAGACTCACGTTCCTTCTTCGAACAAAAGGCCTTATCTGATGGGGTCACTCCATCGAAGCTTTGCAGAATCTTGCTATCGGTAGCAAACCATCCTCTGATGAATTCTTCGGCGTTCCCCCTGCAGGAGGTCTTAGCAAAAAACCCAAGTTAGAAATTGGTGGAGGGGCTTCTGCTGAAGCTTGGAAAATTGATAATCCTCCCGAACCCCGCGTTGATTCCGCTCCTCCGAAAGTTACTCCTTCCCCGCCCGAGGAGTCGAAAGATGGTCTGCTTCTAAGGCTGATCCCATGGATAGTCTGTTGCGAGTTAACTTTACTTTTCCGAAACCGACATGTCCAAGGAGAGAATATAGAAAGTTGTTCGTGTCTGGGACGCATTTCCTGTTTCAGGTATATATATATATATATATAATATATATATATTATATATATTTTATATATTTTATTATTTTTAACGTTGCCGATCTTTTTAACAGGCCGACAGGATTTTATCGAACTTAAAACGTTTGCTGAGCGGGAAACAAATCAGCGCGCTGCTATTTCCCTTGAGCTGGAGGAGAAGAAAGCTGAATTCGACCGTGTCTTCGCGGAGAAGCTTGCTTTAGAGAGGGAGAAGACTGCTAAAGAACATGGAGAAGATCCACAAGCAGCTGAATGAGGAGCTCGAAAAGCTGTAAAGTCTTCACGAGCAGGAGAAACAAGATTCCGTGCGCCGAGAAAAGAGGCTTTCGACTGTGGAATGAAGCAAGATATGAGGCTCGTAATGCCGAGCTTCGAAAGATTTTTTCTGACAATAAGCTTCTCTAGATGTTTTCTTTTGTTTATTTAGACTTGCTGTGTGGCTATATTGTTTTTACTTCTGTGTGATTTTTTGTTCTCTATGGTTTGTAATAATCTATTTATTTCTCGGACTGCATATTCTTCTATAATTTGATGTGCTTTTTTCTATTCATTCTTTAGTTTGCTCTCTTCGTTTGACCTTGGTGGCGAATTCTTGATCTTCGATCTCGGACGTTAAGTCTGTTTAATTCCAAAATTATATCACTTCCTCTCCCGCTCAAATTCTCGGGAAGCGCAACAATCTTTAGATCTCGACCGTTGCCTTTGCCTCCTGCTAGCCGTTGGATTTTTGAGAATTGAGCCTATAAATGGTGCTCTTCGTTTACATTCTTATAAGATTTTCTGAAAACAGATTCCTTCATCATGCTGACTAAAGAGGTCTTGTTGCATGGTTCAATATTTTGAATTTCGAGTTAGGACCTATTTTGCAGATCACAGCTAATTAGTACTTCAATCTCGACTAGGATATCGGCAGGCGAACATTACTTCGACCCTGGAGGCCAAAAAGCTTCATTGCTGACCATCCACGACCCATGCAGTCCTCAGGACCTTCAGTGGTTTAGGAGAGGCTCAAGCATTATGTTTTTTAAGGGTCTTCAGCGTTTGTTCGGCTCTTCATTGAGGACGTTACGGTGAAGCTTCGAGGATCGAAGTTCTCAATAAAGTATTCACGTTACACCTAGAAAATGATGCATTACCCCTCTCCTCTTTGAGATACTATAAATACAGACAAAAGCCTGTTGGCTTGACAGGCTCCTCCTATTCGAGTAAGGACATTATCGTGCGCCGAAAATTTCATAGGACTGCCTGGTTATGAAGTTCCCTTCTCATTCGGATATATAGATTAGTTCTTTGTCAATGTTCTCAAGACTGTAAAAAGCACTTAGCGTCAAAAGATTGGTCTGATATGTAATAGGAGTTGATACCTTGTAAATTGTAATTGCTTGATATGTCAAGCTCAGAAAATAATAGTCTTTTTATCGATCCTTACAATCGTTTTATTCAAATATTGTACTCCTTTGGTCTCAACTATTTCTCGGATGAAATACCGATAATTTCCCATACTCCGAATTTTCCTTCATGATTTTCTTTCGATGACTTGGAACTAAGATTATAACGAATTCGAACAGGATGAACTCAAGTAGGAATAATTTTGACAATTTCTTCGCTTATCCGAACGGTTTCCGTATTCTTGGGAATCGTAACGGTCGGCGCATTTATTGCTAGTATCCCAGCCGTTAGTTTTATCAAATCTGAGTCGTCGAATGCCTTGTCTCTTCGCTATATATAGCTCCATAGTTACCTTCATATTTTTACGTTTTAGTAATTGTTTTGACCGATTCTACGACTGAGCTTTTACTTTCTTTGATTACTATGTTTCGTTCTTTATCTTCAATAATGCGTTTTGAGATTCGAGTTCGAACGATTTTCTTTTATTATCTTGGCTGCCTTCTCGTGGCGATTTACTTCGACTAGGGTATCGACAAGCGAAAAGAATTGCGACCGGGGTACCGACAGGCGATCAGCTCTCTTTGATTCCAACCAGTTAGGGTTGGTTCGACCTCCTGTATCCTGTCAATCCACCGTCGGATAGTGGGTCAACTGCTGGAGGAGTTTTGCTGCTCTCGATCTCCACTTCTTCAAGATGTTTCTTGAAGAATGTTGCCTTCGAGATTGCGTGGAGTAATTTCTCTAGGGATTGCTTCCCTATCTCTCGATCTGGTCCGGCGTGGAGCAATTATTGAGGAAGTGATGGATGAAGGGTAGAAGTGTTATTCTAGCCCCGCCTTCCTCCTTTGATTACAAAAATATTCTAGCGTAGGGTTAATTTGTAATAGGGTTACATTAAATGTAAAGTCTCATCTTTGCTCGATTTTCCTTACTACTGTAATCACGAATTCTCTTGTAACTATTTTGGAGATCATGAATGAAATATTTATTTCCTTTATCATCCTTAGTTGTTAACCGCAGAATTGCTTTCGTATGTTGTTATCGAGCATCAATTCCTCAAAGATATGAACAAGTGCTATTCCCCAGCAACTTTGATAAGTATTTAGATAATAGTCGTCAATTGACATCCTTCGACCTTTGATATTCAGATATAAATGATAATTGACGTTCTTTGCCGATTTCGTTTTTTTGGTAGCGTGATCGATAATTAATAATATTCGGATAATAAAAGGCGATCTTAGCAGATCACGATCGCTGTATTTCGAAATAGGATATATATCGGGATTTGTACAATCGATAATTTGCACTTAGGGTCGTAGCAACAGCTTTAACCCATTTAATGATTTCGATCTAAGGGGCATAGCAACGGCTTTCACCCTTAGTCGTTTGAGAGCATTTTTAGCCCGAGGGTCGTAGCAACGGCTTTCACCCATTTAATAATTTCGATCTAAGGGGCATAGCAACGGCTTTCACCCTTAGTCGTTTCAGAGCATTTTTAGCCCGAGGGTCGTAGCAACGGCTTTCACCCATTTAATAATTTCGATCTAAGGGGCATAGCAACGGCTTTCACCCTTAGTCGTTTGAGAGCATTTTTAGCCCGAGGGTCGTAGCAACGGCTTTCACCCATTTAATAATTTCGATCTAAGGGGCATAGCAACGACTTTCACCCTTAGTCGTTTCAGAGCATTTTTAGCCCGAGGGTCGTAGCAACGGCTTTCACCCATTTAATAATTTCGATCTAAGGGGCATAGCAACGGCTTTCACCCTTAGTCGTTTCAGAGCATTTTTAGCCCGAGGGTCGTAGCAACGGCTTTCACCCATTTAATAATTTCGATCTAAGGGGCATAGCAACGGCTTTCACCCTTAGTCGTTTGAGAGCATTTTTAGCCCGAGGGTCGTAGCAACGGCTTTCACCCATTTAATAATTTCGTTCTAAGGGGCATAGCAACGGCTTTCACCCTTAGTCGTTTGAGACCATTTTTAGCCCAAGGGTCGTCACCCCTTTTTATTTTTCGATCCAAGGGGCGTAGCAACGGCTTTCACCCTTGGTCGATCTTCGAGGGTCGTAGCAACAGCTTTCACCCTTTTTAATAGTAGATGGAGACAAGTAGAAATAGAATAATAGATTAACGAGATCGATAATATCAGAATAAGATGAATAAATAATAAATATGAATATTGGCGAGACTAGTTCCCTCTGAATATATAATCCCGATCGAAATGAATTTTTCTGAGATAATAGTCTTCTATAATCATGAGAAAAGATGAATCATAGCGAAAACAGCAAATAGTGAATAACCTCAGGACTTAATAAATAAGCTTTATGCCTTGTTAAGAAAATTCTTTGTCTATAGATTCCCAATTTTGACAAGTTTGATTTTTTCCAAACGGTTCCTTATCTTTTGAGAATTGCAAGGGTCGACAAATCTCATCCCTTCATTTCGCGAATTTTCTGCCGCTGGATTCTTTCAACTTCCGCTATAAAAGGCTGTCAAATTCTTGAGATTATATTATTCGTTGTACCAGTATTTCATGTGTCCGACAATGGTAATCAAAATCGTTATTCAACCAATTCAACTTTTTGAGCTCAGACTTCGAACAATTTTTAAGAGGGACAGTCTCCTAACCCGATCTCGCTTAGAATATCGACACGCAAATACAATTTCCATCTGGAAGGCCAATAAGCCAGAAACATGGAGTCCGCAGGTCGTCGCACAGGTCTTCGAACAGGGACCTGTTGCTACAATGCATTTAGGAAGACATACATGGGAGAGACCGATCCAGAATACAGTTACCCTATAAACCGTCCGTTCGCCCCTTTGTCTTCGGAAGATCATAAATAAAGTTAAAAGCCTGCGGGTCCGAAGGAGATTCCATGCTTGGAGCTAAGTTACTTCGAATAATCGATGGGAGAGGAGATCGAAAATTCTAGAGGAAAATAGAGGGATTCTTATGTAACATATTAGCTTGTGCTATGTTCGAAATGTATCTTCCATATTTTCCTTCTGAACTCTTGTATCTCTTTAATAACATTCATGAATGGAATTTTCTCTTTTCTTTGTTGATAGAATGAAGGACAATTAGACACGCTCTTATTTTCAATAACTCAACCGCGAATATCTAAGATTAATAGCGAAATACCCGAACAGTGGCCTTTTGAGTAAGAATATTAAAGTCTCGGTAGTTTTGAAATTAATAAAGAACTAGTTGTGGTTGATCCTCGCTATCACCGTATTTCAAAGGCTGTCGAATTTTCCAGTTCGAGAGTTTTGTTCGAGTAGATCAATTGTAGTTTTTTCCATTCGAACATCTCTAGTAGGTTGTAAAGATAGCAGTTTCATATCTAGAGTATCAAGTGCACGAGGGTTGTACTTTCAGACAAGTGTCACCGATCTTCGTGCTATTTTTGGAGTAGGATTGTAAGTAAAACATTTGTTCGAATGAATGTTTCGAATAAGCCCTTCCTTATACATCGTTGGACCCTATGTTCTGCTAACCAAACAGGACCCTATTTCTCGGGAAACGTATCGGTCAGTCCATTTAATGCGGTCATCCTAGCCGTTTGCGATCTGTCATCTGGGCCGTTGATTCAAAATCCTTTACTACTATAAATAGGTCCCTTTATGTATACGACACTCCTCACTTTCTCCTTTATGCTTCCTCCGATCCCTATGGGTCGAGATTTAAATTTGATTCATATTTTCTCCCAGATAAAGGAGTTTGAGATTAGACTCAGAACCCTGTTTTTCGATCTTAGCTCCTTAGGTATAAGCCTTTTCGCTTAGAATATCGACAGGCAAAAGAAATTGCGCCTAGAATACCGGCAGGAAACTTGTTTTCTCAGACATATCTTGTCTGGTGCGGGTTAGAATTCTGGTTTTCTGGCGTTGTATCCGATCGGGCCGCTGGTTATTCAGAGAGGAGTTCTTTAAATCTAAGGCACCAGCTTCCTCGAGGGCTTTCTTACAGTATAGTTCCTTCGAGCTCCCTTGGTGTGCCTCTGCTGAGATAACCCTTTGCTGCTCCGGTTCGGATTAATCTGTAAATAATGATTGAGTGTTTCAATCATTGTTAACAGATGAAGACCTAAGGTCGGTCTGAAGCCTTGGAGAGGAGCTGCGATCCAGCTTTTATCCCGTTCGAAGATGGATGTGCGACACGTGGCGAGTGATTGCCAATAAGAATCACTGCTGAGTTCTGCATCTGGAGCGACCTTAGGAAATGAAGACCGAGTACGTAACAGGGTAGAATTACTTCGTAGAATTTGTAATAGGGTAGGAGTGATTGTATTGTATTTCTTGAGCTCGAATTATATTCGAGGCTTCACTTTGTAACTTGTTTGAAGAATACTAATAATAAAGCTTTGTTCTCTGATCGAATTTCATTATTTAACTTCTTTTATCGGTCGAACTATTGCCAATACTCAGCCGCGACTTCGAGGATTTATATAATTTGTTGCCGTTGTTCAAATATTCAACTTATCCCGACTGACTCGAGAAAAATACAGATTGCCGATAAATAATGTATACAGATTACGCGACTGATCACTTAAATAATTGATTCGCGAAATTTGTTTCTGAAATTAATAAGTATGATGATTGGAAAAATAAATTTTGACCATTAATAAGCTGTAATTCCATAGATTTTCTAAGCCTTTGACGTTAATTGATGATCAAGTCGATGGGATTAATTCCAAGTTAATCTGCTGTGGACGATATCTGTGGGACTTCTTATTCGCTTATGTATTAGAAAATGGATCTCCTGTGGAAAATAAATCCACCGAAGGAATAAATGAGCTGGGTAGTCACAGAATAAAATCACCAATCTTAAGGTCGGAAATTCATCCTATAGATCTTCTCTTCGAGCTTGAGTTGACGAAGGCTCCGCTGGTCGGAGGATCACCCTGAATAGTGAATGGCGGAGTTTCTGGTTAGTAAGGCTTTCCGCTGACGTACGTATTTCTCCTCGTGGTAGGCATATTTCGATCTAATACTCGAATAAGGCCCCACGGTGGGCGCCAATTGATCTTACGCGTTTTCGTTAGTTCGATAAGGGTGATGTAAAATATTGTGCAACGTAACTAAATGGATATAAAAGATCAACAATTTTGTATTCAATGCGATCGAGTACAGATTACATTAATTGAGAGTCCTATCCGAGCATTATTGGATGCCGTATAAGCTAGAGGGCGAAATACATACGAGCTAGCCTATACTATTATTCCCAAGTGAGTCCGAGCGGTAGTCTAAAGGGAAGAGCACCTAGGAAGTTGTGTCATCGCCATAAATGCATGGGGTATTTATAACCAAATTGATGGGCTTGGGCCTAGGCTCTGCCCATCAGTACCATTCGACCTCTGGTTCCTTTCAAAGGCTCGAAATAGTTTATTTACAACCCCGGGCCGGCTCTTGGTTCCTGAGGGCAGGATCTGATGCTGTTCGAACTGTATCGAGCCTGCAAAGGTAGAGGATCCGAATTACCCCTCATCACCGGATTAAGTTAAATCCCGCGAAATGCACTTTCGGTGTTAAGTCGGGAAAATTCTTGGGCTATTTGGTACATCAACGAGGAATCGAAGCCAACCCAGAAAAAATTCGAGCCATAACTGAAATGAAGCCTCCCAAGACCATCTCCCAAGTACAAAGCTTGGTAGGGAAAATCGTAGTGTTGAACAGATTCATATCAAAATCAGCAGACAGAAGTTTGCCTTTCTTCCAAACGCTTCGAAAAACAAAAAACTTTGTTTGGACCGAAGAATGCGATCGGGCCTTCGGCCAGCTCAAAGAATATTTGACAACATCCCCGTTGTTGGCCAAACCGACGGAAGGGGAACCATTGTATATCTACATCTCGATCTCCGATGCGGCCGTTAGTTCAGTGCTGATCAAAATAGAAGGTTCAGAACATAAGCCTGTCTATTATTTAAGCAAATTACTGCAAGGGGCGGAGAATAATTACTTGGAAATTGAGAAATTCGCTCTGGCCTTAGTAGTGGCAGCACGAAAACTTCGACCTTACTTTTTGACCTATAAAATCGTGGTTTTAACAAACCAACCACTAAGACAAGTCTTAGCAAAGCCAGAAGCTTCCGGAAGACTAATCAAATGAGCGATCGAACTCGGTCAATTCGAAATCCACTACAAACCGAGAATTGCGATTAAAGCCCAAGTGTAAGCTGATTTCCTACTGGAAACTCCGGCACAGGCAACCGAACTATCGAACAGCCTGAACAACGATATCTTGATCATAGAAGATCAAACTTGGTTAATGCATGTCGATGGTGCTTCGTGCCGAGAAGGAGGAGGCGCCGGAATCAACTTCACCGGACCGAATAAAGAGGATTTAAATTATGCGATAACATTGGACTTCGTCGTAACAAACAATGAAGCAGAATATGAAGCGTTAATCGCAGGAATGGAAATGGCGATTAAGGCCAACATTAAAAGCCTTAAAGTATTAACCGATTCAGAGTTAGTGCAAAGACAAATAGAAGGCCTTTACGAGGCTAAGGAATTTAATATGGCTAAAAACCTTGCCAAAGTGAAAACTCTAGCTGAAAAAATCGAAAGCTTCGGTATACAGAACATTCCACGTTCGGAAAATAAATGGGCCGATCAATAATCTAGGTTCACAGGAGCCCATGACAGAAAAATTGAAAGGGTGATCAACTGGTTAATCTCTAATACACCGGCCATCGACATCGATGAAACACCGGCGGTGGATATAATGGAAATCGAAGAAGCAGAAGAAAACTGGA
This sequence comes from Penstemon barbatus, assembly GCA_003313485.2. Classification (NCBI taxonomy): domain Eukaryota; kingdom Viridiplantae; phylum Streptophyta; class Magnoliopsida; order Lamiales; family Plantaginaceae; genus Penstemon; species Penstemon barbatus. Next base: position 14,926,610 of record CM064880.1, read on the forward strand.
TGACTCCAATGATAGAATATCTTAGAGAAGGAAAATTGCCGCTTGACCAAAATGAAGCTCGGAAAATAAAATATCGGGCTCCAAAGTATACATTGGTAGAAGAAAAACTCTACCGGAGATCAGTATCAGGAACTCTTCTGAAATGCGTCTCTGAATCACAAACCACTGATATTCTACGAGAGGTACATGAAGGAGACGCAGGGAATCACAGCGGAACAAGGGCATTGGCTTTAAAATGCCTCCGAACAGGTTATTATTGGCCTACCATCAACAAGGATGCCGCTCAGTATGTCCAAAAATGTCATCACTGCCAAGTCCATGCTAATATATGTGATCGACCAGCAGAAAACATGTACCCAATACCGGTATGTTGGCCCTTCGATCAATGGGGTATGGACATTGTGGGACCGTTCCCAGCGGCTAGATCCAAAAAAGCTTATGTCCTGGTCGCCGTTGAATACTTCAGCAAATGGATAGAATACATCGCCCTTGCACGAATAACTCAATTCCAAGTGATCAATTTCCTATGGAAATTCATAGTATGTCGATTTGGCATCCCGAGAATCCTAATTTCTGATAATGGAACCCAAATAGCGGGAAAACAGGTAATAGAATGGTGTTCAAAACTAGGGATTCAACAAAATTTTACTTCGGTCGGACATCCAAGAGCGAACGGACAAACTGAAGTAGCAAACCGAGAAATAATAAAATCCTTGGAAAAAAGATTAGGAGCGGCCAAAGGAAAATGGCTCGATGAACTCCCAGGAGTACTTTGGGCTAATCGAACCACAGTCAGGAGCTCAACCGGGGAAACCCCATTTAGCTTGGTATATGGTTCGGAAGCTGTTATTCCTGTTGAAACTCTAATTCCAACACCAAGAATTGAAATGTACGATGATCAGGAAAATGAAAAGACGAGAGAAAATGATATCGATTTAAAAGAAGCTTTAGGAGAAAAAGCCGCTGTACGTTTGCAAGTTACTAAAGCAAATATGGAAAAGGCGTACAATCAAAAGGTACGCATCCGAACCTTCAAAGAAGGAGACCTGGTCTTGAAGAAGGTAGAAGTATCCAAGCACATGGGAAAATTACAACAAAATTGGGATGGACCTTACGTTGTCATTGGCGTAGGAAAGAAAGGTTCATACAAAATTGCACACTTGGATGGAACAGCCTTACCAAGAACCTGGAATGCAGTCAACCTTAGGAAATACTATGGTAAATAAATCTTAGCAGATTATGCTGTTTTATTTTATTTTATGTTATTAAGTTTTAATCTTTGTAATAAAGGCCTTAGCCTACAGTTCGATTATTAAAGATTTTAGCAATTTTTAAATAAATCAAGATTGAGTATAAATCGATTGTTTCGGTACACACTCCTTGGAATTCTACTATCATATTGGTTGAGATCGGGACAAAAGGAGTTAAGTATACATTGATCCGCTCAATAAACACTCCTCGATCCAACCATACAAACGAGTCGAGTATACATTGATTCGCTCAATAAAAACTCCTCGGTCAATTTTTCAACAATGAAAAGACTTTTGGTATTAAAAACCTAAGTCCAAACAACGAGTCGAGTATACATTGATCCGCTCAATAAACACTCCTCGTTCCACTTATGACGATCAAAAGACTTTTGGTATTAAAAACCTAAGTCCAAACAACGAGTCGAGTATACATTGATCCGCTCAATAAACATTCCTCGATCTACCTATGACGATCAAAAGACTTCTGGTATTAAAAACCTAAGTCCAAACAACGAGTCGAGTATACATTGATCAGCTCAATAAACACTCCTCGATCTACTTATGACGATCAAAAGACTTTTGGTATTAAAAACCTAAGTCCAAACAACGAGTCGAGTATACATTTATCCGCTCAATAAACAATCCTCGATCTACTTATGACGATTAATAAACTTTTGGTATTAAAAACCTAAGTCCAAACAACGAGTCGAGTATACATTGATCCGCTCAATAAACACTCCTCGATCTACTTATGACGATTAAAAGACTTTTGGTATTAAAAATCTAAGTCTAATAAAAAAAGAGTTGAGTATACATTGATCCGCTCAATAAACACTCCTCGATTAATTTTAACGATTAAAAGGCCTTTCGTATTAAAACCTAAGTCTAATCAAAAAAGAGTTGAGTGTACATTGATCCGCTCAATAAACACTCCTCGATTACTTTTAACGATTAAAAGACTTTTGGTATTAAAAACCTAAGTCTAAACAAAAAGAGTTGAGTATACATTGATCCGCTCAATAAACACTCCTCGATTACTTTTAACGATTAAAAGGCTTTTGGTATTAAAAACCTAAGTCTAATAAAAAAAGAGTTGAGTATACATTGATCCGCTCAATAAACACTCCTCGATTATTCTTAACGATTAATAAGACTTATGGGTTAAAAACATAGGTCAAGACAAAGAAGAGTTGAGTATACATTGATCCGCTCAATAGACACTCCTCGATTATTTTCAACTATAAATAGGCTTTTGTTATTAAAAACCTAAGTCTAATAAAAAAGAGTTGAGTATACATTGATCCGCTCAATGGACACTCCTCGATTATTTTCAACTAATAGGCTTTTGTTATTAAAAACCTAAGTCTAATAAAAAAGAGTTGAGTATACATTGATATGCTCAATAAACACTCCTCGATTACTTTTAACGATTAAAAGTCTTTTTGGTATTAAAAACCTAGGTCTAATCAAAAAAGAGTTGAGTATACATTGATCTGCTCAATAAACACTCCTCGATCTGTTTTCAACGATCTAAAAGGCTTTTTGTATAAAAACCTAAGTCTAAATAAATAAGAGATGAGTTGATGAGGGATATTTCGGATTTCTGCTTTTCTTCTTTACAACTACATAAGATCGAACGTTATTTATCTCGAAAGATCCAGTTCGACCCCGATGTCGGAATACTGTAAATACAAGGCTACCCTGGATCCAAAATTACTGTTGGGCCAAGCTCTGACCCAAACTTATGGGCCGAAGAATTGCACATCTGCGGGTAGACCACCTGAACCCCATTTTCAGCTATAAATACCCCATGCATTTATGATGTTGGACACGACTTTCCAGGTGCTCCCTCCTCGAAGCTATTGCTCGGAACAGTTTAGGAGCATAGTCTTAGGATCATATGTATTTCACCCTCTAGCTTGTACGGCATCCAATAATGCTCGAATAGGACCTTTGAATACTTGTATTTGTACTCATTCAATTCGAATACAATTACTTTGGTCTTTGCTTTACTTTATTATTGTCATTATTGTATTACATCCCACCCTTGATCGAACTAACGAAACCAGATGAGGGATATTTCGGATTTCTGCTTTTCTTCTTTACAACTACATAAGATCGAACGTTATTTATCTCGAAAGATCCAGTTTGACCCCGATGTCGGAATACTGTAAATACAAGGCTACCCTGGATCCAAAATTACTGTTGGGCCAAGCTCTGACCCAAACTTATGGGCCGAAGAATTGCACATCTGCGGGTAGACCACCTGAACCCCATTTTCAGCTATAAATACCCCATGCATTTATTATGCTGGACACGACTTTCCAGGTGCTCCCTCCTCGAAGCTATTGCTCGGAACAGTTTAGGAGCATAGTCTTAGGATCATATGTATTTCACCCTCTAGCTTGTACGGCATCCAATAATGCTCGAATAGGACCTTTGAATACTTGTATTTGTACTCATTCAATTCGAATACAATTACTTTGGTCTTTGCTTTACTTTATTATTGTCATTATTGTATTACATCCCACCCTTGATCGAACTAACGAAACCACGTAAGATCAATTGTCGCCCACCGTGGGGCCTTATTCGAGTATTAGATCGAAATATGCCTACTACGAGGAGGAATACGTATGTTAGAGGAGAGCCTTCCCATGCAGGGGGAGCACAAAATTCTGTCAACAATGAACCCGATAATCTATCGCGCGCCGCACAACAACAACCGGAGGCGCCACCGGCGGTTCCACAAGATAACATTCCAATACACACGACCATTGGTGACTTAAGATCTATAATAGGCACAATGTGCAGGGAATTCATGAACAGCGGAAGGGCAGATCAGTCACCTGTCGACCAACCAGGGATTCAGGGAAGACCAGAGATACCTTCATCGAACTTGCAGAAGGAAAATGATATGTCGCATGCCCCATCGACACATCCACGTCGAGCAGCACCCTCGAAAGCCAATGCCCGGTCTGAAAACCCACCTGCACAAGTGCACGATCTAGAGGATTCTGTTGTGGGGGAAAGTCACACCGCCGGCGCTGTAAGAAGAAACAAACCAATTTGCAAGAGAATCACTGAATCTGAATTGGAGATAATAGTACAGGAAAGGGTGGCTAAAAAATTAGAAGAGCAGGATACTATGATAGAGAGTCCCTTCACTAATCAAGCTGCCAGGCAAGCGGGGAACACCCTGACTAGAGGAAACCTACGAGAGAGGGAGGTCTCGAATAATATCATTCGATGTTCACCCTTTTGTCGAGAAATACGCGAAGCTCGAAACACAGAAACGGTGCCAACCAGGCTCCCTCGGTATAACGGGACTACCGACCCCGGCGAACACATTAACAGCTTTGTTAATGTTATGAATTTGTATGGACACTCGGATAATTTCTGTTGCAAGATTATGGTCACCACTTTTGAAGGGATTGCCCTCGATTGGTTTGGAAAGTTACCTCCGAACTCCATATTTTCTTTCGAAGAATTTTGCGATAAGCTAAAGCATCAATTCGCTAGCCAGAGGAAGCCAAGATTGCCAGCAAATCATCTGGGCACTGTGAAACAATTGGAAGGAGAGACGTTGAGGCAATGGCTGGCAAGATTTAGTATTGAGCTCTTGAAAGTGGATACCCCGCAGATTGAATATCTGTCCTCGTTGATGTTCGAGCTGACCAGAAGTACCCAGTTTGGGAATGCATTATGTAGAAAGCAACCAAAATCCTTCGAACGGATAATGGAAATTGCTGAAAAGTATATGATACAGGAAGAGATGAACAAATTAAAGAGTTCACATCTAGATAAATCTCATCTCAACAAAAAGTATGATTGGGGCTCCGATCCCAAAACCAGGTGATTATGGAGGGTCAAATAAAGGATTCGTTTGGCAGCGAATCAACACTTTTAAGCCACATATGCCACCCCAAGGACCGAATTCGTATGGACCCTCTTATGAGCGAAATCGAGCCCCAAGGCCGGGTAAAATTCAATTTACTGAGCTTAACAGTTCAAAAGAAGAGGTGTTGACTGTATTGGAAGAAGGGAATTTAATTCCGGAAGCCCAAAGGATCACACAGGCGAGGCCGGGCGCGCCTGGATATGACCAATACTGTCGATATCATCGAGCTAGAGGCCACAGTACGGAAAATTGTTATCAGTTGAAGGTCGAGATTGAAAAGTTAATCAACCAAGGAAAACTCAAAGAATTTGTTAAGAATGGCAACTATAACAATCGCTACAGATCCCGTAGTCCGAGAAAACTTAGCGCTCCGCAGAGACAAATTCAAAGTCAGGCGGATGAGCAATCGAACGGTGTGATCAACATGATTGCAGGTGGACCGGCGGGTGGAGATAGTAGGAATGCCAGAAAAAGGACTTTAAGGTCAATCAGGACAGGAGTGTCCACAAAAAGGGAAATTCTATCTTTGGAGTTTCCATCAATGGAGAATCAAGTCATCAGCTTTAGCGAGGCGGATCGACCCGCAGATGTTAGTTGGGACACGAATGAAGATGATCCAGACTTTTCCATGGTGTTAACACTAAGGATTGCAAATTTCGAGGTCAAAAGAGTGCTGGTCGATAACGGGAGCTCGGCAAACATAATTTCATCAGAAGCTCTTACAAAAATGAAACTCTGTCATCCACGATTGGATAAGGTAACCACCCCTTTGGTCGGTTTCGGGGGATCGGAAATCACTCCGCTCAGAACCATACTTTTGAGTACCACTCTTGGATTAAAACCAAAGAATGTCACGAGAATGATCAAGTTCCTCGTGGTGGACACCCCGTTTTCTTACAATGCCATCTTGGGAAGACCCGCTCTGAATACTTTTAAGGCTATCGTATCCACCTACCATCAGAAGATAAAGTTCCCAACTGACGGAGGAGTAGGTGAGATGAGGAACGACCAGTACATGGCTTGGGAGTGTTATAGTTCGTCCTTAACTATCAAGGAAAAGGTGGAGCCCGAGCTCCCTAACAAAAGAAAAATAAATGAATTAGTCTCTAACTCCGGAACTCCGATTCCTGATTATGAAAGACTAGATGGAAAGAAAGGGAGGATCGTTGACATGAGTGTTCAAGCACCTGATCACAAAAAGGTGAACTTGGTACCCGGATCTCCAGAAAAATTCACAAAAATAGGAACGGAGCTAAGTAATTGCATGGAAGCAAAGCTCATCGGATTCTTGCAGAAAAATGTGGATGTCTTCGCATGGAGTTCGGACGACATAGTAGGAATCGACCCGCGTGTGATAACGCACTCCTTAAATATTGACCCAAAGGCCAGACCGGTGAGGCAGAAGAAGCGTAATCACGGACGAGAGAAAGACAAGATAATTAACGCAGAGGTCGATAGATTGTTAGCAGCAGGACAAATCAAAGAGATAAAATTCACGGAATGGCTATGTAATGTGGTATTAGTCTCCAAGGGGGAAAAGGTCGAGAACAAATGGAGAATGTGCAATGATTTCACCGACTTGAACAAATTATGTCCAAGGGACCCTTACCCTTTACCTCGAATTGACATGCTCGTAGATTCCACTGCAGGATTTGTGTTGTTTAGCATGATGGATGCATTTCAAGGATTTTATCAGATCTTCATGAACGAAAGAGATCAGGACAAAACGGCATTCATCACCGAACGAGGGGTGTACTGTTTCATTGTTATGCCCTTCGGTTTAAGGAACGCCGGTGCAACATATCAGAGGCTGGTCAATATGATGTTCAAAGAATTAATAGGGGAAATTATGGAAGTATATGTAGATGACATGCTCGTGAAAAGCATGTCTGAAGAGGAGCATATTAACCATCTTGATAGGTGTTTTCAAATCTTGAGAAAGTATGGAATGAAGTTAAATCCGGCAAAGTGCACATTTGGGGTGCGATCAGGAAAGTTCCTTGGCTATTTAGTTCATGAGAGGGGGATCGAAGCTAATCCAGAAAAAATCCGAGCGATCACTGATCTCCATCCACCGAGGAAACTCTCAGACGTTCAAAGTCTAATCGGAAAAATCATCTCGTTGAATAGATTCATCTACAGGTCCGCTGACAAGAGTTTACCTTTCTTCAAACTGTTGCGTAAATCTAAGAACTTCGAGTGGAACGATGAATGCGATAAGGCTTTCGAAGAACTGAAAGCGTACTTAATCTCGACACCCATGCTAGCAAAACCATCCGAAGGGGAACCCCTATATTTGTACATAGCTGTGTCAGAAGAAGCCATTAGCTCGGTTCTGGTCAAATTAGAAAAAGCTGAACACAAACCAGTTTATTATTTGAGTAAATTGTTGCAGGGTGCCGAAAAGAACTATATGGAAATTGAAAAATTCGCACTTGCCCTAATTGTGGCTGCCCGGAGATTAAGGCCCTATTTTCAAACGTATAAAATCATTGTTTTAACTAACCAACCTTTAAGACAGGTTCTGTCCAAGCCAGAAGCCTCGGGCAGGTTAATAAAGTGGGCGGTCGAGCTCAGCCAATTCGAAATTGAATACAGACCACTAGTCGCTGTTAAGGCGCAGGTGCTAGCTGATTTTGTGCTTGAATCAACTAGCATATCGAACGGCAAAGAAGGAACAACCTCGGAATTAGGTATGGTGGAAGAAGCAAACGATCAAGTTTGGCTGATGCATGTGGATGGATCTTCGACCAAAGAAGGCGGTGGAGCTGGGATTCACTTCCAAGGGCCCAATGCTGAAGACCTGAGCTATGCGATAACTTTGGACTTTGTCGTCACCAACAATGAGGCCGAATATGAAGCATTGATAGCTGGATTAGAAATGGCCATTAAGGCAAAGGTAAAATCGATCGTCGTGCTAACAGATTCGGAACTTGTTCATAGACAGGTGAAAGGCACTTATGAAGCCAGAGAGTTCAACATGATTAAATATCTGAACAAAGTGAGGAAGTTAATCTCAGAGTTCGATAAATTTGACATTCAACCAATACCAAGGGAGGAGAATCTCTGGGCCGACATACTATCGAAGTTTACAGGACTGGTCGACGGAAAGACTGAGAGGACGATCACTTGGCTGCTATCGAATATGTCTACTATCGAGTTAGATGCAGCCCCTGCAATTGATGTTATGGAAATTGAAGAGCCGAACGAGTCATGGAACGACCCTGAGGGACGGAAAACTGCCGGAAAATGCAAACGAGGCTCGGAGAATCAAATATAGAGCGCCGTCGTTTACTTTGATGGATAATCAACTCTATAAGCGCTCCTCTTCGGGAATTCTATTGAAATGTATCTGCGAAACACACTACGAGGCAATATTGAGAGAGGTTCATGAAGGGGAAGCAGGAAATCATTGTGGAGCTCGAGCGTTAGCTCTTAAATGCTCAAGATCTGGATATTATTGGCCTACACTCTTTTCTGATTCTGTCGAGTATGTGAAAAAGTGCCATCACTGTCAAATTCATTCGAACTTGATACACCAACCGGCCGAACATATGCATTCGATCCCTATTTGTTGGCCCTTCGACAAATGGGGCATCGATATTGTGGGACCTTTCCCAACAGCGCGAGCCAGAAAAAATTATGTACTAGTAGCGGTGGAATATTTCAGCAAGTGGGTCGAATGTGTTGCCTTGACCAAAATCACCCAATTTCAAGTTATTAATTTTTTATGGAAAAATATAGTCTGCAGGTTCGGAATCCCCAGGGTTCTGATATCAGATAACGGAACGCAGTTTGCAGGAAAAAGGGTCACGGATTGGTGTAAAAGATTTGGAATACAACAGAACTTTGCGTCTGTTGGCCACCCTCAGGCTAATGGACAAACTGAAGTAGTAAATCGGGAAATTGTTCGATCTCTGGAGAAGCGCTTATCGGAAGCAAAGGGAAAATGGCTGGATGAACTACCGGGAGTATTATGGGCCAATAGGACAACAGTCAAAGCGGCAACCGGAGAAACTCCATTCAGTTTGGTTTATGGGTTGGAGGCTGTTATCCCAGTAGAGAATCTTATACCTTCTCCCAGGGTCGAATTTTATGATCCCGAAGAAAACCAATTGATGAGGCAGGTGGAAGTTGACCACGTGGATGCTCGAAGGGACCGCGCAAAGTTGAAAATTCAAGCCGCCAAGGCCAACATGGAAAAGTCCTATAATCGGAATGTTAGGATTCGATCCTTCAAAGTGGGAGATCTGGTGCTCAAAAAAGTGGAAATATCAAAGCACGTAAGAAAACTACAGCCCAATTGGGAGGGCCCATTCGTGATCGTAGAGGTCGGAAAAAAAGGTTCTTATAAGATTGCACACCCTAACGGAGAGATACTGCCTCGAGCTTGGAATGCGATCAATTTAAGAAGATATTATGGAAGATAGTTACAATTGAGGCTTCTACTTTTTAGTTATCTTGTTCTGTTTTCTTTGACTATTACTATTTGGCAAACTATATGTGTTTAATGAAGAATTGGGTTATTTGAAGAATGTTTATTCGGACTATTTATTCAATGAAAGCTTATTTCGCCTACATTCTTACTTATTCGTCATATTCCCGATATTCTCGATCTATATTCATTATTATCGATCTCTATTTTTCTCTATCAACTATTAATGGTTGAAAGCCTCTGCTAAGACCCGAGGGCTAAAAATGCTCTGAAACGACTAAGGGTGAAAGTCGTTGCTATGCCCCTTAGATCGAAATTATTAATGGGTGAAAGCCTCTGCTAAGACCCGAGGGCTAAAAATGCTCTGAAACGACTAAGGGTGAAAGCCGTTGCTATGCCCCTTAGATCGAAATTATTAATGGGTGAAAGCCTCTGCTAAGACCCGAGGGCTAAAAATGCTCTGAAACGACTAAGGGTGAAAGCCGTTGCTATGCCCCTTAGATCGAAATTATTATTGGGTGAAAGCCTCTGCTAAGACCCGAGGGCTAAAAATGCTCTGAAACGACTAAGGGTGAAAGCCGTTGCTATGCCCCTTAGATCGAAATTATTAATGGGTGAAAGCCTCTGCTAAGACCCGAGGGCTAAAAATGCTCTGAAACGACTAAGGGTGAAAGCCGTTGCTATGCCCCTTAGATCGAAATTATTAATGGGTGAAAGCCTCTGCTAAGACCCGAGGGCTAAAAATGCTCTGAAACGACTAAGGGTGAAAGCCGTTGCTATGCCCCTTAGATCGAAATTATTAATGGGTGAAAGCCTCTGCTAAGACCCGAGGGCTAAAAATGCTCTGAAACGACTAAGGGTGAAAGCCGTTGCTATGCCCCTTATATCGAAATTATTAATGGGTGAAAGCCTCTGCTAAGACCCGAGGGCTAAAAATGCTCTGAAACGACTAAGGGTGAAAGCCGTTGCTATGCCCCTTAGATCGAAATTATTAATGGGTGAAAGCCTCTGCTAAGACCCGAGGGCTAAAAATGCTCTGAAACGACTAAGGGTGAAAGCCGTTGCTATGCCCCTTAGATCGAAATTATTAATGGGTGAAAGCCTCTGCTAAGACCCGAGGGCTAAAAATGCTCTGAAACGACTAAGGGTGAAAGCCGTTGCTATGCCCCTTAGATCGAAATTATTAATGGGTGAAAGCCTCTGCTAAGACCCGAGGGCTAAAAATGCTCTGAAACGACTAAGGGTGAAAGCCGTTGCTATGCCCCTTAGATCGAAATTATTAATGGGTGAAAGCCTCTGCTAAGACCCGAGGGCTAAAAATGCTCTGAAACGACTAAGGGTGAAAGCCGTTGCTATGCCCTTTAGATCGAAATTATTAATGGGTGAAAGCCTCTGCTAAGACCCGAGGGCTAAAAACGCTCTGAAACGACTAAGGGTGAAAGTCGTTGCTATGCCCCTTAGATCGAAATTATTAATGGGTGAAAGCCTCTGCTAAGACCCAAGGGCTAAAAATGCTCTGAAACGACTAAGGGTGAAAGCCGTTGCTATGCCCCTTAGATCGAAATTATTAATGGGTGAAAGCCTCTGCTAAGACCCGAGGGCTAAAAATGCTCTGAAACGACTAAGGGTGAAAGCCGTTGCTATCCCCCTTAGATCGAAATTATTAATGGGTGAAAGCCTCTGCTAAGACCCGAGGGCTAAAAATGCTCTGAAACGACTAAGGGTGAAAGCCTCTTATCGCCTATCTTAGGGACGGAAAACTGCCGGAAAATGCAAACGAGGCTCGGAGAATCAAATATAGAGCGCCGTCGTTTACTTTGATGGATAATCAACTCTATAAGCGCTCCTCTTCGGGAATTCTATTGAAATGTATCCGCGAAACACACTACGAGGCAATATTTAGAGAGGTTCATGAAGGGGAAGCAGGAAATCTTTGTGGAGCTCGAGCGTTAGCTCTTAAATGCTCAAGATCTGGATATTATTGGCCTACACTCTTTTCTGATTCTGTCGAGTATGTGAAAAAGTGCCATCACTGTCAAATTCATTCGAACTTGATACACCAACCGGCCGAACATATGCATTCGATCCCTATTTGTTGGCCCTTCGACAAATGGGGCATCAATATTGTGGGACCTTTCCCAACAGCGCGAGCCAGAAAAAATTATGTACTAGTAGCGGTGGAATATTTCAGCAAGTGGGTCGAATGTGTTGCCTTGACCAAAATCACCCAATTTCAAGTTATTAATTTTTTATGGAAAAATATAGTCTGCAGGTTCGGAATCCCCAGGGTTCTGATATCAGATAACGGAACGCAGTTTGCAGGAAAAAGGGTCACGGATTGGTGTAAAAGATTTGGAATACAACAGAACTTTGCGTCTGTTGGCCACCCTCAGGCTAATGGACAAACTGAAGTAGTAAATCGGGAAATTGTTCGATCTCTGGAGAAGCGCTTATCGGAAGCAAAGGGAAAATGGCTGGATGAACTACCGGGAGTATTATGGGCCAATAGGACAACAGTCAAAGCGGCAACCGGAGAAACTCCATTCAGTTTGGTTTATGGGTCGGAGGCTGTTATCCCAGTAGAGAATCTTATACCTTCTCCCAGGGTCGAATTTTATGATCCCGAAGAAAACCAATTGATGAGGCAGGTGGAAGTTGACCACGCGGATGCTCGAAGGGACCGCGCAAAGTTGAAAATTCAAGCCGCCAAGGCCAACATGGAAAAGTCCTATAATCGGAATGTGAGGATTCGATCCTTCAAAGTGGGAGATCTGGTGCTCAAAAAAGTGGAAGTATCAAAGCACCTAGGAAAACTACAGCCCAATTGGGAGGGCCCATTAGTGATCGTAGAGGTCGGAAAAAAAGGTTCTTATAAGATTGCACACCCTAACGGAGAGATACTGCCTCGAGCTTGGAATGCGATCAATTTAAGAAGATATTATGGAAGATAGTTACAATTGAGGCTTCTACTTTTTAGTTATCTTGTTCTGTTTTCTTTGACTATTACTATTTGGCAAACTATATGTGTTTAATGAAGAATTGGGTTATTTGAAGAATGTTTATTCGGACTATTTATTCAATGAAAGCTTATTTCGCCTACATTCTTACTTATTCGTCATATTCCCGATATTCTCGATCTATATTCATTATTATCGATCTCTATTTTTCTATATCAACTATTAATGGTTGAAAGCCTCTGCTAAGACCCGAGGGCTAAAAATGCTCTGAAACGACTAAGGGTGAATGTTGGTCCCAAGTGGTCAGATGAGGTCTAGAGGGGGGGGTGAATAGACCTCTGAAAATTTTTGAACTTAAAAACTTTTCAGTCTTCTGTCAGCAGACTAAGCTGATGAAGAACAGTAAGCAGACTAGTCTGATCGTGAACAAATCTTGAACAGACGACTGAGCACTCTTCTTACAGTGACTTAGCTGTTTTTCAGTAAAACAGTTTTTCAAAGAGTTTACTTGCAGCGGATTGTTTCAAAGTGTTTTTCACAAGTAGACTAAGTTCTTGAAAGATTTTATCCCCAGTTTTTACAAACTCCTTTTGTTTTAAAATCTTTTCAAATAATTCAAAGTGTTTAAATATGCAAACTTTAAATATGCAAGAAAACTTTAAATGCAAGATAACACAAAGAATTTTTATAGTGGTTATATGGATAAAAATCCTTTAGTCCACTCTTCCAGATCACTTAGATTCTGGGTTATACTATAATCACAAAGATTACAATACAAATCTCCACTTATACCTAACCAACAAATGAGAAGGCTATAAGCTCGCAATAGGAGTTCACAAAGAAAACCTATCCTCTAGATTTTGATCACTCACAAAGACGGATCAAATCTTCGCACAACACTACTCTTTTACAATATCACTCAGATAATGTTTTTCTTTTGACTTCAACTTGGATCTGCCAACAAATGACTTCACCAGACGAGTGAGCTGTTCGAGCTTCTTGAGACTTAGAGAAATTCTGCTTCAATTGCGAAATCTCAGATATGTTGTTTGTTTTTTCTCACTTCGAACTTTGCTCTATTTATACTTGGATTTGAATTTATGACCGTTGAAGGAAATCACATCTTCAAATCCAACCTTCAGCTCTTTTTGAAACGGCTCCCTGCAGCAGTCGTACAGTGTACAGTACCTTTCTGTCCATCGCATTTAATGCTGCATTTAATGCACTCTGCTGATCCGAGGATATCTTCAATCATTTGCCATTACTACCCTTCTCTTTCAGCATTTATTACGCCAGGTGCATTTATTACCGTTGGACTAATCTCTTGATCTCTTCTACTCTGCTGATCAAAACGACTCTGCTGATAGATACTCTGCTGATCAAATACTGAACTCATCTGATTTGACTCGGCTGATGACCTACCCTTCTGTTCGCTGTTTCAGCAAGAGATCACTAGTCTTCTGAGCTTCGAACTTTGAACTCTTCTGATGTCTTCTTTTACTTGTTCAAAATTCTTCTAAGGGAACTAAGCTTTCCATACTTAGCTGATGATGATGTTTTGAAAATCATCAAAACCTTCCCTTAATTTCTGACTTCTTTGCACTTCATCTTCATCTTCATCCAACAATTTCCCCCTTTTTGATGATGACAAAACTTCAGCTAAGTACCTGTACCTAAACTAAAGTTTTGATCCTCAAAAATTTCTGAGATAGAAATAATCTGTTGGAGTCAAACTTGCAATTTTATAGATATTGAACTGATTACATATTACAAGTTTTGAAAAGTAAAAGGTGCAAAGTAAAAGATTACAAGGTTTTAAGATAAAGAAAGTCTAGTCTAAACTAGTCTTCTTCTTCTTTTCTTCTGCAGCTTCCTTGTCTTCTTTTTCTTCTTCAGCAGGTTTGGAAGTTCCAACTTCCAATTTCTGCTTCAACAGCTCTAATTTCTTCTTTTTAGAGTCAGGATCAAGCTGTTCTTCAGCTGAGTCCTTAGCAGCAGCTATTTCCTTATCTGATTTAGCTTTTGCTTCAGCTTCAGTTTCTTCATATTCTTCAGCTGTCTCCTTATCATCTTCTTCTTTTTCTGTGATCTTTTCTTCTGCTGATCTGCATGTGCCTTCATTTGCTGCTTCATTCCTATCATTTTCATCAGCAGACTCTTCTAAGACTTCTGTTCCTTCAGCATCATTTTCAGCTTCCAATACAATAGAAGTTCCAACTCTTTTCTGTCCAAATATCCTCTCTTCCCCCTTTTTGTCATCATCAGCAGGGTTGATTTGATAGTTTGGTAATATTGGAGTAATTAGAAGTGAATCACAGAGAAGCTTGATGTTCTCTTCCATAGCATTAATCTGAGCTTGTTGATTAAGTTGATTGGCCTTAACAGTTTTGACTTCCTTTAGCAAGTCTTCTCCTTGATCACCCAATTGAACTTGAGATCCCAAAATCCAATTTGATGAAGCAGTGAAGTCTTTCATCATGTTGCCCATGACTTCATCTTCTGCTTGGAGAGCCAATTCAACAGTTTGTTCAATCTGCTTCCAACCTTCAGTAGTGCTCTGAGTCCGTCTTCTAAGAATATCCATGTCCTGACAGATGGATTTAACATTATAAGCAGTGTCTTCTATCAGATCTGTTAGGACAACAGCAGCTTTCTGAACTGGTTGTTTAACAGCAGCTATCACTTCTGCAGCTAATTCTTTCTTCATATCCTTCAAAGAATTGGTGATCATTTGCTGGATGGAGTCCAGCAGATTTGTCTGAACACCATGAGAAGTTGAAGGCATATTTGAAGTAGCAGCAGGTGTATCTTCCATGAGTTGCTCTGATGGTTGAGTTGTCAATGCAAGAGATTGATCTGCTGGTACATCAGCATAGCTCGGAGTGCTTTCCTTCTCCCTAGCTTGATCATCTCCTTCAGCAGCAACTTCTTTTCCTTTAACTGATCTGCTGGAATTTCTTCTTCCTTCTTTGATTCATCAGCAGCATCAGACTTATCATCCTGCACTTTGTCTTGATCAGATGGGTCTGAAGTACCCTCAAGTTGCTTTGGTTGATCAGAGGACTTTGCTCCTTCTTTCTCAGCAGGTGATATAATCTTCTTGACAGTTTCAACTGTCCTCATCAGTCCTTCATTGTCTATTGCTGACCTGTTACAAATCCAAGTAAAGTTATCAAGAGGAATAAAAGTAGATGATGATTCCTCAGGCAGCTCTTCAAATGGTTTGAGATTTGGTCCATAGACAATGTGTTTGATGTTTGGAAGTGGGACCAGTGAGCTTGGTTGTCCCCTTAACTTCCTTGCTTTCTTGGCCCAAAGCTCCATTGCTTGAGCAATAGCCAACTTGATAGATCTTTCTTTCAGATCTACTGAGTCATCAAAATCCTCAGAAATGGACGCAAAGATCTTCTTGGCTTCTTCCTTGACTATGTGACATATCCTCATCCTTAATCTGTCCAGAAAGAACTCTGAATCAAGTGCTTGAATGAGTGAATTTGTCTCAAGCCACTTAAGTACCCAGTCTTCTGTAGCCTTGAATTCTTTCCATTTGGCCATTTCAGCAGGACTTTTTGTCAATCTGAATTCTCTCCATCTGTTGTATTTAATCTTTTCAGAATGGAAGAGTGTCAGACGGTTGACCCTTTCATTTTCAGCATCAAGTCTTCTGAGAAATTCTTCAAAAATTGTAGGATCTTCCCTAACAATTTCAAGAGATAGTCTGATTTCTTCTCTTCTCTTTGACTTTATCTTAGGTGCAGGCATAGCTGGGATTGGTTTGTTTGGATCCCTTGGTTCACCAATAACTAGCCCACCACTTTGCTGATTTCCATGAGCATCCTTGATGCTTGCTTCAATAACAGCAGCCAACTCTGCTGCCTCAATAGCATCTCTCTGCTCTTGAGTCATTTTGCTGGCTTCTTCCTCCAGCCTTTTTAATTCTAGGCTTTTCAGCCTATCCTCTTCTGCTTTCTCTGCAGCTATCCTTTGCTTCTCAGCATCATCTAACTTTTTCTTTTCTGCAGCAGTTACATAAGTTGAAAATTTCCCAGGCCTTTGTCTGATTGGCTCAGGACTTTCAACTGCTTGAAGAGGAACTGCAGCAACTGGAGTAGGATGCAACAAAGGTGCATCTCCTTCAAGTGTTGAACTAGTCTGCTGTACATTTTGAACTTCAGCAGATAGTGCAGCAGATGAGTCTTCTGTTTGTACTCCAATTTCAGAGATAACTTTATCTTCAGTAGCAGCAGCTTTAGCAGCTTCAACAGCAGGTTCTTTAATTGTTAATGGCCTTTCTGCTTCTGTAGTTGTTTCTCTTACAATTGCAACAGGTTCTTCAGAGAAATTTACTTTTCTCTTTGCCTTGGACTTAGGAATTCTCTTGGCAGGAGGGTTTGCAACAGGAGGTCCCCTTGCCTCACTCCTAGTCCTCAATCTCTTCAACCTTTGTATAGGAATTTCTTCATCAGATTCTGTCTTTTCAGGTGAAGATCCTGTCTCCATGTTCTCAACTTCAGCTGTGAAGTCATCTATCACCTTTTCAGGGACTTCAAATTCAGGTTGTGCTGATTCAGCCACAACAGCAGACTGTGCTGTTGGCTCAGCAGATTGACTTGTCTGACCCACCTTCTTGCTCTTCTTAGAAGGGGTCTTTTTGGATTTTGCAGGGGCTTTTCTCTTAGGTTTCTCCACTATTTGTCTGACAGGCTCGTAGAGTTTGAACTCTTTACTGCCATGAGTTTGCTTCCCACCACCCATAGGGCAATTTAGTGAGGCAAACAGATTACTCAGTAAAATAGCATGAGAATGCCTTTTATCACTTAACAGCTCATACAAGTGAGCAGCCCAGTTAACCTTAAATCCATAATAAATGCAAATCATTGTGCAGTATCTCTTCCTAGGTAATCCATCCAGTGAACCTGTAGCACAATCTAATATCTTTGCAATAATATCAGCAAACCTCTGATATTCACCTTTCAGCTGAGTCTTCATCAAAGACCCAGTCATCTCTTCTCCAGGTTTAGCACTAATAGCCCAGAACTCTTCTTCCTTTGCTGACCCTAAACCGGTCACATCTCCTCCCTCGTTTGATAGTTTATAGATCTCACTGAGAACAGCAGCTGAGATCGCAATCTTCTTTCCACCTATTTCAGCAGACATGATCGTGTCATTCTTAGAGAATTTCCTGGTTGTATAGAAGTGCTCAACATCTTCTAAGTAGACTCTGTCTTCGTGAGCCTCCAAAACAGGAACTAACGAAGCTTCCTTAATCTTTTCCAGTAACGAGCGCATCAGATCAGTGCCCGAAAAATGGAATTTGCTGTAGTTGAAGTACCTTCCTTCGATAATCTTCTCCATATCTGAAATTTTGAGAGTAGAAATCTACAAAGATGCAGTGAACTTTCGAAACAATAGGGTTTGAGAGTTAGAGAGTTTGAGAATTTTTGAGTGCGTAAGACGACTGAACTGTTTCAGATCGGATTTTATAGGTTTCCTTTTGATTAGGTTTCCGTGATTTATCTGAACCGTTGATCTAATCTGATAGTTTTTAATCGTGTGAATAGGAGAAGCGGATTTCAATTTTATTATTTTAATGTCAGATGGGCGGGAAACTCTATCGACACTAATCTGTTACTTATAAAAGCGTGTTTCTTATGATACGATTTATGACCATGCTTATATAAGACATCAGATGAGTAGAGTTTAACTTATCTGACAGACGAGTGATCTGTTATCTGATATTACTAGAGAATGCCAATAGCTAGTAATCTTCCTCTGCTGTTTGTCAATCCAGCAAGATAAAATAATCTTCAGTCTTCAAGAATTAAGAGCAGATCTTCAGATAATATAACTTTCACTAACTGACATTAACAGATTTCATCTTTAGAGCAGAAGTACCGCTAGTCTTACACGTTCCCCCTGTCTTTAAGAATCCATAAGCTAACTAGTCTGTTGAAAGTTAATTCTTGAATAAATAACGGATAACTAAGCTGTTGAACTCCAGTCTTCTGATGAGTTCCCCCTCAGCTTATGCATCCAAATTAAGTAGTCCTAACTCAGCTCTTAGAGTTGAGAACCTTGCTTCACTTAGAGGTTTAGTGAAGATATCAGCAATTTGATTGTCAGTATGAACATACTCTATCACAACATTGCCTTTTTCCACATGATCTCTAATGAAGTGATGCTTGATCTCTATATGTTTAGTCCTTGAATGACTTGTAGTATTCTGAGTAAGTGAAATTGCACTTGTATTATCACAGTAGATTGGAATTCCACTGATCTTGATATTGTAATCTTCTAGTTGATGCTTCAACCAAAGTATCTGTGCACAACAAGCTCCAGCAGCTATATATTCAGCTTCAGCAGTAGATATAGAAACTGAGGTTTGTTTCTTACTCATCCATGAGATCAGAAGACTACCTAAGAACTGACAGGCACCTGTTGTGCTCTTTCTGTCAATCTTGCAGCCAGCAAGGTCTGAATCTGAATAACCAATAAGCTCAAATCCAGATTCTCTAGGATACCATAATCCCAATTCTTGAGTGCCTTTAACATATTTCAATATCCTCTTGGCAGCTAAGAGATGAGATTCCTTGGGGTTTGATTGAAATCTTGCACAGACTCCAACTGAGTACATTATGTCAGGTCTGCTTGCTGTTAGATATAACAGTGACCCTATAATGCCTCTATATTTGGTTATGTCCACTGATTTGCCATCTTCATCTTTATCCAAACGAAGACTTGTAGACATAGGAATAGTAGCAGTAGAGCTAGTTTCCATACCAAACTTCTTGAACAGATCTCTTGTGTATTTTGCTTGATTTATAAAGATTCCATCAGGCAACTGCTTGACTTGTAAACCAAGAAAATAATTAAGTTCACCCATCATGCTCATTTCAAACTTATTCTGCATCAGCTTGGAGAACTTATCACACATCTGTTGGTTAGTTGAACCAAAAATAATATCGTCCACATATATTTGCACAATTAATATATGATTCTCCCATTCAATTGTGAACAAGGTTTTATCTACCTTACCTTTATGAAATCCTTTAATTAAAAGAAAATCAGATAGGGTATCATACCATGCTCTTGGAGCTTGTTTCAGTCCATAGAGGGCTTTCCTCAGACGATATACTTTGTCCTCTTCTTGATAGACTTCAAATCCAGGAGGTTGTTCAACATACACTTCTTCTTGCAATTCTCCATTGAGAAAAGCAGACTTCACATCCATCTGATAGACAGTGAAGTTCTTGTAAGCAGCATAGGCAAGAAACAGTCTGATTGCTTCAAGTCTTGCTACTGGTGCAAAAGTTTCATCAAAGTCAATTCCTTCTTCTTGACAATTACCCTTGGCCACTAGTCTTGCTTTGTTTCTGGTAACAATACCATCTTCATTCATCTTATTTCTGAAAACCCACTTAGTGCCAATTACCCTTTGATGACTTGGTCTAGGAACTAAGTACCAGACTTCATTCCTTTCAAATTGATTCAACTCTTCTTGCATAGCTTCTATCCAGAAGGAATCATTTAGAGCTTCTTCAATTTGCTTGGGCTCTATTTGAGATAGAAAAGTGACAAACATAGCATCTTGTGCAGCAGCTCTTCTTGTTTTCACTCTATCTAATGGATCACCAATCACCAACTCTGGTGGATGGTTTCTGAGCCATCTGAGATCAGGTTGCAGGTCTGAATGTTGTCCTCTGTTTTGATCTTGCAACACTACTGTTGGAGATACAGTAGTAGTCTGTTGAACATTTGCAGTCTGTTGAACAGTCTCTGGTCTGTCAGCTGTTTGCAACTCGTCTGTTAGACAATCAGCACTGTGATTTTGAACAACACTTGAGTTATCAGCTGAATTAAGATTAGGTAGTATGATGGGAACATATTCTTCATTTCTTCCAATGTCTAACTTCTGTAAATCAGCAAGCAGATCTTGATTAATACTTTGATTCTTTTCAGAAAATTGACTTGGCTCATCAAATACTACATGGATAGATTCTTCTATTAGTAATGTTCTTTTATTGAAGACTCTATAAGCTTTACTAACAGATGAGTATCCTACAAAAACAGCTTCATCAGCCTTTTCTGCAAATGCAGTAAGGTGATTTTTCCCATTATTCAATACAAAACATTTACAACCAAAAATCTTAAAGTAATGAATGTTTGGTTTCCTGTTGTTCCAAACTTCATATGGCGTCCTTATTGAGAGGGTCCTGAAGGATTAGTTCCACCTTTGACAACCCAAGATGTTGAAGTCTTAGGCTTCTTAGGTTTCTGAGTTTTCACAGGAGCATGAACAGTTTTATTTTCATCATAATTGTCAGATAAGTCATGTTGATGATCAGTATGATAAGAATAGTGTTCATAAGCAGGGTAAGGTGCATGATATGCAGGATATGCATGCATTGGATGAGCAGGGTAAGGTGTATAGTAACTAGGAAATTGAGGTGCATGATACATAGGATGATATGCAGCAGGTTGCACATAATATGACTCATTTCCATACCAAGCATTTTGATTTTTCTTGTTCTTATGCTTCTTTGGCTTACTAGGTGCTTGCTCAACTTGTTTAGACTTAGCTTTACCACTAGTCTGATTGACTTTAGCTTTATCAGCAGACTTCTTAGGACTCTGCTGTTTGGTCTTACTAGTCTTATTTCCTACACTAGGCTCTTTGCTCTTTTTAGCCTTAGGAGATTTCTTCTCCTTTAATTCTTTCTCAGGTGAAGTAGGTCTAGCAGTTTGAACATACAGAATGACCTTACTATTGTCAGCTGATATGAATTTTTCAGTATGGTTCAACTCTTGCTTATCCTGTTCTAAAGGCATCTTCTGTTTACTAGATGTATGCGTGGATGCAACAGATGATTTTTCATGAGACTCGATAATCTTTTCAAGTTCCATGATTTTTCCTTTATAAACTTCACATTCAGCTTTCAGAGATTCATGCTCTTGCTCAAGCTGTTTATATTCAGCTGATTCTTTTGGCTTTTCAGCTAAAAGTTTCAGTGAACTATTTTGCTCTTTTAGCAGGATCATCTCTTCCTTAAGCTTAACAAATTCTCCAGCAATAGTAGTATTATTTAACATCATTTGCTCTAGAGAATCAAACAGTTCATTATTTTGAGGAGTTACCTCATCCTCAGAGTCATCAGAGTCCTTTGCCATCAGGCACAGGAGAGCAGGTTTTTCTTCATCAGAAGATTCTTCATCAGACGAGTCTGAATCTGAATCAGATGAGCAGACAGCAGCAAGCTTTTCTGCTTCAGCCATCATTGCTTTCCCTCTCTGATACTTTCTTTCTTTTCTCACTTTCTTCTCCTCTTCAGTGTACTTTTCTGCTTTTGGATATGGGCAGTCTTTGATGAAGTGTCCCAATTTCCTGCAGTTGTAACACATTAGTTTTGATTTATAATCATCTTTATCTTGAGAAGAAAAGTTAGGTTTAGAAGTAGAAGCATTGTTGTATTTGTTCTTCATTTTTCTTTTGTAGAACTTCTTGAAATTATTCATCAACAGTGCAACATCTCCAGCAGTGTACTCCTTCTTGTTGAGTAGAGTGGCTTCATCAGATGAGTCCACTTCTTTGCTTTTCTGTGCTGGTCTTCTGGTGTTTTCAGCAGCAACCAGTGCAGCTGTGGGTCCTGAAGTTGAGGTTTCTTCAATACCCATCCTAGGCAGTTTATACTCATAAGCCTTGAGTACAGAAAACAGCTCTGTCAGAGAGATCTTTCCCAGATCCCTTGATTCTTCCATTGCTGTCACCTTCATGTTGAACTTGGGAGGTAAGGCCTTCAGTACTCTGATGGTTATCTCCTTGTCTGTGAAGGTTTTTCCAAGCTTCAGAACTTCATTTAATATTCTTGTAAACCTTGTGTCCATCTGATCAATGGTTTCAGAGGACTTCATCTTGAAGTTATCCAGCTTTTCTAGAGCAACACTCAGCTGATGCTCCTTGATAGCATCATTGCCTTCGCTCATATCTCTGACTTTGTCCCACATCTCTTTTGCAGATTTACAATGTTTGATCTTGTCAAACCGATCATTATCCAGGGCTTTAGTCATGATAAATCTTCCAATCTTGTCCAGGTTGAACAGCTTGATTTCTTCAGCTGTCATTTCGCTCAAGTCTTTTTCCACCACGGTATCAACTTCATTGATTTTTATCGTCTTGGTGAACTTGAATGGACCTTTTGTAATGCAAGTGAACATGTTGTCATTGTAGGCAGCAAGGAAAATCTCCATCCTGATTTTCCAGTCTTCGAAAGACATGCCAGCAATGTGGGGAACATGGTTTATGCATTCCATTTTCAAAAAGTTTTGATTTTTCAAAAAAAATGCTCTTTTGAAAAAGTTTTCAAAAACCTTTGAAAAACACTTGGATCAAGCTCGTTGATCAGGCAGCTGATTCAAATGAACCACCTGCTCTGATACCACTTGTTGGTCCCAAGTGGTCAGATGAGGTCTAGAGGGGGGGGGGGGGGTGAATAGACCTCTGAAAATTTTTGAACTTAAAAACTTTTCAGTCTTCTGTCAGCAGACTAAGCTGATGAAGAACAGTAAGCAGACTAGTCTGATCGTGAACAAATCTTGAACAGACGACTGACCACTCTTCTTTCAGTAACTTAGCTGTTTTTCAGCAAAACAGTTTTTCAAAGAGTTTACTTGCAGCGGATTGTTTCAAAGTGTTTTTCACAAGTAGACTAAGCTCTTGAAAGATTTTATCCCCAGTTTTTACAAACTCCTTTTGTTATAAAATCTTTTCAAATAATTCAAAGTGTTTAAAAATGCAATCTTTAAATATGCAGGAAAACTTTAAATGCAAGATAACACAAGGAATTTTTATAGTGGTTATATGGATAAAAATCCTTTAGTCCACTCTTCCAGATCACTTAGATTCTGGGTTATACTATAATCACAAAGATTACAATACAAATCTCCACTTATACCTAACCAACAAATGAGAAGGCTATAAGCTCGCAATAGGAGTTCACAAAGAAAACCTATCCTCTAGATTTTGATCACTCACAAAGACGGATCAAATCTTCGCACAACACTACTCTTTTACAATATCACTCAGATAATGTTTTTCTTTTGACTTCAACTTGGATCTGCCAACAAATGACTTCACCAGACGAGTGAGCTGTTCGAGCTTCTTGAGACTTAGAGAAATTCTGCTTCAATAGCGAAATCTCAGATATGTTGTTGTATTTCTCTTACTTCGAACTTTGCTCTATTTATACTTGAATTTGAATTTATGACCGTTGAAGAAAATCAAATCTTCAAATCCAATCTTCAGCTCATTTTGAAACGGCTCCCTGCAGCAATAGTACAGTGTACAGTACCTTTCTGTCCATCGCATTTAATGCTGCATTTAATGCACTCTGCTGATCCGAGGATATCTTCAATCATTTGCCATTACTACCCTTCTCTTTCAGCATTTATTACGCCAGGTGCATTTATTACCGTTGGACTAATCTCTTGATCTCTTCAACTCTGCTGATCAAGGCGACCCTTCTGATAGATACTCTGCTGATCAAATACTGAACTCATCTGATTTGACTCGGCTGATGACCTACCCTTCTGTTCGCTGTTTCAGCAAGAGATCACTAGTCTTCTGAGCTTTGAACTTTGAACTCTTCTGATGTCTTCTTTTGCTTGTTCAAAATTCTTCTAAGGGTACTAAGCTTTCCATACTTAGCTGATAATGATGTTTTGGAAATCATCAAAACCTTCCCTTAATTACTTGTCTTCTTTGCACTTCATCTTCATCTTCATCCAACAATGACTGATGAACCTTGGGTTCTTAATCCTGATTATGTTTACTCGAGCGACTCTAGTGGCTCGAGCGACTCGAGTGATGACGATGATGATCCTCCAGTAGAAGAATACATTGACCACGTTGAGACATCGACCGCGTGGAACCATTTTCGTGAACAAATGGCGAATGATATGTTCACGAAATGGAATGCAAATCGCCATTAAGTTGTTAAGACATTAGTTTGATATATTGTTTTCATGCACTTGGACTTAGTTCGATTTTTACCTCGTCTTTTATATGTATCCCTATGTCATTGTATTTGGTGTGTTTTTGTGAAACAATTTCTTCCATCGCATGACTACCTTGATATATGTTGAGTAAGCACAATAATATGTTTTTTTTTTTTGTAATTTGGATTGCAATTAATCAGTTTGCATGCTGATTTTTCAGATTTCGTGTGTACTATATAAAACTTTCATGATGATGACTAGCACTTGAATTTGTAGTTTCAGGTTAACAATAGAAACAAATGGCAGACATACCACGATACGGTGATGCGGTTCCTACGCAAAAGAAAAACCACGGTACGCGGAGAACTTGGAATCCGCTCGAAGAGAGTCAACTTATCCACCTATTGAAGGACATGATCACAAGTGGATGGAAGGCGGATAATTCTTTTAGACCGGGGTATTTGCAATGTCTTGAGGGGGCACTAAAAGTACGATTACCGGCCTCGAAGATTTCACGTAAACATATAAATTCGAAGTTGACCGTGTGGAAGAAGACCTATTATCAATTAGTAGGTATGCAAGGGACTAGTGGGTTCGGTTGGAACGAAAGTTCGAAGACCATCGAGGTTGATGATAAAGTATGGGCCATATACGTCAAGGTGCGTTCTTCAAGCAATGGTACAATATAAAATTTATCATATATGCTGTTTTATGAAGGCACTATTATAAAATTTATGTTATAGCAATGGTACAATTGAAAATCAAGTTTAGTGGAATTGTTTAAGTGCAACTAACCCCCTGGAATTTTCTATATACATTTTTTGATGCATTAGAGTAGTTCTTGTGTATTTGTTTGTTTTTTGGAATTTCCAATAACCCCCCATGTACTTGGCAAATAAAATTATGTTTCCTTATTTGTAAAAACACCCCCTGGAGCAGTTTATTTGAAAAAAAAACCTTGGGAAATATTATTTACAAATTAACCCTCTGGATCAATTTATTTGCAATCTACCCTCTAGATTTATTTGCAAAAAAACTCCCCTCCTTAATAAGTTTATTTGCAAAGAAGCCCATGGAACAGTGTTTTATTGCAAAACAACCCTGGAACTCTTTAATTGCAAAAAAGATTAAAAAATGTAAATTGTTAAGTTGCAAAAAATGCCCCTGGACCAGCCCCCTGGATTTGCAAAAAACCCCCTAGTTCAGTGTTTACATGCAAAAAAAGCCCCGAAAAAACTATTTATTTGCAAAAATGCACCCTGGTCCAGCCCCCTGGATTACACATTAAATTTGATACTTTGATCTATTTTGATGATTTAATTTTTCTGTATAGGCTCATCCGGATGTTGCAAACATGAGGTTCAAGTCATATTTATACTTTGACGATTGGGTTGACATATTCGGGAAAGATCGGGCAAACGGAGATGAGGCCGAGGACTTCGTGGGTATAGTAGAGGATTTGCTAAAGACCAATGCGGGTCCGAGCAACAATTCGAATGGGAAAGAGCCCGTTATTGATGCAATCAATTACATGTCGTGCAACAGCCCCACCGTTGATTTAACAAGGGATTTGTACGACTCCCCAGATTTCGATGAAGAGTTGCCACCGTACAACATGGGTTTTCATAGCAGTGGTGCAAACAATACGAAGTTGACGAAGAAGGGTAAGATTAAAAAGATAAAGAATGAGAAACAAACAAGGAAAAGGAAGACGCCCGAGTCTTATGATGCGGAACATTTGAAACCGGACATGGAGGAGTTGATGAAGGCGGTCAAATCCACTTGGAATGATCTTAGTTCAAAATTTGCAAAGGAGGAGGACAAGTACGACGACAAGGCTAAAAAAATTATTGCGGCCCTTGATAGCATTACATCTCTTACGGACGAGAACCGGAACTATTTGTCCTTCAAGATAATGGATAACGTGAAGCACATTAGCTTGTTCTTGAATTCGTCCGAACGCAACCGTGAGATGCAAGCACACATGATGCTTGATGGTAAGATGCCTTGATAAGTTGCCAAGTATTGTAGTTTTTGGATTTTGGTTGCATGGATGTTTGAATGATGTTCGTTAATTGCATTTGTGAACTTGGATTTGTGAACTTGGACACTCTATTTTGGATTGCATTTGTGCATAGGTAGTTAGGTTTGAAACAAATGGGTTATGACCCAAATGTAATTTGCCTAACTATCGTAGGAGCATATGGACTTATTAGTTTTTGGATTAGATGAAATTTTTGTGTAGTTGTTATTTTGGCATAGGTGAATATATGTAGTTGTTATCAATTACCCCCGTACAATTTGGGCATTTATGGGGTATTTGTGAAATCATATATTAGTTAATTATCATGAGTTTTAAGTAGTCATTTTCCAATTTGATGCATATTAGTAGTTTTTATGTTAATTTGGTGTTTTAACTATGATGTGTACATGTACGTATTTAGGTGAACAAATATTTAACGAGGACCACGAGGTTGAAATAAAACATTGATTCCACAAACATTGAAATAAAACATTGATTACACAAATTAAAAATAACTTGTACATGGTACTTGATTAAAAATAACAAACTTAAACATTCAATTTTGCTAAAAAATCCACAAGTGTGAATTTCGGACACTACTTTTTTCCCAAATCGGAACTTCCGGAAGGTTTTCACTTGGCCATAGGCACTTAACCACGGGATTAAAAAAATTTTCTTCGTCATAATCAGATTTATCCAACGCGGTATTGTTAAAATTTGCCAAGTCATCCCAAAAATCGTTATTAGGACACGGGGAGAACATAATTCGCGGTTCATTAATAGGAACTTGATCCGGTGTTTCAAAGCCAATTGCTGGGCCATCATCTCGTTCAAACCACTGTAGGTCTATTGGGGATGGCGGTGGCTCGAGAAATTGATCAACCTCATTTTCACCAAATATTTGACACAATTCATCCCACATTGGCTCTCCAAAAATAGCATAAGCGTCGTAAAATGGGATTTCCTTTTTTTCAAAAAACATAAATTAATCAGTTTAAAAAAATTTAATGCAACGTTAGAAAATATGTTAGAAACTCTAGGGCAAGTGAATTCATACCCGGCACAAATGTTGAATGATTTCCATCCCATTCTGAGCAACATTGTTTGTTTTATCGATCAAAGTGTAACCCGAAAGGGTCCTCAAATAACCAAAAACTGCATGCCTACGTTTAATCTTTTCGAACCTTGTCATAATCTCCTTTAAGGTGAAGGACCGGTTGAAATACATATTCATGTCATCACGAACAAACTTGAGAATGACAGATAACTTATGAACATAAATAGCATTTCTGTAGTAACCATCGGTTGATAGGAATTCGATGAAGTAGTCGTCGATCTCCTTCGGCCATTTTTCAGTATATAGGAAGTCAGATTGAGGACGAGGATTGAACAAAGCCATTAACAAGCTTTTTTTTTTTTGGGCAACTTGAGCTGATTGTGTTATTTTTTTGTCATTTAATAGACTTGGATTTATAGTGATTTGCATGACCCCCTATGTGTAATATTCAATATCTTAGGGGCCTATACGAAAAATTGTAGAGTTACTATTATGTTGGATTTTTGTGGGAAACGTACAAGCTATATTGGTTGAATTGCAGATTCATAATCTTTAGACCAACTTTTTATAATCAATAAAGTACTTTTATGTAGAGAATATAGTGTCAAACCATGCAAAAATCGAAAGTACATGTCTACTTTTCAGTTAGCATGCTTGCAAACATGTGAATTCAACCAACACTTTACAGTTGGGCTCAATCAATAATTTTTCCAATACTAACCATTTGATTTGGTCCCTAAACAGGAAATGAAATTAAAAACAAGGAAACCTACTTCATTAATATCCAAACAGAAGGGAGTACACATTAAAGCCGAAAATGGTTACCCTGCATTACAAGTTCAGATTTCAGGGTAACCAAAAAGAGGGGACATTTTTTACATTACATAATAAATATCCATAATATAAGCCAAGTCCTACGAAAATTAAACATAATATTAATACTACAAAATACATACAAACATATTATTCATCAGGGATGGGATGGGGACAACCACTTGGTCCAGCATATGGGACAATCGCCTTTTCATCGTCATCCGAGTCTCAGATGTGTATTGGCCACTCCGGAGAACCGATATGATCCTTGGGGAAAGTGGCCACTCCAACATCATCAAAAAGGTGAGAAAGCTTCAAGTAGTACGGATTACCGTTGAGCCTAAACTCCCGAAACAGGGGAGTCTCCTCCTTAAACCAAATAAAAAATGTGTTAGATTTATTTGCATACTCCAGTTGGTATAAAATCAAAAATAGTTACAAGAAATTAGTATAAAAGGGTACCTTGTGATTCACAAACCTCCAGTAAAATGAGTTGATAAAACTCTCACAGTTCTGTGAGTCATACCACACGTCGGGAGTATGCTTAAACTTGTCAAATATCTTGTTCCAGTGTCGGAACCATTCCACCTTCTTCTTCAGTGAGAAGAGGCTGAATCTACGATTGAACTGTTCGTTCAATGCTGCAGATATACGGTGACATGCTCCAGTGAGCTTTTCAACATCCCCAACATTTCCAAGTTTGGCCTCTTCCAACATAAGGTCAAGGAAGGCCATATTTTCATCCAAACTCCAGCCATCATTGATCTTATTTTGTTCACTTCGAATACGCCTAGTTTTCGGCATGTTTTTTTTTTTTTTCAGGTTAAGAATGTGTTGTGTGAATTAAACTAGGTAGATGATTGTGTTTATATAGAAGGGTGAGAGGGATGTTTCAACTACCCCCATAAATGTGTAAAAAACAAAGTCAGATAATGAATTAATGAATTCCCTATTCACAATGACTAATATATGCATTTATTATCATGTACCAAGAATGAATTAAGATTTGCATTTAATGAAAAAAGAGGGATACAATGCAATCTACCAAAGTTGACTGAAAATTGAATGCATTCAATGCCAATTTCATCTACAAAATCAATAGAGACACAATATTACTTTTATTTAATGCCAAAAGGACAACATAGAAAACAGTATGACCTACTTGATTGAACAAGGCAGCATGAGGGTCAATTATTTCAAGTTGCCAAAATTTGAACATACCATGTAGACCAAATAAGAAGCACAAGGGCTCCTAAAATGAAGAATATGTCTTAATAAATAATCTGACAAACTCCACAAAATTCAAATACTCCAAGCAGAACAAATATATATTAAATGTCAATATCAACAATTCAATACCAGACTGCATGACAAAAAAATTTATGTTATAGCCACAAGCATAATGCAAAAGAATCCAAACTCCATTGCCATTTCAGTATGTCTGTCAATATGTATCATAAATAAGGGCATACACCAAAATGGATCAAGCAACAACAATTTCATATGATAGCTCCCAACTTGTCCCAAATCTTATTCATCATAATTGTCAAGATATCAAATTTAGAAATAGTGTACTTTAATCATATCATTGTATTTTGTTTCATTTGCAAAAAAAAAACCCCTCAATTTAAACAAACAGTAACAAAATTTACTCAAATAAATTATGGTACTTTATGTCAGTACCAAATAAAAAGCAAATTCAAGGGCCCTAAAAATGAAGAATATGTTTTGTTTAAATAATCTGACAAACTCCAAAAAATTCAAATACTCCAAGCAAAATAAATCTGTATAACATGTCAATATCAACAATTCAATACCATACTACATGACAATAAAATTTATGTTATAGCCACAATCATAATGGCAAAGAATCCAAACTCCATTGCCATTTCAGTATGTCTGTCAATATGTATCATAAATAAGGGCATACACCAAAATGGATCAAGCAACGACAATTTCATATGATAGCTCCCAACTTGTCCCAAATCTTATTCATCATAATTGTCAAGATATCAAATTTATAAATGTGAATTTCATTTCATATGATGGTATTTTGTTTCATTTGCAAAAAAAACCCATCAATTTAAATAAACAGTAACAAAATTTACCCAAAAGAGGTTTCAATGAATTCAACAAATACACAAGACATATAAGCATAAACAAATAGATTGTTCAAAAAGAGAACTCATTTAAGCATGAGAAATAGAGCACAGATCATCACAGACTGTTGCCTACGACGCAGTGATATTTCCTCAGCCATAACCAATATTTGAATACACAAGTAATAAATGAACAAATAACATAACATTTGCCATTCAGGGTGTTTTTTTCAAACAAATAACTCCAGTCCATTCATTATCCCTATAAGAAAGATTGAAATGTATAAACAACAGGAAAAAGTAGCCAAATCTAATATTTGAATACAAGAGTAAATGAACATATAACATAACCTTGGCCATTCAGGGTGATTTTCCAACAAATAACTCCACTCCATTCATTCTTCATAAAATAAACATTGAAACGGTTATAACAAAAATGAAATACAAATCCTAACTTAATAGTTGAATACACAAGTAAAATAACTCAACTCATAACTTAACCTTCCGCAGTTAGGGTGTTGTTTCGAAGAAATAACTCCAGTCCGTTCATTCATCCTAAAAGAAAGAGTAAAGTGTATAACTAAAAAAAGGAAATGGTATACAAATATAATATTTAAAATATCGAATTATTGGAAATAGAACATAACCTTGCGGGGAAATATAACTCCACTCCAGGCGCCGACCGTCGTGGAAGAGAGTGAGATGTCACCAAATCGCGATTGGAAGGAATTAGGGTTTAATAGTTTTTTTCAAAATTGCAGGGAAAATGAATTTTATGGAAACAAGTTTCTCAACATAGGAGGGTGAGATGGGGAGTTCGAAGATTTCATGATTCTAACACTGATTTCATGCTTGGAACTAATGGAATCGGCGTGAAGGCGGACGAGTTATGAACTGCGCCGTCGCGTTTCGAAGAGAGAGAGTGAGACGAGAGAAATGAAGATAGATTAGGGTTTCAATCGCATTACATATACGGCGGAATCAACGGCTCGGATTAAATTGATTGAACGGCCAGATCATCCTTTGACTCGTCAACGGATCAAGGGCATTTCGATCAATTCAAAATTATTTGGGCCAACCGTTCACCCGATTACAAAATGGATTTCACATTTATCAGCCCAACAATAATAACCCGAACAACAAATAAAATTATAATCCAGATACATAATAAGGCCAATAGGTGCAAAAATTATTAATCTGCCCAGCCCATAAAATGCCAAACCGAACGTAGCCTTACAGTTTGGTTTTAACTTCTCGTTACTAATTCTAGAAATTTAGATTTTTATTTAATTTACCAAAATAACCTTATTTAGATAAAAAGAATGACTAATTTAAGATTTCTTTTTCTTCTTTTACTTTCACATAATTCATGATTATAATATTAAAAAATGAATAAAATTAGTAACATAATCTTTGTAATTTAGAAATTGAAGGATTTGTTGGGCAAATTAGACAATTCATGGATATCTTATGACTGCGGTGATTGCCGGTGAATGAGAAGTAGCTATTTAGTTGCTTTTTTTGTGGCAGTGGTTTTCACCAACGTCCCGCCCACAACAGAGGTTTTAACTTGAACCAGCACTAGAAAAAACCCTAAAACCCCAATTTTCTTCACTCACAAAATCTCATTTAAATTTAATTTCAGTCTTCACAGTATCGAATCGGTACAAGATGAGTTACGCTGCGTACAAGATGATGCACTTGCCCACCGGAATCGAGCACTGCGCCTCCGGCTTCATCACCCATTCCGCCGCGAATTCGACGCCGCGAATTACTCAAATCCCCGCCGATGACCTGGACTCTGACTGGCCCACCTCCACCAAGCCCATTGGTCCAATCCCAAACCTCATCACCGCAGCTGCGAACGTTCTGGAAGTATATAAAGTCAGAATTTTGGAAGATTCATCTGCTTCCACCGACTCCAAACCCACTGCGGAGCCCAAGCGTGGCGGCCTATTGGCTGGTGTATCCGGTGTCTCCCTTGAGCTTGTCTGTCATTACAGGTTTGCTTATTTTTATATTTTTTGGTGATATATAGTTTGCGTTTGACGTTTTGTTAAAAGACCTAGCATTGGAATTGGAAAAGGATGACGTACTGTTTTACTTCCATTTTGTTTTTTGGAACAAGTTTCCAGGATATAAGCATGTACATTGATCAGGTTTTATTTGGAGTATGTCTTTTTGTGGTTTGTTTTATAGCCTGCAAAAGAATTGCGTGTACTGAACAGAGAAATGCAAAACCTGGCCCAATTTATTTAAAGCATTGATGGCCACGGAGTGTTTGGTGTATTTGATATAACCATTTGCATATGTTGAATTTTGTGATTTTGACTTGGGGAACAATATTTATTTCTTTAGTCTGCCAGTTAATATAATTTGACATGAATATGCTGTTGGTTTCATGGAATTATTGTACATGAAGTGTAACGATCTCTCGAGGTAGGATCCATACCTTCATTATCTGCAAAATTCATGTGGTGTTGCTCTACGGCATTTTACTGTCAAAGTTAGCTATGGGCTCATTTACTCATAGGATTCCTCATTTGCATTTGTTTAAGGTGTATAGATTTGAGTAAAAACAGTATGTATGAGTTCTGTGGACTATAAAAGATTGGAAATTTATACTTCAATATTACAGTTTTGGATTCTTATTTGAGTCATGAGCTAAGGATGTGCATATCTGATACAAGTGTGTTAAACTAAGAAAATTGTGATTTCTCATATAATTAATTACTAATTTGTTTTTGTAAATTTGTTATCGTGGTTGCTATGTTTTTTCATTTCATTATAAACAGTATCAATTGTTCTGAGTGGTAAGTATCACCCTTTGGGGGTTTCTTAAGTTACCTCACATCTTTGGAATGGATTTTCCCTTTGAATTAGCAAATCTGTTGTCCACGTTGGTATTTAGAAATATGATGAGTTTGTGAAAGTCTGAAGTAGCAAGATCTGGTGTATGTGTCATGAGTTTGAGAAGTATTTTCTATTAATTCATAATTTGAGTTTGATTGGATTGTTTTAGGTTTTTTGTTTTAAATGTGATGGTTTTGTTAATGTGGTGTAGGTTGCATGGCAATGTGGAGTCATTGGGGGTATTACCAAATGGAGGTGTTGATGGTGGAAAGAGGAGAGATTCGATTATATTGACTTTTCAAGATGCAAAAATTTCAATTTTGGAGTTTGATGATTCGATGCATGGTCTTCGAACCAGGTGAGATGTAAACCCTGTCCCACACAATGTGGAGGAAAAGGAAAACCCACTTTGTTACTCTGGCTGGTACCAAGATGCAGTGTAGCTCTTAATATGATATATTGTATCTAAAGTAGAATACGGGATTAAATATGTTACCTGGGATGCTAATTGGTTCCAACATTCTTCTTTCACACATTAATCTTCTGTAAATGCTACTTTATTTATATAATCTTGTCCATTTCCTCTTCCAGTTCAATGCATTGTTTTGAGGGTCCAGATTGGATGCATTTAAAAAGAGGCAGAGAATGTTTTGCAAGAGGCCCGCGGGTGAAAGTTGATCCTCTGGGGAGGTGTGCTGCAGTTCTTGTCTATGGACTACAGATGATAGTGCTCAAAGCTGCCGAGGTTTTCTTTTGTTGTTGTGACTTAATCTTGTTATATTCTCTGGGTTTGTTTTTAATGGAGTATGGAAGTTTTTGTTTCAATAGTGTATTAAACTTAAAAATTGAAATTGAGGTTGCATCAGCATAATTTTCTTAACCTTATATCTCGTCTTTCAATAGTTGGATTGTTGACGATACTTGAATAAATATCAATTGTATTGGATATCCCTATATGGTTGTTCTGCTTGTCCATGAAATAATCATTCGGTCCAATGAATGACTATCATGTGAATGCCTTAATTTTTATTCATTTTGAAGGGAGAATGTCTTGGCTCCTGAATGAAACTTTTCCTGACTCATATGTCCCAAGAAAGCATTGGAAAGTTGTTGAAATTACACGAACTTCTCGATCTCATTAGAGCATGTGGGTAGCATCTTTGAGGACTTCTTTTCCACATAAAAGAAGTAAAGAACTTATCATCTACAATTGCAGCTAATTTATGCAATATAACTTAACAACATTTACCTCGAATAGTCTTTCACCCGAAAGCCATCCGTTTGTCCAGAACTTGTTTCTTAGTATGTCCACCTGTTTTACATTAAAAAACATGTTCACGGAGGACTTGAGCTCATCATGTACAATTGACAAGTCAAAAATACAATTACAACCAACATTAAGGAGCAGTAATACTTGCATGGTGGAAAGAGTAAGCAAAAATTGAAGAAAATGCTGGATGTTCATGGCTCGGTTCGTAATGTGTCCCAAGCGCGTATCTCACCCTTTGCTAATGTTCTATTTGATGTTCATGAATGTGTGTTGAATTATCCATGCACATATTTCGGGATAATTTTTTTCCCTTTCGTTTTCAGATATTCACTTCTGCCTTAGGGAAAATATTCTGGACTTGGTTTTACATTAGTTCTCGATCAAACCTTTGACAAATAAGAGATATATTCATCAAATTAACCATGACAAGCTTTTCTTGTTATCTAGTGTTTTCAGTCAACATATCTCACTGTGACTAGTGTATGAGATTATGAATTTTCTTTTTGTTGTCTTCAGATATTTTGACTTTTTTTTCGTCGAGATTTTGACTTATATTAACTTGCATAGAATTCAAGAGTTGATTTAATCATTCCTTTTACTTATAGAATCCTTTCTATAAACTTGTACCCATGACTCAAAAAGGAAAACTAAATAACATAGGTTCTATAGGCATCCTGTCACTGCATCTGTTTGGTGATGTCCTTATTTCATTTAAAGGTTTAGGTGGTTGATATGCGAGCATGTCACCATGTGAGTTCTGTGGTTAAACCAATAGTTTGCTCGTTGCAATTTTCGAGTAGTAATCGTGTATTTTTATATATATATATATATATTTATATCTAATTATGAATTATGATGATAGGCAAGTTCTGGGTTAGTTGGAGAGGACAATGCTTTTAGTTCAGGACGAGCTGGTGCTTCTAGAATTGATTCATATTTTTATATATATATATATATATTTATATCTAATTATGAATTATGATGATAGGCAAGTTCTGGGTTAGTTGGAGAGGACAATGCTTTTAGTTCAGGACGAGCTGGTGCTTCTAGAATTGATTCATCATATGTTGTTGGCCTACGTGATCTTGACATGAAGCATGTTAAAGATATTATATTTATGCACGGTGAGAACACTGACTTGGTTTTCCTTAATCTCATCATTTTATTGATAAACAGTGGAATATTGGGTCCAATGTGGTTATTTTGTATTGCTATTTCTTATATTCTGTTACAAGCAACTTAAATTAGCTTTCTATTGTCTATATTTAACTGGAACACTTATGTGTTTGCTTCAGAATATTATTTGACAGGGTATGAAGCAAATTTAGAATCAGTAGTATCTCCGGGATATAACAAGAATGTTTGTTTTTGTAAAAATTAATAAGTTGTGGAAACATTCCATATGATATATATCTCGAGTTCTAATGGATTTCTCTTACTGAAATTTACCACTGGGTATGTATAGCTGGCTGCCCCTACTATTATCTAGGCCTCCAAACTATAGTCTCTAAGAAGAAAAATAAGTGAACATTTGAAATCTTATTAGTTATGATTACTTTCATCCCATCCTAATGCTCAATGCCTTAATCATGCTATTAGCCTATCATGTATGCTTCTTGTCAAGGTATTCAGGATTTCTTGTGGCATGAGCTACCATTGCTTTTGGTGTTATGGAGCTTCTCATCACCATCACCCTTACTAAATAATCTATTTGATAACACAGACAATAGATGTTTCCAATTGTGTGATACGATCAATCTGGTTATAATGTTGACGTTGAATTGTTAAATTACTATGAAATTTCAAACTGGAAAATTTCACATGGAGCTCATCCTAATGATTCCAAAGGTGTCCCAAAAGAGTGCTTGGGTTAAAATTTCTGAAAGGCATTGAGAAGAATTATATATCGCCTGTGCTAGGCAGTTTTTCACTATCAAATTCTTATGTTCGTGCTATTAATTTTACTGCTTCTGGATCTTGGTTAGGTAACTAAAAATATTTGGTAGTGGTTTATGCTCTGTGATCAGTTTCAATAATTATTAGTCAGTCTTTATCTCTAATTTTATGGTTGAAAACTTATCTTATGACAGGTTACATTGAGCCTGTGGTAGTAATCCTACATGAAAAGGAGCTCACTTGGGCAGGCCGTGTCTCATCGAAACATCACACTTGTATGATTTCTGCACTTAGCATCAATACAACTCTAAAGCAGCATCCACTCATATGGTCAGCCACGGTAAGAAATGTATTCCTTGCAATCTACAGTTTGTTAGATCACGTCAGGTTCTCAGACTGTAAAGAAATATACTTACCATCCTACAGCTTATAACTATGATTGAGCTTTCATTATTTTGATAGGCTTATCTCCTTTGTGAACATGTGACTACAATATTTGTTTCTTTAGTCCTGCATTAATTACCAGCAGATATCAAACAAAATTGATCTATGGTGTATATCAAAATAAAATTTTCCTGTCATGCATTGTCTAATTTCTGATTGAAAAATATCAGTTTTTTGCAAACAATGCTGCCAAGATTTGCTTTGTGCACTATAAAGATAGTTTGTGAAGGACTTATTGGTGTGGAATTGTATCTCTGTGGTTTTTCAATGTTAATTGAACTTTTTTTTTTAACTTACATATTTTTTAATAAATATGCTAAAATGATTGCCATTTGAAATGCTGATAATTTAGGTATCAAAACTATGGTTTTCCTTCTTTATATTCATTGTTCACAATATTAAAGTTATATAAATAAAAGCCAGACTTTGCGTTTGGATTTAGGAAGGGTGAGATAGTCATTTGAAGAAAAGAGGTAGTGACGGGAAGGATAAGTTTCCTACTTCTTAGTAATCTCATCATCTCTTGCCAAAAGCTCATTGGATATTCTTTATCTTATTCTGTTGACACTGCTATGACTGCTTTTCCATCTGATAAGGCAGAAAAGAAAGAAAAGAAACTGCTACAAAGTTAAGCTAATTTTGGTGCACCACAATCCCCCTCCTATAAGAGAAACCTCCTGTGACTCCTAGTAAAAATATGCATGCAGGAGTATAATTAGGACTTGAGGCTCTAATTATCTAGTGATGTAAACTGCTTTAAAAAAATTTCTCATAAAGCTTAGAGTGGAATTTGTTCCATGGTATGATATATGTGCTGGATTTGCGATAGAGCTGGGAAATCGTAAACCATCAGAACTCAGAAGATGCTATTCATATAAGCTAAAATTTGTTGTTTTTCATGTGATTGGCTGTCAGAATAATATTCATGAGAAGAATTCCCCATCTATAACTGCTGTATATTATTACAAATTTATGTTGGTGAAGAAAATGGTTCGTTGCGACAGGTTTATGGTGGACATCTTTTCTTTTATGTCTTTTGTATTGTCATTGAGTAAAGATTCTATATTTTGTCTACCGCCTGAGTGCATAAAAATGTCAAGAATTCTTCTGAAGTACATGAAAATTACATTTTAAAACTGAATTTGAAATCATGAAACTGAAGTGTCAGATATTATATAGTTTCAAGTATTAGATATGCTATAGTTTAGTTCAAAGCGAGGGCAAAAAGTAGCCTTGAATTTACAAATAAAATTGGAGTTGAGACCTTTGTGTAAGGTTTGCTTCATTGTTTTCATTTTTTTTTTCAGAATCTCCCTCATGATGCATACAAGCTACTTGCAGTTCCATCTCCCATTGGTGGAGTTCTCGTAATTGGTGCAAATACAATTCATTATCACAGTCAGGTTTGCGTTTTTCGTGCATTACATTTTCCATTATTGCCTCAATTTTCTGTTCACCATATCTGACGCTGCTCCTTATCTCTTGTAATACTTTGAATGGACAGTCAGCTTCGTGCTTCTTAGCATTAAACAATTTTGCTGTTCCTGTTGATGGCAGGTGAGATCTAACATTTTAATTATTCTCAGCTTTACCTTTCTTTGATTTCCAAATAATCTGGAACTTTGACCCTTGCCTATTGTTTTTGAAGTCCAATGGCTGCAGTCTTATATTAACTTCCTAGAACAAATTACTTCTATAACTTCTGGTGCAATTGCTACTTTCCTATAACCTGCTCACACATTTGATAGTTCTTTCATATATTTTTGTTAAAATTTCTTTAGTTTAGTTAATCTTTCTGGGATGAGGATTGGGGTTTATTTTCAGCCAGTACAATAGTGTGAGGAATTTTGAGGCCCTTTTGTTTTTCTTTTCTTGTCTCAGAGTCCTCGTTATTAAATGTGTTATTGTTCAACCCTTTCAAGAAGGGTTTTGTCCTATTATATCCCCAACGTCTCTATTTTTGTTTGTTTACTGCATGGTTCTGGTAGTATTTGATATGAATCAGTAAATATGCCAGTAACTTTCTGTAAGACAGCTTTAGTTACATTATTACATTGGCTTGGGTAGATGCGAAGTTTTCCTCTCTCCTCATGGTGGTTAATTTGGATCAGTGTAGATATGTCAGTAACTTTCTGTAGGGCAGTTTTAGTTACATAATTACAAGGGCTTGTTCCCATATCGCTCTCTAGTATGTTAGGAGATGATACTGATAAATAATGTTGTTGAAGGACTTAAATTTGTATTATTGAATGTCCATCACTGTCTAAAAGCTTAAGCTTGGAGGAGAGACATTTAATATTAATACTAAACATACATTTAATTTAAGCCTATCACGTGGAATTTAGAATTGAATGGCGGAGAGATTCGAAAATAGGACCTCTTTCGGCCTGAACTCTGACTGGCTTGTTAGAGAAGAGAGACATTTAATATTTAATACTTAACAAGTATGATTAACATCTCTATGCTACCCTTGTTACATTGAGGTGAAATTTATTTTTAATGCGCTTGTTTCAGTTCCACTCAAGACATGCCTCGATCTGGTTTCACTACAGAGCTCGATGCCTCCAATGCAACATGGTTAACAAATGATGTTGCTATGTTTTCAACAAAAACTGGGGAACTGCTCTTGCTGACTCTTGTTTATGATGGGAGGTTGGCACATTTACTTTTGCTGTTCTCTTATGGGAGAAAATATACTATTTTTGTTCAGATACACATATATTGGTCAAATAATTAAGCCCTTCCTAATATTTGCCCGTCTTGATGCAAGAGGACACTGGTGAGTGCACTTGCTACCAATAAGGTGTTAGTCTTTTTTTATTTTTTTATT
Organism: Penstemon barbatus; assembly: GCA_003313485.2. Taxonomy (NCBI): domain Eukaryota; kingdom Viridiplantae; phylum Streptophyta; class Magnoliopsida; order Lamiales; family Plantaginaceae; genus Penstemon; species Penstemon barbatus. Next base: position 14,966,426 of record CM064880.1, read on the forward strand.
TTGCATTTGAGATGTACCTCTTAATTGGCATCAGCCCGTGTTGCCATTTTATTCTCTGTTTGAATTCAAAATTCATTACCAGGTTCCCAATCTTCTCTTAACTAACTACCACTGGTAAATCATAGTTGAGAAACCAAGAGTTATCTCATTGAGACCATTTTTTTTTCCGTTACAGTTTCTGATTTCGTAACCTTTGTCATAGGTGATACATTTGACATACCTATGAATCTAATCATGAGTGCAAAAATCAAAATTCCAGTACTATCTGACTCATGTTATCGAATCTCTCGGGTTGCTTACTTTATCTTGGCGTGTTTATTAATATATGTCCAATTTTGCAGAATTGTGCAGAGACTTGAACTTTCCAAGTCAAGAGCTTCAGTACTTACTTCGGTCAGCATTGTTTAAGTTCTTCATGCTATTGTTCATTCAGTGATGGTAACTATGGATTTATGTTTTCCTGATATCTCATTTAATCACTCTCGATTTTCTAGGATATTACAACCATCGGAAACTCATTATTCTTCTTGGGGAGTCGTTTGGGTGATAGTCTGCTTGTACAATATAGTTCTGGAGTAGGAGCTCCAACACTCACTCCTGGTGCGAAGGAAGAGGTTTGCCACTTTCATTGTTCTTGAGCTTACACTGGATGGCGGTCATGATGTGATCAATTCAAATTGGCACTAATTTTTATAAAATAGACATGTCTTAAAGTTTGAACTATCTTGAGGTGTCTCTACTTGCTTCTTGATTACTTTTTCGTATTTAAATATATCTGATTTCAAATATCTGTTTTGTAAATTTTTTTTAGGTTGAGGACATAGAAAGCGATGCTCCGTTGGCAAAGCGGTTGCGGAGGTCTTCCTCCGATGCATTACAAGATATTTTTAATGGCGATGAGCTTTCTTTATATGGAACAGGTCCAAATAATGCTCAATTATCCCAGGTTAAATCATCTCTGCAGTTTATGTGGAGCTAAAATGTCTTATATTTATGATAGTTAATTCCTATTGTGATGAATGGTGGCTTCAAAAAAAATGGCTCTTTTCAGATGTTGTGATGCATCTGACACTGGCCGAAAGCTATTTTCACCATGTGTTGTCTGTTTGTGAAGGGTGTCAATTGTGGCTGAGAGAATACTTGAGCGGACTAATCAAGTTGTTTCTAAGAGATATAATTATTGTTTAGAAAGTACACTACTTAGTGCAACTGCAAAACATCATTCTTTAAGAGGACTTTATGAATAGCTCAAATGGGTTGACTTGTCAAAAAACTGCTTATATAATTCTGCTAAGATTTGCTTCTTGGAACATCAGATCCAAGACAATCTGAAGTATTGCTTCCTTAAATGCTCTTATTTCAACATAGAGTTTCTAATTTAATAGTTGAAGCCTATCCTACAAAGACTCCAAATTGATTTTTGGAATTGGAGAGCTGGACCACCTTGGCCCACTCTGATGGCTGGCTTGCACTCGGCCTTGCTTGTAGTTTTTCTGTATAATACAAATGCTGATATGGGAAATCTGCCTGACATTGGGAAGCTTGCCATGATTGCAGCTATTTCTGGAGTTTTATTTTTACTTAATCTAAGCATAATCTATTTAGATTTACATTTGGTTGGCAAGTCTAGCGACTTATTTAACATCTCAGATGTATTTTCTTGGAACCCATTTTTTCAACCATGTGATATAATTTGAAAGGGAACTTGGGCCCATATTTTCTTGGCTGTATCTTATGGTCCTCTCTGTGTTTGTCCACATTGGGATGATGCCATATAATCTCTATTGAATGACATAATGCGATCTCTTTCTCTGTGAATAGAAAAAAGGTCAATCAAAGTTTCCTTTTGAAGTGGGTTTAGGGGTAATGACAGGATATTTTCACGGATATGTTAGTTTTCCTGTTTCTGAAAAATATCTTCTTTCTTAATGCATGCAGAAAACTTTCATGTTTGCAGTCAGGGATTCATTGCTTAACATTGGCCCACTAAAGGATTTCTCTTACGGTTTGAGGTTGAATGCTGACCCTAATGCTACTGGCATTGCAAAGCAAAGTAACTATGAACTGGTTCGTAATAATTTGTGAAATTAACTTGATAACCATGCTCGTGGATAGCAATCCAGAAAGATTGATTTATAGCTACTGCATTGTCAAAGTGTTGTTCAGTTATTGTAATTGTTATACGTTACCCATTTTAGATTTTTTCTCCAACCCATAGTAAAAAATATTCACTCAAATCCAAATCAATATGATTCGTTTGAAGGTGTGCTGTTCCGGTCATGGAAAGAATGGTGCTCTTAGTGTGCTTCAACAATCAATACGCCCAGAAACAATAACTCAAGTACGTATGGGCTGCAACACTTCCCATCAACATATGTAGTCTTCGTTGATATTTTGGTCTTGCCTGTGGTGCTTTTCCATTAACTTTTATGCAGTTGGTGCTTATGATCTTTAGATGTGATGTTTCCAATATATTTATATAAATTCACATTAATGTTTTCTGAATGCAACTGGTTTTGTGTTGAAAAATGCTTGCTTTTACTAAAGTAACTGTTGGATTGGGACTTTAGCAATGCCGAGGAAGTTGCATACATATTATCTCAAATGTGTTTATTACTTGCCTATTTTGTTCACAATTGGAGTAATCTAATAGTTGAAATAGTTGCAAGTAGTGTGTTGTCTCTTATGTTCTGGACATGCCATATCAGTCTGTTACTTTTGCACAAAAATGTTAAAGGCTGATGAAATAAATCAATCCTCTGCTAATGCTGCTAGTAGGTGATAATTATTCCATGTGGCAAAATAACACTGCACCTCGTAAAACTTGTCCAGTTGCATGATTTTTTTTGGATACAAAACCAAATAAACTGCTTCAGAGATTTGCATTCTGTCGAAAGTTGTGCCTAGATTTTCACTTGGTGTCCTTGTATCTTGTTCTGCAAATTTTTGTTGTTGGGGAAAGAGGAAAGAAATAAGTGGAAGAAATGGGGTGGCTGGTGGGAACAAAACTGATGCTTCTGACTGCTTTATTAATTTGAAATTCCCTGGCAATGAGGACTTTTCTCTATTTAAATTCAGATGACTTTGAAGCTGTTCCTAGATTTTCATTAATGAACAGTATTTATGACCTCATTACTTGCTGTGTTTGTAAAGGAATCATTACCTGGTTGCAAAGGGATTTGGACTGTTTACCACAAGAATGCGCGCAGTGATTCATCAAAAGGATCAGCTGATGAGGATGAATATCATGCATATTTGATTATTAGTTTGGAGAATCGTACGATGGTATGTAATATAAAGTTTTATGTTAAAGAGTACAACATTGGAAAGTTCACTATTTACCATGAACTCGCATAAGTGGGGTTGTTATGGTTGTATATATTTCTGGTCTCTTTTTGTGCCACAGGTATTACAAACAGCTAATAATCTTGAGGAAGTAACTGAAAATGTTGATTACTACGTCCAAGGAAGTACAATTGCTGCAGGAAATTTGTTTGGAAGGTGAGGTTCTCTATCTTAGCAAGCTTATAAAAACTTTTCATGTATCTTGATTTGCTGTTTCTCTTCTTGCATATTTGAAATTCACCGTGATGATGTCTTCTATATTACTATTATTGCAAGGGCAGGAAGAAATACAAATTTAGAACAGTATAGAATCCCGCCTGTATTCGGGATCAGGCAGAGGCCTTAAATCAGTAGGGCAATAGCTATAATATAATTCTTGTAACATGGGTAATTCAAGAAAGACCAAGGCAGGAGTTCTTCTAGGAAATGGATGTCATATTGGAACGTGGACTGTGAATATTAAAACTGGAATAAGAACTGTAATGATATATTAAAAAAATTGATTTTGCCTATATTTATCTAAGACTGAAAGTTCATCGGTGTTATAGAAGGAAGTTTTACTAATCACTACTAGTTTATTCTTTAGCAATGATATTTATTTATGATATCAGTTCATTTAAATATAAGGAGAGTGTTATGTGCCTTCAGATGCATTACTGTAACTATTAGAGATAGTTGTATATATAACTTCTGTTTTGCTTTAGTTTGGGAGTAATTGTATTTTCTTTAGCGCATGGTTGCATCATGACCCTGCTCACATATAATTATTAATTTCTTTTATTTCTTCAAATGATGCTTTTATGATCTTACAGTAATTGGCATGTGTAATAAAAGTTATCAGTAGATCATTACATCAAACAGGTCCTAATAGGTAAAATGTTTTGCACATACGTTTTCTCAGACGTCGAGTTATCCAGATCTTTGCTCGTGGTGCTCGGATCCTTGACGGTGCTTTCATGACTCAAGATTTGAGCTTTAAATCTTCCAACCTTGAGGGTGGCTCAGGTTCTGAAAGCCCAATAGTGTCATCAGTTTCTATTGCAGATCCTTATGTGCTACTGAGAATGACTGATGGAAGTATTCAGCTTCTCGTTGGAGGTATGTCTGCAGGCTAGCATATAGTTCTGCAGTGAACTCCCTAAAGTAGAGTATCTAGTTTTGCATTTCTGTTGTTTTGATTAAATAAAATTCTGCTACAATTTAGGATCTTTTGATTCAGATACAAAAGTACCTTTATTTAGTTTCGTCTTGGTGCTTTGTGGTTTTCTTCTCCCAGATCCATCCACATGCACAGTTACTGTCACCATTCCACCTCTATTTGAAAGCTCAAGTAAGTTGGTATCTGCTTGTACTCTCTATCATGACAAAGGCCCTGAACCTTGGCTCCGTAAGACAAGTACAGATGCTTGGCTTTCTACTGGGATTGGGGAGGCTCTTGACGGGGCTGATGGTATGACACCCGATCAAGGCGATGTATATTGTGTTTTGTGCTATGAAACTGGAAATCTTGAGATATTTGATGTGCCTAATTTCACTTGTGTTTTCTCGGCTGATAAATTTGTATCTGGGAAGAGCAACATTTTAGATACATTTTTCAATAGCCCAGCCAATGATCCTGGAAAACAAATGAAAAAGAATGCTGACGATGCTGGACATGGCAGGAAAGAATCCACTCACAGTATAAGGGTTGTTGAGTTGTCCATGCAGAGGTGGGCTCCTGAACATAGCCGACCTTTTCTACTTGGAATATTGTCTGATGGGAGCATTCTTTGTTATCATGCTTACATTTATGAAGTTTCAGAAAATGCTATCAAGGTTGATGGCGTTGTTTCTTCTCAGAATTCTACTAATCTTAGAAATATAAGTGCATCTAGGCTTAGAAATTTAAGATTTGTCCGGGTCCCTCTGGACACATATGTGAAAGAGGATACATCATCTGGTATCTCATCACAGCGTATAACTGTTTTCAAGAATGTTGGTGGTTTACAAGGTTTATTCCTCTCTGGGTCAAGGCCAGCTTGGTTCATGATGTTCAGGGAGCGGCTTCGGATACATCCACAAGTTAGTTTACTTCAGTTAATAATATGAAAATTTATAAGCATTATAGCTTAGATATAATTTATAATCTGCATCCCTGTCCACTATTTAGTTTCCGATCAAGTAAATCACTTATTATCTATGAAAAACCATTTAGCACTCCATCTATTTCAGGTGTGTGATGGACCTATAGCTGCCTTCACTGTTCTTCACAATGTGAACTGTAATCATGGGTTTATATATATTACTTCAGAGGTTAGCTAATTTTATTGTTTTTGCTTTTGAGTTTTGACTTCATGCTTATTAAAAGTACATTTTGATTGTCCTTCTCTTTAGGGTGCTCTGAAGATATGTCAACTTCCAGCTTTATCTTCCTATGACAATTATTGGCCAGTACAAAAGGTACGCATAATTTGTTCTGTCTTGTTCAAAAGTCGATTTGTATGATATTGCAAGCTTAACTCCGATGAACTCATGTGGATTTATTTACCTTTTTCTACTCTTGGGACTTCGCTTTCCTCTTCTTTGAATTGAGACCGCCAGATAGCACTGAAGGGGACTCCACATCAAGTTACTTATTTTGCTGAGAAGAACTTGTACCCAATCATAGTTTCTGTTCCCGTGAGTGCATTACTTTATCTTATTATCCTTGCGTTAGGTGTGTCAGTATTGAATAATCAATTTTTTCATTGTTGAATTTGTGTACAAATGCTCCTTGTGTCGATTTCAAAAGAATCTCTTACCTCAGATATTCAAATATCTTTTCTACTAAATCAGAAAATCATGTGACCCATAGTCTGCATGCTTCATCTTGTAAATGAGCAGAATGGGTGATAAGATAAAAGTGGAATTGGTCATAAGTTTTATGAATTTTTTCATGTAGGTTCTCAAGCCAATCAATCAGGTTGTATCATCTCTTATTGATCAAGAAGCTGGAAATCAATTTGAGCAAGATAATTTGAATTTCGAGGGGACCTATCCTGTGGAAGAATTTGAAGTTCGGATTATGGAGTCAGAAAAATCAAGTGGGCCCTGGCAAACAAGAGCTACAATTCCCATGCAAAGTTCAGAAAATGCTCTAACTGTACGAGTGGTTACATTATTTGTGAGTCCAACTTTGCATAATTTACTGCTCCATTTGGCCTTAAGAGTTGTTCTTTTTCCCATATAATCCCAGCTATATGGAGATCTTAAAAGTGATTTGTTGTATTATTATTGCTGTTCTGTTGTTTATGCATTTACAGAATAGCACAACACAAGCAAATGAGACACTTTTGGCAATTGGAACGGCTTTTGTGCAAGGAGAAGATGTTGCGGGTAGAGGACGTGTGCTCCTGTATTCTGTTGAAAAAGATTCTGACAATGTTCAAGCTAAGGTAGCCTGCTGTTTCAGTCTGACCCGATTGAACCTGCTGCTCTGTGTTATACTCCCAACTCTTAATTGAATATGTTTCATCTAGAGTGTGATTCATCTAGTTCTTTAAGTCCTTCAGCCTCATAGTTATACACTTAAAATTATCCTAATCTCAGGTTTCAGAAGTCTACTCCAAGGAGTTGAAAGGTGCTATATCTGCTCTTGCCTCACTTCAAGGTCATTTGTTGATAGCTTCAGGCCCTAAGATTATTTTGCACAAGTGGACGGGTTCGGAGTTGAATGGCGTTGCTTTCTATGATGTCCCACCTCTCTATGTAGTGAGCTTAAACATTGTAAGCACTTCCTATTGGCACGATCAGTATCTTATTCAGGAGATGAAACTAATGTCATTTTGCCATAAGACATAACAGACAAAAGTTATCTGTTTAAAGGAATGAGTTCTCATAGTTGTAATTCCAAATCTTTTAGGCTATTTGCCTCATTTAGAATCAGTTATTGGTGAGGATGCTAGCCTATGACTAGAGATAAGTGTTGCTTCATATCTTTAGCTTTTACCAAAATTTGGACTGAACTGCTTTAACTAAATTCAGTAACAAGTAAGCTAAATATTGCTTGATATAAAAGCACGAGTTAATGCATTTTTGTGACTCTACAGAGTGCAAAATGACTTCCGAGCCATCCGATCAATGATTTAGGTTTTCACTGGGATGTTATTGTTCTGATAGATTATTTGATTCTAGGTAGTGTACCAATTGCATTCTAGTTGGTAACCAATTTGGTTGGGTTCTTCGACTTTTCACCCTATTTTTTATTTATTTATTTATTTATTTTTAATTTTTGTTGCTTGCTTACGCCAGTGTAAGAAAGCTTATGGTATGATCAATTTTTTGTGATATTTCTATCTTAGCACATATCAACTTCATGGTTTTCTTTTATATGTTAAACATCTCTATTTTTTTTTTTTTTTCCTTGTGGGAGATTTAATGCACTGGTTTTTTATACACTGCAAGTTTTAATTGAATATTCTCTTGATGATGATGCTAATATTGCAGGTTAAAAATTTTATTCTTCTTGGGGATATTCACAAAAGCATATACTTTCTTAGTTGGAAGGAACAAGGATCTCAACTTAATTTATTGGCTAAGGATTTTGGCTCTCTTGATTGCTTAGCAACTGAGTTTTTGATAGATGGAAGCACACTCAGCCTAACCGTTTCAGATGACCAGAAAAATGTTCAGGTTAGCACATTTGGTTTCTACCTGTGAAAATTTACCAAGTGACAAATTGTTGTTTATGAATACTGTTAAGTTTTCCTGCCTAGTAAGATTTGGGATGAATGTGTTTCGTGGATTTTCTGATTAGAGCATGACATTAAATCCATAGAAAGTCTGGTGATATGTACTTGTGCATTTACTTATATGTAATAAAAATTTACCGTATAGCTCAAAAACCACTACTCATGTTAGAACCCAGAAGCTAGCTAGCTATTAAAATGGGAGAAGCCAAGCCATCATTACTCTAGACTACTAATGTGAGATCCAAGTCATATACATTATGACTAGGATCATAACACCTTTCCTCTCTGGATTAACCAGGCATCATTGTTCATGGAGCATAAGTTTGTTGTGCAGACTCTATAGTTAAATCACAACGAATAGTAGCTTCTACCTTACAAGAAATTTTCCACAATAATCCTAAGTCACAAGTTTTGTGTGACTATAGATATTCTACTATGCTCCGAAGATGTCCGAAAGCTGGAAAGGACAGAAACTTCTATCAAGAGCTGAGTTTCACGTAGGCGCCCACATCACAAAGTTTTTGCGGCTGCAGCTGCTTCCAACATCAGCTGATAGAACAAATCCTGGCTCAGACAAGACTAACCGCTTTGGTTTACTTTTTGGCACTCTTGATGGAAGCATTGGCTGCATTTCACCTCTTGATGAACTTACTTTCCGGAGGCTTCAGTCTCTCCAGAAAAATCTTGTTGATTCTGTTTCTCATGTCGCTGGACTAAATCCAAGATCTTTTCGCCACTTCCATTCCAATGGAAAGGCTCACAGGCCTGGTCCTGACAGCATTGTTGACTGTGAACTTCTGTACGAGTACGTATACTCTCTCTCTCTCTCTCTCTCTCCTTGTTAGGTGATTATCCTACATAACTGTTTTTGGATATACAATATTGCAGTTTTGAAATGCTCCCGCTAGAACAGCAGCTTGACATTGCTCATCAGATTGGAACTACACGAGCGCAGATCATGTCCAACTTGAACGACCTCATTCTTAGCACAAGTTTCTTATGAGCATTAACGGTTGTCAGGTCAGCTCCTTGACTCTTCCATGTTTGGAAATCAACGGTACTAGTGTAATTTTATTGGGAGGGTGGAATTTGTGATCTGCCTCCTGGCTAAGTTAGTTGCTTTTGCGGTATGAGCGAATGCAAGTTTCATGTTTTTTTTTTACCGAGTGTTGTTGTAATCGTGTATTTAACAGTATAGTTTAGCTCAAATTTGGTCGGGGATCAACTGGTGACACGATTGGGAAAGCAATATTAGACTGAAGTGTAATTTTTTGGCAAGAGGGATACAAGTGTAAAATATTTTATACTTAGGGGCCCGTAAGTGTGATTTTGTCAAACTATAAATTTATGGAAATCCAAGGTAAGCTTAATATTTTTTCCATAATTATTTCATGGGAACATGGTATAAATTTGAACGGTCTTGATTTCTTTTGCCATGGTGCTTCATGCACGTGCGGGTGATAGCCCATGTCCGTTGTATAATGATGATTACACACGTGCACGTAGTTAATCAAATATGTAATGGGGGGGTGGGGGGGGGGGGGGGTTAGGGTTGGGGGTGGGGTAATGCATCATCATGTTTAATTTGTATCTATATATGTTTCAAACTTGGGACCATCTCCTTGAAGAATTGTCTTGCAAAAGCAAAACACAACACCACTCCATTTGTAATGAATTAGAGACCCATTAATTGTCATGCCCCATCTTTACTATACAAAAAATTATTTACCTTTGCCCCCCTAGAGAATTAATAATTATTGCAACAAAGCCCATCTTTTTAGTTGCACTCTTCATTCCAATAACACTTTTGAAGTGGGATCCAAAGTTATGCACATTTAAATAGGTTCCCATGAAAGACAGGCAGAAGGAGGCAAAATGAGTGAAGGATAAGAGGGCCAAAACAAATTTGAGTTTGATTTTGACATAAACAAGCAGCCTCACTTTTTCTTTTTTTCAATATATTGAAAAGTCAAAATATGAGTCCATTTGTCGTTACACGTTTAGTTTTTTCTATTTGTATAACGAAATCGAGTGTTTTTATTTACCTAAATGGAACTAAAAGCTTATCAAGCTATTCGATTTTCAACTAAACTGATAGTTGTAAATTTGCTTAATCTTGGTGAGTGTGGTGTCACATTGTACCAAATTAGGGCAATAATGGATTCAAGATTTTGCTTGGTTTATCCTTTTATGTTTGTGGTTTAGTTCTTTAATGGTCAAAAGGAGATTGTTGGAGGTCCATTAGTAGTACTAATCACATGCAGGTGAATGTATTTAGATCTTAGACACTAAAATGGGATTGTTTTTGTCTCTTTATTTTTGTCACCTTTTTTTTGGTAAGTATTTTTGTCACAGATTATTAGTATGAGTTTATTAGTCAATATTTCCGTTGCTTTTATTGAGGGAAATTGATCTTGAAAGAATCTTCATATCATGTGTGTTTCTATATTTGTGTTTGGAACAAAAAACAGATTTTGAATGAAATTTTGGCTCACGATTTTCGAGTTTAAAATTATATACACCCACAATTTTTTTTATTTGTTGTTTTCGGAAAATTTTCTTGTTTACTTTTATTTGTCGTTTTAGGATTTCAATGTAAAATTAATGTTATTTTACCAATTTTACCCGTCTCACTAATACTTGTCATTAATGCTAAGATTATTTTGTTAAAAGGGTATTTTAGAATTTTGCTTCAAAAAAGTGGCTATTAATGATATTCTTTAATTCGTGTGCAATCCTTCAAAGCGACAAATAAAAAATATCGGAGGGAGTAAAAAATATAACTCCATATATTTCCCAAAACCTATTGCAAATTATACATTGAAAGACAACTTTCCCATCATTTTTTGTATTTTAAGAATAAGAAATTTTTCTTTAGATTACATTTATCATTACATCATAAAGCATTTCAATAATTTTTTTAGTACCCACATTATTGAGGGTTAAACTCAAAACTTCTTGATCCTGAAACATCAATTTTGCCACCATTAAACTACGCTGAGAAATCTATGATACCCTAAAATATTTTAGTCCAATATTAAAACTAATCTAGTCACATATTTACATTTTTTACCATTCAAATTTCAAACCTTACCTCCACATTTTTAGCTGTCCAAAACACCAAATTAAACACTTTTCGGAAGCTAACATATTTAAAACCGTGTCATCACCACTTTGAACAATGTCTTGTCAAAATACAATTGATGATTTTGTTTGACTATAAAGATTTATGTGGAATAAATTAATGTTTGAAGATATTCATTGGTCATAAACTTTAGCTTTAATTTATGGATGAATACATCACGCCACTACAAAGAGATTAAGTGTTCACGATTTTCACTCAGCAATCAATATTGTTGGGAGCAATTTCTATCGTGAAAGTTTATTTGTCAACACACTAAACATGATTTTTTAATGTATCCGCATGACATTATAAGCACCCGATGAAAGGATTTTTTTTTTTTTCGGTTATAAAACAAAGATTCTTAAATGGCTTAATTTTGGCATGGGATTAAGGAAATCACTTTTTTTTTTTTTAAAAAATCACTTTGATACTGGAATATTGATCAGGTTACATAAATAATATTACGGGTCAATTGCAAATTATCGCCGCATGTCGGGAAAAAAAAAAAAAAAAAAAAAAAACTAATATGAAATAAAGAAGAAAAACATATATTTTAAGTAAAACGTGTTATTAAAATAGGCTGGCAAGAGTTTATACTCGGATTGTACTTATATACTCCGTGCGGTTTTTTATACTTTTCATTTTGACCCAAAAAAAATGTTTACTTAGAATTCAATGTAGAATTAATTTTTTTCTTTAAGTTTTACTCTTCTTGTTAATGATTTTAATTAATTATATTTAATATTGTGATATTTGGTTAAAGGGTGTTTTGAAGTTTTTGCTTATAAGAAGTGGTTATTTATTATATTTCTTAATCTGTGTGCGCAATCCTCCAGAACGACAAATGGAAAATGCGAAGTGAGTAACATGGTTTCTCATGTCCATTTAGTATTCACAAGAAAAAAGGTTCTCATGAATCATGACTATTTTAAAGAAAATTCTATCTCAAATTGGGTTAAATCGAATTTAAATTAATTACATAGTAGGTACAAATACGAGAGAATTGCATTTTTCATTGCAAAATTTTACCTATTTTATACATTTGATATCAAACATTTGAAAAAGACACATTTAATATCAGAATTGAAGGACTTTTTTCACATTTTCTTGAGCTTTTTGGTATGCTTAAAATTATGTTCCAAATTTTTTACCATAACATTCTTATGTGCCCTATATCACATTTGAAAATTATCGTGGCATGATTCTTTGTAGATTATGAGATATGATTTAATTTTTATCCCGAAACTTTGATAGCGGATTATTTATTGAGTTTCATGAACTGAAAGTCTGAAACTTATACCACTAGAATGCTTTCGTCAAGAGCTTTCCATCCATATAAAGACACACAAAATTTGGTCTTATAAATTGATGGAGAAAGAAAATGTGCGAAAAATCCTTTAATTTTGGTATTAAATGTGTCTTTTTCAAAGGTTCGGTACCAAATGTCTAAAGTAGGTACAAGTTTGGTATGCAATTCCCTCGTACAAATACTTATGTCTTTTGATTGGATAACACTTTTGAAAAATGCAAATCAAATAATAAGTGCTCCCTCCGTTTCATATTAATTGACACCTTTATCAAATTTTTTTATTTCAAATTAATTGACATGTTTGGGTTTTCAAAATATTTTTCCAGTATTGCCCATTTCTCACATTTAAGTTGAAAAACTCAATAGTCACCACTCACTAACAAAAATTTAAAAGTTAATCATCTAATAAAGGGGTTGAGACATTTTATCATAAAAAATATATAATTATAGAATTTCTTAATATATGAGAAAACAAGAAATGTACCAATTAATATGAAATGAAAAGAGTATTAGAGCATCTCCCATGGTCATCACCATTTTTTTCACCAAATCCTATATTTGGTGTAATGGAGATGAGTTGATCTCCCATGGTTAGCACACCATTTCACCATTTCACCATTTTTGGTGAAAGAATGGTGTTTTTGGCCTCCCATAGTTTTCATCAAAATTTACACCAAATTATAAAATAATAATATTTCACCATTTCACCATTTTTAGAGAATAGGATTTGGTTTGATCTCCCATGGTCTTTCACCAAATGTGTCACCAAATAATAAATTTGATGTTTATCATAATTTTATTTCATTAAACTTTCAACACAATATTATCAATTACAAAGTGCTATTGACAATTACAAATCAAATTACAGAAAACCCCCTGTAGTTTCAAAAATTACAAGGACACCCCTTGCAGGGTGTTTTTTGTAAACCACCCTATCTCTTATCTGCAAGCGGATTTAGACAACCAATTGCAAGGAGACACGTACGTCTTATCCACTCATCTAGGATTGCGGATGATGCAAGCGCTTACATCATCACTTATCTTATCTGCAGATGGATTTGGACAACCAATTGCAAGGCGACACGTACGTCTTATCCACTCATCTAGGATTGCGGATGATGCAAGCGCTTACATCATCACTTATCTTATCTGCAGATGGATTTGGACAACCAATTGCAAGGCGACACGTACGTCTTATCCACTCATCTAAGATTGCGGATGATGCAAGCGCTTACATCATCAATTATCTTATCTATTATTTCTAGTTTCGTTTAGTATCTTTTTATGTTGTTTAATTAATCGTGTGTTTCGCTAAGGAGTTTGTCGTCCATGTATTTTATTTCATGTATTATTTAGGTTTAATAATAGAAATGTAGCTTATTGTCATTTTATTAACAATGTATTTCATTAAATGATTTGTTGTCGTGTATTGCATTTTAATTATTAATGATAATTAGTGTATTTATTTGATAAAAATCAATAAATTAATTGATTATTAAAGAATTAACTAACAATAATGTAAAGAATATTTATTGTTATTAATTATTAGCAATAATTTTTTATTAATATTAATTAGTGTATTTATTTAATAAAAGCCAATAAATTATTTAAAATATAGTTAAATACATATAAATTAGAATAAACATGTCAATACATTGATAATCATGCAATTAGATGCTAATTAATCAAATAGGGACAATTACACCAAATCCTATTTATTTCCCTATATTTGGTGATAAATATAGGATTTGGTGTAAAAAATGGTGAAATGGTGGAATGGTGGGAGATGCAAATTCCTTCACCAAAAAATTTGGTGTAGAAATAGGATTTGGTGAAATGGTGGTTGACCACCATGGGAGGCTAAAACAAAATCTCTATATTTTTTGGTGTTATGGTGATTTAGTGATTTAGGGTGGGAGGCTTAAAATATCTAAATTAGGTGAAAAAAATAGGATTTGGTGTACCATGGGAGATGCTCTTACTATTCCATTGCATTTTGGATTTGACCAAACCGAGTGTGGATTTCTTTCTAACTCTCTTTCGACCCTTCGTCTTACTTAACTCCAGTTAAAGATTACCTGCAACATTTTTTTTTATACTAAATAATTACGGGCATATAGCTATAGCTATAGGGCGTCCTCGATTAAGATACTTTTAGCACTAATTATTAGTAAAATTAGTTATAGCCTTTTAATCCATTTTCAATTAGTTATAGCCTTTTGGTCCATTTTTTAATGTTTGGCGGCTATTACTTTTCAGTTTTCAGTCTTCTTAATATATACTTTTTTTAAATAATATTTGAATTTGAACATTGATAGGGTAGTAATTTCTAAAAAAAATTCAATAAAAAAATATAATATCGCTATATTTATCGATAAAAAATTATTCCATCACTACATATATATATATACCTTTACACACACAACTAGGGGTGTAAACGAGTCAAGTAGTATCGAACGACACATTGTTCAAGTTTGGTTTGAATTTTATCGAGCTTGAAATTTTGTGTTTGAGCTTGGTTTAATTTCTTAACGAACCGAACTCAAACGAGTTTTTATCGAACGAACTCGAGCCGAGTATCAAGTAACTTGGTAATTTATATGTAGGCAAAATTGCAAAAATCGTCCCAAACTAATCTCTGATTTTGGATTTTCGTCCCAAACTATTTAATTTGGCGAATTTCGTCCCGTAATTTAATATTTTTTTGTAATATCGTCCCACCATAATTATAAGACGGAATTGCACATTTGCCGATGAATTATCACATGGCTGCTTAAGTGTCATGACATGGTAAATTTTAACATGAATAATTATATAATATTGCAGAGTTCGTCCCAAATCAATTACAAGATTGAACGTCATTTTCATTAAATTAGAAGTTTAATATTGGGACTAAATTCATACAAAATGGTAAATTATGGGATGAAATTTGGCGAGTTGATATAGTTTGGGACGAAAATCAAAATTAGTAATTAGTTTGGGACGATATTCCAAAAAAATATTAAATTACGGGACGAAATTCGCCAAATTAAATAGTTTGGGACGAAAATCAAAAATCAGTGATTAGTTTGGGACGATTTTTGCAATTTTGCCTTATATGTATATGTATTTTTTCAATATTTAGCTTATCAAGCCTAGCTCGAGCTGAGCTTCAAAACTTATCAAACGAGAAATCATGTTTAAGCTTGTTTGATTTGTTTGACGAACCGAGCTCAAACGAACTTTTATCGAACGAGCTCGAGCTAAGTATCAAATAACTTGATTTGATTTTCAGCCCTACACGCAACATGTAACAGAACCATCGTTACGCTTGAATACCTTGAACCAATGAAAACTACCGTTAGCAAAGCCTATTTTTTATTTTTTTAACATAATTGTGATATAATTAATCTATTGTGGATTACATTTCAAAATATAAAGTTGGTTGCTTCAATCCATTAACTACCTCGTAAATATAAACTCTGAAACTCTCAATTTTTGTGATTATTTTGGTTCAATTTTTGTTTGGGTAATTTTTATGTACAATACTTGTGCATGAACACGTGAATATGCATTATCCGCACCTTCACCAAACATTCCATTTTTAGAAAACAAGATTGTAGATTTGTAGTAATTTAATTTTAATATTTAATCAACATATATTTACGTGAAAATTTGTCGACAGTTTACACAATCGAAATATAGCTACTTGACTAAATGTCAGTGGATCAAAACTCTGACAGTTAATCACCCACAAACGACGAATTAGTGTTTCATAATTAATTACAATTAATAATAATACAAGAAAGGAAGGCTTCTTTTCCCAAAAATTGTTGCATTTTCTCATACAAATCCCATAGCTTGCGCATAACAATGTTTTGATCAAATCTTAAGCACGCTTTCCTCTTACCTTCCTTAACAATTTTAAAATGAAAGATTGATTAATTAGAAGTTTTTTGATGCAATGTACTGCATCATTAAAAGGACTTAATTTGATTTTGCATTGCGTTATTTTTTAAACGGAAATTTAATGTTATTTAAAATTTTGGTTGAGATTTGGGGAAATTATATTCCAGATCATATACACTGGATGTTATTTCTAGGAGAGAGTGGTCATGTCAATCACAAAACAAACACAATAAATTTACTTTGTGGTTGGATGAGTTTAGTCTAACCAGATTTGGACAAGAATTTTCCTAAAATTTGATGTTGCAATAAACACATTGCCTCGATTGTATTGTTTGGTCGATCTTAGTATAACAACAACTAAATACTTTGTTGGTAGAAATTCAAAGTAATTGATCATATTCAAAACTTGACACTTAGATTGTTGTGAAATTCAAAGATTTGAGTTGTACAATTAATATTAATTATAAATTTTAGCACAACATCTGAAAAGAAAGAAAAGAAAAAATCATATTTTTCACACACATAAGTATATCACATGGGCAGCTCAACTGGTCTCAAAGGTGGAAGTTGGAACAAGTGACCACGGATCGAACCTCACCAGCGGCAGTGTGGGAGCAACCTCTCAAAAAATGAGGGGGGCTCCTTGTGCGCAGTGAGTACTGGTCCCAGCCTCTGTTGCCGGTTGAGTCACCATGATTTACCTCCTCTCACAATCCCGTCGGACAGGGGGTGAGGGGCGCCCGGGGTGAGCGATTTCACCTTTTGGAACAATAAAAGCCCACAAATCATCTCACATGTTTTCAATGATATATTTCTAATTTTTTGTCCAATTTTTTTTCCAATTATTTCTAACTATATACTTCATGGTTCCAAAACTAAAACTTTGTAAGACAATCCCGGGGCATTAGATGAATGCAAATTGATCGGCGCTCCAAGAAGATTTACAAACTAAAGATAGACCTATAAACATGATGATAACTAAATTAGAACTTCTCAATCCATGCCGCCTCAAACATAATTATGTGGATTTTGTAGTGCATTATATTTAATGTCTAACATGGGCAATAAATGTTGTGCTAGTATAGGTTAGGAAAATAGCACAGGAAGACCTGTTTAGCCGAAAATTACTCGGGCCGACCCGAGTAAAATGACCAAGGGCACAATAACCCTTGTACGATTTACGTGATTTGGACAATAAGATTTTATTATGAGAGTGTTGTAAATGTGCATTTTGAAGAAGAAAATATGGCGTGCTCTTTCGTGTTATTGAAAATTTACGGTTGTCTAATTTGTAGCACATAATGATTGATTTGACCCAGTCTAAATGGTTAGCATATGAGATTGGTCGAGATCACGCATGCTTGTTCACGAAGTGTGGCCTTGTTAACGGACGATTTGTCGAGCCAAGATGGCCAGATCAATCAAACAAACATGTCATGCAAGCAAACAACAGATTCACGAGCGAAGTGTATTAGTCCTTAATTTGGTCGAAAACATTTGGTCGCGATTGATCTGGGTCGGATCTTCATCGATTCTACTTATATGTTATATCACCAACTTTGACTTCGCATGTTGCTTTTGATTTTCCTTTTTGGGTTTTTCAAGGGTTTAATCCCTTTCGAGGAGGGTTTTTTTTTTTTTTTTGAGACCACCTTTCGAGGAGGGTTGAACACATTAATGTGGCTACCTCTCCCAACAGGGATCCGAACCTGAGTTCGCTACTTTATATTGACTAGTCACTTCCATTAGACCAATCATCTGTTGGTTGATGATTTTGATTTTAATGTATTCGATATTCACATATAATCATGAGCGAGAATATATAATTGGTACATTTTGTGGAAGTTCTTTTATCGCCTTGAAAATTCAGAATATATAGCTGTCTTTGTATTTAATATGTACCGACAAAAGGAGCAAGGATCTTGTTTACTGCCCTTCAAATCCGAGGCAAATTAAAATTAACTAGTAAAGAAAAACAATTGTTTCTTATTAGTGTACATAAACTAGATTAATCCCAATACAAACCCCATCTTTCCTGTATCTGCAAAAGAAACAAACAAATTAAAAATAATTTATATATTAACATTCTTGCATGCCTTTGTCATCGAATTTAAATTTTAATAATGAATCCATTAATAAATTGAGTGAAAAGGGAGAATTGAGGGGATTTTTTCATTACAAATATCATAATAAATAAACAGTACATAATCATAATATATATATATATATATATATATATATATATATATATATATATATATATATATATATATATATATATATATATATATATATATATATATATATATATATAGTTATATAGTTATGTAAAGATTAAATAATAAGTCTTGTAATTATAGCTCGTTGACATTATAGTTATGTAAAAATTCAGATTTTCAATTATGTTCAGTAACGGTAATTTTAGTTCAAAAATCCCCAAATTGAGAGGTTATGTGCATGGCCCGCATGCGGCATGTGACATGATGTGCTAAAATTTTGAGTCTCGGAACAAAATAAAACTTAAATTGCTAGATAAATTTAATTAAAGTAAGTAATTGGAAGCCCGATTTAAAAAATAAAAATAAAATGCCAACAAGTTATAGATACAAGACTAATTTTACAATTTTTAAAAATAAAATTTAATGTTTAATTAGCACTTTTAATTAAACAAAATAATATTTACTTCCAATATATATTGCATACTAATATTACCAACCTAGCTACATCCCCTCGATACATCCTAAAAAAAAAAAAGAAGAAGGCAAGTAAATAACGTTTTACATGATTGGTATATATTTTCTAAAAAAATTACTCTTTTACATAATGATACATTATTTTTGTTATATTAAATAATTGAGTGTACGTACATGTTAGAACTTTATCATATATGTATGTATTGTTGAAATAATAATTAACTTTACCCTATCTATCGCCACGCATCCTGCCATAATATTGTGCCATTGGTCAACTGCAATCCTCCTTCAAACAAGAGGAAATAATTTTTCAAATTGAAAATGCCATCATTTGGTCAAACATTTCAATTAACATGCACACATGCATGATGAAATGTTGTGTTTTATTTCAAAACAGCCATTGAATTAAATAAACTTGATTTGTCTTCCGGCCGGATATACTCATAACTTATTTATTCATAACCTTTTTTTTTTTTTTTTTTTTTTTTGTATAATTCACTTATTTATAACATTTGTTTTTGGGAAAATGAGAAGCAAATTTAAGTGAAATGATGGAAATGAAGGAGTAATGTGGATGTGGTTCCACTTTTGCCAATTAATTGTAGAAACTTCCAACTCAAAGCAAGAAATGTAGTGTATTCCACTTTTGCCAATTAATGCAGCATAAATAAGTATGTGGGCTCAAAAGATGTTTCTCAATTATTAATGAGTAGTAAATTTTGTACAAGGTAAAGATACTCCATTACTTTTAAGTTCTAACCTAAAATAAATGATGTATATATATGAGTGTTGTTGAACAGTCAATTTAATTATTTTTTTACTAATTTAATAAACAGTGAATTTGTGTAAGGTAAAGATACTCCCATCCATAATTATCAGTTCTAACCCATAGTAATGATGTGTGTATATATATATATATATATATATGAGTGTTGTTGAATAGTCAATTTACTTAGTGAATGCACATATATATGTACTTTGTTTAAATATCAATAAGTAAGAGTAACCAAATAGCATAACCATTAGGCAAAATTACAAAATCCGTCCCAAAATAATTGTTTAGTTTAGTTTTTCGTTCTAAATTATATCACCTCGCTGAATATCATCCCGTGATTTAGTATTTGTCCGAATTTCGTACCTCCGTTATATTTCTGACATAAGTATTGATAAGTTGTTGTCGGTGCTGAACAAACAAGAACATTGCGAAATTTATCTCAAACTAATTGTCTATTTTGATTTTTGTCCGAAGCTATATACAACATCTTCCTCCCGTGATCTAATATGTTGCCCGTATCTTATCTTGTAATTTCTCTATTTTTCCTTTAATTTTTTTATCATTAATTGTTTTTAAGTTTTTTTTGTGCATTTTTTCTCACCACTCTCCATTGGATTTGGGATCAAAGAAAAATAAGAAATTACGGGATGAGACTGGGACAAAATATTAAATTATGGGTCGAATGGCCTGGTGATATAGCTTGGGGCGAAAATCAAAATCGGAATCTAGTTTGTGACAAAAAATAAATTTACGTAGTTTAAGACGGAAATCAAAATCAAAAATTAGTTTAGGACGAATTTCGCAATTTGACCTATTTGTTCAATGTCAACATGACAACTTAATGATAATCCTGACGTTAGATTAACGATTGGGATTATCTTGTTCCAAGATAATCCCAATCGTTAATCTAACGTCAGGATAAAATTTCTGCAAAATTTTAAATTACGAGATAAAATTTAAAGAGGTGATACAATTTAGGATGAATTCCCCAATTACATCAATGTATCAGAAAAGAATATGAAATTAGTGAAAATATAAAAAGTTGACTTCATACTCAATTAAATAGCACACAATGCAACTTCACGAGTGGCATGAAAATTCACATTAACAATGGTTGATGAGATTACATTTTTTTATTAGAAAATCCCCACCAACCTGAACCATATATATTCAAACAAATCTTGCATTTATAGGTCTAATATATACTCCTCCAAATTTAAAGTTATTCAGATAAAACTATTGAAATACCAGACTATTGTGTTTTTCAATTATTAATCAAAACTTTTCTAATATATGTTTTTGGTCAATCAAGTATTGAATTTTTTTCAGATCGAAACACCAAGAAAATTATGAAGAAATTAGTAAACAAAGTGTTTCAAAACTACAAATGATTTTCGTTTTCATTGATTAATCGACTCAAAAGTATCAATATTTTCACTTAAACAATGGAACTTTGACCAATGCTGACAATTAAAGATCAAACAGTTCATTAGCTAGTAATTGATATATTGTCTCTTCCTCTACAACATGGATATTACAAGATTTTATAACAATATTTCGATTAAATCCAGAAAAAAATAAAAAAAAGCAAAATAAGAGTAATAAGTGAACAATTTTATCCTAGTAAGGAAATAATTGAACATTCACATAAGGTGTTCAACGAGGCGGACGTCGATCTAAATCTTATATGAATTCAATCCGATTTAATAGAATTTTTATGCTATAAATGATTTAAGGATCTTTGATCCGATTATGGAGATCTGTAATTTGAAATACGTAAAGCAAATATAAATCTAGATCCCCAAAATATTTAAGATATATATCCAACAAGAAATATTATTTTATGTATACATAATGTTTTATTAGTATATCCTCATCACGCATCCATGGATGCGTACTTTAATTCTACAACATGCATTCCTACATGCATTAATTTTTATAAGCACAAAAAATAATGATTTTTCATGAAAAAAGTAAAAGTAAATTTTCTTTAAATTGGATAAGTAAAGAAGATAAAATGTTAAATAGTTAAATTAATTAGAGCACTAAGAGCAAGATAGGAATACCAAAATATTGACACCATGATATGATTTCTCTTTATAATAGTAAAAAAGGTAAAAGATGAAAATATATATCCTTTTTTTTTTATATCCTTGAAGAAGGTAGAAAGTCACTTAATTAAATTAATTAAAATTAAATAAAGAAAAAGATAAAAGTGTGGGATTAGTGAAGAAGTTAAAAAAACACAAAATTAAGTTAATTTATATACTAAGGGCAAAATAGAAAAATCGAAAGATTACTACACCATGTAACCAACAAAAAAAGTATAGATTAAGAAAAGTCACATTAATATCTTACCACTAGTTTAAGAAGATACACTTGATTAATAAGTCATTCATAACTTCATATTTATAGATATTTTCATTTATAAACATGAATATTAGTTAAAAAAAATTGAACACATTAACTAAATAAAATGAAATTGCAATATTAACAAACTCGTTTTAAAAAGAAAAGAAAAATTGTGTGAATTTTAAAATGGAACATTCTATTTGATCCAATAAGGATCTTAAAAAGAATTAATATTCGATCTAATCCGAAATAATTTGTCAATTCCGTTTAAATCTAATCCAATATAAATGAAGTTGAATCTAGATCAAACCTGATCTAACTCGAATCTAATTCATTGT
Source organism: Penstemon barbatus (assembly GCA_003313485.2). NCBI lineage: Eukaryota > Viridiplantae > Streptophyta > Magnoliopsida > Lamiales > Plantaginaceae > Penstemon > Penstemon barbatus. The sequence goes on from CM064880.1 coordinate 14,988,959, forward strand.
TAGTCCTATATTCGCAAATTAAAAGATAATACTTGATTACTCAAACAATAAAAGATTAAAAAAACAAATATCTTTTTTAATTAATAATCCAAGAACTCTTGATAACCACCTACTTATAATCATAGCAAGTGGATTCCAAAACAGAGCAGACAAAATTTCCTATTGGAAATGAAGTAGCTCTCTCCCTATTGCATGTGGCCATTGTGTGAATTTCAACTATTCAAATTTCTAAACAAAAAATTATAAAATAAAATAAAATTATTATTCAAATTTCTCTCTCTTTAAATCCTCTTTTTCTACTTCTATTTGTATTGCTTTTGTTTCAAACATCCCATGATGCTTTACACTACATGTCTGCAGAATAAAGAAAAAAAATTATTTCTCCATTATCTTATCTACCTACATCTGCACTCTCCAATTATTTCTTTCCATCCCATCTAGCTCTTGTTTAAATCAATAACCCATCTTTCATAACTTTAAAAATTCTGTAAAAATCCAGCCTTTTTTTTTCTGTTTTCATCACATATGGCTCTTGAGTCATGGTTAAACAAAGTGAAGAAATCAATTTCACATAGCTTTGATTCAGTGCGAACCACCCCACCAACCACAAAAAAGCTCGTGATTAAGAAATCTAATGTTGGTGTTTTAGCATTTGAGATCGCGGGTTTAATGGCTAAGATTCTGCACTTATGGCAATCTTTATCAGACAAAAATATAGCTCGTTTGAGGGGCGAGTTAATATGCCTTGAAGGTGTTCGTAAAATTGTCTCAAACGATGATAATTTTTTGTTAAGCTTGGCTTGTGCGGAATTGGTTGAGAATCTGAGATTAGTTGCGAAATCTGTTTCAAGAATCAGCAAAAAGTGTGAGGATTCAACTTTGAGGTCGTTTGATCGATTATTCGATGAATTCGCAAACACGGGTCGGGATCCAAATAACTGGGTTATTGGATCCAAAGAAATGGAATCAAAGAATAAAAAATTGGAACGTTTTGTTACTACAAGTATCACTTTACACAAAGAAATGGATGAGCTTGTAATACTCGAGAATGGTTTGAAGAAATCACTACAACTGCAGAGTATAGAACATGACAAAGAACAGAAAATCATTGATCTGCAGCACAAAATTCTATGGCAAAGACAAGAAGTGAAATACTTAAAAGAGAAATCTTTATGGTATAGAAGCTTTGACACTGTCACAACACTTCTTGCAAGATCTATTTTCACTACTCTTGCAAGGATCAAGCTCGTTTTCGGAGTCTTTCCGACGACGTTACCTCGTAGTCTTTCCGCCTCCGCAGTAGTATATCCTTCCGACAATCCAAACACATCCTTATTCGTCTCCGGCCCACTAATGAAAAACCCTCCAAATCTCCTACCTCGAGATGGGTTTTTCGAGACTAATTCGAAAATCCTAAAACCGCCCTCGACCACGTTAGGTGCCGCGGCACTCGCTTTGCATTACGCGAATTTGATAATCGTAATGGAAAAGATGATTAGATCGCCACAATTAGTCGGGGTTGATGCAAGAGACGATCTTTATGCTATGTTGCCTAATAGCATTCGTTTTTCCTTGAGGGGTCGATTGAAAGGGATTGGATTTTCGGCTAGTGATCCCGGACTTGCTACCGAATGGAGAGATGCTTTGCAGAAGATATTAGGTTGGTTATCGCCTTTGGCGCATAATATGATCAAATGGCAAAGTGAAAGGAGTTTCGAGCAACAAAAAATGGTGCCGAAAACTAATGTACTTTTGTTGCAAAGTTTGTATTTTGCTAATCAAGAAAAGACTGAAGCTGCAATTACAGAGCTACTTGTTGGTTTGAATTACATTTGGAGGTTTGAAAGAGAGATGAATGCTAAGGCTTTATTTCAGTTTACCAATTTTAATGGATTCTTGAATTCACAAGGTTCAGTTTAAGTTTATGAGATGTTATTAATTTCACTTTTGGGAAAACAGATTTTTGATTTGTTTTTTTGATCATATTATATGATGGGATTTTTGTATTTTGACTTGTATTAATCCAGATCTGTGTGGATAGGTTATGGTTCTAACCCCTGATCTGTACATTGTAATATAACTGTTGTAAATGTCAAGGTTTGATGAAAGTTAGTTTTGAATATGGTTTCAATATTTGATTTATTGACATAATTTGGATTCCATGTGATAATATTCTTGTAGCTACTGTTGTGATGATTATTAGAGTTGGAACAATTGGATCTGGATTTGGTAAGACTGTATCAAAATATTTTTATATATTTATATAAATATTATAAATATCATGATTGGTAGTGGGTCCTCAAATTTTGAAGATTGGGTTGACATATTTAATAGTGAAACTGTATTTATTTAAATAAGGGTGAAATACAATTTTCCCCCTTAAAGTATGGGTGTGGTATCAGTTATCCCGTAAAATATCAATTGTAACATTTACCATTGTAATACTTACCCCCTCTGTTATAGTTTTGTAGTTTTTATACCAAAACCCCCCGCTCTTACATAAATAATAAAATTCTTTGTTAATTTACAATAAAATTGTCTTTTTATTAATTATGAATCTATCCATCCATCAAACAACATTATGTTTAATCTCTTCATTTCTTTTGTTTCCTTCGATTTTATGGTCTCAAAATTTTCAATACTTTCATCTCATTTTTTTCTTTATTTCTTTTTCAGTTTGTTTTATTGATTGCTTCAATTTTTTAATTCTATCTCATTTTTTTTCTTTATATTTTTTTTTCTGAGTTTTTATTTGATGATAATTATCTCATTAATTTTTTTTCTCGCAAAATTCAAGTTTAACACCAAATAATATGATGTTTTAATTTTTACATTTCTTTATCAAAAAATAAAATCCTTATTAATTATGAATTCATCCATCCATCCACCAAACAATATTATGTTTCAATTTCTTCATTTTTTTTGTTTCCTTCGGTTATAAAAATGAGATGAAAATGAAGAAAAAAAATTGAGATCGAAAAAGGAAGGTAACAAAAGAAATGAAAAAATTAAAACATAATGTTGTTTGGTGGATGAATGGATTCATAATTATTAAAGCTACAATTTTATTTTGATAAATTAATAAAGAAATTTATTATCCATGAAAGGGTGGGGGTATTTTTGAAATAAAAACTACAAAATTATAATAGAAGGAGGTAAATGTTACAATACTTTAGAGGGGTAATTAATACCGCCTTCATACTTTAATAGGGGAAACTTTATTTCACCCTTTAAATAATTGGAATCCAATGGATGAAGTTTATATTTAATTTATTAATATATATCTGCGAATATATTAATCAAGTGAGGGATCATACTTTCCATGGTTTAAAATAAGCTAGCTAAAGATGCTAAGTGCGTTCAAATTATGTTATATATATATTAAAAATTCTTAAGTGATTTTTTGAAAATTCATGAGAAATATTTAAATAATTATAAAATAAAGATAATAACATATTAAGGTAGAAAAAGTTGAATCTTATGCCTTTCACAATTTAATAATTTGATTGCTTTCCTTCTTTAATGTCAATTATGAGTAGGTTGGTCGATCATTAGTTAGTATACATTAGAACGTGACAATTTTGTGCTATCGGCAATCTTACCAAATTAAGATCCTTAATTTCCAAAGATTTTATTCGTTGGTACAATTTATTCGCTCCCAATTATTTTATATATATTGAAGTAGTAATTAACTACTCTCACAAACCGTGCAATGGGACGGTAAACGAGCTGAGTAGTCTCGAACGATACATTATTCAAGTTTGGTGTGAATTTTATCGAATTTTAAATTTTGTGTATAAGTTTGATATTTTAAATGTAATTTTTTCAATATTTAGCTTATCGAGTCGAGCTCGACCCAAACATTAAAAATTATCAAACGAAAAATCTTTTTTGATTTATTTAACGAACCGAACTCGAGCTGAGTATCGAATAATTTAATTTGATTTTCAGCCATGTCCTAGCTAATTACTTGTGTATGACCAAGGGCTAAAAAGTTTCATTGTTTGTGGTTGGAGGTTGATGGTAGACCACAATCTAGAGAGCGATTGTTAAAGCAAAATGGACTCCACTTTTCCAAACTTAGAACAGCTAATAAAATTAGGAGCCTTAAATTGGGTGTCTTTTAAGGAAATTTTCAAGGTGTAATGTTAAAGTAAACATTAACTTTGTGATGTACCAAGTCTTCGTCACCTGACGTGGAACTTAAACAGTTGACATAAAGCTATATCGATCACAAGAACTGACATGTCGATCTCCATGATATAATCCGATACGCTCGTCGATAACTATGATCGACATGCTCTTCGACATACTATAAAAGGGTCAAATCGAATAACCAAGATCTGACCCGGGGTTTGAGACGTCTTATCATGACCCGACCCGGTGTTCGAGATGTCTTGTCATAATCCGACCCAGTGATTCGGACGAAAATCTATAAATAACCCCCATAAATACGGTGAAAGGTACGCACGCTCTAAGCCTAAAGTACCTATATCGATCTCTCACCTCGACTCGACACTTATTTAAGCATCGGAGGGTTATCGCCGGGTCACCACCGGCATTAACCTGACGTAGTTCTCTTTGATTGCAGGTTACTATCCCCTCGTACAAATCGAGGAAAGGCTTGTTTGACCTACCGATCCTCACATTAACGAGCTGTGTTAGAATCGACATCCAGACTCTACACTCGACAGCCATATAAGTCAACCGACCGAAAACACGCTCATCACTTTGAGCAAAAATAAATATAATTCATTTTTACTGTATTAGTTTTCCTGTCTAACTAGCAACAAAAAAAAAATGAAAATGCAGAACAAGCCCCAAATGAGTCCAAAACTCTAAATACAAAAGTCATATTTCTATAAATTGTACTTTTGGTTTTAATTTTGGAAATATTTTGTTCTATTGTTTCATGTGGGACAAGATTATGACAACTCTATAGGATCAGAATGCAAAATTCGAGACTATGGGACCAAAATTTTATAATTTTTTAAAGAGTTAAGACCAAAAGTGTAATTTCATAAAATATGGGGCAAAAAGTATAAAATGTTTTTGAAATGAGTCTAAAAGTTTAATTTTACATAACATGAGACCAAATGTGATGAGAATATAACTTTTCGGGATTAGAAATGCAATCTGGCCATTCTTAGATATTGATTTTTCCACCTAGATTTCCATTAAAAATAAATAAAATTCTAAGGCTATGTACTTTATTTTGACGGCCATATATGTTGATGCTAAAGCCCATCAGTTTTCTCGTCATATTATAATAAGATCATGGGCTTAATAAACTACTGCTTTACAACTTCAAACTTGTGAGGCCTGTTAATGTGGCCCAATTAAGGAACCATAAAAAGAGCTTGGCCCATCAAATGTTCGGTCCATTTTTACTTTCCAAGTTGTGAATGAGATCCGAAAATATTTTCTTTTTCCATGTAAATATTGTGGACATAACATTATATCAAATGATCTATTGTACTACTAGTAGAGTAAAAAAAAATTATATACTCATTGTATTTGATGTAAGTGTGATATCAGATTTTCGAAGCTAGTATGCTCTATTTCAAGTATTTATTTACTTTGTGCTTTCTACGCGTCGGTGGGTTGTCGGCGGAGCCTCTTCTGATGCTTAAGTCAACACGATGTTGTCGGAGCTTAAGAAATATGCATAAAGTACTAGGATATATAAGGAGTTATAAAATTATTTTAGTCATACTTGAGGAGCATTTATACTTGCAAAATGGTTGATTTAGATATGTGTATCCCGTATTTAAAGGGGTCTTAATGTACATGCATGGGAGTTCCCTTGTGGGTATGTGCACATTTATAGAATATAGGGAGAGATTGATTTGCTAGATATCGCCTTGTTATGTAGGAGACTTGTGAGTGGAGTCCTTCGAGGAGAGGATCTCGCCTTGATGAGAGTTTTGACTCTTTTTGAGTCGCTTTTTCTGTCAAACGAGGGCTTATCATATTTATGATTTAGCTAAAGCTCATAAACGGACTAGCTTAGCACCTAACGGTTGGGGGTATTACAATTCATACACCATTGAAGATTTTAAGCAAAGAAGATGATGAATTGGAATTCAAATCTTGAAGAGAAAACTGGAGAAAATATTGAATAATATTCAAGTGTAAAAAAATAATAATGTGTATGTTACAAACTGGGATAGAACCTGCACCTATTTATACATTTACCTAACCGACTTATTCTAACTAACTGCAAAAATAAAATACGCTTTATCAATTAGGAAAAGCGCTTAACTTGAACAAATAAAATAAAGTCAGAAAAATAATCTATACACATTACAATCGACAAAACCTAATTCCTAAAATTGAAAACTAATTTTCTCTTCTTTTTCTTCGCAGGTGACAGAAGTTGAACCAAGGATGAAATGCTCCATTACACCCCCCTCAAGATGTGCCGTAGATGTTAATCAGGGACAGCTTGGAGAGCAGCTGCAGGAACTGAGGTAAGCTTAATGGCTTTGTAAATATGTCTGCGATTTGTTCTTCTATACGAACTGGCATAAGTCTAATTAGACCCTTAGAAATATGTTCTCTTGTAAAATGACAGTCAATCTCGATATGCTTAGTGCGCTCGTGAAATATAGGATTGCTTGCAATGTGACGTGCTGATTGATTATCACAGAACAATAGAGTTGCACTTTTAGGTAGAATTCCAAAGTTTAGGAGTAGTTGATGTAACCAAACCACTTCACTAGATACTGCAGCCAAGGCTCTATACTCTGCCTATGCAGAGGACTTAGATACAGTAATTTGCTTCTTGGATTTCCAAGAAATAAGTGAGTCTCCCATGAAAATGCAGAATCCTGTAATGGACCTCCTTGTGTCCTTGCAAGCAGCCCAGTCTGCATCTGCATAAGCCTTCAATTGAAGGTCATTCTTAGCTGAGTAGAATAATCATTTCCCAGGGCAAGACTTCAAGTACCTGAGAATGTGGTGAGCAGCTTGTAAGTGAGGTGTCCTAGGTTGAGAGACAAATTGACTAAACCTATGGACTGCATAGCTTAAGTCAGGTATGGTAATAGTTAGGTAAAGCAATCTGCCTATTAACCTCCTATAAGAAGTAAAGTCAGTAAGAAGGTCACCATCATTAGAGTTAAGTTTCAGTTTTGGATTCATAGGTAAGGATAATGGCTTAGATGCCAGGTATCCAGTATCATTTAATATTTGTAAGGCATATTGTCTTTGAGACAAGACAATTCCTTTAGAAGACCTTGCAACCTCAAGACCTAAAAAACATTTCAAAGTGCCTAAATCCTTCAATTTAAATTTAGAACTAAGGTAAGATTTTAAATCAACAATTACAATAGAAGATGGTCCTGAAATTACAATGTCATCAACATAAAGTAAGAGTGCAAGAAAGGTATCACCTGAACCCTTAGTAAACAATGGGTAGTCTGATTTAGATTGTTTGAAACCATAATCCAGTAGGCAATCTTTGAACTTATCATTCCATTGCCTCGAAGCCTGTTTTAACCCATATAATGACTTGTTGAGTTTGCATACAAGTTTAGGGTTAGTGTTAGTCCTTGGATATCCCAAGGGAAGATCCATATACACCTCATCGTGGAGGTCACCATTTAAGAAGGCATTGTCAATATCCAGTTGACAAAGTTCCCAACCTTTAGAAGCAGCTAATGCAAGTAGTAACTTAAATGTCACCATCTTAGCAACATGTGAAAAAGTTTCAATATAATCAATAACTGCTTGCTGAGTAAATCCTTTGGCCACTAATCTGGCCTTATACCTATCTTCTATGCTGCCATCTGGATTCCTTTTTATCTTGTAGACCCATTTGCATCCAATAGACTTTTTATTGGGAGGTAAGTGAACAACAGTCCAAGTGTTGGTTTCTTCCAATGATTTAATTTCTGCATCCATTGCAGATCTCCAGTTCTGATTACTAACTGTCTGATGGTAGTAATCAGGTTCACTTTCAATGGAAATGTTAAAAATAAAAATTTTAAAGGTAGAGGACAGTTTATCATAATTCAAGACATTAGATAAATGATAATTAGTAGAAAGAGAGTTTTTAGAAAGGAGATTGTTGCAATGAAAATCAGAAAGATAGTTAGGCTTATGAGAAATCCTTGTAGACCTCCTAAGAGGTTGTGAGGGTTGATCAGGAACCAAACTTGGAGAAGGACTGAAGTCTGGATCCAAGGAAGATTCTCCTTCATCTAAGATCTCATCAGAAATATGTATGTCAGAAATAGGATCAAATGTAGAAAAATCAGTAGAAGGAAATAAACCAACATTTTCATTAAAATCACATTTAATAGTGTGAAAGGGAAATGTTTCTTCATGAAAGATAACTTCCCTTGAAATAAAGATTTCATTAGAAGTAAGGTCATAAAGCTTATAACCCTTGATACCCATTGGATAACCAATGAAGGCATAAGGTCTTGCTTTAGGATCAAATTTGTTCATGCCCTGTTTTAAAGTAGAAGCAAAACCAAGACAGCCAAAGGTTTTAAGACAATCATAATCCACAGGCATATTATAGAATAAATCAAAAGGAGTTTTACAATTCAAAACTTTGGAATGAGTCCTGTTAATTAAGTATGCAGCAGTAGATACACAATCACCCCAAAAAAGATATAGGAATTTTAGATTCCAGAAATAAAGCTCTTGCAATGTTCAAAAGATGTTGGTGTTTTTTCTCCACAACAGAATTATGTTGTGGAGTTTCAACACAAGAATATTGGTGCAAAATCCCTAGGTTATTAAACAAAGTAGTAAAAGACAACTCAGGGGCATTGTCACTCCTAAAAACCTTAACAGTTTGGTTAAATTGATTTGCAACCATAGATAAAAAAAACTAGGAATAACAGTTTTAACGTCAGACTTTTTATGTATTAAACAAATCCAAGTAAATCTAGAAAAGTCATCTACAATAGTAACAAAATACTTTTGTCCAGAATAAGTAGGAGCATGAAAGGGGCCCCAAACATCACAATGTATTAGTTCAGATATCCAAGATGTAGTAGAACTAGAAATAGGAAAAGATAGCCTGTTTTGTTTAGCTAGAGGACAAATAAAGCAAGGATCAGATTTAGTGTTATTACAATCAGAAATAGAATGAAGTCCTAGACTATCTTTAATTCTATTCATGGCTTTATATGGTAGATGGCCTAGTCTCCTATGCCAGATTACACTAGTCACTTTCGTGCATATAGCTTGAGTGGGTTCATTCATGTTGATATGTAACACATAAAGACCTTCAATCTTGTTACCCCCTCCAATCATCTTCTTTTGGGGATCCTGGATACAAAAAGAATTCTTATCAAAGTGAATAGAAACATTAGAATTAAGAAGTAGTTCACTTACTGAAATCAAGTTAAACTTGAAATTAGGAACATAAAAGACATTATGAAGTTTTAAAGAAGGAGTTAATATAATGTCCCCAATTTTAGAAATAGTGAAAGAGCTGTTATCAGGAAGAATAACGAATAACCTGAGCATCATGAACAGTTAGTAATGTAGAAAAAAGAGATATATTTGAGCAAATGTGCTTAGTAGCACCAGAGTCAATGATCCAATCATGGGGATTGGTGACTCTGTGTAAGAAAGATGTAGAACAAGTACCTGACACACAGGATATGTGTGCAGAATCAGTAGAGGAGTCTGATGGTTTGAGGTTCAAATGAGTGCTGAACAAATTCATTAAGTGTTGGCATTGTTCACTGTTCAAACTTTGCAGGAGAGGAGTGAGAGGATTCTGAGGATCTTGTGTAGGTTGAGGGGACTGGAACTGAGCAGATTGAATGGTTTGAGAGTGGTAATGATTATGTGGGGAACTGGAAGTAGTGAAAGAATTGATAGGGTTTGTGGGTTTAGATTTTGAGGGTGGTTTGTATCCCACAGGGTAGCCATGGAGCTTATAACATTTGTCAATAACATGGCCCTTCATGTTGCAATGTGAACATATAGGTATTTTCTTCTTTTTGAAGGTAGGATTAAAAACAGGTGGTGTTGTTGTTGGTATTGATTGTAAGGCCTCTTTTGTGGTTGGGTATTTGTTGCAAAGGCCATAGATGAGGACAAATCAAAATTATTAGGAGTGAGTCCAATTTGCTTCTGCCTTTCTTCTTGTGTAGCAAGTTGAAAGACCCTGTCTATGTCAAGGATGCGATCCATGAGGAGAATTTGACTTCTCAAATTATCAAAAGAGTCATTGAGTCCAAGAAGGAATGTAAGAACAAAATCCTCTTGATGTTGGTCATGAATTTTCTGAGGTCCACCACAATGAGTGCAAGAATGGAGGACTATCCTGTAATTAGTAAGTTCATCCCACACAGATTTAAGTTTAGAAAAGAACATATTAACCGTGAGAGAATCTTGATGAAGATTGGCCAATTCCCTTCGGAGTTGAAGCTTTCTTGGGCCATTACTATGTTGGAATCTTGTTCGGAGTTGATTCCAAATGTCCTTAGCATAGGTAGTGTACATAATACTTGAGTAGATTTCTGGTGAGACGGAATTGAGGATCCATGAGACAACCACGTTGTTGCATCTTGACCATGCAGTTTGTAATGTAGAATCAGAATATCCAGGATCTGGGAGGGTTCCATTAATGAAACCAAGCTTGTGTTTGACGTTGAGTGCAAGACGCATGGATCGTTCCCAGAAGGGGTAGTTATCACCCTTGAGGGGTTGCTGAACCAAGATTAATCCAGGGTTATCAGCTGGGTGAAGAAAGTAAGGGTGGGATGGATTTTCTGCTGGAGGGCGTGAGCGTGTAGAATCAGAGGACGTAGTAACGGTAGAACTGAAAGTATCCATATGAAAGGCAGAATGAAAGAAAAAGAAATCAAGAAAAGATAACAGGGGCAGAAAAACTGAGGAATTGAGGGAGAAGATTGTATGAATATTAGGGAGAAATAATAGCGGAAAACGTGTGTAGAGTTTACACAACTGATACCATATCACAATTCATACACCATTGAAGATTTTAAGCAAAGAAGATGATGAATTGGAATTCAAATCTTGAAGAGAAAACCGGAGAAAATATTGAATAATATTCAAGTGTAAAAAAATAATAGTGTGTATGTTACAAACTGGGATAGAACCCGCACCTATTTATACATTTACCTAACCGACTTATTCTAACTAACTGCAAAAATAAAATACTCTTTATCAATTAGGAAAAGCGCTTAACTTAAACAAATAATAAAGTCAGAAAAATAATCTATACACATTACAATCGACAAAACCTAATTCCTAAAATTGAAAACTAATTTCCTCTTCTTCTTCTTCGCAGGTGACAGAAGCTGAACCAAGGATGAAATGCTCCATTAGGGGGTCCGCTAGTTTAGTCTTTCGCTCATGATACCGTGAGGGGATTTTATTCTCATTGAATTGCAGACAGGACTTACTGATTTTGTAGTCGTGATACGGATCTTACTCCTACATCGGTATTGACACATGAATTTAACATAATCATATGATTGACTTAATTCATACTCCTATTTTTATTTTACTTTTCATATTTGATTAGCAAGACTACGTTAAAGTTACATATATACATGCATTGTATATGTAATTAATTAAATTTACACAGACGTCATAGACATTGTTTTTTCTTTTTCATTATTAACGACATCATGGGGATAACTCTTATTTCAACAAGATGCATGTTCAATCACATATTATTCTCATAACATATTTAATCACAAAATTTGTGTATCAATAATTTTCTTTATGACTTTATGAATAATTTAGTTAAATACAACAAAATATAACTTGAATTCAAACTTCTAGCTTATTATATATATATGTAATTTGAATTAAGGACACTAATTACTTATGGACATGCCAACATTAAATTTCACATTAATGAAATCAAGATTTCAAACATCATCTAACCCTAGAATATTCTTGTAATAAAATCATAATAAAAAATATACCCACTGTTAGACTTTAACCTTTATTTTGAACGGTAAGTAATTAATAATTATTCATAGGAATTTTTTGAAATAAATTTAAAAAGAATTAAATGAACATTGAATTCTAAAATACGAATTATCTCATGAAAAGTGAATTTAACAAGTTAACATAAGATTGGTTTACTTCATAACCTCGATTACTTTTGTTTCTTGAGTAGATAGTTCTTTTGGTCCCCATTATGGATTAACTTTTGCATTTTCATCCCTCTTAAATTTTTTGTAGCAAATTGGTCCATCTTATCAATGTAGTATATCACATTCGTCCATTTTATCAATATAGTGTAACACATTAGTCCCTCTTAAATACAAAATACATCACTTAAATTTAAAATATATTCTAAAGTGAAAGAAAGTTAATGTATTTTGTATTTAAGAGAGACTAATGTGTTACACTATATTGATAAGAGGGACAAATTTGCTATAAAAATTTTAAGAGGGAAGAATGTGTTATAAAAGGGACTAATGTGATACATTACATTGATAAGAGGGACCAATCTGCTACAAAAAACTTAAGGTGGACGAAAATAAAAAATTTGACCCATAAAAAAGACCAAAAATGCTATTCACTCTTTGTTTCTTTTTATTGCATTAGAATATTATATTCCGACGAACTTAGGGAATTAACATCAACGGGTAGGTACTAATTTTCCCAATTGGGTGATAATTTCTTGTCCGACTTAACCTTTTCAAAATTTTTTTAACCTTTTCAATTTAATCATCGTATATATAAATCACAAAATAAGTACATACCCTTTTAATTTCATTCCTTGTAATATTTTTGTGATGGTGGTTATCTCATCTTTGATTTCATTGAACCTTTTGTATGATGTTTATTTTTTAATAAAGTATTGAATTATCAAAAAAATTTAAAAAAGAAGTACATACAATTATGTTTAGTTTCGTTTATAGATATTGTCCTTGAATCTCGATTTTCATTGTATTGTATCCATGTAACTTATATTTGACTTGACAAGCTGAACTATTAACAAATTCTAAATTAATATTCAGAACACCATTAAGTAATTAAATCCCAAAATAAAAGAATTTCAAGATTACCACTAATTCAGAATCTTTCAAAACAAAATAAGTTTTAAAATCTTTTTACCATTAATTAACAAAAAAAAATTCTAAAAGAAATCAAAATTAAGAAATTAAAATCTCAAATCTTGTGATCAAATCCTATCCACTATCTTGTCTGCTCTGCAATTGGGATTTTCCTTCTGTATAGCAATTTTGCCAGCAGCTTTGAAATCAAATTTGCAAGGATGCGTTTCCGGATACCTATGCGACCCGCAAAAAGTTCCCCCACATCGACACTCAAACCCTAAAACCCCAATTTTTCTTTTGCAAATTTCGCATCTGTTCTTCTTCGCAATTGGAATCGGTTCAACCTTGTCGATTTCATCAATTAGCTTAAAAGATTTCATCGTATCAACAATATTTGCGCAATCGATCGAAATTGAAGATTGATTTATTGTTGTTACCGATTTCGCCATCTTTTCTTTTAAGTAATCTTTGTAGCACTTGGAACAGAGTCCATTGTTCGCCGCCGTACCGAAGAAGCCGCAGCCGCGAGTACAGAGGAGGAGAGGTTCCTCCGGTGACTGGTGGGAAGTAGTCGTGTTATTATCACTTGAAGAATCCATATTATTCTATATTTAATTCTAGTTGGGAGAAATTTGAAAGCTTGATTGAATCGATAAATCTATGTGATTATTGTGGGGATTTTTTGCATTTATATAGGAGGAAATTGTAGTAGATATCTAATAGGAAAAGGATTTTATTTTTAATCGGAAAGGATTTTTTGGAATGGAATTATTGGAAGATTCTAGAAACTTCGGATTTGGACTTGCCTTAGATATAACGCTGACTTCAGCATTAATTGAAGTTTTTGTCAATTTTATTTGAATATCTTCACATCACCCCCAGAAGTTTTGAATTTTTTCATTTTCCCCCTATAATTTAAAAAACCTGCATGTGCCCCCAATAAGTCGATCAAGGGGATTATGATATAAAAGAGAATAACTCTTTGTGGATTTTTTTTTTGAGAAACTATTATTACAACAATATCACATATTAATATCATAAATTAGAAAAAACTATTTAATAACAATCAAATTACGAAGAAAATCAATCACCTAACACTAGTATTAAACTAAAAGAAAAATGAACTTTAGTGAGAATTGACTTAAAATCTCTTAGTCCTAGGGCCTCAGCCTTACGCATGATTACAACCTCATTATGATATTGCAATTTCTGCTTACTTTTTTAATAATATATTGCCCTTTGAAATGGGATCTTACCTATTAAAATTCATAGCTAAATTTCGAAAATGTTTCTTGTATTGAAGGATGGGCGTTTTCGGCAAGAAGTGAAATTTGAAAATAATTTATTGGTTCAAGTGAACATTTATCAAACTTCTCACCGAAGTAAGAAACCCAACTTTTTGCAAGCTTAGAGCGTTCGAGAGCACAAGTTATGTTTAGATAAATATCGTGATTTCAAGGCAAAATTGTGAATTTCGACGTAAACTAGTTTTTTTTTTTATTTTCTTCTCATAAAATATCATCTCACTAAACTTAGTCATATAATTTAAAATTATGATTAAGAGTCGTCTCACTATTACATATTCAGGTGAGTTTCGTTAGGTTGCAACATGACAATTGTCGTGTCAGCCCCTTAAGATCGACAAGTGAGACAAACAACTCACTGATGTACCTTTCATATGGGTTGAAAAATCAGAAAGGACCAAGAAATAATATTTAAATAATATGCAATGCACGCGCTCGTCCAGCCTGTTCGTGGTCGCCTGCTGCCTTTTTTATTTTTTTATTTATTTTTAAATATTTCTTTCTTTTGTTGATAGAATAATCTAGGAAAATGCTGGACAAATTACTAATTTTGAAGCAAGGTAGTCAAGTAAAAATGTGTAAAAAACTTAACAAAAAATAGGTTTGGGTACCGGAATTTTAAATGCCATATTGTTTTAGGGGAATACGAGACAACTTTGAGATTAGCCTCTCCAATCTCAAATATCCAAACCTATATATCTATATCTTTTATTATTATTATTATGGATTAGTTAATTAACATCATCTACGAAGAACTTTTTTATTTTACCAATAATTTTTAAATCGCACACTAATTATCAATAAATTAAGTTTGTCTATTCTAAAAACACTCATAGCGTATCTACCACCACCACTTCTTCTTCTTCTTCTTCTTCTTCTCACTTATGCCACTTCTTCTTCTTCTTCTTCTTCTTCTTCTCACTTATGCCACGACATATAGTAAATTGTTTTTGAATTTTTTTTTGCTCTACAAATTAAATTACTATGACTACTAGTCTATTACATAAAAAAATCTTATACAAAATATTATAATTTAATTTTATTAGATATGTGATGAATTAATAATTTAAAAAAATAATATGAACCAATAATCTTGTCCCATTCCGCAATAATTTTGGTACACGCTTCCAGATAGCCTAATTATTACGGGACGGGTTTAGAATGAAATGAGTCAATCCAAAAATTTACTATAAACATATCTCTAACCCCAAACTTGCCCGTGCCCCATCCCTACTCCGTACTTGGAGATGGCCTTAGACTTGGAAAATACATACTACTGCAAATAAACCATGGTAAAAACACTGGCCAATTTGAAACTTAGAATCAATATATGTTCCACATTGTCTGTTTTACACGGGAGGCTTACAACTTTCAACAACTTTACGTATTCTTTCCACAACAATGGGAATCTCATTTTCACTTAACGTTGCAAAACAAAATCTGAACCATCCAGGTTCAATACAATGGCAAGCAGATCCAGGAGTAACATTAATCTTGGCAATATTTAAAAGCTTATCCCATAGATCAAGCTCTCCTTTCTCGCTGTAAGGACTAATTAATCTGCTCATGTCAACCCAACAATATAAGCCTGCACAGCTTTTTGTGCACACAACACCTAGCCCTCTCAAAGCTGCAACGAACAAATCATACATCGAGGCTATTCTCCTCCTATTTGTTTTGAGATATTCCTGGATAAAGCTCGTATCTGAAAGCATTGATGTTAGAAGCTGTTGTGTTGGAGTTGATACTGAACAAAACCTAGTCAATTTTCTAGATGCGGCTAAAACATTTTCGTTGAAGGAATATATAACCCCGACTCTAAAGCCTGGGATAGAGAAATCTTTAGACATTCCGTATATGATGTGAACTCTGTCTTTGTCGGTATCTTCTGAGTCAACTATTTCTGCCATGCTTACAAACTCCTCGTTTCCATAAGTTGAACCCGCAAAGATTTCATCTGATATGATGTGGATGTTTCTCTCTCGGGCAAAATCGAGGAGGTCATAGAGTGTATCCCTACTCAGCAAGCTCCCGACGGGGTTGGATGGATTAGAAATGAGGATTCCACGGACTCTTTGACCTCGTTTCCTTGCCTGATTAAAAGCCTGCTCAAGAGCAGTGATGCTTAATGCGAAATTGTCACAGCTGCGACAGTGCACAGGGATTAGCTCAACTCCTGTTCGCCATCTCATGTCCCTATCAAAACTGCAGAAAGGTAATATGGTTACATCATGTGCTAAAGGGACAAGTATAAAAATTGAAAAATGAAAAGTTAAAAGATAACCAAAACCAACTGATTTTGAGTACAAAAATTAAAAGAAAAAATTGACAAATTATTGGAAATGAAATTATTGCTTGAATGAAAGAATGGGGTGGTCAAAGATTTAAAAAAAAAGAAGGAATAAATACCCAGGATAATAAGGTGCAGGGACAAGGAATGCATTTCCTTGGTCAGCTAGACAAAAACTGAGTATCTCAAGTGCAGGAGTTGCACCAGAAGTTAATACCACTCGTGCTGGGTCAAAAATTACTGTTCTTCCCATTACTTCAGTCATAAAACCAGCCATTGCCTGCAGGAAATTTGTGAATACTCTTCAGATTCAGACAACAGCAGCAATTAATGTGTATGGATCAATGCGAACAAAACTGTTTGAATAGAGGAATTCAAAAGCAAACAGTTATAACTGAACTGAAAAGGGGAAAAAGGAGAAGGTTGAAATTTTGGAGTACGAACATGTCAAGATTCCAAAAGTAAATGCAAAATTAAATGCAGTTTCCACGAAAACTTGTACAAAGTAGGATATCTGTCCATGACTAATTTCTAGTTGTATATGCTATACATTAAATTGAACATACATAAATCAAGTAACAATTCAATAGACACTATATTATTGAATATCCATAGTTGTCCTCTTGCTGGTTCCTTAATATATTCACACGTGTATTAGAGGTTAGGACAACTGAAACTAATAACAGCGGGTATATCAACAGGTTAGATTATGAATATATCTTATCTTCAAAATTTAGAACAAAAAAGTTAGATATTGATTAGAAAATGTTAACTGTAGTATATAGATTGTATTTTTTACTCAACAGAAATATAACTCTACATGAATGTTCTGTGTCCCTGGATGAGACAGAATTTACCCAAGGATCAGATTCAAATTATGTTTTCCTTCAATAGCAAGAGAGATGCACCACATCAAGTAACATTATGTAAATACACGTCAACTTGTATAGTAGCATGCACGTGAGGATTACAAGATACATCAATAATAACACATTTTTTATAAACTCTATAAAGACATGTATATGTGATATTAGATATTGACTAGTTATATACGAACTAAAGATATGTTTCAGTTGCCCTACTACTATGTATGGGTTCCAAGAATAACTAGATGAGTTAATCATGTCTAGTATCTGTTCTGAACATTTATATGTAACATGGTTAAAATCTGAATTCTGAAATGCCACAGTGCTAATCATGAACTTATTATCCGTAATAGTTGGCGGTATCAACAAATACATAAGAATCTTAGCAAGCCTTTGATCATGATTGCATCAAAGTCAGATTGAATCCATGGAATTGATACTATTATAATATATTTGTAATGCAAACAATAATAGGTTACATTATTGCCTATAAGTGGACAAGTGAGTTTGGCAATATATATCAAAAATAGTAATCCGGGATAAGATATCAAATTTTCACATCAAACATAAGAAAGTGCACTAAAATAGTTATTTAACTTGTTTTCATTACCATTTTGAGTTCCATCAATCCATCCATGGGCTGGTATGTAGCAATTCCTCCAATCCCTAGACCATCACCCCCAACTCCGAGCATTGAATTAGTAAAATTTTCCTCAAGCCACTTCTCAATCAAATCCAACGACAACTTCAAAGCAAAATTAACAAAAAAAACAAATGTTAGAACTAAAAGCAAACACTCACCAACAAATAAAATGAAACTAAAACTATAATCATAATCATCACCCTATTTTCCGACAAACCGAGCTCGATAATTCCGTCCGGATTACTCATTTCATCATACGGATCTTCCCGCACCCGATCCAACCCAATGTAGTAAGGCGAATCATTCGGCTTCGCAATAGAGCTAGCCCTAGAAGACACGTGAACGCGTCCTATTGAGCCACGTGACGACAAATTAGCGCGGGAAGAAGAGCGCGGCAGCTCGGTGAGATTCCCCGTTGAAGTAGACGGCGACGGAGGGCTCGGCGGCGGCGAGGAGCGGTGTCGTTTCAGGTAGAATTGAAGAAAATAGAACAAAGCGCAGGGGATTATTGAGCCTAGGATTAAACCTCCCCTACCTTGAACTACTCCTTGTAAAGGTACTATGAGTCTCATACCAGTTCTAGTCGGGTTACGGGGCTCGTCTTTCGGGTCGGGTACCGGGCTTCGGGTCATGTGAGCCGCGGGATATTTAGGCTGCGGCGATGCTTCGGCGGTGGAGATAAAAGGATTGGCTAAAGGGGGCGGAGGGTTTATAGGTGTGGAAATGTTGTGTGTGTGTTTTCGTTAAGTTTGAGGTAATGATTTGAATTGCTTGGCTGGTGATCCAAAGATGGGATTCTATTTGGAATCTTCTGGCGGGGTTATGATATGACGTGAATGCCCTTGTGCTATTTTTCTTGGTTTATTTCTTATTGCAGGAATAATGTTTATAAAATTTTAAATTCTATAATCAAGTTAAATATTGAACGTTTATTTAAAAATAAATAATCTGACAGAGAATTTGTCATTACTCATTAGGATCCACAATTTAAATTCAAGCGCTGCCCGAACATGGGGCGCACACTATTTAGCTATCTTCATTGTCCTCCTATTCTTTCTAATCAACACGAGAAATGCGCATTTGAATAACAACTAACAATCATCATTCTCTCAATCCTCCCCCTCTTCAACGCCTAGGGTTTTAATTCTCATTTACGTATAAAATTAAATGAAATAGGCGTTGTTGAGAGATTACAATTAATAATGGATGAAGAAATGGAGGGTTTCATTGAAAATGTTGACGTTGAGCCTGAAGAAATTGATGAAAATTACGAGTTTAATGCATCTCAATTTTATGATTTTACTAGACTAGAGTTTGATTTCGAAATCGAGGAGGCAGAGCGCTGGTTTGAAGTTTGTGGAGATTATGACCCCTCTCGTAAGCATTTCCTATTTGAATTTTATCTAAAAACTTATGCATTATCTTATTGATTGGGTTTGTGAAGGAACCTTGTGAAGCTGTTGTAATTATGTGTAATAGCTAATTTTCAGTGCTATGTTTTTTTTTTTTTTTTTTATGAACATCCAGCTTTTGTTGTGTTGATGAATTCGGAGAAACAATTATCTGTTGAAGTTGTACCTAGCGCTACAAAAGCAAAATCTGGTAACAATGCAAAGTCAATCAGAGGGAATTCTGATACTAATAGTAGGCGAGGAGTTTTAATGTCGAAAAAGAATGCGAAAGGTACCATAGCTCATTTTTTTTGGGTACAAGAAGATGAATGTGACTGTATTTCCAATAATTTTCCGTTTTACTAAAATCACTTTATATGCGGATAGAGAAATATAATGTCGTGAATTCCTCTTATGTACTATTTTATGCATGTAAGTCTTTATCGTAACATTCTTTCATGCTAAAGAAATATTCACATTGTTGTATTTTGACTTTAAGTTCTACATATGGTTTAATGTCATTCACTTTTGGTGGCACATTTTTCTTAAACTTCATAGCTGACAAGTAGAGTAGGCTTGTAGAAGATGATTATCTTCTTAGAGTTTGGTTTGTCTTCTAATTTGTTTGTGGCCACTTAGTTGCAGTTTGTTCTCTTAAAGAAGTTATATTTGTATGTTTCACTAGCTACAGAAAACTTTGTTTTATGATTAGTCTCTAAAACAATTATCCAAGCAGGCACAGTTAGTAGAGCCTTCCTAGGGTATACCGGTGATGCTATAAGAGGGGTGAAAGTTAGGTAGGAGAAAGAAACCTTTAATAAATGCACCATTTGCTGATGAAGAAAAATTCAACTTTTCGCTTCAGACCAACGAATAACTTCTCCGAGTCTCGTAAATGATCTCTTTGTATTGTCATAGCATAGTTTTCACATATTTTGACATTTTGTGGTTGTCCAAGAGTAGTTGAATGACTAATTTTTCTCTTATATGAGCTTATGGCTCCTTATAGTTTAAAAATACTCAGAATTTGAGAGATTATCTATTTAGCTTACAGTGTGAAATATGACTTCAATCTCTGAAGGTCTTTTTCTGAGGTGAAATGACTAGACCTGAAATTGAGATTTGGATAAGAAATATATACTAGCATGTTGTCTCTATACTTGAAATGCAGCCTCATTTAGCATCATAATACTCAATTGTTAGGTTTTGTTATAGTATTTTGGCCTTAAAAAGTGAAAAAATACATAACTACATAGTATCTCTCTCAATTTCTTTATAGATCTCTCTCCATTTCTCCCTAATATGGATCTATTTGTTTCCCTCAGGAGAGAGTTGTCATATGCTTCAAGATACTGCAAAAGCTAAAGCAAAATCCGCCAATATGTTATCTAAGACAAGGAGTTCTACCTTAATGAAACCTACAGCAAGTCATTTAGCAAAGCAAAATAAACTGCTTGATATGCATTCCAAATCCGTCATTACGAGGTCTAAATTTCATTTAAAGCATCAAATAGATCTTTCCAGGGCTGCTTTCAAATGAGATACGATAATTTGATGTTTTATCCTTATCTTTTTAAATTATTTGTTTTAAGTAGACGCATTTCTTGTTTCTTGTTTGTCAGGACTCAGAAAACATCAACCAATCCCGATAAGAAAAGCTTGCAAAGTTCTAGTGGACTTGATAACCTTGCAACTAAGCGACAAAAGCTGGAGATTGGTTACTTAAGAAAAGTACATTACAACATTCTATTTTCTGCCCCCTATGTCTTAATGTTTGGATCAAGTTGGCTTCTCACATATGTTAATATTACTATAATATTTATCTTAGGATGTTAAATTCGATAGTTGAAGTCAAGAACCTCGTTAGCTTTATATTAAGAATAATTAAAATCTAGTGCAACAAAAAATTTCTATTGGATTTGGTGATTGGAATGGTTGCATAGTTCTCAAGATCAAGTTTTGGTTTCACCTTTTGTTATGAATTCTAGATCAGGAAAAAATGTAAATTAACTGTAAAAAGGGCACTGATTGTCTAACACATGCTATGCATACCTTAAACTAAACTGACTTATGTCTGGATTTAAATATTGTTGTCTATGAAAATATAAAGAAAATTGGGAGGAACTGATAATTGATTAAATACGTAGATGTAAAAACCAAAACTAATTGATTGTGAATATGGAATTAGAATAGAGCCATAGTGGGTATATATATATAATGCTTATTGATAACAAGAGCATTTATCCATTGAAAATCCCCTGGCTTGGAGTATATCATTTTTCTGATCTAGAATGAGAATTGTACTCTGAAATAGGAACTTATGTCTTACTTATTAGTTCGTAGTGAAACTGAATGTATTGCATATGTAGAATGTTGGAATGAATCTAATTTTGGAATGGATCCAACAACTAAAACAATACAAGTAGACAAAAGGTTATAAATTGTATCATGTAACTCAAAATTGGTTATGAGATATGATAATATTAAGAGAACTAGGAATGAAAAATTGCAGATAAATATGGTTAGGGGAAGATTTACCAGATGAACATGATTGGCTGCTTGAAGAATATGTCAAAGACTTGATGCTCACAAATCGTGGTTGTTTATTGTATTCTACATCAATCTGGTATCCAACAAATTATCTTGTGAAGTTGCTTGTATAAATGACAGAAAAGAGGTCAAAATTTACTCGTTCCTTACTATAAATTTTGCTTACTAATCAAACTTTTTACATTTACAGATTGCACATTTGAAGCATCACATTTTATTCTTGCACAAGTCATCCAAGAAGGTATAATTTCATTAGATAAGAAAATTATGAAAATATCTAGCAACATTAGTGTTTGTGTATAGATGATGTAAATAACGTTGATAGTAATTATTTTCTTTCTGAAATAAAAGGTTACTATTCCAAGAGAACCAGAACTAGAAACATTGGCCAGATCACAAAGGCGGAGGTATATATGACTTTTCTTGACAGCTTTTTTGCATTCCCTCCTAATAGGAAAACTGTATTCTTGAATTTCAGTTCCAAGAATAGTTCTGGATCAAGCGAAAATAAGAAAGAAAAAGGGTGTGGCTTTAAAGCGCGACCATTGAACAGAAAAGTTGGTATTGCAGTAACTCACGGTCTTTTTTTCATTTTCTTATTATGAAATTATGTGTCCACAATCCTTAGCTATATAATTAATCAACAACCATTCTTTGTGCCTTTCATAGATTATGGAGTCTCCTTCGTTACCCCGACATAAAAAGAAGACCCCACAATCGACAGAGTTTCAAGTACATATCTATAACTTTTTTTTAATATATTTCTAGAATACTATTTTTAGTGCATTCTATAGTGGTTTCAGATATTTTTGCAACTTATACCCCCGTGTTTCCATCAACTAGTAAGGAATATGTTTTTGCCCTCGTGATAGTGTTGTTAGGAAGTTAAAGACATTCAGTTAAAGGAAAAAAAATGATAATTAACTCTTATGTATCATATTTGTTAGATGAAGTGATAAGTCTATATAATATTGCTAAGATTTTTGTATTAAGTCTTTATGTCAACCATTAAGATTATTGCTTATACCCTTTAATGAAAATTAACAATCTTGTTATGGAAAATGTAATTATTTAGTTGTTCTTGTTGACAATCATTAAACATCATGTGTTTGTCATTTAAACAATCTGTCGTTAGGGGTCTTGACAAATGACAAGAACCTTAAATTAACAACTTTCTCAGGTAACATGATAAGGAGATGACTATTGTGCTTTAGCATCTTCATCCTCTTGACGCAAGGAATTTCACATTGTTTTACATATCATTTTATTTAAGCTGTCAATTTTTATCAGGTGTTTCACTTGAAGACTATGGACAGGGCCAATCAACATGCTTCTGCTAAGGTAGGTCGTTAATATAGGTCTGGCACCTATTTTAAATAGTTTATCCAATGCTAAAGTATCTTAATTGTTAGACGGCTTCTATAAATTTGACAAACACTTCTTACAATCATAAAACACATAGATCTTATACGTTGACAAGTACTTGCAGATGCATTTCAATGAATTCTGATGTCTTAAAGCTTGAAGCTAATATTTTTTTTTACAGGTGTATGCCGATCCATGTGTATCAGATGATGCCACAAAGTCAAAAAGGTTAGGATGATGAACTTTTTTTATGGTTGAATGTTGATATTGAGTGAAAATAAGAGTTTTCTATTGTCTAGCTGACAAACCATAATGTTCTTCATTTGAATTTATCTTTTATTGGAATAGTAGTTGATATAACAAGCAGATGTACTTTTAATTTTGCACGTGATGAATGTGTAGAATGTTAAATATAGAATTGTACCATCTGTGTAGCATACACGGTTGTATAATTTGCTTCTTACTTCTTGTCTAGTAAAATTTTATATTTTTCAAATTTCGTTTTTCTTTCAGACCAAATTCTAGAGAGACCTTGAAGCCTATGAAACAAGAAGCATTGCTGAATTCTAAAGCTTGTTTCCCTAGAGAGGTGGGATATATGTACCTTTGGTAGATATTGTTTGTTTAAATTACATATTTATAAGTATTACTCAAAAAAAATTGAGTTTGCAAGATTGTTAAACTGAAGTGGACTTTGAGATGTAAAATAGGAAGCCAGAAATGTAACTGTTAATTCAAAATTTCATATTATAAGCATTAATTTGTCATTTTCAGTCTATTTAACTTCAATTTCAGCAGGAGGACAAGTTGTCAACTGGTGATAAGCTCATGAGAATTTTACCAATACTAAAGTTCGCTGAGGTAAAGGTTTGCAACAAATTATGTTTATGTAGAAATGTTTTGGCAATTCAATTCTATTACTAAATGTTTCCTCTGCTCTATCTGCCTGAACCAAGTATCACCTTTTCTTTCTCGTGTTTTCAGCTCTCTTTGGGATCAGATATTGGGGCCAAGAGGCACTCAACCAGGGCAAGTTTGAAAATATATGATATGGCATACATATATATACATGTATAGATTAAATTATTAGTTATTATGGTTTTCACATGTTTTTGGTAAATGTAGGAATTAAAGGAAAACACTTCTGATTCTTTACAATCCGAATTCCGGGTGAGAATAGTATGGTCGAAGTTTATTTTTACATGATTATAACAATTTTGAATATTTTGAGTTTTAAAATTAAATTGCAGAGATGTCATGCAAAGCCAAAGCTTAATCAGTGTGGTGGCCATTTGAGGGTTCATGAAGCTAGATGTTGGCCCAACATGACCAGGTATGCTTGAAGTTATTTGACTTTTCAAAAGATCTATGAATGTATGTTAATCAATAGTATATATCAAATACTAAGCTTCTATAAAATCTGCTTAGAACAATAAAAAATAGCATTATTTTTCAATGAAGAAAGAATGGGTATTTCCGGATTATTATTCTTCTTATATTCCACATGTTAATTCTAAATCCTAACAGTTTCTAGTATAATAAGAAGCATAAGTTAGTTTGTCTGAACTCTGAACTTTACCTATGGATGTTCTAATGAATAGTAACAAAAGAACAAATATGAAAGACAATAATTAAGGATTAGGCAAACCAAGAATGATTTTGAACTTTTACATCCTCTACGATCTACGAGCTTGTGTAGTAAATTTTGTTTGAAATTCTAACTTCATCACCAAACCATTTCAGAAGCATGGATATCCGTTGAGACTCGAGCAAAGGAGTATTTGATCATTCCTGTCAGCAAGCGGTGGCAGGTGATTTCAGTTACAACAAAGTTGTTAGGAATAAGAAGTTTTCTTGGTGTATTTATATGGTAATATTTTGTTGCCGTCAGCAACTGGTGGCAGGTGTGATTTTGTTGCCATTGCTGAAATGGTGTATTTTGTATCAACATTTAAATTTATTTAGTTATTATTACGATTTTTTTCTTAAATCGTGTAATTAGAAAAAAAATATACTAAAAGCAAATATATTCTTGTTGGAACTAGCTCTTAAAATATATAATGGGTAAAATATAACTATTGAAAGTTAAATAATAAGTTGATCTTCAATATGCCCAAATTGAAATGCGTGCAAAACGACTCATCGTTGCCTCAAAATTTGAACATCAATTTCCTCTGTTCAATGAAACATACCCCCTCATATTCTAGTGGTCATGTACATTTATTATAACTAAGTAACCATGAAAAATTCATTCATCGATCAATGGCTGAAAAAGATAGAAAGGTTATTGAAACTGATGATTCTTGCATTTTCCTTGATGAAAAGATAACTCCTTTAGGATCCATTTTTTGTGCAAAAAATAGAGATGAAATCAGGCAACTTGAGGAGAAAGAAGATTGTTTTGTAATTGGATTTAATCCAAATGATGAGTTGGGCAGCTCTAACGGCCTTTCTTTGTCAAAGGATTTTGATCATGTTGAGGATGACTTACATGTTATTGCAGAAAAAGGGCAGGTGAATGCTCATTTTTATTGTATGAAAGATTGCAACTTTGCAAATGGTTTTTTTTTCTTCTAATTTTTCGATTACTTGAGAAATGGTTTTTGTTTTTTGTTCAATCAAGTAAAATCCGAAAAACGTTATTTCATGTATTAACATGATATAGGTCACAATACCCATATGAAAATTAAGAGTTGACCGCTAAGCAATAATATCTAAGGGTCTATTTGGATGGGTTTTGGCTCGGTTTCGCGGGTCTCAGTTTAAAAAAATTGGTTTGGGTGGTTTCGATGAAACCTTTGAGACCTCACTTGGATTGAGTTTGGATGTTGGAGTTTAGGGAAAAAAGTAGGTTATAGGTGTCAAATCAATGTCTTTTTTAGTGAAATTTGAGGAAAAAAGTAGATGGCAGGTGTCAAATCAATGTTTTATAGGTTTTTAATGGTTTTATGGGTTTCGCGAAAACTCATTTGGATGGGTTTTGGCTCGGTCTCGCGAAACCCACGAGACCGGGCCAAAACCCATCCAAATACAGCCTAAGTATATAAGTTAGTAGGGTTTGTCGTCAATATTTTAAGTGAAAGAGTATATTATTATTTTAATTTTAAAGGAACAATATAGTTATTAGCAATGTGTTTTTAAGTTAAGAGCTTTTTTATTGAAAAAATATATCTAGGTTATAATTTCACATTTCTATACAAATCATAAAAATATTCCTTCTTAAATATCTTTGACATGTTAATACATGTTTTTTTTATTTAAATTTGTGTAATTGGGTAAGTATAGGGGCAATTTTGCTTTATTTATATGTTTTTTTTTATCTGTTTTCTACCATTAAAATGAATAGGTGGCATGTAGAGATTATCCTCATCCAAGACACGCTTGTGCAAAATTCCCTTTTGAGATTCACTGTA
This sequence comes from Penstemon barbatus, assembly GCA_003313485.2. Lineage (NCBI taxonomy): Eukaryota > Viridiplantae > Streptophyta > Magnoliopsida > Lamiales > Plantaginaceae > Penstemon > Penstemon barbatus. The sequence goes on from CM064880.1 coordinate 15,015,803, forward strand.
AACTGGTAAGTTCTTAGTTATTTTGAGTGATTTAATTCATGATTTTTCATAAACTTAAATATTTAATATGGGTTGTATTTGCAGTGCTATTGTTATGTTTGTGAAATGGTTGCTCCTTGTGAATATTGGGTTGGAATCTCTCGCCATTGCCATGCATTTGACAATGAAGCTTGGAACGTCGAAAAGAAGACGAGGAAATAAATAGTCAAATCTTTGGATATAATTTGTAAAACTCTATAAAATTAGACTCAATTTGGTGACTATTATTTATTTTAAAAAGCTTCATGTTTTCAATTAATACTAGAATTCTACTGAAAATTAGATTTACTCATTTTAGTATTTGTTTATTTCAAGTCTTGTAACTTGTAACGATAAGACTAATGGTTAAGAACAATTTTTCATTCTTACTTCTCAATTAAGGAGTTTTTTCTACCTTTCAGAAAATTATTTCACAGCACGTTGATCTTTATTGAATGACTCTGTAAAATATGTAATATAGGAAGGAAGAAAAGTACAATTCACCTTAAATTTTTTTAGGGAGAATTACTCAAACTATCTTTGAGGTTTCGTATAATTACACTGATCATCTTTCATGTTTAGGAAATTAATTAAACTATATTTTAAGTATTTGATGTACTGTTACCCCTTACCACGTTAATTTAAAAAAAAAAAAAATTAATTTCAGAAATAACCTTGAAACGTGTCTCACCCACTTTTTTCACTAATTTGAACCTCCTTTTTTAATTAATTAAACTCAGTTTCACTAATTTTTTTTTAATTTCACTCGTTTTTCACATCAAATTATATTTTTACGACGTCGACAGGCATCATCAAAATCTTAAGCAATAATAGGATAAATGTACTGAATCCAATACTTAAAGATAGTTTGTGTAATTTCTTCAACATGAAAGGTGAGAAATATAATTATACTAATATGAATAAGGGTTGGGTAATTGGGATCGGGTTTCGGGTACCCGTTCCGTCCTGTCACGATCGGGGTTTTCCCATTTGGTACGGGATTTCCCATTTGGTACGGGACAAAACCTGATAAAAAAAAATTGGGACGGATTTCGGGTATTGACCCCCACCCGATTGGCAAACCCGGTCCCGATTACATAGTTAAATTAAAATAATATATATATATATATATATATATATATATATATATATATACAATATATATATATATATATATATACATATATATATATATATATATTAAAATATCTAATTTAAATCAAAATTCAACTATTCACATCTCCCTCTATGTATTCTTCTTCTATAAAATCCAATCTTAACTCCACCACAACTCAACTCCCGTCGTCCGCCACTGATCCGTTACTCATAACATCCGAGTTTTCAACATGTATCATGGCATGAGGATTACAATTTTCAAGTTTCTCCAATAAATTTTCAATCAGATCTTAAGGTTTTGAGATCATTTCTAAGTCTAAATGTGGTGCATAACCCCAAGTGGCACGTGGCGCAAAATGGTGAAATGGCACACCAATATTGACAAAGAAGATCCGAGACTGTTTAAAATTGCATTAAACTAAAAAAAAAATTAATAGTTATCGGGACACACGGTCCCGTCCCGAAATCCCGAAATTAAATCGGGTACCCGAAACTCTCGGGACCTTGGTTGATCAATCGGATTTCGGGATTTGAATTTGAAAACCCAAAATCCCATCCCGAAACACCCGAATTCCCGAAAATCCGTCCCGATTCCACCCATAATCTGAATGATAGTTTGAGTAATTCTCCCAAAAGCAAGAAATTTTCTCTATCAAAAAGGAAAAAGAAAAAGAAAAAGAAAAAGGAAAAAATAATGGCAGGAAATCAAACAGAACCCAACTGGATCTTATCTTCTGGGCTGCACTAGTACATACATACACATGTTATATATATACGTGTACGTATATGTGTATACCTACGACTTGGCATAAACCCTCACTTCAGCGAAAACATTAAAAAATTTACTCCATAGTCTGAATACAACATAGGACAAAAACATTTTAGGGTTTGGAAGTACAAGCCTTCGATTCCACCTACTGCAAATTCTTCCTAGAAACGGTACTCTTTCTCTCTTCGTGTTTTTCCTACTCAATTGATTGTGGATCTGCTTGTTGAAGTGATAATTAACAACTGATCATATTCCTATACTTTTATACGCCGTGATCTTTTGATTTAGTTTTATTTTCAATTTATTAGATTCAAAGCTTAGGAAATATATTTCTGTTGGAAGTAAAACCCTAATTTGATGAATCAAAACTGTTGAAGGAACATTTACACTCGTATTTTAGATTATCTTGCTATTTGAACAAGTGAATACATTTTGATTTGCAGCGTGGTTTATCTTTTTATATGCTGATAGTGTTTGGTTAGCACTACCTTAAATATCGATAAAATCCTCATTAATTTTAATTCCTTCATCCCAACTTTGTGGAGCTCTAAGTTGCCTTAATTTTTTCTCATGTTTTCAGATGTCAAGTTACGAAATTGATGGTAATCACCATTCTCCATATCATGGGGACTCACCAGAAGCAGCAGACATGCTGCAACAGGCTCACAAAGAGTCGTCAGGTGCAGGCTCCAAGGTATGAAGCTTTGTCATATATATGGAATTTCGTTTGATGGTGATAGATATGCATGTGCTTCCAAGAGGAAATCAAGAAATTCAACGAAAAATTGCTAGTTATTTTTGCATATCACTTGGAACAAAGAAGTTCACGCATTAAATTTTGAACTTTTGATAAAATATCTTCTAAGTGGTACTTTAAAACTATGCATTCTGGGTCCCAATTCACGAAGCCTACACACTCTTAGATGGCATTGTATTTTGATAATGGAGTTTTGATATGTTATATGTCTTGCAGCACTATTAAATAGTGTGCCCTGTGCTAAAAATGGTGGTACATGTTTGGTAAAAACATTTTGCTTTTCTTATCTAATTTCTTGACTCCTGAGGGAATTTAGTTGAGCTGTTGGGAAAAGAAAATTTATATAGTATATGTATTTGTTTTGAATTTAAAATTTGTTTGTTTGTTACATCTGTGCTACTACACTGGTTGCAGTACGGATCTCGTGACCCTGAGAAAGACATGGAGAGGGAGTCCTCCAGAAGCAGGGATAGGGAAAAGGAAAGAGGTCGCGATAAAGACAGGGACAGGGATAGGGACAGAGGCAGAGACAGGAACAGGGACAGGGACAGGGACAGAGATAGGGATAGGGATAGGGATAGAGACAAGGACCGTGATCGTCATCACCGTGACCGCCACAGGGACCGGAGTGAGAGAAGAGAGAGGGAGAAGACAAGAGATAGGGACGAAGATGATGACTATAAGAGAAGCCGAGATTACGACAGGTGAAGTATCTGAAACTTATTTGATGTTTTCTGTTCGTAGATGCATTTCTTATTTGCATTTTGTTCTTCCTAGTTTGTGAATTCAGTACCTTTCTCTTTGTCATCTGGAGTTGGCAACCGTCCTCTTCTAATGAGGCCTAACACATCTTTCTATATTCAGCTCACTTACATAGTTGACATTTGCTAAGTCATTGTTTTGAAGGTATGTTTTTCTGATTCTTGAGTTATTTGGTGGTTGCAGGAGGAGAGATCATGACAGAGATAGAGAGGATAGGCCCAGGCACAGATCTAGATCTAGATCTCGTTCAAAACACAGATCAAGGTCACGTTCTCGTTCACGCTCCAAAAGGTAGTTTGTGAGTAATTCTCAGAATCATTAATTCCTGAATTGGTGATTACTCTGATTAAATTATTTCTACCACACAGATTGAGGAATTAGGTTAAATCCCACTGTTACATGTTATACAAGGTGATGGTGTGATTTCTCATACTTCATCTGGTTGTTCAATGAAATTTAATCTTCAACGCGTTTGTAATAATTCTCTCACTCCAGTGATACATGGTATAACTTTTAATGTTATTTATGAATAAAAATGAGTTTTAATGTTAAGGGTGTTAAAAAGTTTTTTTTTTATGGGTGCTAGAGTGAATTTACTCGTATTAAGATTTTGCTTTTCTGAATTGCCATTCATTTGGTCATTGGTATTGCACATGGAGTTTTTAACCATACTTTCTCAATAGAAAAAATAATTTCTAACCATCTGGTACGATAATTTGATTGCAGTGCTCGTGAAAGTAAGTTGCATTATTTTGTTAAATTGTTGCCACGATTTCCGTAGTTTTTGGTGTACCATATGTGGTTACCAATATCCACTGTGATATATAAATAACATCTTTTAAAGCAGGTGTTGATTGAACCTTACAAAAATGTATTTTGCTTTTGTTACTAAACCTTTCATTACAATCACTCTTTTTTAATTTTCCGCATTTTTCGACTTTGTCATTTATGATGCAATTCTACAGCCTTGGTACTATATAAATAATATCTGTTAGGTTGGTTTCCATTGGCCCTTACAAATTTATTTTGCTAGTGTTGCGTCATCGGTCATTACCATCACCCTTTTTACTTTTTTGTATTTGCCGGCTTTGTCATTTATGGTGTAACTCTACAGCAAAAGGATGAGTGGTTTTGATATGGCACCTCCTGCTGCTTTGCTTCCCAATGCTGCCGCTGCCGCTGCAGGTACAACCAAACAACTTTTTACATTGTAATTATGATAACTACTTTTTTTTCTTTGATATAGTGTGGAAATTCGTATCAAAATCTTGGTTCCATTTTGGTAAGCGCACTCGGTTCTTCATATTGCACATATCACACTTTGGAGTACTGGTCCCTAGGTTGGCTTTTCACTTTTTTGTATATTATTTGCTTAGTGATCTAAACTGAGAGGGTTTTTGGTTTCTTGTTGTGTTTGGTGTTGTTTGTTTGTTTTGTATGTCCTATGTTATGTTCTAAGAAGGAAATGTTGGGCTACTAGCCCCACTGTGCTGACAATGGGCGTGAGCCGACTTCTGTAGCTTATATGTACAACGAAGAACCAATACAGGTCTTGTTTATCTTCAACCAGGACTTGCATGTTTGGTAGCTTTTACTAAAATTTTAATAGAATTTATGTTGCTTTTATTAGTATTTAATTTAATTGCAGGATTATAAAGAGCCTAAAATATGAATAATCATTGGAGAAAAGATTACTACAAGATTTTTAAATCTAAATCCTTGAATTTTATACTAAGAGGTTACCAAAATTAATTTGTGACATAAGTTGGTGTAGCCTTCGCAGGTCAGCTCTCTGGAACAACCGCTGCCCTTCCTGGGATGTTCCCTAATATGTTACCTTTGGCATCTGGACAGGTTTTCTCACTCTTTCTTATCATAATCTACTTTAGCCTTGTTGTTCAACATCTAAACTAAAGATTAATTTTGACTTGTGGCAGTTTGGAGCACTTCCAGTAATGCCTGTTCAGGCAATGACTCAGCAGGTTGATTTTGTGTACTCATTTGTTTCTGTTTTTGAATTTTATGGTCATTAAAAATATTTCTTAAATGTTGTTTTGTCAGGCTACAAGACATGCTCGCCGCGTCTATGTTGGAGGACTTTCTCCAACTGCTAATGAACAGGTAGATGTTCCATCTCAATAGTCTTATCATTTTAGCCCACAATTTAGCCTTCTCTGGCACAGCGTAGATAGTGTGACATATCATTATTTATGTCTAAATGTTAATTACATTTAATTTGTTTTCTAGATCTTTGAAATATATGCTTGAAATTGTGTAATCATTTGAAACTACGAAATCAGCTTTTACGATTGTGTACATTGTATTACTATTGAAATGTAGACCTTTTAGCTGTAGAGTGTTTATTGATGATGTCAATGATGGTACATTTTATTCTACTCTTGCTCATCTGCTCAAGCTCTTGCTTTTTTGGCAGTCTGTTGCGACTTTCTTTAGTCATGTTATGTCAGCAATCGGAGGAAACACTGCTGGTCCAGGTCAGTAAACATGCATATATAAGTTATTTTTTTCATCTATCCTGAGATAAATTGCGATCAAAACTATGAAATTGTTCTTTTTTATTTCAGGAGATGCTGTTGTGAATGTTTATATTAACCATGAGAAAAAATTTGCTTTTGTTGAGATGAGATCAGTTGAAGAGGCTAGTAATGCGATGGCTTTAGATGGCATTATATTTGAGGTATTGAACATCTTACAAACCTTAAGATGTGAAGATCCAGAAAATTACTGCACAATGTTTTTCTTATGTACTGGTTCCAACTAAATTTATATATTAATCTCTATGCATGGACCTTGGATTTAGTGAGGAACACTAGAAAATGATTTCTTTCTTGAAATGATATGATTTTGTATCTTAACTTCCAACAGTAATTAAAATATGATTTTGTGTTTTTATTTCAATAAGAATATATGATACAGAAACTCCAATGTACAAGCATAGCCTTGGGTTCTACTTCATATTATTTTTTATACATTGGCATCTACCTGAAAGTACTCCATGTTTTAATAATTTTTTGCTCAGGGAGCACCAGTTAAAGTGAGAAGACCCAGTGATTATAATCCATCACTGGCTGCGACTCTTGGGCCTAGTCAACCTAACCCCAATTTGAATCTTGGAGCTGTTGGGTTAACACCTGGATCTGCTGGTGGGCTTGAGGGTCCTGACCGTATATTTGTTGGTGGGTTACCGTATTATTTCACGGAAGCACAGATCAGGGAGTTGTTAGAGTCTTTTGGTCCACTTCGAGGGTTTGATCTGGTTAAAGACAGGGAAACAGGGAACTCCAAAGGCTATGCATTTTGTGTTTACCAGGATTTATCAGTTACAGATATTGCTTGTGCAGCTCTTAATGGGATAAAAATGGGCGATAAAACACTTACTGTTAGGCGTGCTAACCAGGGCACAACACAACCTAAACCTGAACAAGAAAATGTGCTTTTGCACGCTCAACAACAGATAGCTTTGCAGGTAATGAGATGATATCATTTTGCGTTCATTGTGAAACTTTGATATTTGGTACTATCATCAATAAACAATCATCATCAACATTTTTGTTTAAAAGGTTAGAATCCATTAAACTAATTATTGTTATTAATTTGAATCATAATGCATGTTCCCTTGCAGAGATTTATGCTAGCACCCAATGTTCTACCTACGAAGGTCTTGTGCCTCACACAAGTCGTAACTCCAGATGAGCTCAAGGACGATGATGACTATGAAGATATAGTGGAAGACATGAGAACTGAATGTGGAAAGTTTGGTAATTACTTTTTTGGCTTCTAAGACTCATGAACTTTTCATGCCCACCAAAATTTCCGTCTCCTTTTGTGGTCTGTTCTATGTTTTACAGCCTTCTTGAAGCGCGCACACACGCACTGGGAGAGATAGAGAGAGAGAGAGAGAGGGAACTCCATAACCTTACGTATATAAATAGCATCTGATGCATACCCTCTTTCCAATACTTGGATTTTAGATTTGACTTTAAATTTTGCAGGTAATTTGGTGAACGTGATCATCCCCCGCCCCCTCCCAAGTGGTGAAATGGGACCGGGTGTAGGAAAGGTAAGTTCCGTTAGTTTTTGTTTCTAGTAGCCATCCCATTACGATGTCTCGTTTTTCCATATATTCATGGTGTCATTAAGCGTTGACTTGTTTCATTTGTGTAGGTCTTCTTGGAGTACTCAGACACTGAAAGTGCTACGAAAGCTAGACAAGGGCTGAATGGAAGAAAATTTGGTGGAAATGAAGTTGTGGCAGTTTTCTATCCAGAGAATAAGTTTTCTCAAGGAGATTATGAGGGTTAAGTCTTTTGGCTACATACTCTTCATATTGGAAGCTTTGAAGATATGCCTAGGAGTGGATTAATTTATGAGGAGATGTTTATGTTTCTAATTATTACAGCAGCCTGTAGTTTACTATTGTTTGCTAGAGATATTTGTTTGAAGACTCAGTTGTCATGAACTATGTAGTGGATGTTAAGTATTTACGATTTTAATATAAATAATACTTTAGTAAAATAATTTTTCTTAAGTCGCTAGAGGAACTTAAAAAGTTTATTTTAATAAGTAGCTGAAAAAATCACCTCTGGCTTTTCAAATAAATTACTTCTCCATTCTCAAAAACTCTTGCAAAATGTCCTTACATATTGTCTAGTAATTTTATGCTTTGCTTGTACAGTTTCGTTCCAGTTTTCCAAAAATATGACGTGCTAAAACTGAAAAATGCAAGTTAATGGACTAATATTTGTTTGAATTTCTTTATTAGTCATTTAGTGAAACATTCGACAGACACTACCTAATCCAAATACTACTATGGCTGTCTCGGATCGGTTTATTAGAATTTTGTCTCGTAATTCGAAATATGTTGAGCGAACATTTGTATGATCTAAGTTGACTCGACTATTATTGAAAATTTGATATATATTTATTTATTAAGATAAGTAACATAGATACTGTTTTACAATTGTTTGAAGTTTTTTATTTTTTTTTATTTTTTTATTTTGGAGGTATGATCACTTTAAGAATATAGTAATCAATAATTCATTTTCAGTTTCGTTTCAATGTATATTTTCATATAATAACATGAATTAATTTTGATACATTAGCATAAATATCACTATTTTTCAAAGTACTATATTAAATTATTTGAAAGGTGATTAAATGTGTTGAGCATTGATCTTTTGTAGGTTGAAGTTCAATGAAGTATCAAGAATGTTTCGACATGTGACTTAATTTAAATATAAATGTAATGCTAACAACACCATGGTAAAGAAAGAAAGCTGGTTAGAACTTTGAAAATGGATGTTATACTTTATCCTGAAAAGATCAATATCCGCTATAACCCGGACAAGATCTGATGGATTCGAGATAGTGCAAGATCTGAATTCAATCCGATATAAATATAGAGTCTGATGTAGGTCGAGCCTGGTCCAACTCAAATTCGACCCATCATCAATTGAGCGGTCAACGAAGCGAATACCAATCCAAGTTCGATCCGAATTCAACTGATTTATATTAGATTTTTTTTTTTTTTATTATTAGAGATTCAGTGTCTTTAATCAAACTATGAAGATTTGTACTCCGAAATATATGATGCGAATATGGATCTAGGTCATTCGGATTCGTTAAACATCCATAGTTGATAATAAATATAAATATGTTGTCTAATTAAGACAAATTATATTACTAATATTTAACCATCAATTTAACAAGATATTCATTTATAATTTTTTTGGACAAAAAAATAAAATATTAGTTAAAAGAAATTTAATACGTAAGCTAAACTAAAAATAATTGTAACATTAATCAAACTTGTGTTAGAAAAAGAATATAGGTGTGAATTTTATTGGATCCAACCCGAACCTAATCTGACATAAATGAATTCAGATCTGGATCAGGACTTATCCGACCCGTTGACAGCCCTGATCAAAACAGAGCCCTTACCAAAAGGCTAAAACCCTAGTTCAGCTTCGGCCCAAAATACAAGCATTGGCCCAATAGAAACGTATACTCATAGCACGACGTCGTTTTGAGTTTTATTAATCCAACGTCCGCCATTGAAAGTCGTACAGAACCCCCATTCCCATCAACGGCTCTAAATCTCTCCACCGTCATAGCCTATAAAGCCGCGAACCCTAGAAGATTTTTACTCCTTTTCATTCTTCGCTGCTTTCTGCACTTCACTCTGCCAAAATCTCTCGTAGCAGCTGAAGAGTAAAACAACCCCCTTTCTTCTTCCGCCGCCTTTAATATATATATATACATTTATATACAAGTCAGTTTACATATACAGTTCAAATTAATGCCTTCGATTGTTGTAGCTGAACCTCAATCAACAGAGAAGAGCAAGAAGATTATGGTGAAGGCTGAAGCTCCGGTTTTTGAGGAGGATTCTAAATCCGTTGAGAAAAAGGTGAAAAAAGAGAAAAAGTCGAGCAAAAAGACAAAACTAACCTCTGAGCCCGACCCCGACGATTCTAATAAAAAGATAAAAGAAAAGAAGCGAAAAGCGTCGTCTGGGAAAATTAAAGGCGGCAGCGACGGTGATGAGGAGGAGAGGAGCGAGACTAGTTCGGAATCAGGCGAGCCAATGAATTTGGGTAAGAAGAAGAAGAAGATGAAATTTGATGAAACTGTAAAGGAGGAGAAAAAAGTGGAGGAAGATCCTAATGCCGTGTCGAATTTCAGGATTTCGAAGCCTTTGAAGGATGCTTTGAAATCCAAGGGTATTGAATCATTGTTTCCGATTCAGGCGATGACGTTTAATCTTGTTCTCGATGGTTCTGATTTGGTTGGAAGGGCACGTACTGGTCAGGTTAGGGCTTTTAACTAATCTATTGTTTTTTTAATTAAATTGAGCTTTTAATTCGTATTCTTTTCTTAATCCATTAGACGTGGGGCATATGTGATGTTTTACATTGTGTAAAGGGTGAAACTTCAGTGGCTGTCTTAGGGTTTTCGTTTGTTTTCGTCCTTTAGAAAGCTTTAATTAGGGTTTGACAGTGTTGTGCACAATTGAGGTGCCTCTGCTTTTTGGAGCTCACTTTGTGCTTTTGATGTTAACTTTGTGCTTTACAACGCTCAGCTGAAACATCTTATATGATTAGGCTCGTTTTTTACCTCAAAAGCTAAGCTAGTAATTAGGAAAGTGAAGCTGATGTTGAAACAATTTATATTTCAAAATCTTGTCCTGCACAATTGAATTGAACGGATTTTCTGCACATGATATATTTTTATAGTCTGCTAAATGCATTCGTTTGGTGTACAAATGATCACAATAAACAGATGTTGAAGTTTGTCAGTTATCTTCTGAAAATAAATATTGCTATCGGTGTTACTTATTTTCCTTGCATTGTTTTGCAAAATGTGTTTTATTAACTCTTTCGTTCTGTGTTTTTGTATTTGTAACAGGGTAAAACATTGGCATTTGTTTTACCTATACTGGAATCGCTGACAAATGGTCCCGCGAAAGCAGTGCGAAAAACTGGTTACGGGAGGGCACCTAGTGTTCTTGTACTACTGCCTACTAGGGAGTTGGCCACACAGGTACTTTATCTGTTAGGATTACAACACTTTGATAATTTTTCTGTTTCTTTTGTAAAAGTATTCATCCTCTTAGTTCGTTGAATCTTATGTTTCTTTGTTATTAGGTTCATGCTGACTTTGAGACCTATGGTGGATCATTGGGGTTAAATTCCTGTTGCTTGTATGGGGGTTCTCCATATCAGCCACAGCAAAATCAACTGAAAAGAGGTGTTGATATAGTAGTTGGCACTCCGGGACGTATTAAGGTGTGCTTTCCATATATATATTTATAAACCTTACTGTTTAGTATTTAATTCCACAACACAATTTTCTCATCTTTTGGAGTTTGTATAAATCATGTCTCAGGATCACATAGAGAGGGGAAATATTGACTTCAGATCACTGAAGTTTCGGGTACTTGACGAGGCTGATGAAATGTTGAGGATGGGTTTTGTTGAAGACGTTGAACTTATTCTAGGTATGTTATATGGAGAAACTTATAATGGACGTGTTGTTGGTCTTATTCTATCTTTATTTTATGATGGATGTGTTGTTGGTCTTATTCCTTTATTCTGATTGCTTCTACATATATGATTGAGTATTCTACATTTACTTGTAGTGTGTGACTCAGTGTTCCTTAATCATCTTTACTAGAATCAGGGCTCTTTAACGCTTATTATCACGTTATGCTAAATTTTCCTTTACTATGTTTTGAAGGCAAAGTAGAAGATACAAGTAAAGTCCAGACCCTTCTTTTCAGTGCCACTCTGCCAATCTGGGTGAAGAATGTATATTTTCTCCCTAACCTGAAATATCTTACTTTATTTTTTACTGTATGAAAATTCTGATTCCAAATTGTCCTTTCTTGTGTTGCATTATAAGACTGACCTGTATTTTGTCTTGTCAGATTTCAGCTAGATTTTTGAAGCCAGATAAGAAAACAGCTGACCTTGTCGGTAATGAGAAAATGAAGGCTAGCACTAATGTGAGGCATATTGTTCTTCCTTGCTCTAGTGCTGCTAGATCCCAGCTCATTCCCGATATCATTCGCTGCTATAGCAGGTTGGTTTGCTTCTCACCTTCTTAGATATTAATTTAATATTATATCCAGAAATTATCATTTTACAATTCTCTCATGTTTTCTTGAGCTATCCCTAACTTACTATCTTCCATGGAACAATTTCAGTGGAGGCCGCACTATTATTTTCACTGAGACAAAGGACTCTGCTTCTTCACTTGCTGGAATACTACCTGGAGCACGTGCTTTGCATGGAGACATACAACAATCTACTCGTGAGGTAGGAGTTTTTGGGGACACTTTTGTTGTCTATTAATATCATTATATAATAAAGAATCACTTCTCTAGAAGTCTAATAGAAAGATGTTTCTAGTATACAACCAAAACATGCATTCTGGTTTACCATTATTTTTGGACTTCAACTATTTTCCTAATAATTCCTAATAATCTCTACCACTTGAATGTCGAAGTCCATTGAAGTGACATTCTGAGGTCAAATTTACAGTTTTGGTGGGAGATGAATCTCAATAGATTATGCAAGACCCTTTACATGAGTACCCCTTTAATGATGATTGTGTTTCATGCTTTCAGGTCACTCTCGCTGGATTTAGATCGGGTAAATTTTTGACACTTGTGGCTACAAATGTGGCTGCTCGTGGGTTGGATATTGATGATGTCCAGTTAATTATTCAGGTAATTCTTTATAAAAAGTTACATTCTTACTCTTTTTTTTTTGTTAGTAATCTTTATGTTGTGAGAATTGCTTACATTGTCCATTTCAATTATGTATATAATGGAACTCTTTTTTGTGCTTTAGTGTGAACCACCTCGTGATGTAGAGGCATACATTCATCGGTCTGGAAGAACAGGGAGAGCAGGGAAATCAGGTGTTGCTGTGATGCTATACGATCCAAGGAAGGCTAATTTTGCCATGATAGAAAGAGAATCGGGTGTGAAATTTGAACACATATCTGCCCCACAGCCAGCTGATATAGCTAAAGCTGCTGGTACTGAAGCTGTAGAAAAAATCAATGAGATCTCCGATAGGTACGATTTCTGTGCCTCTTTAGCTTAAAAGATTTATAAATCCGCAAAAATGATTAACATTAAAGTGAAAATCTTGTAGTGTCATTCCCGTGTTCATGTCTGCTGCCGAGGAGCTATTGAGCTCATCTGAATTAACCCCAACCGAACTACTAGCAAAGGCACTGGCCAAGGCTGCGGGATATACTGAGATCAAGAGTCGATCACTTCTCTCTTCAATGGAGAATCATGTTACGCTCCTCCTCGAGTGTGGAAGGGCCATTTACTCACCATCATTTGCTTTTGGAGTGTTGAGGAGGTTCTTACCCGAAGATAAGGTTAATTCACTTAAGGGTCTTGCTTTGACAGCTGATGGAAAGGGTGCCGTGTTTGATGTGGCTTCCAGTGATTTGGACACCTTCCTTACAGGTTAGTTTCCTACCAATTCTTTTACAGTTAATATTTGGGGAAAATTGTAGAAGGCTTAATCAGAAAAACTGTTCCTTGTTTATTTGTCAATAAATTTTGATTTTGATATTGATTTTGGTGGGTGCAGGTGTGGGGAATGCTGCTGGTGTAACCTTAGAAGTGGTGAAGTCATTGCCACCTCTACAAGAAAGAGAGCAGTCAAGAGGAAGATTTGGAGGTGGTGGTGGTGGTGGTGGTAGGTTTTCCGGTGGAAGAGGAGGTGGAGGAGGAAGAGGAGGATTTAGATTTGGTGGTGGAAGAGGTCGCGGTGGTAATAACAACCGGAAATGGTGAAGAACCACCATCCCTGTTGTATCGTAACCTTTCTGCAGAAACTACACTGAGAGTGCTCGTCATTATTATGCCCAAGTTGGCATACAAATTTTGGTGATGATGAAGGAAGTGTTTATTGTTTTATTTAACATTTTAAAGGCATTATTTTTCTAGTTTTAGTTTGCGAGAGTTTTCAATATTTTCTTGTATTCTGATTAATAGCACAAACTCTTGGATTTATATTTTACCTAATCTATAGATGAACTTATTCTAAAATTTATGATTAATGTAATTGAATTTCAATTTAACTCTTTAGAGTTAATTTTCTTACAGAGCTGTAAGAAGTCGTAGTTCACAGAATTGGCAAAACTATTGCACTAATTTAACATAAAAATCTGTTTTTTTTCATTATAATTAATTTATTCAAGAAAAAAAGTTTAAAGTTCTCAGAGAATCAACTGCAATTAGGAGAAAATCTTGTGAATCTAGGTTTTGTTCTTCAAATTGCTCTTGGGCATGAATGGCATGCCAAAATAATATATTAAACAAAAGAAAAAGTGTTGCATGAGAAAACAGTACGAAATTGCTGATGAATATAAAAAAGGGGAAAAAGTACTAAATTTTGAATTTTCCTGGTGTTTTTTGTACACTTTCTTTCTAGCTCTCCCTCTAATTCTCCATTGTTTTCCTCTCAATCTTCCCTTCCCCCAACAAAACAAAACCCTTTACCCGGATAATTTTTACTGCATCAATATCATGAGTTTCTGGTTGAAAAGATCACCAAAACTAATTTCCAATGCTTATTGTAGCTACAATTCAAAAAAGATCACAACTCTACCCAGAAACCCGACCCGTTTCACTTCTTCTTCTTCTTCCATCCGTCCATATTCCCAACCCATTTTCAGAACCTCTTTTTTACAGAATGGGACTACACAAAATCAACTGAAGAGCCCTCTTCTTGATGGGGCTAAGAGATTTTACTACGTGGACAGAAACCAAGTTCACCATTTCAAATCCAGGGGATATAAACGCTGGTTTCAAAATCCAAAAGATATGTTCATTGTAATTTTGGTTAGTTCTGGGGTTTTGATTACTGTATATTTTTGGAATTTAGGGACTGTGCCTTATACGAAAAGAACCCGTTTCATGCTTCTGGCCACTAATCTAGAAAACTATCTAGTAGATAGTAGAATGTACTATAAGAAGCTGAAAATAATATTCAAAGAGAAAATACTACCTCCTCTTCATCCAGATAGCATTAGAGTTCAGAGGATTTCACAGGGTATAATCGAGGGTCTACAAAAAGGGACGCAATCTCAATCTCAAATGGGGCATTTGGAGGGGTTGAAATGGGAGGTTATTCTTGTAAATGAGCCTTTTAACGGTGCATTCTGTTTGCCTTATGGTAAGATTTTCGTGTTTGCTGGGATGCTTGATACGTTTAGAACTGATCCGGAGATCGCCACTATTATTGCGCACGAGGTGTGTAATTTCATTGGTTGTTATGTTGTGATTTTGATTACATTGGAGATTAATTAACATTGTTTACTTACTTGATAGGTTGGGCATGTGGTTGCAAGGCACTTCGCGGAAAAATCTTTGAAGAAAATATTGTGGACTACATTAGAGTTTGTTCTTTACCAGATTTTCTTTTTCAACCCTGTTGTTGTCATCGCGATGTCCGATTTCTTTATAAGGCTTCCTTTTTCTAGAAGGTATGCTTGATTTTATTATGCACCCATTCTTGATTAATGATTATGTGAGCTATTTTAGATTTTCCATGTTTTTGTGGTTGAATATTTTGTTGAAGTGAGCTCTATTGCCTTAATTGTCTGCTTCTTCATTAAAACAAAACAATGCATCATATATTTTATGTTGCTTTTTCAGTCCTTTTTCTTCTTTACTCAAAAGAGTCTCTCTTTTAATAAACAGAATTGAGATGGAAGCAGATTACATAGAACTGTTTTTGCTTGCTTCTGCTGGCTATGATCCGCGAGTTGCCCCTCAGTTTCACGTGAAGTGGGGAATAATAGATGGGGATTTTGCATTTGAAGATTATGTATCTACTCATCCTTCGAAAAAGAAGAGAGCTACATTACTTGCTGAGGCTAAAGCCATGGAAGAGGCCCTCGCCATATATAAGTCAAGACGTGAAGAAGTCGAGGGCTTTCTAATGTACCTCCTCTGCATTCTCAAATCAAATTAAGTTTTTTTTTCGACTGATGAAACAAAACGAATGGTTCTGTCTTGCTTGCTTTATGATGGCATGAATCATAGAATTTTCGGTGTATTTGTTCCTAAGATTTGTTGACATACAACTATACAAATGCTTATGCAGGTTGAGAACTAATTTGGTGTACATGAATTTCTTAAATTTCTAGGTGTGAAATGTTTTGAACAAGTCCATATATTTCGAAACAGCTTTAGGAGACGACACAAATTTGATAACATTTTGTGAAGATCCAAGAACATGAGCAAGTTACAAAACAATGTATGTTATAGGTAACACGCATTGTAATTTTAGCTAATCATATTAAAGAAATTAACATACAATATGATCTATATACATAGGGGGTGTGAATTAATTGGGTTGCATCGAACAATGTCATTTAGGCCATCTCCAATGGCATCATACGGGCTCGGGGCGGGGTTGCGCTGCGGTGCAAAAACCGCTGGAGATGGTGCGGTCTCGCGGGGCGGGCTGGCTGGCGGGCTGGAATGGGCTGCGGTGCGGTCTCGGGGCGGCTCGCTGGTGAGAACGGGGCGCGAGTGGGATAATTGTAGAAGAAGAGAAACACGCGCCCCTCTTTAAAACAGGTGCTGCCAAGTGGCGGCACCTGACTGGCTCTTTTTTTTTTTTCTAATTTCTTTTAATTTGTTTGTTTAGTTAATGATAGTATGATATACGGTTTTAATTAATGTGTTACTTTTTCAAGAGAGGCTTAATTAATGTGATATTCACGGTTTCTTTTTCAAGAGAGGCTTAATTAATTGCATAATTAATGTGATATGTTTTTGTTTGAATTAATGTGTTATATACTTATATATACTAGGAAAGTACACGTGCTTTGCACGTGATTAACTAATTTTCTATGTTAGTTGAACCATATAATCATTTTTCAATATACTATCTTAATAACATATTATATAATTTTTTTGACTAATTCACTTTAATTATTACTATGTTGTTACTAAAAATTTAATTTTTTTAATCATAAATACTTATAATCAAAACTTGAAAATAAAAACTGAACTATAACTATTAAGTATTTTTAATCTGAAACTACATGTCTACAGAACTATTATTCTAAAACAACCATTTTAAGGAATGAACAATATCTGTTATTTTCTTCATTTACCCTGATATTTCCATTTCAACCATTTTTCACAGGTTTAACCCAATTTTTTTTAACAATTTAACCAGTTTTGTCTGTTATACATATATTTTACTAAATTCATCCATTTTCAATTACATGTCTAATCAATCTTTATCAAATCTAACCCATTTTTACCAATTCTCCCCGATTTCGTAGTGTAAACCCGCTTTTACACTAAGTTTACCCTATTTTTTTGTTATTTTAACATGTTCTTTCATCGATTTCCTCCAGTTTTACTTTGAGTTTACCATTTGTTTTTGTGTTATTTTAATTCGTTCTTTCATTGATTTAACCATTTTTTGTGCTTTATCCCATTCTTTAATCGATTCATTCATTCTATCCGGTTTAACCCTATTTTACCTATTCTTTTGCTGATGTACACTATTTTTTCGACTATTTCACATTTTTTTTCAATTTAACTCGTTTTTTGTTCTTGTTCTTGTTCTTTATCGATTTGACCCATTTTTTGTTATCTTGTGTTTAGTCGATGTCATTCATTTTTATTAATTTACCCCTGTTTTGTCAATTTACCTCATTATTTTATTGATCGTACCATTTTTTGTTGCTTTAACTCATTTTTATTCGATCTAACCCATTTTCCCATTATTTTTCCGTTATCACCAGTTTTAATCACTTATATATTTTAATTTTTTTTTAACCTAAGCCAGTTATAAGTTTTTCAGTTAACTAAATATGATTACTTCAATTTATTCGTATCGAAGAAATGTGATTTCTTTATAGGTTTTTTAATAAAGGAATTGTCCAAAGAAACACCGATTGCGCCTGGTTTTACACTGAGTTTACCATTTTTTTTTGTTATTTTAACCCGTTCTTCGACCGAATCCACCCATTTTTGTGTTTTATCAAATTTGTTAATCAATTCACTCATTGTTTTCGGTTTAACCAAATTTTAGTCGATTTTACATACCCTGCTTACCACGTTGTTTTATCAATGGCACCATTTTTTTTATTTAAGTCGTTTTTCTTCTATCTAACCAATTTTTTTTCTCTAATTTACCAATTTTTTTTTATCATATATATATTTTTAGTAGAATCTTACTCGTTTTCACCAATTTTAACCATTCTATGTTCTGACTTATTTTGGCTTATGCCAATTATAAGTTTTTCAGTTAACTAAATAGTACCTTTTTTTTTATTCATATAGCCCAAATGTGACCTTTTGATTTTAGATTCTTTTATAAGTGATAAATTCTTAAGAATTTTATAAAGAAATATTGCTTGTACCTATTTTACACTGAGTTTATTATTTCTTTTATATTATTTTAGTCCGTTCTTTCACTGATTTCATCTATTTTTTTTGTGGTTTATCTCATTTCTTAATCAATCCATAATTATCTCAAGTGTAACCCAATTTCAGTCGATTTTCACATTTGTTAATCAATTCACTATCCAATTGAACCCAATTTGGTCTGATTATACTTATTATTTTGCTTTTTTTAACCTATTTTCTCACATGTTTCACCTTTTTTTTTTTTTTTTTCCAATTAACTCATTTATTTGTTTTTGTCCTTTTATCGATTGAATCTGATTTTTTGTTATTCCATGTTTAGCAGATTTCATTCATTTTTTTATACCCATTTTACCTATTGTTTTGCCTGTTAACATTGTTGTTATATCAATGGCACGGTTTTTTTTTTTTTTTTTTGGTTTTATCCCGCTTTTCTTTCTATCTAACCAATTTTCTCATTGATTTTACCATTTTTATCATATATTATTAATAAGATATTTACATTTTTTGCCGGTTTTAACAATTTCTATGTTTTGAAGTTTTTTTGCTTAAGCCAATTATAAATTTTTAGTTCTCTTTAGTGTAACCCAATTCAGTCGATTTTCACACTTGTTAATCAATTCACTAATTTTCTCTGGTTGAACCCAATTTAGTCTAATTTTACTTATTATTTTGCTTATTTAACCTATTTTCTCACATATTTCACCCTTTTTTTTGCCAATTAACTCATTTATTTGTTCTTGTTCTTTGATCGATTTGATCTGATTTTTTATTATCCCGTGTTTAGCCGATTTCATTCATTTTTTTTTACCGATTTTACCTATTTTTTTGCTTGTTAACCTTGTTGTTTTATCAAAGGCACATTTTTTTTGTTTTAACCTGCTTGTCTTTCTACCTAATCAATTTTCTCATTGATTTTACCATTTTTATCATATATTATTAATCAAAATTTTACATTTTTTGCTGATTTTAACAATTTCTATGTTTTGAAGTTTTTTTGCTTAAGCCAATTATATATTTTTTAGTTAACTAAATAGTACATTTTTTAATCATGTATACATTTTTTTAGTTAATTAAATAGTACATTTTTTAATCATGTAGAACGAATGCGACATAATTTTTTTTAGGTTCTTTAATGTTCTTTAGGTTCTTCAAATAAGTGATAACTTCTTAAGAACTCTTCAAAGAATTTTTTGAAAAAATATAGAGTTTAGGTTTTTTTTTTACCATTAATATTTTCATGAATTGCAAAACTTTAAAAGATAATTATAAGTTTGTTATATAAGGGACTTCTTGTCTAATTATACCTCTGTAATTCTTTTCTTTTAGGATTCTTTTTGTTGGTCCCAAGTGCTCAGAAGAGGTTTAGAAGAGGGGGGGGGGGGGGGGGGGTGAATAAACCTTTTAAAAATTTTCTTCAAATTTAACTTTAAAACTTTCACTTTAACTGAACAGACTAAGCTGATCAGATTAGTTAGTTACAATTCTGTTCGCGAACAAATCTTTGAACAGCCTTGTTGACCACTCGTCTGATTGTTACTTAGCTGATTTTGCTAAAATCAGTTTTAATACTTAGAGTACTTGCAGCGGATTTTCAAAGTGTTTTTCACAAGTAATCTTAGTAGTTTGAAAAATGTTTCCCCAGTTTTATAAACTCCTTTAAATTCTTTTTCAAACAGTTAAGTTAATGTGTTTTATGCAAACTGAAAATATGCAAGTAAAAACAAATAAAAACACAAACAATTTTTATAGTGGTTATATGGATTTGAATATCCTTTAGTCCACTCTTCCAGATCACTCAGATTCTGGGTTATACTATAGTCACAAAGATTACAATATTTCTCCACTTACACCTAGACAACAAATGAAAAGGCTATAAGCTCACAATAGGAAATCACTCAGAAGTCCTATCCTCTAAAGTAGAATCACTCACAAAGACGGATTCTCACTTCGCACAACACTCAATGTTTACAAAATCACTCAGAAGATGTATTTGACTTGATTCTTCAACTCTGCTTTTGTCAACAAATGACTAAGCTGATGAGTGAGCTGTTCTTGAGACTTAGAGAATTCTGCTTCGGAAATTTTCTCAGAAAGTGTGTTGCTTCTTCCTTCTTCGTCTCTTCCAGCTATTTATACTTGAGGATTGAAAAGTGTCCGTTGAAGAGAGACAAGATTCAAATTCCTCGAGTATTGGTCCTTAAAATCCGCGAATGGCTCTTTTGCAGTCTGTCCGTACTGTGAACAGTACTATTCTGCAGGCAGCATTAAATGCAGCATTAAATGCACCCAGCTGATGCGAAGCATTTCTTCAATCATTTGTCTTTAATAACCTTGTACTTCAGCATTTATTACTCCAAGGGGCATTTATTACCGTTGGGAACACTTCATGATCTTCTTCACTTTGCTGATGAAAGTACGCGTCTGATGGCGAACAAAGCTGATCTCAAACTTGAACAAATCTGATTTGAGTCGGCTGATCTTCACCAGTCTGATAACTTTTCTTCAGCAGATCAGAAGTCTTGGACCTTGAAACTTTGACTCTTCTGATGTCTTCTTTACTTAGTCAAAATTCCTTGATAAGTTTATCAGCTAAGTTACTCCATACTTAGCCAAATATGAAGTTTTGGAATGCATCAAAACCTCCCTTATCAAACTTCCTTTAGAGCCTTCATCTTCATCCTTATCCAACAATTTCCCCCTTTTTGATGATGACAAAACTTCAGCTAAGTACCTGTTGAATATCTAAGCTAAAGAATGTAATCCTCAAAAATTTTCTGAGATAGAAAATAGTATGTTGGAATGAACTTGACTTTTTATTAATATGATAAGATTGTTACAAACATAAGTACAAGTTCTTCAGATGAGATGTCTGAAAGATAGATAAAAGAGAACTGATTACAAGAATTTATCAATTTTAACTATCAGCTTCTTCATCTGATCCTTCAAGCTCTTCTACATACTCATAAGAAGACTCATCGTCGTCTTCTTCTTCTTCTTCATCAGCTTCATCATCTAGGTCCATGTTTGCTTTGGCAGCTTCCATTTTCTCTTTAAGTTTTTGTTCCTTCAAAGCTTCCATGGCCTTCCTGGCTGATTCTGTGTTTTTGTACTTAGTCAAAGGCTCTGATTGATCAGCAGCAGAGTCTTTGGATTCAGCCATTACTTCATCAGTTTTGGCTTTTTCCTTGGTCTCTTCTTCAGACTTGTCTTCGCCTTGTTCCTTTCCAAGATTTTCTTCAGCAGGTTTGGTCAGTTCAGTAGCTTTATCAGTCTTGTTGGCTTCAGTAGAGGTTTCCTTGGTTGATTCATCCCTTTTCTCTTCCCCCTTTTTGTCATCATCAGACTGGATGACTTCTTCAGGTTTAGCAGTAGGGTTGAGTGCAACTGTTGGAATCTTCATTTCAGCACATAAAGTCTTCAAATTCTGATTCACTACATCGTGACTTGCTGTAAGATGATGAATAGTTGTGCTGATGTCGTCAGTCTTATCATTGAAGTAGTCAATGTTCAGGTTTGTAGTTGCAATTTCATTTTGGACTGCCTGTACAACAGTTGATACTTCATGCAACATCCCTAAATTGATTTCCTTCTCCTCTTCACTGACTTTGATGAAGGTTGCAGTCAGATCAGCGATCTTGTGTTCAGCTCTTTTAAGTGCAGCATGAAGATGATTAACATCACTCTTCACATCCTCCACATTTCTGTTCATTTCATTCAAGCTGTTCACTAACTGCAAGGAATGATCTTGAGGAATAGGAATACTTGTGATTTCAGTCTTGATGATCTTTTCAGTAGACTGTTGCACAGTTTCCAGCTGAAGTTTATTTGACTCTGTCAATTCTTCCTTAAGCTCAGTCTTCAGCTCCTCCTTGACCTTCATCAGCTGCTGTTGATGCTTCTCTTCCAGTTCCTTCATAGAATTTTCCATCAACATCTGGAAAGCTTCCATCAGTGATGAGTGTTCATCACCTGATGAAGCAGAAGCAGCAGCTTCATCCTTTTCTTCAATCTCCTGGTGGACAGGAATATCTTCCATCTTTACGTCCTGATGATCTTCAGCATCCTTAGCATTCCACTCAATGGCTAAGGGTTCTTCAGCAGCCTTTTCAGCAGACTTGTCTTCAGTCTGGTCAGCAGACTTGTCTTCAGGCTTGTCCGCAATCTGAATAGCAGACTCTTCAGTAGGCTTGGCCGCAGCTTTATGTTCATCAGTAACGTCATCATAGAACAGATTAGTTATGGTGCCATCATCATTGAAGCATGTCGTCTGACGAATTTGCCTCACAATGATCCAAGGGTTGACAAAGGCATTGTTACCCTCTGGCACTTCATAAAAATCTTTCATTTCCCTTCCAAAAATAACATGTTGAATACTTGGCAGTTGTGGGAGTTCACTTGAATGCCCTTGCTGATATCTGGACTTTTCTGCCCACTTATTCAGAGCAGTGATAACAGCAATCTTCACAGCCCTTTCTTCAACATCATCAGTCTTCTTCCTTTTCTCTGGCAAGGTACTCTGAATCAGTTTGGCTTCCTCAAGGGCAAGTTCCCTGGCATAGTGATGCATGGCATCCCTAACATAATGAGGATCCAAAGCTTTTTGGATAGAATCTGTCTTTAGCCACTGTAGTACCCATTCTTCTTCAGCAACTAATTCCTTCAGATTCTGAAGTTCAATGATGGACCTGTTCAGCCTATTGTCTCTCCATCTGATATATCTAGGCTTCTCTTGAGTGAACATGGTCTTCAGCATTAACTTCTGATTGTAGTAGGCTAAGGATTTTTCAAACTTTTGGAAAAGCTCTTTGTTGTTGTTTATGATCTTGAAGGCTTTCTTCACTTCAAACTTTTCCTTCGGTTTTTCTGCAGCAGCAGGCATCTTTGGTTTAGGAGGTTCTTCTTCTCCTTCAGCCTTGGCAGGCTCATTTATCTTGATACCACCTCCATGGATAGGACCATAGGCATCAATTTTGCTCTTCTCAATAACCATTGCTAGTTCAGCAGCCTCTGCAGCTTGTCTTTCAGCTTCAGACATCTTTCTCCTTGCCTCATCCTTAGCAGCTTGAGCCTTGCTTAGCTCTAGTGCCTTCTTCTCTTCCTCTTCATCTTGCTTCCTCTGTTCAGCTTCCTCTCTTGCTCTCTTATCAGCTTTGGAAATTTTCTTCTTTTTCCTCAGCACTATCTTTCTTTTACCTTTATCAACTGGAGCAGGGGCTGGACCAGCAGATGAGATGGGAGCAGCAGCTATAGGATGTATGATTTGAACATCTGGATCTTCTTGAGGTTGGGCAGCCTCAACAGTTGGTGCAGTTTGAATAGTCTGTTGCTCATCAGCTTTGTCAGCAGTAGAAGCTTCAACAGCTTCAACTGGTCTTTCAGCAGACTCTGGACTTGATCTCACCAAGTCCACCAACTCAGTATCCTTTGCTAAAAATGTCATCTTCTTTCTTGCTGACTTCTTTGTCAGACCCTGAATAGGCCTTGAAGTAGCAGTGTCCTTCATTTGACTCCTTGTTCTGTAAGAGACATTCTCAGCAGGCTTCTCTGCTGATGGAGTTCTAGATGGTGATGCAGGGGATCCAGTCCTTACATCAGCAATTATATTTTCAATAACTTTAGTGGCTTCAACAGCAGAAGTCACTTTCTCCATCTTCTTTGAAACCTTTTCCTTAGGCTTATCAGCAGCCTTCTTCTTTCTGGACTCAACAGCTAAATCAGCAGTCTTGACCAGTTTCCTTTGCCTTTTGGCAGGAACCTCTTTTGGTTCCTCATCGGCTTCTTCAGGCTCATCAGCCTTTCTCTTCTGGACAGCCAGGTATTTGTTCATGGCCTTGGACTTGTGAATTTCCTTGCCATTCTTCATAGGACACCTCAGTTTGAACAGCAGATAACTGAGCGTAATCCTGTGGTTGGTGTGAGGACCTTTTCCTTTCTTGTCATCAAGGAAATCAGCCAAGATGTACCAGATAATTATGGACCAATTGACTTCTATTCCATAGTAAATAGCAGTCATGATGCTGAACCTTTTCATAGTAACAGCATCCAGTGAGAAGGTGCAGTTTTCAATCAGCTTAGACACCATGTCAGCCATCCGCTGATATTCATCCTTCAGCTGTCTCTTCTTTATGTTGCCAGTCAACATTTCTCCTTCTTTGGCGCAGATCGCCCAGAAATCTTGGTGTTTGGCTTCAGTCAACACTATGACATCGTGTCGTCCTTTGTTCGGAAGACCAAACGTCTCGTGAAGAACAGCTGGGGTAATAGTGATAGATTTTTCTCCCACTGTAGCCTTTATCTCCAGTGCGTTGTAGTCAGCCTTCGCTGTATCGTAGTATTCCATCACTTGATCAGTCCAGATCACTCCCTCGTTGTATTCCATGAAGTTTACCAAATTTGCAGATTTGAACTTTTCCAGAAGTTCCTTCATCAGATTTGTGCCAGATTGGTAATAGGAATCATACACAAGGTACATACCTTCAGCAGCCATTTTCGATCTGTAGAAGTTAGAGAGAAAAACGAAGAGATTTTGCAGAAAACTTGCTCAAATTTCTCACAAGTACTTTTGAATGTTTAGGGTGCGTAAAGAACTACACGGCTGATCAGATAGGGATTTATAGAGTTAGGGTATCTTGGATTCCGTGATACCAGCCAACCGTTAGATCCGTTTCTTGTCAGTGCTGATCGTGCGGCGTCAGTTACGACCTTTCAAATTCAAAAGATATTTAATGAGGAGCGGGAAAATGTACCGCCCTTCTGTCACTTGTAAAAGCGTGTTTTGAAGTAAAACGTTTTTAAAATATTCAGCTTTTACGTGAGCGATCAGATGAGTAACATAAATACTTATCTGATGGACTAGTGTCCTGATGACACAGTTGTTATCAGAGAATGCCAATAGCTGATAACCTTCCTCAGCTGTTTGTCAATCCAGCTAGATAGAGAATCTTCAATCTTCAAGATTTTAATCTTCTGTTGAAACCATAACTTCAACTAACTGACATTAACAGATTTCATCCTTTAATCAGAAGTACCGCTAGTCTTACACGTTCCCCCTGACTTTAAGAATTCATAAGTTAACTAGTCTGTTGAAAGTTAATCCTTGAAGATAAGTATGATGTGTAAGCTGTTGAACTCTAGTCTTCTGATGAGTTCCCCCTCAGCTTATGCATCCAATTTTAATAAACCCAGTTCAGCTCTTAGAGTTGAAAACCTTGACTCACTTAGAGGTTTTGTGAAGATGTCAGCAATCTGATTTTCAGTAAATACATATTCTATCAAGACATTTCCTTTCTCCACGTGATCTCTAATAAAATGATGTTTGATCTCAATATGTTTAGTCCTTGAATGACTTGTAGTATTCTGAGTGAGACTGATTGCACTTGTATTGTCACAGTAGATTGGTATTCCACTGATTTTGATATTGTAGTCTTCAAGTTGATGTTTCAACCATAAGATTTGTGCACAGCAAGCTCCAGCAGCTATATATTCAGCTTCAGCAGTAGATATAGAAACTGAAGTTTGTTTCTTACTCATCCATGAGATCAGACGACTGCCTAAGAACTGACAGGCACCTGTTGTGCTTTTTCTGTCAATCTTGCAGCCTGCAAGGTCAGAATCTGAATATCCAATAAGCTCAAATCCAGACTCTCTAGGGTACCATAATCCCAATTCTTGAGTGCCCTTAATATATTTCAATATTCTCTTGGCAGCTAAGAGATGAGATTCTTTGGGGTTTGATTGAAATCTTGCACAGACCCCAACAGAGTACATGATATCAGGTCTGCTGGCTGTTAGATATAACAGTGACCCAATAATGCCTCTGTATTTGGTTATGTCTACTGATTTGCCATCTTCATCTTTATCCAAACGAAGACTTGTAGACATTGGAATTGTAGCAGTAGAGCTAGTTTCCATACCAAATTTCTTGAACAGATCCTTTGTGTATTTTGCTTGGCTGATGAAAATTCCATCAGGCAACTGTCTAACTTGCAAACCAAGAAAATAGTTAAGTTCTCCCATCATGCTCATTTCAAACTTGTTCTGCATCAGCTTTGAGAACTTATCACACATCTGTTGATTAGTTGAACCAAAAATGATATCGTCCACATAAATTTGCACAAGCAAAATATGTTCTTCCCATTCAATAGTGAACAGGGTCTTGTCAACTTTACCTTTGCGAAATCCTTTAATTAAAAGAAAGTCAGATAAAGTATCATACCATGCTCTTGGAGCCTGTTTCAGTCCATAAAGAGCTTTCTTCAGACGATATACTTTATCCTCTTCTTGATAAACTTCAAATCCAGGAGGTTGTTCAACATAAACTTCTTCTTGCAATTCTCCATTGAGAAAAGCTGATTTCACATCCATCTGATAGACTGTGAAATTCTTGTGAGCAGCGTAGGCAAGAAAGAGTCTGATTGCCTCTAGTCTTGCTACTGGTGCAAATGTTTCATCAAAGTCAATGCCTTCTTCTTGGCAGTAACCCTTGGCCACTAATCTTGCTTTGTTTCTGGTGACTTCACCATCTTCATTCATTTTATTTCTGAATACCCACTTAGTGCCAATGACTCTTTGATGACTTGGTCTAGGAACTAAGTACCAGACTTCATTCCTTTCAAATTGATTTAGCTCCTCCTGCATAGCTTCAATCCAGTTGGAGTCACTGAGAGCTTCTTCAATTTGTTTAGGCTCAATTTGAGATAGAAAACTAGCAAACATAGCATCTTGTGCAGCAGCTCTTCTTGTTTTCACTCTGTCTAATGGATCACCAATCACTAACTCTGGTGGGTGATTTCTGAGCCATCTGAGATCAGGTTGCAAATCATAATGTTGTCCTTTGTCTTGATCTTGCAACACTACTGTTGGAGAATCAGTAGTAGTCTGTTGAACATTTGCAGTCTGTTGAACAGTCTCTGGTCTTTCAGCTGTTTGCAACTCGTCTGTTAGACAATCAGCACTGTGATTTTGAACAGCACTTGAGTTATCAGCTGGGTTGAGATCAGGTAGTATGATGGGAACATATTCTTCATTCTTTCCAACATTCATCTTCTGTAAATCAGTAGACAGATTTTGATTAACATTTTGATTCTTTTCAGAAGATTGACTTGGCTCATCAAATACTACATGAATGGATTCTTCTATTAGTAATGTTCTTTTATTGAAAACTCTATAGGCTTTACTAACAGTTGAGTATCCTACAAAGACAGCTTCATCAGCCTTTTCTGCAAATGCAGTAAGGTGATTTTTACCATTATTTAAAACATAGCATTTACAACCAAAAATCTTAAAGTAATGAATGTTTGGCTTCCTGTTGTTCCAAACTTCATATGGAGTCTTGTTTTGGTGCTTGTTGATCATGCATCTGTTTTGGGTAAAACATGCTGTATTTGTTGCTTCTGCCCAAAATCTTTGTGGCAGCTTTGCTTCAGCTATCATGGTCCTGACAGCTTCTTTTAGTGTTCTGTTTCTCCTTTCAGCAACACCATTCTGTTGAGGGGTTCTAGCAGCTGAATACTCATGATGTATTCCTTTGACATTACAATACTCTTCAACAGTAGAGTTTGTGAACTCTGTCCCTCTATCTGATCTGATCTTCAATATTTTGATACTCTTCTCATTCTGGATCAG
Organism: Penstemon barbatus; assembly: GCA_003313485.2. NCBI lineage: Eukaryota > Viridiplantae > Streptophyta > Magnoliopsida > Lamiales > Plantaginaceae > Penstemon > Penstemon barbatus. The sequence continues at coordinate 15,043,802 of CM064880.1, forward strand.
TTCCATCAGATTGGTAAGATGTTCCTTGGTTTCACTTTTCTTCTTCATGAAAATCACCCAAGTATATCTTGAATAATCATCCACAACAGCTAGGCAGTATTTCTTTCCACCATTGCTGACTGGATCAATGGGTCCAAATAAGTCCATATGTAGTAGCTCCAATATCCTTCCAGAAGATTGATGCTTCTTGCTTTTGAACGATGACTTGATTTGTTTACCCTTCTGACAGGCGTCACAGAGCTTATCTTTGCTCATGACTGTTTTAGGAATCCCTTCTACCAAATCATTCTTGATTAATCTGTTGATGGTCTTGAAGTTTAAATGATTCATTCTCTTGTGCCATAGCCAACTAACTTCACTTGGTGCGGATGCAACCAAACAGACACTTGAATTCTTGTCAGCAGAATTCCAGTCGACTATGTAGATATTTCCTTGTCTTCTTCCAGATAAAATTACCTTCTTTGTACCAATCTGTTCAACGTAGCACTTATCTGTTGAGAAGATGACTGAATATCCCTTGTCACAAAATTGACTTATGCTTAGCAGGTTGTACTTTAGGCCTTTAACATATGAGACGTCAGATATCTCTATGTTTCCTTTGATAACTCTTCCTTTAGCTACAATCTTGCCTTCTTTGCTGTCTCCAAATGTAACACTTGGACCATCCACAGCAACTGCATCAGTCAGCTCATGTATGTTTCCACACATGTGTCTTGAACATCCACTGTCCAAGTACCAAATCTTCTCTACTTTACTCCTACTCCTAATCCTATCCTACAAAACAAAAATAAAATTGTTTTAGGTACCCTTATTGAGAGGGTCCTGAAGGATTAGTTCCACCTTTGACAACCCAAGATGTTGATGTCTTAGGCTTCTTAGGTTTCTGAGTTTTGACAGGAGCATGAACAGTTTTATTTTCATCATAGTTATCAGATAAGTCATGTTGATGATCAGTATGATAAGGAAAATGTTCATAAGCAGGGTAAGGTGCATGATAAGCAGGATATGCATGCATTGGATGAGCAGGATAAGGTGCATAGTAACTAGGAAATTGAGGTGCATGATACATAGGATGATATGCAGCAGGTTGCACATAATATGACTCATTTCCATACCAAGCATTTTGATTTTTCTTATTCTTATGCTTCTTTGGTTTACTTACAGCTTGCTCATTAACAGACGACTTAGTTTTCTTACTAGTCTGATTAGTCTTAACCTTATCAGAAGACTTCCTAGGACTCTTCTGTTTGGGTTTACTAGTCTGTTTTTCTACACTAGGCTCTTTGCTCTTTTTAGCCTTAGGAGATTTCTTCTCCTTTACCACTTTCTCAGATGAGGTAGGTTTAGAAGTTTGAACATACAGAATGACCTTACTATTGTCAGCAGAAATGAATTTTTCAGTATGATTCAATTCTAGTTTATCCTTTTCTAAAGGTGTCTCCTGTTTACTAGATGTAGGCATGGATGCAACAGTTGACTTATCATGAGACTCAATAATTTTCTCAAGTTCCATGATTTTTCCTTTATAGACCTCACATTCAGCTTTCAGAGATTCATGCTCTTGCTCAAGCTGTTTATACTCAGCTGATTCTTTAGGCTTTTCAGCTTTAAGTTTCAGTGAGTTATTTTGCTCTTTTAGCAAGCTCATCTCTTCCTTAAGCTTAACAAATTCTCCAGCAATAGTAGTATTATTTAACATCATTTGCTCTAGAGAATCAAATAGTTCATTATTTGGAGGAGTTACCTCATCCTCGGAGTCATCAGATTCCTTAGCCATCAGGCAGAGGAGAGCAGGTTTCTCTTCATCAGAAGATTCTTCATCAGACGTGTCTGAATCTGAATCAGATGAGTAGACAGCAGCAAGCTTTTCTGCTTCAGCTACCATTGCTTTCCCTCTTTGATGCTTTCTTTCCTTTCTGATTCTCTTTTCTTCCTCAGTGTATTTCTCTGCTTTTGGATATGGACAGTCTCTAATGAAATGTCCCAATTTCCTGCAGTTATAACACATTAGTTTTGCTTTATAATCATCTTTCTCTTGAGAAGAAGAGTTAGGTTTAGAAGTAGAAGCAGCATGATTGTATTTGTTTTTCATCTTTCTCTTATAGAACTTCTTGAAGTTGTTCATCAATAATGCTACATCTCCAGCAGTGTACTCCTTCTTGTTGAGTAGAGATGCTTCATCAGATGAGTCCACATCTTTGCTTTTGTGAGCTGGTCTTCTTGGATTTTCAGCAGCAACAAGTGCAGCTGTGGGACTTGAAGTTGAGGTTTCTTCAACACCCATTCTAGGCAGTTTATACTCATACGCCTTGAGTACGGAGAACAGCTCTGTAAGAGAGATTTTTCCCAAATCTCTTGATTCTTCCATAGCTGTCACCTTCATGTTGAACTTAGGGGGCAGGGCCTTCAGAACTCTGACAGTGATCTCCTTGTCAGTAAAGGTCTTTCCCAGCTTTAGGACTTCATTCAATGTTCTGGTAAACCTGGTATCCATCTGATCAATGGTCTCTCCAGATTTCATCTTGAAGTTGTCCAGCTTTTCCAAAGCAACACTGAGCTGATGCTCTTTGATGGCGTCGTTTCCTTCACTCATGTCACGAACCTTGTCCCACATCTCCTTTGCAGTTTTGCAATGTTTGACCTTGTCAAACCGATCATTATCCAGGGCTTTGGTCATGATGAAACGGCCAACTTTATCCAGGTTGAACAGCTTTATTTCTTCGGCTGTCATCTCTGTCAGATCTTTTTCCACCACCAGTTCAGCTTCATCAACTATAATGGTCTTGGTGAATTTGAATGGACCTTTAATGATACATGTGTACATGTTGTCATTATAGGCTGCTAGAAAGATTTCCATTCTAATCTTCCAGTCCTCAAAGGACATACCAGCAATGTGGGGAACATGACTGATACAATCCATTTTTCAAAAAGTTTTGATTTTTCAAAAATATGCTCTTTTGAAAAAGTTTGAAAACCTTTGAAAAACACTTGGATCAAGCTCGTTGATCAGGCAGCTGATTCAAATGAACCACCTGCTCTGATACCACTTGTTGGTCCCAAGTGGTCAGAAGAGGTTTAGAGGGGAGGGGGGGGGGTGAATAAACCTCTTTAAAAATTTTCTTCAAATTTAACTTTAAAACTTTCACTTTAACTGAACAGACTAAGCTGATCAGATTAGTTAGTTACAATTCTGTTCGCGAACAAATCTTTGAACAGCCTTGTTGACCACTCGTCTGATTGTTACTTAGCTGATTTTGCTAAAATCAGTTTTAATACTTAGAGTACTTGCAGCGGATTTTCAAAGTGTTTTTCACAAGTAATCTTAGTAGTTTGAAAAATGTTTCCCCAGTTTTATAAACTCCTTTAAATTCTTTTTCAAACAGTTAAGTTAATGTGTTTTATGCAAACTGAAAATATGCAAGTTAAAAGCAATTAAAAACACAAACAATTTTTATAGTGGTTATATGGATTTGAATATCCTTTAGTCCACTCTTCCAAGTCACACAGATCTTGGGTTATACTATAATCACAAAGTTTACAGTATACTCTGCTTGCGCCAATCAACAAATGAAACGGCCACAAGTGCGCAGTAGGAAATCACAAAGAAACTCCTACTCTCTGAAGTAATATCACTCACTTAGACGGATATCTACTTCTCACAACACTCTTGATTACAAAATCACTCAGAAGATGTATTTTTCTTGATTCTTCAACTCTGCTTTCGTCAACAAATGACTCAGCTGATGAGTGAGCTGTTCTTGAGACTTAGAGAATTTTGCTTCGAAAATTTCTCAGAGATTGTGTTGCTTGTTTCTTCTTCGTCTCTTCCAGCTATTTATACTTGAGGATTGAAAAGTGTCCGTTGAAGAGAGACAAGATTCAAATTCCTCGAGTACTGGTCCTTAAAATCCGCGAACGGCTCTTTTGCAGTCTGTCCGTACTGTGAACAGTACTATTCTGCAGGCAGCATTAAATGCAGCATTAAATGCACCCAGCTGATGCGAAGCATTTCTTCAATCATTTGTCTTTAATAACCTTGTACTTCAGCATTTATTACTCCAAGGGGCATTTATTACCGTTGGGAACACTTCATGATCTTCTTCACTTTGCTGATGAAAGTACGCGTCTGATGGCGAACAAAGCTGATCTCAAACTTGAACAAATCTGATTTGAGTCGGCTGATCTTCACCAGTCTGATAACTTTTCTTCAGCAGATCAGAAGTCTTGGACCTTGAAACTTTGACTCTTCTGATGTCTTCTTTACTTAGTCAAAATTCCTTGATAAGTTTATCAGCTAAGTTACTCCATACTTAGCCAAATATGAAGTTTTGGAATGCATCAAAACCTCCCTTATCAAACTTCCTTTAGAGCCTTCATCTTCATCCT
>CM064880.1:15048200-15134106 GCA_003313485.2 Penstemon barbatus
ATCAGCCTTTTCTGCAAATGCAGTAAGGTGATTTTTACCATTATTTAAAACATAGCATTTACAACCAAATATCTTAAAGTAATGAATGTTTGGCTTCCTGTTGTTCCAAACTTCATATGGAGTCTTGTTTTGGTGCTTGTTGATCATGCATCTGTTTTGGGTAAAACATGCTGTATTTGTTGCTTCTGCCCAAAATCTTTGAGGCAGCTTAGCTTCAGCTATCATGGTCCTGACAGCTTCTTTTAGTGTTCTGTTTCTCCTTTCAGCAACACCATTCTGTTGAGGGGTTCTAGCAGCTGAATACTCATGATGTATTCCTTTGACATTACAATACTCTTCAACAGTAGAGTTTGTGAACTCTGTCCCTCTATCTGATCTGATCTTCAATATTTTGATAATCTTCTCATTCTGGATCAGTTCCATTAGATTGGTAAGATGTTCCTTGGTTTCACTTTTCTTCTTCATGAAAATCACCCAAGTATATCTTGAATAATCATCCTCAACAGCTAGGCAGTATTTCTTTCCACCATTGCTGACTGGATCAATGGGTCCAAATAAGTCCATATGTAGTAGCTCCAATATTCTTCCAGAAGATTGATGCTTCTTGCTTTTGAACGATGACTTGATTTGTTTACCCTTCTGACAGGCGTCACAGAGCTTATCTTTGCTCATGACTGTTTTTGGAATCCCTTCTACCAGATCATTCTTGATTAATCTGTTGATGGTCTTGAAGTTTAAATGATTCATTCTCTTGTGCCATAGCCAACTAACTTCACTTGGTGCGGATGCAACCAAACAGACACTTGAATTCTTGTCAGCAGAATTCCAGTCGACTATGTAGATATTTCCTTGTCGTCTTCCAGATAAAATTACCTTCTTTGTACCAATCTGTTCAACGTAGCACTTATCTGTTGAGAAGATGACTGAATATCCCTTGTCACAAAATTGACTTATGCTCAGCAGGTTGTACTTTAGGCCTTTAACATATGAGACGTCAGATATCTCTATGTTTCCTTTGATAACTCTTCCTTTAGCTACAATCTTGCCTTCTTTGCTGTCTCCAAATGTAACACTTGGACCATCCACATCAACTGCATCAGTCAGCTCGTGTATGTTTCCACACATGTGTCTTGAACATCCACTGTCCAAGTACCAAATATTCTCTACTTTACTCCTACTCCTAATCCTATCCTACAAAACAAAAATAAAATTGTTTTAGGTACCCTTATTGAGAGGGTCCTGAAGGATTAGTTCCACCTTTGACAACCCAATATGTTGATGTCTTAGGCTTCTTAGGTTTCTGAGTTTTGACAGGAGCATGAACAGTTTTATTTTCATCATAGTTATAAGATAAGTCATGTTGATGATCAGTATAATAAGGAAAATGTTCATAAGCAGGGTAAGGTGCATGATAAGCAGGATATGCATGCATTGGATGAGCAGGATAAGGTGCATAATAACTAGGAAATTGAGGTGCATGATACATAGGATGATATGCAGCAGGTTGCACATAATATGACTCATTTCCATACCAAGCATTTTGATTTTTCTTATTCTTATGCTTCTTTGGCTTACTTACAACTTGCTCATTAACAGACGACTTAGTTTTCTTACTAGTCTGATTAATCTTAACCTTATCAGAAGACTTCCTAGGACTCTTCTGTTTGGGTTTACTAGTCTGTTTTTCTACACTAGGCTCTTTGCTCTTTTTAGCCTTAGGAGATTTCTTCTCCTTTACCACTTTCTCAGATGAGGTAGGTTTAGAAGTTTGAACATACAGAATGACCTTACTATTGTCAGCAGAAATGAATTTTTCAGTATGGTTCAATTCTAGTTTATCCTTTTCTAAAGGTGTCTCCTGTTTACTAGATGTAGGCATGGATGCAACAGTTGACTTATCATGAGACTCAATAATTTTCTCAAGTTCCATGATTTTTCCTTTATAGACCTCACATTCAGCTTTCAGAGATTCATGCTCTTGCTCAAGCTGTTTATACTCAGCTGATTCTTTAGGCTTTTCAGCTTTAAGTTTCAGTGAGTTATTTTGCTCTTTTAGCAAGCTCATCTCTTCCTTAAGCTTAACAAATTCTCCAGCAATAGTAGTATTATTTAACATCATTTGCTCTAGAGAATCAAATAGTTCATTATTTGGAAGAGTTACCTCATCCTCGGAGTCATCAGATTCCTTAGCCATCAGGCAGAGGAGAGCAGGTTTCTCTTCATCAGAAGATTCTTCATCAGACGTGTCTGAATCTGAATCAGATGAGTAGACAGCAGCAAGCTTTTCTGCTTCAGCTACCATTGCTTTCCCTCTTTGATGCTTTCTTTCCTTTCTGATTCTCTTTTCTTCCTCAGTGTATTTCTCTGCTTTTGGATATGGACAGTCTCTAATGAAATGTCCCAATTTCCTGCAGTTATAACACATTAGTTTTGCTTTATAATCATCTTTCTCTTGAGAAGAAGAGTTAGGTTTAGAAGTAGAAGTAGCATGATTGTATTTGTTTTTCATCTTTCTCTTATAGAACTTCTTGAAGTTGTTCATCAATAATGCTACATCTCCAGCAGTGTACTCCTTCTTGTTGAGTAGTGATGCTTCATCAGATGAGTCCACATCTTTGCTTTTGTGAGCTGGTCTTCTTGGATTTTCAGCAGCAACAAGTGCAGCTGTGGGACTTGAAGTTGAGGTTTCTTCAACACCCATTCTAGGCAGTTTATACTCATACGCCTTGAGTACGGAGAACAACTCTGTAAGAGAGATTTTTCCCAAATCTCTTGATTCTTCCATAGCTGTCACCTTCATGTTGAACTTAGGGGGCAGGGCCTTCAGAACTCTGACAGTGATCTCCTTGTCAATAAAGGTCTTTCCCAGCTTTAGGACTTCATTCAATGTTCTGGTAAACCTGGTATCCATCTGATCAATGGTCTCTCCAGATTTCATCTTGAAGTTGTCCAGCTTTTCCAAAGCAACACTGAGCTGATGCTCTTTGATGGCGTCGTTTCCTTCACTCATGTCACGAACCTTGTCCCACATCTCCTTTGCAGTTTTGCAATGTTTGACCTTGTCAAACCGATCATTATCCAGGGCTTTGGTCATGATGAAACGGCCAACTTTATCCAGGTTGAACAGCTTTATTTCTTCGGCTGTCATCTCTGTCAGATCTTTTTCCACCACCAGTTCAGCTTCATCAACTATAATGGTCTTGGTGAATTTGAATGGACCTTTAATGATACATGTGTACATGTTGTCATTATAGGCTGCTAGAAAGATTTCCATTCTAATCTTCCAGTCCTCAAAGGACATACCAGCGATGTGGGGAACATGACTGATACAATCCATTTTTCAAAAAGTTTTGATTTTTCAAAAATATGCTCTTTTGAAAAAGTTTGAAAACCTTTGAAAAACACTTGGATCAAGCTCGTTGATCAGGCAGCTGATTCAAATGAACCACCTGCTCTGATACCACTTGTTGGTCCCCAGTGGTCAGAAGAGGTTTAGAGAGGGGGGGGGGGGGGGGGTGAATAAACCTCTTTAAAAATTTTCTTCAAATTTAACTTTAAAACTTTCACTTTAACTGAACAGACTAAGCTGATCAGATTAGTTAGTTACAATTCTGTTCGCGAACAAATCTTTGAACAGCCTTGTTGACCACTCGTCTGATTGTTACTTAGCTGATTTTGCTAAAATCAGTTTTAATACTTAGAGTACTTGCAGCGGATTTTCAAAGTGTTTTTCACAAGTAATCTTAGTAGTTTGAAAAATGTTTCCCCAGTTTTATAAACTCCTTTAAATTCTTTTTCAAATAGTTAAGTTAATGTGTTCTATGCAAACTGAAAATATGCAAGTAAAAACAAATAAAAACACAAACAATTTTTATAGTGGTTATATGGATTTGAATATCCTTTAGTCCACTCTTCCAGATCACTCAGATTCTGGGTTATACTATAATCACAAAGATTACAATATTTCTCCACTTACACCTAGACAACAAATGAAAAGGCTATAAGCTCACAATAGGAAATCACTCAGAAGTCCTATCCTCTAAAGTAGAATCACTCACAAAGACGGATTCTCACTTCGCACAACACTCAATGTTTACAAAATCACTCAGAAGATGTATTTGACTTGATTCTTCAACTCTGCTTTTGTCAACAAATGACTAAGCTGATGAGTGAGCTATTCTTGAGACTTAGAGAATTCTGCTTCGAAAATTTTCTCAGAAAGTGTGTTGCTTCTTCCTTCTTCGTCTCTTCCAGCTATTTATACTTGAGGATTGAAAAGTGTCCGTTGAAGAGAGACAAGATTCAAATTCCTCGAGTATTGGTCCTTAAAATCCGCGAACGGCTCTTTTGCAGTCTGTTCGTACTGTGAACAGTACTATTCTGCAGGCAGCATTAAATGCAGCATTAAATGCACCCAGCTGATGCGAAGCATTTCTTCAATCATTTGTCTTTAATAACCTTGTACTTCAGCATTTATTACTCCAAGGGGCATTTATTACCGTTGAGAACACTTCATGATCTTCTTCACTTTGCTGATGAAAGTACGCGTCTGATGGCGAACAAAGCTGATCTCAAACACTTGAACAAATCTGATTTGAGTCGGCTGATCTTCACCAGTCTGATAACTTTTCTTCAGCAGATCAGAAGTCTTGGACCTTGAAACTTTGACTCTTCTGACGTCTTCTTTACTTAGTCAAAATTCCTTGATAAGTTTATCAGCTAAGTTACTCCATACTTAGCCAAATATGAAGTTTTGGAATGCATCAAAACCTCCCTTATCAAACTTCCTTTATAGCCTTCATCTTCATCCTTATCCAACACTTTTATTTTATATTTTTGCCATAAATTTAAATATCACAATATAATTTAAATAGGGGTATATTAGTCTTCACAAAAAAGGGAAGAAATTTTCTTAGGTCAACTCGTACTTTTATATGTATATAGATAAACCTTCAGTTAATACTATCTAATTAATCCCGTAATTTATGCCAACACAATGATTTTATTATGCATGGTAAGAAAATCATAAAAATAATCAATTGCTAATCAAACCCGAAATTTTTGCCATCAACCTTAGAGTTAATTTTTTTACCATGGTAACAAAATATAATAAGTAATTACATTTAACATAATATGAATATTTAGCCTCAAACTAGGATGTTTGCTTTTTTTTTTTTTTTTTAGTACATTATTTTTTTAATAATATGGACTTGTTAATTAATGACTTTTAAAATACTAAAATGACTTAATATTTTAATATAATTAATAATTAAATTACTAGTACTAATAATAATTACTATTATTAATATAAATATTAAAAAAATTAAAATTATAATATTAATAGGTGAGAGTGGACAAAGGAAAAAAATGGAATTAATTCATCCACGGAGCCCAACCATTGGAGATGACCAGGCAGGGCTCGGGGCTGGCCTGGCTCCATTGGAGATGGCCTTAATTTCGGTTGGAACGGGTTTTAATCTGGTTGAATATGAGTTGGGCTCGAGAAACTGCAAAAATATCCCTGTAATTAAGACTCATTGGTAAAATAGTCCTTTAAGATTCGGGGTTAAAAATTATGTTTTGTAACTAAATTAATGAAAATTTAGTATTACTTGAAATTCTTAAAATTGCAAAAATCGTCCTTTTAAGTTCAAACCGATAATTAAATTAACTAACTAAATTAATTTGATAATATCGGTCTTATTTCAACCTGAAATTCTGAATTTTTTGTTTAATTCATTTTCACTTTAGTCTATGGAGCAAATAAATAGCAATTCTATCTATCGAATATTTTTTCACTGATTTCACATGCACCACTGATTTTACCCTTTTTCATCAATTTTATTCATTTTTCATCCGTTTCACCCCATTTTCACTGATTTCATCATTCACCGATTTCATTTGTTTTTCACAAAATTCATACGAAATTTTTCATCAATTTCAAATGTATTTATAGATTTCATTGGCACTTTGAACTGATTTCACCCATTTTTTCACTTACTTAATCATTGTTCACCAACTTCACCCTAATTTTCATCGATTTAACTCGTTTCATTTTATAGATTATTTTTTAACGGTTTCACAAAATATCACCATTTTTCCACTGATTTCACCGTTGTTCACGAAAAGAATTCCATGAAAAATTGAGGTTATGTGTGTTTTGATATTATTGAATATTCTTTATATTTATCTATTCAAGCCAAAGTAAAATTAATTACTTTACTAAGTCATAAGTAGTTTTTGTTCATTCATAAGTAATATAAGATTTTTTTTAATGTATAACAAAATAATATTTAAGAGGAATTTCATTTTAAATGTTTGTATTTAGAGTAGTGTTTATGACTTATGTGGTACACATTTTTTAATTTTTTTTCCTTAAATAGATATTAATGCTAAATATAATAATTTTGTACTTATTTGAGGGGCTATTTATAATAATAGTTTTTTTTTTTATGGTTCGATTTTATGTGTTATATAGAATAATAGGATTGAAATTATAAAAATTAATGTAATATATAATTTATTAACTTTACAAATTTATATGGGAGATAAATATAATATAACTCCATGCCTAATTATGCCTCTTCAATTATAGTACAAGATGGTTTCCGTTGCCGGTACAAATTTATAAGTGCCAAGTGCCAACTTTAATATTTCTTTATAACAAAAAAGGGAGGTACTAACACTAATTTTCTATGAAAAGGTGTCATAATCAATATTTTAAAAATCGGACAGAACATCGAATGGATATCCTTATTAGTTATTGGTTAGATCGATTTAATCGTTTTAATCACTGGTTCAACCGGTGTGATGTCATTACAAAATAATATTTTAATTTAAGTTATAATGTATGTAATCAACTATTTAAAAAAATATATATATTATCCATTTTTTCAAGTTTATTTCCATAACTAAATATTTATCAAATGACCCATTATTTTTCCTTCAAATTTTGAGTTGAGAATGAACGATAGCAATAAAATTATAAGTATGATAACATGATATCAATGCAATAAATTAAGTTATAATAAACACCATATGAAAAATAATAATTTTATTGCTAATCATCTATGTAAAAAATTTAAAATATTGATGAATTTTGTCATCGAATTTTATAAAAAAATTGAGAATACTTGAAGTTTGAGAAAAGATAACTTTTCTATTGAAATTGATGCTCAAATATATTTATATAACTTAGTATATAAAAGATTTTTTGTTTCTTGTTAATTTTATTTAATTCAAAATGAAAAATAGAAGAAGATATGTGAGAGTATTGTTGAAGTTTAAAGGCCGCGGAAGAGAAATAAAAATCCGTAGCGTAAACTTTTTATTTTTATAAGTGAACCAGTGGTTCAATCGGTTCACTGGTTCATTGGTTTTACCTATTTTTGACCGGTTTTTTTCGATTAGAACTGGTCTAGATTGCACGGATACGGATACGACGATACGTTATAATACGATACGTATACGGCGATACGGATTTTTGTTGCGGATTTTACACACGCAAATAAACGCAAGTGCACGTATCGCAAAAGTAATAAAGAGTAAGTTGAGTGTCGAACCCACGAGGACTTGAAACTAAAATTGTACCAAATTCCCTACCTAAATTCTTATTCTAATTCAACTAGGCTAAAATGTTATTGGTTTGTTTATTTATTAACTAACTACTAAAAATAGAAAAATAACTAATCTAAAATGATGATTAAAGTGCTTAAGAAGACAATCAATGAGACAAGGGTCTAGAGTTAAACTTCACCAATGTTATGCTCCTAATGTTAATTAACTCCCTAATTTTAACTAGTGATTCTTATTCGTTATCCTAGGGTTCACTTCTATCCTTAAGTATCTTCCGAATCACCTAAGAACCTATGCAATTAACTTACTATGCTTATTCCTAAGTTAGTAGAATTAATAACATGCATGAATTATATGACCTAATTTGGATATGGGCGTGTTGGGTATATTCCTATACTAACAAACAACCCACTATCTAATTCCTATACTAACAAACAACCCACTATCTAATTCCTTCTTCTATTCTTAATATTCCCTTCCCAGGTTCAATCAAGAAAAGTAAACAATCAAATAGGTGGCCAGTCAATTTGACAGTAAATTAGCACAAAATTAGATAAACGAATATCGACAATAAAAATCGAAAATCACTAAATTAAAACTAGAAAAGAACTAAAACATTATTCGCATAACATGGATCCGTAAAAACCCTAGACTAAAAGAAATTAGTTCATGCTAAAATCAACGAAATAAACAATAAAAGAGGAGTTCATAGTCTTCTCTAATAAAGAAATACGGAAAATAGCAAAAAGTGTGATATGCGCTTGTTTCTCCTTGATCTTGCGTGTCTTCTTTTTTCTAATATGATGTGTTGTTATTTTTTCTGCTCTTTCTGTCTTTTTATTTCTTCTTTTTCAGATTTTTCTCATTCTTTTTAATCTTGAAATTTCCAAATGGGCCGCTGCCCATTAACTCACAAATCAGCCTGCCACCTATTCCTTGCAAAAACATAAAACTTGGACTCTAATTGCACTTTCAGCCCCTGGTCTCATGCCTTTTGCATCCTTTTGACCCCTTTAATATTTGACATTGTTCACTTTCACTTGGTTACAACTTTATTGGCCCATTTCATCTCCTACAAGAGAATAAATTGAATTAGTGCCAAAAATCAAAGATTATTCTCAAAACTAAATTAAATTCGTGAATTGACTCTAAAAAGTAAAATATGCAATAAAATCTCAAACGACTCACAATTATTCTTGAAAAACATTCATTTAAGCCTAAAAGTATACGCAATAACTCTATTTTCACAGAGTTATCACACCCCCAAACTTAAATTGTTGCTCGTCCTCGAGTAATGACACTAATTTCAAAACAATTCTAACCAACTTCAACATTTACCATCATGCATTCAAAGTTAACTCCACACCAATCTTTTCAAAATGTTCTGCACTTTATCATGTAATTCCTGCGTGTGTGTGTGTATACATAATACGAGAATGTTGGAATCTCCTAGATCACCATAGCTTCGAAATCATTGAGCCTAATTGCATGAATTCCTTACTTGCCAAACAAATTCTCTATCTTCTTAGGTTATCACACCAATCACTAAGTTCTAGCAAAGTTTTCAGTCGACGTTATTGACTCTTTTAAGTTCGAACTTTCACTTAGCAAATTTATTTATTATTTTTCTTTAGTAATATTTAGCACCACTCACACTCATAACTCGTTCTAAAGAAGCAGTCAAAATAGCGGAGTGCCGAATAGTTAAATCAAAACACCCATATAGCGTTCATCTTATCGCAGTCAAGTTAGAGGAGTGCAAGTATACGTCTCAAGCGATGAGGTTTTTCAGGTCTCATACAAGTGAGGTTGTTTTCTTTGAATTTACTTTATAGTTTTTCAATCATTTGCTTCATTTGGTTCTTGTTAAAGTTATCATTCCCCCCAAACTTAGGCAAAACTATCACTTAGATTCTTAGTACTTTAACCCTCGAATCTAGAGACTAGGTAGGCAAGGAAAGATTTCTTAAGCTCTATTCTAACTATAATTCTCTAACGTCATCCTCAATTCTCGATTATGTATTTGTGCTTAAAATGTGCAGGAAAAACATTCAAAAACACATAAAATTTCAAAAAATTTAGTCAAAGTCGACCTAGCATGCATGAAATAAATGCGACCCCCCCCCCAAACTTAGAACAAACAGTGTCCTCACTGTGACATACACAAACGAATTGAAACATGCCAGACTAAACAAAATGGAAAATACGAGAAAATGCACAGGCAGACAGTAAGAAAACCACCAACAAAAGATAACAGAGAACAGTAAAAAGAATACGTCCCTACGAGGCGGTGACTGGCAGTCTCCCATATGTCTGTCCATCCTAAGCAGCATCCTCGGGACCCGACTCAGCATCATCATTAATATCGGTGGAGCCCCTCTCGAAATCATCCATAGTTGGAAAAGGTGGCATTGGTGGCAGTTGGACACCTCGACTCTGCAACTCAGCTGCTTGGAACTCCTCATTTCGTTGAAAACCGGTTTGTATGTAAGCAAATAAAAAGTTAAGTTGTTTCTCCACGGCGTCAAGCCGCTGTGGCATTGTTCGCGGTTTTGGGGTGGGTTTCGAAGATGATGTCGATCCCCGGTTTGAAATAGTCCTCGCGCTCTTGGGGTTCCAATACGAAATACCCAATATCTTACACCAGGTTGGATCATCGAAGGCACTTGTTAATTTCACCACTCCAGTACCGTCACCTCGCTGCACCCCGGCTTGCATACAAAGACGAAAGATAAGGGCGGGGAACCAAAATGTTTGGGCCCCTTCCTTTGTGGCATTTCGGATAATGCCTTTGCAGATAAATTCTCCGACGTCAACGGTGTGTTCTTTCATGAGCGAGTAGATTAGGCGGGCTTTGGCTTCCGAGAGTTTTGTGTAATGTGTCGTGGGCATAAGGCGGCAAGCAATGAAGGCGAACCAAATTTTTGCTGTAGGAGTGAGCGATGCTTTCAAAATTGGTCCCGTCGTCCGGACGACTGTGCCCGGGAGACAAATGTACTCCACTATGTCCTTCATTGATAGTATAGTGTCCTGCAAGCCAACTATTTGGCTGCATTCAATTGAAAGGACCATTCAATTGGATTAATAAATGCATTTTATTATTAAATGGTCATCTTTATCTTATGTAATAATTATCTACGCATAAGGATAGAAGTCCTTAGATCACAGGGCTATGGGACAACCCGTGGACTGATCTCCAAGGCCGTGATCTAGAATATATATTCAAGAGTCGTAGAATCCAATCGAGATAGGACATCATTGGATTCGGTTAGACTCTCACTGTTGTGTATACTCCGATGAACTGGAGGACGCTGGGGTCCACGAGCGTGACTGGGATAGTTGATACACATAAGTGGGTGGCTTGCTGGGATGGCAAGCGCACTGAATACCCCAATTAGGAAATAACTCACCATGGAAGCGGTAGTCGCATATCGGGGTTGAAGTTATTCCAATTTACAATAGTATACGAGGAACGATCCCTAAATACTTGAGGTGATAGGGTTTATCTGTTGCGAGAACGTCTATACTTTGATGTGAGTTTCCGACTGACTGGAGATTACCAGAAGGTCTCTGTGGACTCACGTTGGGTATAGAGGAACTCGTATGCAGGTTCATATCATCAACAAATGATCCATTGACCCAACTTGATAGGTTGGGAAATTCTCCTATGGATTTCTGTGAGAAATTAATTCTGGTAAAATCCTCGGCCGAGGTATCTGACGACTTTATGTAAGTAGCTCATAAAGGTTAAGTCAAAGAGAATTATTTCGAGACCAGAATGCATAAGGTCAAGACAAAAGAAAAGGGAGACCGATGAAAGACCATACCCTTAAGTCTCGACTGGGAGATTGATTGATGGAGAGATTATGGCGTATACGGAAATTGTAAATGAGTTAAAAGGTTCACTGAATTAATTCACCAGTGATTGGGCTCCATGGGCTTGTGGCTGGACATCGACCGTGGAGTGTGGGAGAATTCCCAAATTGGCAGGGGTGCTAATTTTGGAATGATTAATCGACAGAGTGTTCGATTGATTTAGAGTAAATCTTACTCGAATAATTAAATAATATTTAATTATAACCCACGGCCAATTATGTGGTGAACCTACGGGGGCATACACAATACACATGAAGCGAAAGCGAGGAAATAAGAACGACCGAGTCGACTGGGTCGACTGGGTGAATAATCGACTGGGTCGATTATTATGGGTGGGTCGACTGGGTCGACCCAATTGGAACAAATTGGGATCCAATTGGAATTGGATCAGGATCATAAATTAAATTGAAATTTAATTTGTGGATTAATTAATTAAGTTGGATTTAATTAATTAGAAGGGATTTTAATTAAATGGGCTTAGAGTCTGATTTAATTAAATGGGAGATTAGGTTAATTAATTGGCTATTTAATTGGGAGATTAAATAAAGCCTGGTCAAATTAATTAACTGGGCCATGAATTAATTAGAAGACTTGGTCTTCCAATTAAAGAGGGTCATGGCCCATGTAGGAGAGAAGAGCCCTAGTCCTAATAGGACTAGGTTAGGGAGATAACTATAAGTAGCTATCTTATAGTTATTTTTCACACAACTCAATAAGCAAAATTTGAGCAAGAGCAAAAATTTTCTCTCCCCTCTCCCAGTAATAGTCGACCGAACCCTGTCTTCCTTTTGGAAGAATTTTTCGTTTTCGACTTTGTTCCTAAATCGTTCCAAAAACCTAGATCATAATATATCTTGTGTTCTAGCTGATCAAGATTTATTATTTTCGTGATATTGTGGTGTATCAACTCGTAGAGGCGCAACACGTGGGGCACTCCTTGAAAAGCTTGGATCGATTTTGCTGGAGCAGAAATCAGAGTTCGTTTTGCTGACTGCTAACTAAGGATTTGCAAGAAGATAGGTATAACGTGTAAACTTATACTATCGTTTATTTAATATTCATATATATACAACTAGAGTAGTATCCTGGCAAGATTCCGTAAGAGGTCCTTAAAAATTTATATTCCGCTGTGCCTAGGGCTGTTTATCTTACCGAATCCCAACAGTGGTATCAGAGCCAACTCTAGGCTTTGTATATATATGAACTTGCAAATTCTGTGTTATAAATCATATGTTTGATTTATGTATAGCTAGTTCTTTAACTGTGTATGTTTTAGGACGTAGATCTGTTAACTTGGAGTTAATGTAAAATTTTGATTCGAAAATTTGATCGTGTTAATTTTTATTTTGGATTGAATTAATTAAAACTGTTGATTTTAATTAATTAAGGAATCAAACACAAATTAAAACAAAACAAAAGAAAAAACAAATTATTGTATCGACGCTTTATTCTCTTGGTGAGAATGAATTAGTGCTCGGCGCAATTTTTTTTCCCTTTGTTAACGTGACCATGCGTGACCATATGTGTCTTTGTAGGCATGTTGTTTTAATTTGGAAAAGGTGTTACGTAAGATTTGAAGCCATGTTATGTATTAAATTGCAATTGAATTTTGTTGATTGCAAAATGTTGGATTCTTGTCAATTTGAAGCCTACGATTTACGGCATGACATGGTGGTTCAAATTTTCGTGGCAGAATTTTGGATACATCCTGAAAATCTTGGAGATTTGGTTGTTATGGAATCTTGGTGAATCTTGGATTGATCTTAGAGATCTAATTAAACAAGGAAACTTAGAGTTTCATTTAATATAAGACATTTAATTAAAATTAATGTCTTGTAATTAATTACCAAGATTAAAGATCTTAGAGATCTTATTAAACAAGGAAACTTAGAGTTTCAATTGTAAGAAGAGATTTAATTAATCTCTTCTAGTAAGTTACCAAGATTAAAGATCTTAGAGATCTTATTAAATTAGGAAACTTGGAGTTTTGGATAAGGTAGAAATCTTGGTGGATTTGAACACTACCTTAGTTAACTAATCTATTCAAAATAGTATTATCTTGAGAATCTTGGAGATTTGTAAAATTGGAAAACTTAGAGTTTTGGATAAGGTAAGAATCTTAGAGATTTATATTACCTTAATTAACCAATTTAATCAAGATAAGTTTGTAGATTACCTTAATTAAACTAATCTAGACAAAATAGGATTATCTTGAAAATCTTGGAGATTTGAAAACTTTGGGAAACTTAGAGTTTTGGATAAGGTAAGAATCTTAGAGATTTAGATTACCTTAATTAACCAATTTAATCAAGATAAGTTTGAAGATTACTTAGAGCTCAAGTAAGAGCTAATTAATCTTAGAGATTAATTGTTAATTCAAAATTAATTAACTTGGATGAATTTTTGCGAATTAAAATTAATGGAGCCGGTAAATTTACATTTATGCCCTTATGTGAATTTATGCATGTTCTTGAGTGAATGTGTGGATTGATCGATTTTACCCTTAAGCCTTGTGTAGTTTTTGGTTTATTTATTTTTGGGTTGTAATTAAATGGGCCTGATTGTTGCCCTTGCTTGCGCAAACAAATGTAATAGAATAGGACCATTTAAATTAAGTAATGATGAGGGGTACTTTGGAATCTTTATTCTTGGAGCTCATGATGGATCAAAGAACCTAAATTTCGACCCTGAGCTCATGAAGGACCCTGGATCCAACCCTGAAGGCACAAATTTCGACCCTGAGCTCTTGGAAGACCCTAAAATCCGACCCTGAGCTCACTGAAGGCATAATTTCGACCTTGAGCTCATTGAAGACTCTAAATTTCGACCTTGAGCTCCTTGGTGACCCTGAGTTCGACCTTGAGCTCCTTGATGACCCTGAGTTCGACCTTGAGCTCCTTGGTGACCCTGAGTTCGACCTTGAGCTCCTTGATGACCCAGAGTTCGACCTTGAGCTCCTTGATGACCCTGAGTTCGACCTTGAGCTCCTTGAAGACCCTGCTTTCGACCTTGAGGGCATAATTTTGATCCCGAAGCTTTGAACTCCAATTAGCTAAGTCCGATCGCCAGCAGAGGGGCTCATGGTCGAATTTATCATTGGGCCAACCCCAGGCCCAAGCCTTTGGGCCAAGAAATGCTCTCCTAAGGATGGTTCACCTAGCACACCGCCTCATCTATAAATACCACTCGCATTTATGAAGGAAGGGGACTTTTTTGGGGAGATTTTTTGGGCTGCTCCTTGGTCGAAGCCTTCTGCTCGGATTTCCTCTTGAGTTAGATTAAATCACCATAGTTGTATGTATTTACCCTCTAGCTTGTACGGCATCCTATAATGCTCAAATAGGACCCTCATTACTTGTAATATGTACACTAACGTTCAAAATATACTTTATTGATCACATCATAGTGTATCTTGCATGCTCTACCTTATTATTTTGATCTCCGACGAAAATCCGTAAGATCAAGTAAGCTAGGCTTAGATTAGGCTTGGAGCCGAGAAGGCCTCATGAAGACTTGGAGATCCACATGGAGGCCCATTTACCTTGGAGGACATGGAGGCCCAATTCATTACATGGAGGCCCAATCAAGGTGGATATTACAAGAAGGCCCATGATGTATGGGTTTGAAAATTGTAATAGTTAGGTCATTTAATTTCCACCCTAGACTGACCAATTGGTCCATCATGTGGCTCGTGATGGATCGCATAGGATGGGCAATCGACCAATCATATGTGCAATGTTAGGTGATATATGTTTACTATTATTCTTTGATGTATGTCTTGCATGCTTAGAATAGATCACGTAAACAAGATAAAGCATAATCTGATGAGACCTCGCACGAAGAAAACTTAAAACCTCCAATTGAACTTAAAAGCTCAATTAGAATATTAAATCGATTAACGGGCGCATATGAATGGTGTCTATGGTCCGAGCCTATCCAATTACTAGGTCTTAGGCATATTGTACAAATATATCTCAATGTCTCACGAGTCGTGGGTCGAGCTATAGGAAGATGATATGTCTATTGCCTCGATGCACAGTTTAGTGCCAAGGGAGGGGATAGCAAGGTTCTAGGCGCTGTCTCACGAGTCGTGGGGCGTCTAGGATTGAACTATTTCTCTTCACGAGTATTGGACATGATTTAACGCGAGTAAGTATGGATGTCTCACGAGTCGTGGGTCCATAATGAAAACCGAGGCTGAATGAACTCAAGGGTTAGCTGGGATGGTTAACCGGCGACGTGATCGCCCACCAAGTGGATCGATTGGTATGGCCAACGAGTCGTGGGTACTGAGCGATTTCATTTGGGCCTTGAGCCCATTAGGAAATTTTTATTTCCCGAACCTTATGTGGGGGCATAAGTATTCGACAAAAATAGTGGTAGTAATTTACAAATGAAAACCATGTTTGTAAATTATGCATTGATATTAATCTGCCGCGTATTTATCGTCATGTTTATGATAGTTTATCATAAGTTATGTATCCATGAATAATTACCATCATACTTGAATCAAATAAATTGACTGAACCCAAATGAATATTGAATGACTTCGAAACTTGAGAAATTATTCTCGAGTCCAAGCAAGGACTAATCTCCTTACAAAGATTTCATTGTTTTTCCTTTCGAAGTTACACTTCGACTGGAATGGTGATAGGTTTCACTAAGCTGCCTTTTTCGAAGTTACTCTTCAAATAAGAAAGGTGATAAGTTTCACCAGAGGGTTGAGGATGGTTCTCAAGACCAAATTTTCTTGAAGGCAAACATGAAGTCTCCCATGAATGGGAAGTAACATCTTGTGAAAAGGCCTCAAAAGGCTCGAGAGATGGAAGAAGAGGAATGTATCCTCTCTAAAGGGAAATAACCTTGGAGGTTTTTCTGTAAGGATGATAAGTTGAAAAGTCAATCAAAATGATTCTTCCATGGATTAAGATCAAAGGAAAAGGGAATTGAACCTATTCATCCCATAAGGGATGATTAAATTTTATTGAACTTAACCTTATGGTTAAAGTAATGCATAAGGGTGTTGGATGCCCGATGAAGCACTCATTGATGCATTCAATGCATCTAAAGCCATGAATTATTTAGATCATTGGAATTTGCTTATACCATCCCTTGTCTTAAGGGATGTGATAGTTCCATAATGGTTGGAACTGATTGCGCTATAAGATTTATACGCAAAAGGTGTACATAAGCAAATGAGTATGGATACTCATATATCGACTAAATAAAATATGCATAGTCAATAAAATATAAATAATCAAGATTTCACACACTTGAGTCGTTGTAAAAACCGAAAGGCGATACACGAATACTAAAACATATTTCCGAATTAAAAGATTCAAAGACTGAGCTCGACTGGGTCGAGCTTGACTGGGATGCTGTACATAGTAACCGACTTTCGAATCTTGCTTGATGGAAATTAGATTTAGTAGTTGGTTGCTAGGCAACCAAGAGGCATAAACAAATGCAATGGATTTAATCCATTTATAAGTGTGTAGAAACGCTAAAGCATTAGTGGGAGATAAGGCGTCTCTAGTACCCTCATGGGTAAAAGTACGTTGTGATGTACAATTCCAAATTACTTTTGGAATAAAAGAAGAGAGCCTAATCAATGAAAGCATGTAAGAGATTTGGATCAATTCAAAATCGAACATGCACGCAATTGATTATTTAATAGAGAATTAGATTCTCGAAATGTAATACTCGCTCAAAACATTGTCAGTTGTTGAGCATTTTGGACATGTAAATGTCCATTAAGAAATCTTACATGAAATTCCTTATTCAAACAAATGAAATTTGATCGAGAAAATCGAAGATACTGAGCTAAGTATCTCTGAAGCCAAATCCAAAACATATCACGTGATACGAGTTTTGGTATTGTACCTTCATATGCATTCATGCGCATATGGGGTCTCCCGCTTATGTGAATAAGCTGGTGGGAGATAAGTTGGACGAAAAGTCCATCTTATGCAAATTCGTGGGGTATCCAGAAAAATCAATAGGATACGAGTTCTACGATCCTACAAGACAAACTACGTTTGTCTAGAGGAACACACACTTCTTGGAGAATGATTTCTTGGTGGACAAGAAGCAACACAACGTAGAACTAGATGAGGTCACTGAAGCTGAAAAGACCGAAGAGGTCGATTAAGCTGACCCATCACCACAGGCAGTGGGAGAACAAGAGCATGAAAGTACATCAGAGAGTACACCGATACTTCGTAGGTCAGAAAGACAACGTAGAACCCGAGAGGTACTGCGGTCTGCTGCGTGAGACTAGACAGTCTCTAACCGACCTAAGGACTTACGAAGAAGCTATGCTAGGCATAGACTCGGGAAAGTGGCGTGAAGCCATGGAATTCGAATTGGACTCCATGCACTCGAACAAGGTTTGGGGCTTGGTAGATCCACCAGTGGGAGTAGCTCCCGTGGGTTGCAAGTGGATCTATAAGCGAAAGCTTGGAGTGAACGGAGAGGTAATAACCTACAAGGCGCGATTAGTGGCAAAATGATACACTCAAAAGCCAGGCATCGACTTTGAAGAGACCTTCTCGCCTATCGAAATGCTTAAATCCATTCGAATCTTGCTGGCCAAAACTGCGTGGTATAACTACGAGACATGGCAGATGGATGTGAAGACTGCCTTTCTCAATGGGGACATTGAAAAGGAGATCTACATGGAGCAACCAAAAGGATATGCATCCAAAGGAGATGAGCACAAGGTGTACAAACTCCAGAGGTCCATTTATGGGCTGAAGCAGGCTTCCCGAAGTTGGAACATTCGTTTCGATGAAACAATCCAAACTTATGGATTCATAAAAAACGTGTTCGAACCATGCGTGTACAAGAAGGTCAGTGGGAGTACAGTTGAATTTTTGGTGTTTTACGTTGATGACATTCTTCTCATTGGAAATAATGTGAAAGTATTGTCCGAAACTAAAGCATGGTTATCTACACAATTCTCAATGAAGGATTTGGGAGAAGCATCCTTTGTACTGGGTATAAGGATCTACCGATATAGATCAAAAGGACTGCTGGGCCTCTCCCAATCGCAGTACATAGATGAAAGCTTGAAGAGATTTGATATGGAAGAATCCAAGAGAGGATTGCTTCCAATGAGACATGGAATTGCACTCTCTAAGTCTATGGCCCCAAAGATGCCTGAAGAGAGAAGCAATATGTCTCGAGTACCATATGCATCCGCAATAGGAAGCATAATGTATGGTATGTTATGTACGAGACCAGACGTAGCATACGCTTTAAGCGTTACAAGTCGCTACCAGTCTGATCCAGGTGAGCAGCACTGGATAGCCGTAAAGACAATTCTGAAGTACCTGAGAAGGACTAAGGAATTGTTCTTGGTATACGGTGGAAGAGAATTGAAATTGGAAGGCTATACTGATTCTAGCTTCCAATGTAATGTAGACAACTTCAAGTCGACATCTGGATACGTGTTCTGCCTAAATAGTGGTGCGGTAAGCTGGAAGAGCTCCAAGCAAAACACTACCGCATATTCAACCACCGAGACAGAATACATTGCCGCGTGTGAAGCAGCAAAGGAAGGTGTTTGGATGAAAAACTTCATCCAGGAATTGGATGTGATACCTAGCATTGTCGAGCCATTACTATCTTTTGTGATAATAATGGAACTATCTCGCAAGTGAAGGAGTCGAGATCTCATCAGAATCCAAGCACAAACTAAGACGATACCATTTGATATGTTATATAATTGGTACAGGAGACATAAAGATGGAACGTGTCACCTCAAGGGATAATACGACAGACCCGCTATCTAAGCCATTGCCTCAAAGGCATCCGAAAACATCTGTCTAAGATTGAATCAGAAGTATGAAAAGTTGGCTTTAGTACAAGTGGGAGATTGATAGTATAGTGTCCTGCAAGCCAACTATTTGGCTGCATTCAATTGAAAGGACCATTCAATTGGATTAATAAATGCATTTTATTATTAAATGGTCATCTTTATCTTATGTAATAATTATCTACGCATAAGGATAGAAATCCTTAGATCACAGGGCTATGGGACAACCCGTGGACTGATCTCCAAGGCCGTGATCTAGAATATATATTCAAGAGTCGTAGAATCCAATCGAGATAGGACATCATTGAATTCGGTTAGACTCTCACTGTTGTGTATACTCCGATGAACTGGAGGACGCTGGGGTCCACGAGCGTGACTGGGATAGTCGATACACATAAGTGGGTGGCTTGCTGGGATGGCAAGCGCACTGAATACCCCAATTAGGAAATAACTCACCATGGAAGCGGTAGTCGCATATCGGGGTTGAAGTTATTCCAATTTACAATAGTATACGAGGAACGATCCCTAAATACTTGAGGTGATAGAGTTTATCTGGTGCGAGAACGTCTATACTTTGATGTGAGTTTCCGACTGACTGGAGATTACCAGAAGGTCTCTGTGGACTCATGTTGGGTATAGAGGAACTCGTATGCAGGTTCATATCATCAACAAAGGATCCATTGACCCAACTTGATAGGTTGGGAAATTCTCCTATGGATTTCTGTGAGAAATTAATTCTGGTAAAATCCTCGGCCGAGGTATCTGACGGCTTTATGTAAGTAGCTCATAAATGTTAAGTCAAAGAGAATTATTTCGAGACCAGAATGCATAAGGTCAAGACAAAAGAAAAGGGAGACCGATGAAAGACCATACCCTTAAGTCTCGACTGGGAGATTGATCGATGGAGAGATTATGGCGTATATGGAAATTTTAAATGAGTTAAAAGGTTCACTGAATTAATTCACCAGTGATTGGGCTCCATGGGCTTGTGGCTGGACATCGACCTTGGAGTGTGGGAGAATTCCCAAATTGGCAGGGGTGCTAATTTTGGAATGATCAATCGACAGAGTGTTCGATTGATTTAGAGTAAATCTTACTCGAATAATTAAATAATATTTAATTATAACCCACGGCCAATTATGTGGTGAACCTACGGGGGCATACACAATACACATGAAGCGAAAGCGAGGAAATAAGAACGACCGAGTCGACTGGGTGAATAATCAACTGGGTCGATTATTATGGGTGGGTCGACTGGGTCGACCCAATTGGAACAAATTGGGATCCAATTGGAATTGGATCAGGATCATAAATTAAATTGAAATTTAATTTGTGGATTAATTAATTAAGTTGGATTTAATTAATTAGAAGGGATTTTAATTAAATGGGCTTAGAGTCTGATTTAATTAAATGGGAGATTAAGTTAATTAATTGGGCTATTTAATTGGGAGATTAAATAAAGCCTGGTCAAATTAATTAACTGGGCCATGAATTAATTAGAAGACTTGGTCTTCCAATTAAAGAGGGTCATGGCCCATGTAGGAGAGAAGAGCCCTAGTCCTAATAGGACTAGGTTAGGGAGATAACTATAAGTAGCTATCTTATAGTTATTTTTCACACAACTCAATAAGCAAAATTTGAGCAAGAGCAAAAATTTTCTCTCCCCTCTCCCAGTAATAGTCGACCGAACCCTGTCTTCCTTTTGGAAGAATTTTTCGTTTTCGACTTTGTTCCTAAATCGTTCCAAAATCCTAGATCATAATATATCTTGTGTTCTAGCTGATCAAGATTTATTATTTTCGTGATATTGTGGTGTATCAACTCGTAGAGGCGCAACACGTGGGGCACTCCTTGAAAAGCCTGAATCGATTTTGCTGGAGCAGAAATCAGAGTTCGTTTTGCTGACTGCTAACTAAGGATTTGCAAGGAGATAGGTATAATGTGTAAACTTATACTATCGTTTATTTAATATTCATATATATACAACTAGAGTAGTATCCTGGCAAGATTCCGTAAGAAGTCCTAAAAAAATTATATTTCGGATAATGCCTTTGCAGATTAATTCTCCGACGTCAACGGTGTGTTCTTTCATGAGCGAGTAGATTAGGCGGGCTTTGGCTTCCGAGAGTTTTGTGTAATGTGTCGTGGGCATAAGGCGACAAGCAATGAAGGCGAACCAAATTTTTGCTGTAGGAGTGAGCGATGCTTTCAAAATTGGTCCCGTCGTCCGGACGACTGTGCCCGGGAGACAAATGTACTCCACTATGTCCTTCATATCAATTGCTTCCGCTAGGCAAGTGGTGTATTGGTTAGTGGCATAAGTTGGCAACTCGTAAAGAGTATTGATGGTCGCCTTATCGAACTTGACTAACCTTCCCCGAACTTTGACCTCTTGGGCGTCCGGAGTTTGGGAAACATTTGCATAGAATTCGCGTACGAGCTCGCCCTCAATCTCCGTTGGTTGTTTAATGAATTCCATCCACCCCCATTGTCGAAACAGCCGATAAAATTCGGGGAAACTCTCGGGGGTACATTCTACACCCCTCTCCGTGATAATTGTTCTTGTGATCTCATGTTCGTCAAAGAATTTCTTTTGAGCCTCTGGGTTAACAAACCTACTACTATCAAATCCATCCGTCCGCACTTGTTTATCCCTAGCACCACTAAGCTTTTTCGTTGATGTGGTTGTTAGTGCTAATTTATTCATGGGGGGTTTCTTATGGACCGTCCGACTTCGTGGTGCCATTTGGTATAATGTAAGCAACACAAACACTCCACCGAAACAATTACTCCACACGAACAATCAATCCCCAAATATCACACCGAATTGAAAATAATCTATCTCAACTACCCACACAATCAATCAACACCCCAATTAATCACACAACTTTCAAGTACTAAATCCTCCACAATTCGCAAATAATCACACACCAAAATCCCAATAATAGCAAAATACGCCCTCAAACTAACAATCGAAGTCAAAAATCAAGAATCGAACCAAGAAAAGCAAGAATCAATTGTTACCGGTCCTTGAGAGATGTCCAACTGAAATAGAGGTGCTGTGGCGGAGTTAGGGTTTCGTCTCGGGGCTGTTTTGGACAAGGGGCGGCGGAGTTAGGGTTTCGGCGCGGCTGGACGGCTTGGTCGCGGCTGCAGTGGGTTGGCACGACTGGTGTTCGTGCGGCGGCGTGGTGAGATCTGCGCGGCGGAAGGAGATGAAGATGCGACGGCGGTGGGTTTGAGGTAGAGAAAGGGAGGCGGCGGCAGAAGAAGAGAAAGAGCTGGTCGCGGCTGATGTGATATAGAGAAGGTGAGGGTCGCGTGGGTAGTGGTTGAAGAAGAGGTAGGCGCTGCTTAAGGTTTCAGATCGTGGTTGTTGCGGCCTGAACTGGAGAAGGCGGTCCGCGGCTAGGTTGCGACGGGGTTAGGTGCGGCAGTTTAGATCTAAAGGAGAAAAAGATGCAGGTCGCGGTTGGGCTGAGTTAGGGTTTCAGGTCGCGACTGGGCGGCGGTGGCGGTTGATTGATGTGGCGGCGACGGTTGATTGATGCGGCGGCGGCTTTGTTAGGTTCTCGGGAGTGGTTGCTGACTTTGGAGAATAGGGGGGGAGAGAAAGGTATTTTCTGAAATTAATTAATTTTTTTTTTTTTTTTTTTGGGCCATGGCTCGATTCAATTTGAGCTATGGCCTTCAGCTTCTGAAAATTGATGTATTTTTTGCATTTGAAATGGAGCCATGGCCTTATTCAAGTAGTGCCATGTAGCCATGGCCTTATTCAAGTAGTGCCATGGCTTAAGGCTGCTGGAATTTGTGCATTTTATTGAGCCATGGCCTGACTGAAGTTGTGCCATGGCTTCAAGCTTCTGAAAATTGTGCACTATTTTTTCTCAAAATTGAGCCATGGCCTGGTTCAAATTGTGCCATGGCTTAATCATTCTTTTTCTCCAAAATGCCCCAGTCCATGAAATATTCATCTCCTCGTTACCTTGCATCGCGATATGCCTGCAAAACCCGACAAAACACCACGTATCACACTAAAACAAAAACAAAACGAAACAAAAAACGCAAAAATTAAAACAAGTAAAGGCTTGGGTTGCCTCCCAAGAAGCGCTTAGTTTTATGTCGTTAGCTCGACATGATACTCAGTTGACTTCATTCTAAGACCACCGAGGTCTTTTCATTCACAATTTCTCCACCCAAGTAATGTCTGAGACGTTGTCCATTGACTTTGAATTGTCTACCGGTCTCAGCTTCGGCTATCTCCACGGCACCATGTGGGAATGAGTTTATGACGATAAACGGTCCAGGCCATCGAGATTTTAGTTTTTCAGGAAAAAGTTTGAGACGAGAGTTGAAAAGGAGTACTAATTGACCCGGTTCAAACAACTTAGTGGTAATAGTCCTGTCATGCCATTTCTTTGTTCTTTCCTTGTATAGTTTGGCATTCTCATAGGCTATGTATCGAAATTCATCGAGTTCGTTCAGTTGCATCAACCGTTCCTTCTCCGACAGTTCCAAACTCATGTTCAAGTTGCGAACAACCCAAAAAGCCTTATGCTCTAATTCTAATGGTAAGTGACATGCTTTTCCGAAAACTAACCTATACGGTGACATTCCAATTGGCGTCTTAAAAGCCGTTCTGTATGCCCACAGGGCATCATCTAATTTCTTGGACCAATCTTTTCTTGTGGGACTGACTGTTTTTCTAAGATCTTCTTGATTTCTCGATTAGAGATCTCTGCTTGCCCATTCGTCTGCAAAAATTGCGGTTGCTACTTTATGCCGCACACCATATTTTGCTAAGAGAGCGTTGAAGTACTTATTGCAAAAATGGGATCCTTGATCACTAATGATGGCTCTTGGTGTGCCGAATCTTGTGAAAATGTGCTTCTTAATGAATTCCATCACCACATTCGAATCATCAGTTAGGAATGCTTCTGCCTCAACCCACTTAGACACGTAATCAACTGCAACTAAGATGTACCGATTTCCAAATGAGGGAATGAATGGTCCCATGAAGTCAATCCCCCAAACATCAAAAAGCTCTACTTCCAACATAGTAGACAGTGGCATCTCATCACGCTTCGTTAAATTTCCAACCCGTTGGCATCGATCACAACGCTTCACAAACTCATGAGCATCTTTATGTAAGGTGGGCCAGAAAAAACCAGATTGTAGGATTTTAGCTGCTGTGCGATCTCCTTTAAAATGCCCACCGTATGGTGAATTGTGACAATTACCCAGAATTTCCTCGAAATTTTCATCGGGAATACACCTCCTTATCATTTGATCCCCACATTTCTTAAACAAGTATGGCTCATCCCAAATGAAGTTCTTCACATAATTTAGAAATCTCTTCTTTTGCTGGAAATTAATGTCGGGAGGAAGTAGGCCACTTACTAGATAGTTGACATAGTCGGCATACCATGGAAGTGTAGGTTGATTTACCGAAAACAATTGTTCGTCTGGAAAGACTTCATTGATCATCACAGAGCCTGACTCTTTGTTTCCTCCCTCCAATCTTGACAAATGATCAGCCACTTGATTCTCGGTTCCTTTCCTATCTTTTATCTCGAGATCAAACTCTTGCAATAAGAGCACCCATCGAATTAGCCTTGGCTTAGCATCCTTCTTATCAATCAAATATCGGATTGCGGAGTGGTCTGTATATACTATCACATTTGTTCCTACCAGATACGCTCGGAACTTGTCAAAAGCAAACACTACTGCCAACAATTCTTTTTCAGTCACGGTGTAATTCATTTGAGCGTCAGTGAGAGTTTTGCTGGCGTAGTATATTGAGTGAAAAATCTTATCCCTTTTCTGTCCCAGAACAGCTCCAAGTGCGACATCGCTCGTGTCACACATCACTTCAAATGGAAGATTCCAATCTGGAGCTACTATTATTGGGGCTGTCACCAACTTTTCCTTCAATGTTTGGAAAGCCTGCATACACAAATCATCAAAAATAAATTTAGCATCTTTTTCAAGCAAATTACATAAAGGTTTAGAGATTTTAGAGAAATCCTTAATAAAACGTCGATAGAATCCAGCATGTCCCAGGAAGCTACGAATTCCCTTGACTGACGTAGGCGGATGGAGTTTCTCTATCGTCTCTATCTTTGCCCTGTCCACTTCAATGCCCTTGCTAGATACTTTGTGTCCCAGAACTATTCCTTCTTGTACCATGAAGTGACACTTTTCCCAATTTAGCACTAAGTTAGTTTCTTCGCACCTGCGCAAAACCTTGGCTAAGTTATCAAGACATTCATCATACGAATCACCAAACACAGAAAAGTCATCCATGAAGACTTCGAGAAATTTTTCTATCATGTCCGTGAAGATTGCCATCATGCAACGTTGAAACGTGGCTGGTGCATTGCATAATCCAAAAGGCATCCGTCTAAAAGCAAATGTGCCATAGGGGCATGTGAAAGTAGTCTTTTCTTGATCCGCTGGTGCGATGAAAATCTGATTGTATCCCGAAAATCCATCTAGAAAACAAAAATAAGCCCTTCCTGCTAATCTATCTAACATCTGATCTATGAATGGTAGCGGGAAGTGATCTTTTCTTGTAGCTTTGTTCAATTTTCGATAATCCATACACATGCGCCACCCTGTGACAGTTCTTGACGGGATTAATTCATTGTTTTGATTTTTCACTACTGTCATGCCACCTTTCTTAGGAACACACTGAAGCGGGCTAACCCATCTACTGTCTGAAATAGGGAAGATAATTCCAGAATCCAACCACTTGATGATTTCCTTTTTGACTACCTCTTTCATGATTGGATTTAGTCTCCTTTGATGTTCGACTGATCCCTTGTTCTCATCATCGAGTATGATCTTGTGCATGCAAAATGCAGGACTAATCCCCTTAATGTCTGCAATAGTCCACCCAATGGCTCGTATATGATTTCGAAGAACTCTCAGTAATTTCTCTTTTTGGGTTTCGGAGAGATATGCAGAGATGATTACTGGCAGTGTAGATGATTCACCCAAATATTCATATTGCAGATGTGCTGGCAGTGGCTTCAAGTCCAGCGATGGTGGTTCTTCGATTGATGGTCGATGAGGCTTGCACGTGGGTAGTTCCAATCCTTCAATCTTGTTGACTGGTTTATTGACTCGCGAATTTGCTTGTAAGAATGCCACGCTTTGTACAATTTCTTTATCATCCATCTCCTAAGGATCCAAATTTAGGGCTGCCTCCAACGGGTCTCGGTACATAGATGTTTCAAAGGTCTTAGCGACCAATGAGTCGATCATGCATACTGATGAACATTCTTCCTCGTCGTCGGGATGTTTCATGGCTTGGAACACGTTGAATGTAATCTTCTCGTCCTGCACCCTCATGGTTAATTCACCTTTCTGTACGTCAATTAATGCTCTTCCAGTAGCTAAGAATGGCCTACCCAAAATGATGGGTACATTCGAATCTGCTTCATAGTCTAACACAATAAAGTCAACAGGGAAGATAAACTTATCTACTTTTACCAGAACGTCTTCAATTTTTCCTTCGGGGTATGTAATGGAACGATCTGCTAATTGAAGAGTTACCGTAGTTGGCCTTGCTTCCCCAATTCCCAATTTTTGAAAGACGGATTTGGGCATGAGATTGATGCTGGCCCCTAAATCGCATAATGCTTGTCCCACGTACTTGTCGCCAATGTTACATGGAATGGTAAAACTGCCAGGATCCTTGAGTTTAGGCGGGAGCTTATTCTGCAAAATTGCACTGCATTCTTCGGTGAGAGCTACAGTTTCAAATTCTCCTAATCTTTTCTTTCGTGACAGTACATCCTTCATGAATTTGACGTAATTTGGCATCTGCTCGAATGCTTCAACTAATGGAATGTTGATGTGAAGTTATTTCAGGATATCAAGGAATTTTCTGAATTGATCATTCTTCCTTTGTTGTTGGAACCTTTGAGGAAATGGTGGTGGAGGTTTGATTTCCGGTAGATTAGGTACATCTTTCTCCTCGCTCTCCTTTTCCACTTCATTTTCTTTGTTTAACTCAGAGTCTTCAGGTTTGTCTTGAGCTTCCTTGGGATCCTTAACTCGAACTTGCGTTCTGCTGGGCTCTTCGAGTTCTCTACCATTTCTCAGAGTGATTGCTTTGCAATGTTCGTTATGATTGGTCCTTGGGTTTTCAGTGTCACTTGGGAGTGAGCCTGGAGGTCGGTGCTTCCTATCTTGAGCTAATTGAGCCACTTGAGTTTCTAGGTTCCGAATAGATGCACTTGTCTGGCTCATGAACTGTGCCAACGTCTCTTCTAATGATGGCTTATTGTCCGTTGGTGGTTGTTTTTGTTGACCCTGAAACCCTAGTGAGTTTTGCTGATTTTTGGCGTTGTTTGACCCCTGTCCAACGTGCTGATTATTGCTCCATGAAAAGTTGGGATGGTTTCGCCAACCGGGATTATAGCTGTTAGAGTATGGATTATACCCTTGATTGTTTCGATTGTTTCCCACATATCATGCTGACTCCGAATTTGAAGGGCAGTTTTCATACGGATGCTCTCCTCCACAAATGATACAGGAAATCTCTGAGTTGTGAATCATATTGACTGGTTGAGCTTGAAACGAGTTAGCTCTAGGTTTACTCATACTTAAACCATCAATCTTCTTGGATAAAACGGCTAATTGTGCTTGCACTGCTGTCATTGTATCTAACTTAAATTTTCCAGGTGCAAGTTTTACTGATGAGCGTTCCGATGCCCATTGGTAATTGTTGTAAGTCATTCTTTCTAATACATCGTAGGCATCTGTATATGTCTTCCCCAAAAATGTCCCTCCTGCTGCTGCATCAAGAATGGTTCTGATTTGTCCCCCTAGTCCAGTGTAGAAGATATGTATCAGTTCCCAACCAGGAATTCCATGTTGTGGACACTGTGTCATCAGCCCCTTGAACCTTTCCCATGCATCGTAGAGTGACTCTCCCTCTATTTGTTGGAATGAGTGAATTTCCATTCGAACTTTCGCACTCTTGGTGGGTGGAAAATATTTCCTTAGGAATTTTTCAGTCAAATCAGTCCAGGATATGATGGAGTTAGGTGGCATTGAGTTTAGCCAGACTCGAGCTCGATCCCTTAAGGAAAAGGAGAAAAGTTTCATTCGTAGTTGATCAGCTGTAACCCCATTCAATTTGAATGAATCGCAAATTTCCATAAAGCTCTTCAAATGGGCGTGAGGATCTTCCATAGCCAACCTCGAAAATATAGCAGAGGAATTGATTAGATTCAGCATTACCGGTTTCACTTCAAAGTGATCTGCCTCAATCTCTGGTCTGACAATGCTTGAATCTAGAACACCCAAGATTGGTGTTATGTATTCATTAATGGGTCTTTCTATTTCTGCAGGAATCTGTGGAGCCATTTGCTGATTTACTAACTGTTGATTCACCTGATTTTCATTCTGTGGATTCTCCATTAGATCAGCTTTTCCTTGATTCTTGTTTAGCGCTCTTCGTTGTCTGAAAGTCCTCTCGATCTCTGGATCAAAAGCTACTAACTCAGCTTTTTTATCACTGCGCATAAACTAGGTATGAGTACCTACAAGGAAAAATTTGAACTATAAAAATAAATCGAATTAAAACAAAAATAAAAGTTGAAACTTGGTAAATTATCAATTATCAAAGTCCCCGGCAACGGCGCCAAAAACTTGTTGCGGATTTTACACACGTAAATAAACGCAAGTGCACGTATCGCAAAAGTAATAAAGTGTAAGTTGAGTGTCGAACCCACGAGGACTTGAAACTAAAATTGTACCAAATTCCCTACCTAAATTCTTATTCTAATTCAACTAGGCTAAAATGTTATTGGTTTGTTTATTTATTAACTAACTACTAAAAATAGAAAAATAACTAATCTAAAATGATGATTAAAGTGCTTAAGAAGACAATCAATGAGACAAGGGTCTAGAGTTAAACTTCACCAATGTTATGCTCCTAATGTTAATTAGCTCCCTAATTTTAACTAGTGATTCTTATTCGTTATCCTAGGGTTCACTTCTATCCTTAAGTGTCTTCCGAATCACCTAAGAACCTATGCAATTAACTTACTATGCTTATTCCTGAGTTAGTAGAATTAATAACATGCATGAATTATATGACCTAATTTGGATATGGGCGTGTTGGGTATATTCCTATACTAACAAACAACCCACTATCTAATTCCTTCTTCTATTCTTAATATTCCCTTCCCAGGTTCAATCAAGAAAAGTAAACAATCAAATAGGTGGCCAGTCAATTTGACAGTAAATTAGCACAAAATTAGATAAACGAATATCGACAATAAAAATCGAAAATCACTAAATTAAAACTAGAAAAGAACTAAAACATTATTCGCATAACATGGATCCGTAAAAACCCTAGACTAAAAGAAATTAGTTCATGCTAGAATTAACGAAATAAACAATAAAAGAGGAGTTCATAGTCTTCTCTAATAAAGAAATACGGAAAATAGCAAAAAGTGTGATATGCGCTTGTTTCTCCTTAATCTTGCGTATCTTCTTTTTTCTAATATGATGTGTTGTTATTTTTTCTGCTCTTTCTGTCTTTTTATTTCTTCTTTTCCATATTTTTCTTTTTAATCCTAAGTGAAGTAGGATTCTTTTTAATCTTGAAATTTCCAAATGGGCCGCTGCCCATTAACTCACAAATCAGCCTGCCGCCTATTCCTTGCGAAAACATAAAACTTGGACTCTAATTGCACTTTCAGCCCCTGGTCTCATGCCTTTTGCATCCTTTTGACCCCTTTAATATTTGACATTGTTCACTTTCACTTGGTTACAACTTTATTGGCCCATTTCATCTCCTACAAGAGAATAAATTGAATTAGTGCCAAAAATCAAAAATTATTCTCAAAACTAGATTAAATTCGTGAATCGACTCTAAAAAGTAAAATATGCAATAAAATCTCAAACGACTCACAATTATTCTTGAAAAATATTCATTTAAGCTTAAAAGTATACGCAATAACTCTATTTTCACAGAGTTATCAATTTTTAAAATTTATAGGATTCGATACAACAAAGATACGCATATAAAATAAAATAATTTTATATTATGCATAATAGTATAATTAATTTGATCCTCCTAATATACCACAAAAGCAAAAGATTATATTCAAAATATGTATTGTTTACTAGTTTAATTTCGGGTTGGACAACATCACATAGAAGTTTTACACTAAAATTGTCCAAGACCATTCAAAATACACAAAAGTTATATATCAAAAGTTGATAAAGTTAGACAAAATCCGTATTGATTTAAAATTTCCAAGTAAACATCATGAGTATTGATACCCATATCCAAGACCATTCAAAATTCACGTTTTTTTAAATTTTAATTTATTAATTTTTTAATCCATAACTTTGAAAAACTAACAAAAACACCCACTGCGTATCCAAGACGTATCAAAAACCTGCAGGATACTAAAGAAAAACGTATTGTACCCGTATCCGAATTATTTTTTATTTAATTTAATCAGGATACTCCAGATGGCGTACCGTACGCGTATCCCACGCGTATCGAATGCATATCCATATCCCTGGAGTACTGGATACTGCACGGAGCCATTTTTCGGAGTATCCATGCAACCTAGGAACTGGTCAAGAATAAAACTGGTTTTTTAGGGTTAACCGGACCGAATTAACAGTCGATTACAGGTTAAACCGATCGAACTGGCCGGTACGGTCCGGTTTTTAAAACACTGGTTTTAATATAATGTTTGGTGTTGTCAATGAATATTTTTTAAAGTAAATCACACTTTGTCCTTATTATGTACCCTCTTTTGCACATTCATTCCTCCTAAATTTTTCGTAGCATGTATATCCTTGTTTATTAATGTAGTATATCACCGTTTCATTTTTCAGCTATTATACAATGGAGACGGCCATCCCGTGCAAGGCACATGCATTGGCCTTCACCTGAAGGTAATGCACATGCTTTGCACGCGGGGCCGTGTCTGTAGTAGCTCGAAAATAAATCGGTGATACACTAAATTGATAAAAGGATGCATGTATCTGCTATGAAAAATTTAGTAGGAACAAATGTGCAAAAATCAACCCACAAGGAGAATGAACAAAATGATTCACTCTTTTTTCATTGTTTGATAAAGTATTAAACATAGTTTGTCACTGATTCATAAACTTAACTTGAGCAATGAGCTCTTAACACTTGTAAACTACTAGGTCCAATACTCTGGTTTCAACTTGTGTATATGATTTAAGTGAACTAGAATTGAGTTCAAATTATTGAAATCTAATACAGTACATAACTCTAAGTAATAACATGATTAATATTCTCACCTTTATTACATAGCTGCTACCAAACGAGTTTCATATTGTATGCACTTGTCACTTCCAAGCTATCTTTAAAATATGAAGAGCAGAAGGCTGGGGCGGATCCAGGATTCCAAAGTCGAGGGGGCCGAACTGCACGATAGGTTAATTTTTTTTTTATTATGATGATTTTTAACCTATTTTATTTACGTAAGTACATAAAAATAAAATAAAATAAGTAGTTTTATTTAAGTAAAAGAATCAAATAGTACATGACATTCTTTTTTATCATAAAATCATCTATGGTATATCAATATCAAATTTCTCAATAATCGTATTTTCAATGTAAGCAATCAAACCATTCACAAACTATTGATTGTATATTTTATTTCTAATAATATTTTTCAGGAACTTCATTACTTCATACTATTATACTAAATAAATCTAATAAATAACAAATACACTAAAGTTAATATTATTAATAGAAGACATGTGTTGTTATTGTCTTTCCATATAAGATTAGATCAAGATTTTTAAACAAGCTTCGTGATTATTCTGATAATTATTTTACTTAGGTCATATTATTGATCAAATATTATTAAATTATTTAATTATTAGGCAATGAAGAAAATCAATAAAAATCAATTCAATATTAAAACTGCATTTTAATAAAATCAATATAAGCAAACTTTAAAAATGTGCAAATTACAATGCTTCAAGTAAATCCGCCCCTGGCAGAAGAGAAAATTTAAGGTGTTCGGGTAACGATCTTTTGATGAAAATATGTCAAATCTAACGATTTGGCGCAATTGAGACATAGATAATAGTTGAAGGGGGTAAAGTGATACAATTGATAGTTGAGGGGGCAAAATGGGCATCGAAGATAGTTGGTAGGTTCAAAGTGTAACTTAAGCACTTGATTTGCTCGACTGAACCGTTAAACATTTGGTTACATGCAAATGGATAAGGATATAAATTTGAGCTTCAAATAATCGCTACAACTATTTCGATCGTCTTGAAATCTCCATACATACATCTTCAAGAAATTGTTAGCATTTATTGGTGTTGCTTTGATGGGTAGTCCTTATATTTTCTGGTTATGAATTTGGGTTTCTTTTCTTTACTTTTCTTTTGTTTTAGGAGGGAATTGTACTTTTGGTACAAAACTATATGCCGATTCTCACTTGTGGTATCATAAAAATCGAAGCCAACACATTTTGTAAATCGAATCGTTTTTGGTACTATCGTTAAAAATAGACATTAACTGATGACGTGACAGTTTTAAGTGTTACTGCAAAATTGATATCAGTACTTATGTTAACTAACAATTATATTCTATAACATTTCACGTAGTCAAAATAACCCCACATCTTCAAATTTATTAGTCCACTTTGTCGCCCAATTTCAAATTGACTCCAATAATATATGCACGGACCAATTTGAAGGTTTTACTTATTATATTTACATATTTATTTAACTAATTTAATTTTATAAATAATATTAACAGATCAAATAATACTTTAATATGAATCCGATAAAATATTATAAATATAATACATTTTTTTAAAACCTGTAATTTATATAATAATATTAATATAATAAAAAAACTAAATTAATTATAATTCTAAGAAAATGTGTTTTATTTTTAATATTTTGTCACTTGAATTAAAATTTTCTTTGGTCTGTTAATTTTATTTATAAAATTAATTTAGTTAAATAAATATAATAAGTAAAATCTTCAAATTGGTCCGGATGTATCTTATTCGAGCTAATTTTAAAAGTGAGCAACAATGTGAACTAAAATTGTCAATAAATTTGAGGATGTGAGTTTATTTTGACAACCTGAAATATTATGAGGTAGAATCGTCAGTCAACATAAGTAATAGTATCAATTTTGCAATAATACTTAACTGACATATCGTCAATTAAAGTTCATTTTTAATGATGGTACAAAAAGTTATTCGATTTCTTAAATTGTGGTATCGATTGTGTTCGATCTCAATTCTTATTGTACCAAAAGTGAGAATCGGATATAGTTTGGTACTAACATGAGTGCAATTCTCTCTTTGTTTTAGTTGCATTTGATTTTGTTGAGGTGGCAAGAGATTTATTTAAATGTGGCATGAAAGTTCATATCATTTCCTTTCGTGTACAATCATGATCAAGGGGAAGCCATTACAATATACTCAATCAAATCCCATCACTCTTTGAACCAACCACCACAATACTAATTTCATTTACGAGCATAATAATTATTTGTTGGCGCAACTTCTTGTTAATGGACCCAGATATATGCTTTTTTAAGCAACTCACAAAGACAAATACTATTGGAGACAAATACTCTCAATATATTAATAGCGAAATGTTGATACAAATACTTTCTAGGCTTTAGCTATAAGCCTTTCTCTTCTACTTTGGAAGATACAATTTTTTCTTCTCAAAGTTTCTCTCTATTTTTTTTCTCTCATGTATCATGTGAAACTAAAGATAAGATTACATATATATAGCTATCAAAGGAGGTTAACAAGTAGACAATTTCAAGTTGTCTTCTTCTTTGATTTCTTAGCTTTGAAGTAATTGAAGTAGCCAAGTTCGATTTTGTTTCTTCCTTATCTTGTTAGCCGCAAACGTTGACTTGAGGAAGTCAAGTTCGATTTTACTTCTTCATTCAAATCCTTATCTCTTTAGCCTCCTTTGTGGACTTCTAAGTAATTCCATCCTTATCTTATCTTATAATTAATACACATTACTTAATCTTGAAGTAATGAAATTAAATTTATATTTTCTACAGCCTCCCTTAAATTTAATTTCAGAACTTTCTTACACCAATCATCAACTTCAAATTCTCAAATGTTGCTGCCTTCAATGGCTTTGTTAGTATATCTGCAACTTGATTTTCTGATCTGCAAAACGTAATCTCAATTTCTCCTTCTTTGATCAAATCTCGAATATGATGATATCTGATGCTGATATGCTTGCTTCTGCCATGAAAAACTGGATTTTTGGCTAATGCAATCGCTGATTTATTATCACATATAATTTCTGTAGGACCTTCTTGCTCATGCATTAATTCTTTCAACATTCTTCTTAGCCATATTGCTTGACATGCTGCTGATGATGCAGCCATATATTCCGCTTCTGCAGTTGAAAGTGCAACAACCTGTTGTTTCTTTGAAGACCAAGAAAAAACTCCGTCTCCAAGAAAGAACGTGTATCCCGAAGTACTTTTACGGGTCTCTGCATCACCTGCCCAATCACTGTCTGTATATCCTACTAAATTGAAACTATCATAATGTGAATAAAATATTCCATGATCACGAGTACCACTTATGTACCGCAAAACTCGCTTAGCTGCCATCAAATGTGACTGGTAAGGTGTCTCCATAAACCGACTAATAATTCCCACAGCATAAACAATATCTGGCCTAGTTGACGTCAAATATCTTAGACTACCAACTAAG
The DNA here is from genome assembly GCA_003313485.2 of Penstemon barbatus. Taxonomy (NCBI): domain Eukaryota; kingdom Viridiplantae; phylum Streptophyta; class Magnoliopsida; order Lamiales; family Plantaginaceae; genus Penstemon; species Penstemon barbatus. The sequence goes on from CM064880.1 coordinate 15,083,220, forward strand.
CTTTTAAAGTATGTGGGATTTACTAGCTCACCGTTACCTTTTTTCTGCAACTCTAATCTCTCTGCAGCTGGAGTTCGAATTGGGGTGATCGACTCCATCTTGAATCTTTTAAGTACGTCATTAGCATATTTCTTTTGTGAAATAAATATGCCATCAACCTTTTGTTGTACTTCGATGCCCAAAAAATATGACATTAGACCCATATCTGTCATCTCAAATTGTTTTGTCATAGCCTCCCTGAATTCTGCAAACATTTTATCACAATTTCCTGTAAAAATCAAGTCATCAACATAAAGACAGACTATCATCAAATCTCCGTTAGTGTTGGACTTGATATACAATGTATGCTCGTAAGGACATTTATGGAATTTTTGTTCCAACATGTATGTATCAATACGTGTGTACCAAGCCCGAGGCGCTTGCTTCAATCCATATAATGCCTTCTTCAATTTGTACACTTGATTTTCTTTCCCTTTTCTTATGTAACCTGGAGGTTGCTCAACATAAACCTCTTCTTCGAGAAGACCGTTTAAGAAAGCTGACTTTACATCCATTTGGTGAATTCTCCACTTGTTTTGAGCTGCAAGTGCAATGATCATTCGTATAGTCTCCATTCGGGAAACTGGTGCAAATACTTCAAAATAGTCGATTCCAGGCTTTTGTTTGTAGCCTTTTACGACTAACCTTGCCTTATAGCGATCCACCTGACCATCGGGTTTGTACTTCGTCTTGTACACCCACTTTACACCAATTGACTTCTTACCTGGAGGTAAACAAGTCAATTCCCACGTATCATTTTTCTCAATAGAGTGAATCTCCTCATCCATAGCTTGGATCCACCGTTCATCGTTTGCTGCAGTTTCATAAGAGACCGGATCACAATCTGCAAACAAACAAAAGTTTACAATAGTTTCATCTGTAGTATCGTCGCTTTCATTGTCTTTCGTAACCACATAATCCTTCAAGTGAGTAAGCATTCTGGTAGCTCGTCTCGGACGTTCTGGCAGAGTTGATGATCTTATCGGTGATGGTGTACTTCTCACAGGAGATGAGCTTCTAGGTAAAGACCTGGTTATTTCTTCCTCGGAATTATCATATTGTTCGGTGTCAACAATGACTTCCTTTGGTTTATTCTCATTTGGATTCCAATCCCAAGCTTCTTCTTCGATAAATATAACGTCTCTGCTTACAATAACCTTTTTTGTAACTGGATTATATAATTTATAACCCTTCGTGACAGGACTATAGCCGATGAAAATGCATTTCTGGCTTTTTTCATCTAACTTCTTTCTCTTCTGATCAGGTATATGAGGATATGCTACACACCCGAATACACGTAAAAATGAAACATCTGGTTTATTTTTACTCCAGGCTTCTTCTGGTGTTTTCTCAAGCACACTTCTAGTTGGACACCTGTTTAATAGATAAACTGCACAAGCAACAGCTTCTGCCCAAAAAATCTTTGACAGAGATTTAGCCCTCAACATACTTCGAGCCATTTCAAAAATTGTTCTATTTTTTCTCTCTGCTACACCATTTTGTTGTGGTGTATAGCTAGCTGTCAATTGACGCTTGATTCCCTCATGTTTGTGCAATAATTATTGAATTCATTTGAAGTGAATTCTCCTCCTCTATCGGATCTCAATGTTTTCAATTTAAAGCCACTTTGTTTTTCAACAAATGCTTTAAATTCTTTGAATTTTTCAAAAGCCTCAGATTTCTGTCTTAGAAAATACACCCAAATTTTTCTAGAAAAATCGTCAACAAAGACTAAAATGTACCTCTTATGTCCGAAAGACTCCACCTCTACTGGGCCACAAATGTCCGTGTGTACTAACTCCAAAGGGTGTGACGCACGCTTGACTTTTTCATCTTAAAAAGGATCTCGGTGTTGCTTCCCGAGAATACATCCTTCACAAGGACGATCAGGTACATCAATAAATGGCAATCCATTTACCATCTTGTGTTTAGCAAGTAATTTAAGACTCCGAAAATTTTGATGTCCGAGCCGTAGATGCCATAACCAATTGTTATCCTTTGACATAGATGAAAAATTCATCAATGTTTTTGTGTGCAGATTCAAAGGAAACATTCGATTCTTTGTCATCTGCACTTTTGCGATCATTTGGTTGTTTTTGCTTTTGATAGTGCAAACTCCATTTTGAATGTCAATTTTATGACCTCTTTCAGAAAGTTGTCCCAAGCTTAATAGATTCCAGTGAAGCTCTGGCACAAAGAAGACATCAGCAATTGTAACATTCATTCCATCTTTGGATTGAATATCAATGTCACCTTTTCCCATTACCGGAACCTTAGTTTTGTTTCCAAAATTGACTTCGCCACTTACTGACTCGTCTAGCTTTGTGAAGAGCTCTTTGTTACCACACATATGATTACTACACCCAGTATCAAGATACCAAGTATTTGTGTGCTCCGAGTTCGTCCCTTCCATTTGACATGCGAGTAGCATGTTTTCTTCAACATTCGCGGTGTTTGCATGCTCTGTTTCATTGTCTGGCATCTTTGTTCGACATTCAGATTTGAAATGTCCAAATTTGTTACACCTATAGCATTTGATATGTGACTTGCCTCGTCCTCGAGAGTAACCACCACGATTTCTTTGAAAATTATCATCATAGCTCTCTTTGTTTTGGAAATTAGAATTTCTAGCACCTCGACCTCTACTTGATCCATGTCCTCGACCACCACGATAAAATCCGCGACTTGGTTGCGCTACACGACTTTGCAAGGCCTGCTCAATACTTGAATTTGATGTATTTTTATTCATTCGTTGTTCATGTGAGCACAACGAACTCAATAATCGCTCAATTTTCATTTCTGAAATATCTTGCGATTATTCAATGGCTGCTACAACATAGTCGAACTTTGTGGTTAAAGATCGCAATATCTTTTCCACGACCCTTTCATCTTTAATGTCTTCGCCGTTAACCCTCAACTGGTTAACTATATGTTGAACTCGATCAAAATACTCCAAGATAGATTCTGAATCGTTCATATGCAAAGATTCGAAATCACCTCGTAGTGATTGAAGACGTACCCGCTTCACACGATCATCGCCTTTGTAGGATTTTGATAATATATCCCATGCTTCCTTTGATGTTTCCGCAGTTGATATTTTTTCGAATATCGATTCTTCAATAGCTTGATAGATAGCATATAAAGCTTTCTGGTCCTTCTTTCTAGTTTCAACTAATGAAACTTTCTCCTCCTTATCTAAGGCTTCGAATGCCTTTGCGTCGACTACCTCTGTGTAGCCATTCTCCACCAAATTCCATAGATCTTGAGATCTAAAGAATACCTTCAACTGGATTGCCCAGTTGTCAAAATTCTTCCCATTCAACTTGGGAAGTTGTAATTGAATGGAGTTGGAGGCCATGATCAAAATTGGCTCTGATACCAATTGTTGGCGCAACTTCTTGTTAATGGACCCAGATATATGCTTTTCAAGCAACTCACAAAGACAAATACTATTGGAGACAAATACTCTCAATATATTAATAGCGAAATGATGATACAAATACTTTCTAGGCTTTAGCTATAAGCCTTTCTCTTCTACTTTGGAAGATACAATTTTTTCTTCTCAAAGTTTCTCTCTATTTTTTTTCTCTCATGTATCATGTGAAACTAAAGATAAGATTACATATATATAGCTATCAAAGGAGGTTAACAAGTAGACAATTTCAAGTTGTCTTCTTCTTTGATTTCTTAGCTTTGAAGTAATTGAAGTAGCCAAGTTCGATTTTGTTTCTTCCTTATCTTGTTAGCCGCAAACGTTGACTTGAGGAAGTCAAGTTCGATTTTACTTCTTCATTCAAATCCTTATCTCTTTAGCCTCCTTTGTGGACTTCTAAGTAATTCCATCCTTATCTTATCTTATAATTAATACACATTACTTAATCTTGAAGTAATGAAATTAAATTTATATTTTCTACATTATTTAATCACGGAAGTCAAGCCCCAAAATTATATAAAACTCATGCACAACGTGCAAAGCAATACATGGTAATTATGAATTTTACCAACATCAAACAACTAAAATCTCATTAAAATAAAAATATAAATAAAGCCAAAATCCCACAGACAAGTCTCAACTATCAGCTTAGAATACAAGAAGCAATGTTACATAACCATCCATTATTGGTATCTTTAGTTTACAATCTCAATCATCATTTTCCTCCATCTCTTTAATCTGGAAAATTATAACACATGAATAAGAAAGCAGAAAGCAACAGGTTGTTTAATTAAGGAATATACTTGTGCATATCATGTATCCATGTACGTATATGCAAACAAACACACATCATGCATATGTAGAGTTGTTGTAATACTCAAATTAATTTGTGCCTGACTTAACATCTTTTTAACTAAAGTGTCAGCGATGGATAGTGCTGTTCATTATCAAATGAAGAATATACATGATATTCACTGGTTTTCCACCCCAGTATATACTCCGAAGAAGCCCAAATTGAAGGGTTGCAGTCAACTAGCTCAATCACTTTAAGAAGTTCTCCAAGCTTGCTAGGGATCTTTTCCAGTCTGTAGCAGTGCCTAATGATTAGGCGCTTAAGCAATCGGAAGCACCGATAGACAACTTCCCATTGCACCAGATCGATGTCTTCAAGTAGCAAATACTCAAGGTTTGGGAACTCCTCCCCATGTACCACCTACTTCTTGCCTTGAAAGGCATTACATCGCAGTTTTAACACTTGAAGATTTGTTAGTGCACGACCAATCATTGACATGTCTTCCCATGCAAATCCACACCCACTCAAAGTTAACTTTGTAAGACTAGATGGAAAAATTGACTCTGGCAAGAGAAGAACCTGTTGAGACCTAGGATTGGAATTTGGCATGATGCATTTGAATGATTTGAGTCTAGAGAGTAGGGCAAGGTGATCGAAAATATTCAAGGTTTGAGAAGCACCCTCCGGTAAAACAATCCGAACACCTAATTTTTCTAGATTTGGGATACTTTGAAGAACCTCTTTTGTACAACTGCGATCGCTCACACCTAGCAGCGTCAAGAGGTTGGGTAACTGAGCATCATTAGCTGGATGTGGCAGGTCGCTTCCCATGACTTGAAGATGCTTTAGTTCTTGCATATTCCATATCTCTATCGGCATATAACATGGAGAGAAATTGATGATTGTCAGGTTGTATCGATGGACAATCAAGTATACAAGGTTCTTGAGTTTAGATATGGAAGAAGGGAGATTTCCATCATATGTGAAGGCAAGGTACTTTAACTCTACTAGCTCCATTATTTCAATAGGGAACTTGTAGAAGCAGACTGTAAGAGCATCCAACACTTTGAGTGTCGAAACGGAACATATTGATACCGGATATTGATGCTCAGGACCAGTACAAAGAAAAGAACGTACATGTGAGATTGATTCTATTGATTCAAAAACACGTTTGAAGCCAAGAAGAGCGTTCCTATGGATGCACAATCTGCGTTGGCAGTTTATACCTTTTGAAAAAACACTGGAGTAACTATTTATGAGATGGAAAATCTTTTTGTTTGCAGCCTCTCTAACCAAGAGATGCCAAAAGAAATAATGGGCGTTGCAGGTTTTTGATCTTCCACTGGAGCTCTGTTGGCGAACTAAAACAATATTATGAGAAACGAGATCCTCGAAATACTTCCGCGATGTATCTTCAAAAGTTTTGAAGTGTTTTGGTTCAACTAATCCCTCACCAACCCACAATTTGACGAGCTTGGAGACGGAGATCTCATGATTTAGAGGGAAAATACCGAAATATAGACAACACTCTTTTAAATGTGGAGACAAATGCTTGTAGCTCAAAAATAGTGAATCTGCCATGGGTGACCCTTCCTCTGTAGCTAAGGCAAGCAAATTGTCATTCTTGGCTATTTTTTCCCAGGAATCAAGCGTCTTCTCGAATTTGGATAGGATGCTGGCAATCGAGATTATTCCAAGAGGAAGTCCTTCACATTTTTTGACAATCTTCTTTCCAACTTTCTCGAATCCAGGAGGGACAAATACCTTTCTGCAGAAAAGATTCCAACTTTCTTCTTCATTCCGCAAGCGAATCTTGTAAACAACACTGTAAATGGAAAAATTAGAAGGCCGATCTAACAGCCTTGTTGTAATGACTATTCTGCTTTCAGTGTTGTCATCTGGAAGGTACCTCACAAAATTATACCAAAAGTGAACATCCCATACATCATCTAATACAATAAAAAACCTTCTACACTTAAGAAATTTGTATATCTGTCCTTTCAGTTGATTCTCACTCTCTTCTATTCCTAAAATTTTATTATAATCAGGGGACAAGCAAACCAAAAATTCTAGCAAGATATCTTTTAGACGAGAATCTTGTCCTACTTTGATAAACACACGAAAGTCATAAAAATTGAAAATAACTGGATCATTATAAAGTGCTTTGACAATAGTAGTCTTACCAATACCCGCCATACCCACTACTGAGAAAAGTTTGAGACGATAATTAGGAAATCCATCAAGTAGTTTATCCCTCAGTTGTTTTAATTCTTTATCATATACTCCCACCATATCTTTTGCATTTCCACCAAAATCTTCATATGCAAGTGATGACTCCTTGTTGCTTGTTTCCAGATCTAATTTTGCGTTGTACTCCTTGTTGATTTTATTCATCGTTTCCAAAAAGGAAATCATTTCTTCTTTGACATTCTCCAAATCTTGGGAGAAGATCAATGCGTTGCTACTCTCATCATCGAAGCTTTGAGATCCTGAAAAAAGTAGTTGAGTTTGGTTTACAAAGTCTTGGAGTAAATCTCTGAATTTAGGTACTGCCTCCAGAATCTCTCCTTTAAAAGCATTTAATCTCTCGTTCTCTTCGAAATAATTCAATTCCAAAATTGATTTCAAGGACCATACTTCTTCGTGGATAAGTTCTACATTTCGTAGGATGGGATCATGGGTATAGCGGTATCCAATATTTAGCAAGCTCTCAATTATCAGATTTAGAGAAACTAGAATTTCGTGAGCCATCTGTTGTATTCTAAAAGAACAATATTTTGGTTTGTGTTGGTTGCTTTTTGATTCTTCCTCTATCAAATGAACAAAATGTAGTAAGAAGATCTGGCTATAAAAAATGACCGGAGCGGCGTCAATGGCAATCCTCATTTGAATAATAATAATAATAATACATGTGCGACGACCGTGTCAGTTAATTAACTTTATTATAACTAGCATAGATTAATTAATACAGATTTAAAAGTACTTATTTAATATCTAACCAATAAAATTCAATGTACATGCTTAGCAGCCAGACTCGGATGTGAGCAGAAAATTGCATAAGCAATACTTTTCAATCTTTGGACAAAACCTCCTTACTTTTAATATACTAGAAAAGTGTACGTGTGCAACTAATTTTCTAGGTTAGTTGAATCATATACTTATTTTTCAATATATTATCTTAATGAAATATCATATATTTTTTTTTGACTAATTCACTTTAATTATTACTATATTGTTATCAAAAATATAATTTTTTAATCATAAATACTTCTAATCAAAATTTGAAAATAAAAAATGAACGATAACTCAAGTATTTTTAATCTAAAACTACATGTCTATATAACTATTATTCTAAAACAACCATTTGAACGAATGAACGATATCTATTATTTTCTTCCTTAATCTTGATATTTCCATCTAAACCATTTTTCAAAGGTTTAACCCATTTTTTATTTATCGATTTAACTAGTTTTGTTGTTATACATATCTTTTACTGAATTTATTCATTTTCAATTACATGTCTAATCAATTTGTAAGGAAGCTAACCATTTTTACCAACTCTCCTCGATTTTGTAGTGTAAACCTATTTTTGCACTAAGTTTACCATATTTTTTGTTATTTTAACATTTTCTTTCATCGATTTCCTCCAGGTTTACTTTGAGTTTACCATTTTTTTTGTGTTATTTTAATCCGTTCTTTCATTGATTTCACCAATTTTTGTGCTTTATCCATTCTTTAATCGATTCACTCATTCTGTTAGGTTAAACCCAATTTTCTGTTAGGTTTAACCCAATTTTACCTATTTTTTCCTGATGTACACTATTTTCTCGACTAATTCACGTTTTTTTTTTTTTACTCGTTTTGTTCTTGTTCTTTATCGATTTGACCATTTTTTTTGTTATCTCATGTTTAGTCGATGTCATTCATTTTTTACCAGTTTAACCGCTTTGTTGATTTACCTCATTATTTTATCGATCGTCCTATTTTTTGTTGCTTTAACTCATTTTTATTCGATCTAACCCATTTTTTCATTGTTTTCCCGTTATCACCAGTTTTAACCACTTATATATTTTGATTTTTTTAACCTAAGACAATTATAAGTTTTTCAGTTAACTAAATATGATTACTTTAGTTTATTCATATCGAACAAATACGATTTTTTTTAAGGTTTTTTAATAATTGATCATTTCTTAAAAATTGTCAAAAGAAACACCGATTGCACCTATTTTACATTGAGTTTATCATTTTTTCAATTATTTTGACCCGTTCTTTGACCGACTCCACCCATTTTTGTGTTTTATCAAATTTTTTAATCAATTCATTCATTATTTTTTCGGATTAACCCAATTTTAGTGGATTTAATCCAACTTTAGTGAATTTTACCTATCCTGCTTACCCCCTTGTTTTATCAATGTCACCATTTTTTTTTTGTTTAACTCGTTTTTGTTCTATCTAACTCATTTTTCTCTGATTTACCAATTCGTTTTATCAATTATAAGGTTTGTGTTTGTTGCTTTTTGATCCCTCTATCAAATGAACAAAAAGCAATCTACTGATTAAAGTCTTCAATCGATTTTCTGGGGAGTGAATAACAATAACTCCCTATGTTCTTTGTGATAAATTTAAATTACATTTTAACTCCCTGTATTTTAATAAAATAAGCTTCCCAATTCCCTCTATTTTTCGTAAATCCAAAAACTATAATAAGAAAATACCATCCTCATTTATATACCCAAAACCCCTTGGACTGCGGCGAAAAAGACCCTGTCTCCGAGGGACAGTTGAACGAGCGACTCATGAATGCTGCCGGGTTGGACTCTTAAACTTAGTAGCATATAGGGTCTATTAAACATATCAGAGTGTATTTATTCCAATTCGTACTCCCTCCATTCCTTTTTACATGTCACTTTAAAGAGAAAAAAAAATTCCATAATACTCCCTCCGTTCCCTTTTACATGTCACTTTAGAGAAAAAAAAAATTCCACTATACATGTCACTTTATAATTTCAAGATAGATTTAAATGCTAATTCGACATTTTTACCCTTCTTTAATCCTAAATACTATACTTAATATCTCCCAATTTTCAAAACAAATAACCATGCATTTATTAAGGCAATTTTGTCCAACTATCCTTTAATTTTCCTAAAATCTAGAGCATTAAATAATTTCTTAATCCTTGTGAAACAACCTTAAACGACATCTAAAAGGAAACGGAGGGAGTACGTCACTTTAGAATTTCAAGATAGACTTAAATGCTAGTTTGACATTTTTACCCTTCTTCATTTTCAAGATAGAGAGAGGATTATGAGGAGTTACAAAATATTTACTTATGTTTCTCAAGGTTAATTTTGTCCAACTACCCTTTTATTTTCCTAAAATCTATAGCATTAAATGATTCTTTAATTCTTGTGAAACAACCTTAAACGACATGTAAAAAGGAATGGAAGGAGTATAAAATAATGATGAATTTTTTTTCTTGAGAAAATAAATAATGATGAATTTAATGGGAATAAAATTTTGTTGTGTAAAAATAGGAGTAATGAATGGAGCAGTGCTTTTCATGAAAGAAAATTTCAGATTTCCATGAAACTTCATACCCTCAGTCCGCCTCATTCCGTGATTTGTATAACACACGTGTGTTGAATGCGAACAATGATATTTGCATTATTTTTTCAGTCAAAGTTTCTTTGTATTTTTTAATTTGGAGTATTTATTTTTTATTTTTGAATGTTTGCACAATAATTCATTGTACTTTTAATATATGTAGGGGTAATTTAAGTAGTTCAATTAAAAATTAAAGATGTTAATATTTGATGGGTATTGGGTGTTTTATGCAGAGATTTTGAAAGTACAAAATATGTTGTGTTGGAAGAATTTATTAACTCAAGAACAGCTAAGTGATCTTATCAGTTGAGTTAATTAAGTTAGTTAAAGGTTTTGATGATAACAAAAAGGTGTCATCAACTAAGTTATTGAAGCTTAGTAAGCCTTTGAAGATTGGATACTTGATTTAAAAGAAAATCATTCAAGAACAGAAGTATTCAAGAAATGAAGATTCAATCTTATGATAAGAGTGAAAATCAGATTAGTGAAAGATTGAAAATCAGATTAGTAAAAATCAGCTTAGTGGAAATGAGATCATCAGATGACTGATCATGAGATTACTAGTGCATCAGCTTAGTGCATCAGCTTTGTGCATCAGACTAGTGCATCAGCTTAGTGCATCAGACTAGTGATCATCAGCGGAGTGGATCCCATCAGCTAAGTAAAATCGGTCAGTAAGCTCTCCAATGGTAACAAGCTAAGTGCATTAAATGCTGCTGACAGAAAGTACATCAGAGTGTACAGTGAACAGTGCGACAGTCTGCAAAAGTTACCATTCAAATTATGACCGTTGCTCAAGGACTAAAATGCAATTTTGCCAACCTTCAACAAGCAAAATTACAAATCTAAGAGTATAATTAGATGGTAAACTGAAGATTCAAAGGAGACTTGCACACTTTCAAGATCAAATCTTTAGAGCAAGAATCCATCAGTTGAGTCATCTTATCATAAGCGGAGTCATCTTATGACGAAGCTGATTGTTGAAGAACAAGAGTGAACCCTTGTATATCTGAGTGATATTCAACTGAGTGCTATGAGGAGTAGATATCCATCTTTGTGAGTGATATTACTTCGAAGAATAGGTCTTCTTTGTGATTTCCTATTGCGAACTTGTGGTCGTTTCATTTGTTGTTCGACGCAAGCAGAGTATACTGTAAACTTAGTGATTATAGTATAACCCAAGATCTGTGTGACTTGGAAGAGTGGATTAAGAGGATTTGTTCCTGTATAACCACTATAAAAATTCCTTGTGTTATTTACTTTATTTGTCTTGCATTGCATATCTCATAAGCTAAGTAAATACTTTAAAAGAAGAGTCTTTTAAATTGAGGAATTTCCAACTTGGGGTAAAACTTTCTTTGTGCTTTAAAAGTTTAATTGAGTTGAAAACATTGTTTGAAAAACACGTAAACGTTATCCGCTGCATCATTGTTTGAAACTCTGATTATATAAGCTTGATAAGCAAAACCAGCATAGTAGTCTACTCCACTGAATAAGCTAAGTGCTAAATCAGCATAGTAGTCTCACAAATAAGATCAGCTTACTCTGCTGATAAGCCAAGTGCAAAATCAGCTTAGTCATCTTATTTAGCTAATGAGCGAACTCTACTTATAGAAGAGAAGTTAAAGAAAATTTTTAAAGTTGATGAGGTCTATTCACCCCCCCCCCCCCCTCTAGACCTCATCTGACCACTTGGGACCAACAAGTGGTATCAGAGCAGGTGGTTCATTTGAATCAGTTGCCTGATCAACGAGCTTGATCCAAGTGTTTTTCAAAGGTTTTTCAAAATTTTTCAAAAGAGCATATTTTGAAAAACAAAACTTTTTGAAAATGGAGTGCATAAGCCATGTTCCTCACATTGGCCATATGGACTTTGAAGATTGGAAAATCAGAATGGAAATCCTTCTTGCTGCTTATAATGATAACATGTTTACATGTATTACACAAGGACCATTCAGGTTTAAGAAGACTGTAAAGGTTGCTGACCAGCCTGATCAGATCGTTGACAAAAAGCTGGATGAACTAACTCCCGAAGAAGTCAGATTAGTCAATCTAGACAAGGTGGCTAAGTTCATAATGTTCAAAGCTCTAGATGAAGACAGATTCCAGAAGGTCAAGCATCTCAAAACAGCAAAAGAGATGTGGGATAAAGTCTGTGAGCTGAGCGAAGGAAACGACGCTATCAAAGAACATAAGCTTAGTGTGGCTCTTGAGGAGTTTGAAAATTTCAAGATGAAGTCTGGTGAAATGATTGATCAAATGGATACCAGATTTACCAAAATTTTGAACGAAGTTCTAAGACTTGGTAAAACGTTTTCAGACAAGGAGATCACCATGAAGGTTCTCAAGGCTCTTTCACCTAAATTCAACATGAAGGTGACAGCCATGGAAGAATCAAGGGACTTAGGGAATATTTCCCTTTCTGAACTGTTCTCGTCACTCAAAGCTTATGAGTTTAAAATGCCTAGAATGGGAATAGATGAGTCATCTGGTTCAGACCCTACTGTTGCTCTTATCGCATCAGACAAGTCAAGAAAATCAGCGGACAAGTTCGAAGAGAATACACTGCTGAATTCAGAAAAAGCATACACTGCTGACGACGTTGCCCTACTTCTGAATGATTTCAAGAAGTTCTATAAAAAGAAAATGAAATTAAAATATGAAAATGTTATTTCATCTTCTTCTGATCATTTTCAGGAAAATAGGGATTCCTCAAAAGCAAAACTTGGAGACCAAAATTGCAAGGCGTATGGACTCTTCACCAAAGATCGTCCACATCCAATCTCTCAAAAGTTTGCTAACAAGGAAAAAGGTGCCAAAAATGAGTATAAGCCAAGTAAGAGCAAAGCAAAGTTAGCTAAGGCAGCAAAGCTAACAAACTACGGCATATCTTATTCAGACAACAAGTCGTCTGATAAAGAATTTGAAGAAGTACCCGAAACTCTATGCTTGATGGCCGAGGAATCTGATGATTCTGAAATTGAGGTAACTTCTACCAATTAATGAACTTGCATTATTTGAATCGTTTGAACAAATGTTAATTTCAAATTCAAATATTGTTGGTGTATTTGCCAAGCTTAAGGAAGAGATGACTCTGCTAAAAGAGCAAAACAGATCAGTGAAACTTCAGGTTGAAAAACCTCAAAAATCAGCTGACTACAAAAAGCTTGAGCATGAGAATGAAACTCTAAAAGCTGAGTATGCAATTCGTATAGAAAATATAAATGAACTTGAAAGAAGTAATTGCATCATTCTCTAAAAAGAAATCAGAGGCTAATGAGAAGAAACCTACTGAAGCTCAAAAGGTTAAGAAACTTAGTAAGCAACCTAAGACTAAACAGACTAGTAAAACTCATCAGCTTAGTAAGCTGAAAGATGCTGCTGATAGGAGTGAAATTAAAAATGTTAAGTCTGCTGAATCTATAGGAGAGTTATCAGTTAACTCAGCTTATCACTTACTTCATGTATCTTACCTTGCTTATGAGCATTGTTTTCATCATGAAAATTATTACCATGCTAAACTTACTAAAATTCATGATAAAACAAAGTCACAAAATCATCACATGTTAAAGGTTATACTAACCATGCAGGACCCAATATAAGGGGTACCAAAAACAGTAATCTGTTTTGTAGGAAAAACGCATGTGTGATGACAAAGGTCGGTTGACTGCCTTTGCTGATTTCAACAAGTTCAACAAGTGGTTTTACCATCGAGTGGGAGAATATCAACAATTGGTATCCAGTACTGTATCAACATGTGATATCAACCAACAAGTGGTAGCCGCGTTGTTTGGACATAACAAAGAAAGCAAGATTGTTGGAAAATTGAAGTTTATCAAGTGAATCAACGTTTGTATCCAACAAGTGGTATAGTCAATCATGTGACAACAATCTTTCAGCTCTCAAGAGTTGAAAATGGGTTTGTTAAATTTGGATTCATGAGCTGAGGGGGAACATATCAGAAAAATCATCTCAATAGCTTACAGGAATTCAACGGCTGAGTATCTTTCGAGACTGACTCTCATAAGACTACTTGACCACAGATTCTTGAACTCAGGGGGAACGTGTACGACGAGCGGTACTCCTGATTAGAGATGATGTTCTCAATAAGTCAAATGAAGTTATCAGAAGACTGCTTCTCATCAGCCGACTGAAACTTAACAACCAAGTGACATTCAAGAATACACTTCAAAAAGGGTGAAGGAAGTAACCAACAAGTGGTATCAATTCTTGAAGTCAGGGGGAACAGTTATTCTAACTGGAGTGATAAACAGCAAAGAAGACTACAAACTGCTGGCTTGCGTGTAAAGAAGAATTAATTAACAGCCAACTACCCCGAACAACTAAGTATTCACCTACGCGTCTTCAGCATACTAAGTTTTGGTGTTGATGACAAAAAGGGGGAAAAGTGAGATGCAACTAAGAACTCTCAAAGGTTGCATTATTGGATCTAATGATTTTAATCCTAGAGTATGAAGACTAAACTGAAGACTTGGAAGACGTTCTTAGTTGAAGGTTTTGTCATCATCAAAAAGGGGGAAATTGTTGGAAGAATTTATTAACTCAAGAACAGCTAAGTGATCTTATCAGTTGAGTTAATTAAGTTAGTTAAAGGTTTTGATGATAACAAAAAGGTGTCATCAACTAAGTTATTGAAGCTTAGTAAGCCTTTGAAGGTTGGATACTTGATTTAAAAGAAAATCATTCAAGAACAGAAGTATTCAAGAAATGAAGATTCAATCTTATGATAAGAGTGAAAATCAGATTAGTGAAAGATTGAAAATCAGATTAGTAAAAATCAGCTTAGTGGAAATGAGATCATCAGATGACTGATCATGAGATGACTAGTGCATCAGCTTTGTGCATCAGCTTAGTGCATCAACTTTGTGCATCAGACTAGTGCATCAGCTTAGTGCATCAGACTAGTGATCATCAGCGGAGTGGATCCCATCAGCTAAGTAAAATCGGTTAGTAAGCTCTCCAACGGTAACAAGCTAAGTGCATTAAATGCTGCTGACAGAAAGTACAGCAAAGTGTACAGTGAACAGTGCGACAGTCTGCAAAAGTTACCATTCAAATTATGACCGTTGCTCAAGGACTAAAATGCAATTTTGCCAACCTTCAACAAGCAAAATTACAAATCTAAGAGTATAAGTAGATGGTAAACTGAAGATTCAAAGGAGACTTGCACACTTTCAAGATCAAATCTTTAGAGCAAGAATCCATCAGTTGAGTCATCTTATCATAAGCGGAGTCATCTTATGACGAAGCTGATTGTTGAAGAACAAGAGTGAACCCTTGTATATCTGAGTGATATTCAACTGAGTGCTATGAGGAGTAGATATCCATCTTTGTGAGTGATATTACTTCGGAGAATAGGTCTTCTTTGTGATTTCCTATTGCGAACTTGTGGTCGTTTCATTTGTTGTTCGACGCAAGCAAAGTATACTGTAAACTTAGTGATTATAGTATAACCCAAGATCTGTGTGACTTGGAAGAGTGGATTAAGAGGATTTGTTCCTGTATAACCACTATAAAAATTCCTTGTGTTATTTACTTTATTTGTCTTGCATTGCATATCTCATAAGCTAAGTAAATACTTTAAAAGAAGAGTCTTTTAAATTGAGGAATTTCCAACTTGGGGTAAAACTTTCTTTGTGCTTTAAAAGTTTAATTGAGTTGAAAACATTGTTTGAAAAACACGTAAACGTTATCCGCTGCATCATTGTTTGAAACTCTGATTATATAAGCTTGATAAGCAAAATCAGCATAGTAGTCTACTCCACTGAATAAGCTAAGTGCTAAATCAGCATAGTAGTCTCACAAATAAGATCAGCTTACTCTGCTGATAAGCCAAGTGCAAAATTAGCTTAGTCATCTTATTTAGCTGATGAGCGAACTCTACTTATAGAAGAGAAGTTAAAGAAAATTTTTAAAGTTTATGAGGTCTATTCACCCCCCCCCCCCTCTAGACCTCATCTGACCACTTGGGACCAACATGTTGGTAAAAAAAAAAAAAAATCAACGAGTAGTTTTGTACAGTTTTCGCATAACACATGCTAACATCGTGTATATTTTCAGATGAGTGAATCACACTTTTGGTCCCTCTTATGATCTAACTTTATCAATTTTGTCCCTTTAAATTTTTTCATAGCAGATGCGTCTCTCTTATTATTGTAGTATATCACATTAGTCCCTCTTATCAATATAATGAAACACATTAGACCTATCACATGGCTTGGACTTGCGAATTTTGGAATCAGAATATGAAATTCTTAATTTTTAATTGTCATTCGACAATTGGTATTTTTTGCTAAATTAAAATTCTCAGTCAGAATTGGACATAAATTGATGATTTTTGAGAAAAAATAAATTTAATTTTCTTGTCAAATAAGACATAAATTAATGATTTTCAGCGGTAATTAAAATTTTCCATTGATAAGGACTGAAATTGATGATGATGACACAATAAGGGACATATATTGTCGAGGTACCACATAAAATTGCCAATTTTGAAACGCAGTCACTTTAGAGGTCCAAAAATGAAATTTTGCCTCCATTTTAGGATGTATTTTGGATTTAAGGGACAAATCTGCTATGAAAAATTTAAGAGGGCCGAATGTGTTATACATTGATACGAGGGATTAATGTGATACAGTACATTGATAAGAGGAACGCATCTGCTACGAAAAATTTATAAGGGACAAAAGTGATAAAGTCGGACTGTAAGAGGGAACAAAAGAGTTGTTCACTCTTTCAAGATATATGGGCGGACAATGACACCATATTATTGTTTATTTATCATTTTTAATGGTCTTGAGTTTAGTTGAATAGAATTGAATATATTGATTGATTGAGCTAACCTACAAGTGCACTAATTGCTTAATTAACTAACTTTCTTAGAAGTTGTACATTAATATGTGCTAGCAGCTTATCGCTTAAAACATCAATAGGGTGAAATGTTGAAAGCTATTGTTATTTTTTTTTTTTTGGTTTACCAAGGGTTTAATCCCTTTCGAGGCGGGTTGGGCACATAAAGTGGGTACCTCTCCCAACAGGGATTCGAACTTGAGTCTGCTACTTTGTAGTGACTAGTCCCTTCCATTAGACCAATCACCTGTTGGTAAAAGCTATTGTTATGAAGTAGCTAAATATAATTATTTTTATACTAATATTAATATTAATGTTAGAGGTTCGTCGTTGAATAACTATACACATGTATTGTTGAGCGATCTATGAGAGCATGCAATCGGTCATTCTATTCTAAATTATTAAAAAGATTGAAAAGTTAAATACCATGTTGGTGTGTCACATATATAAATTTATTAACAAGTGTACAAATTTAAAAATTAACCCTAGTACATTTATTTTATAAATCTATCACATAACACAAACACCAACACCAATACCAAAATGTAGTAAAAAAAATTGCCACAAATAAATGGTCTTGCACTTAATGTGGTTGGACTTTGTAGCCCATCTTTGATTAAGGAACACGCGCGAAAATGGATAAGAAATCCTGTTTTCTTTGATTATACCATTAGTTTCTTATTGCCCCAATATCGTCCGAATTTTTTTCGAGAATGATATCGAGGATAAGTTAACACTTAACACTCATATATAATTGACTTAAAATTGATGGAGCATTATCGTTCAAATTTGATATGAATTTTATATTCAAACTTGAAATTGTGTTAGTGCTTAATTTAATTGTAAAATATAGTTTTAACCTAGTTTGTCACTGATTCAAAATTTTAGCTTGAGCAATGTCTGAACACTTGTACACTAAGATGTCCAATACTGATTTCATTTGTGCATTTTTTTTAGGAAAACATATTATATTCATTCATTAATGAAATTTGTGATAACAATGTTCTGGAAGGAAATTCATTAAGAGCATTCGTATCGACACTAGAAAGACGTGCTATTTCGTGAGCTACTCTATTTCCTTCTCTCCGCAAATATTGGATAGTAAATGACTTGAATCCCATAGTACATACTTGCCACCGCGTTAATGTCTTCAATATTCACACCATAGTCCGCTCGAGACTCCAAATTACTTCCCACCGTATTAACCACAACACTCGAGTCCCCTTCCACAATCACTTTACAGTCATTACTCCAATTTCTTTCCTTTGTAATTCCCACTGCGACAGTGCAACTTTGGCTTCCGCTGCTGTGAGTTTGAGCCTTTGGCGAATACACAATGATCTCTAATAGGCCCGGCCCAAGTGCTAGGCAACTTAAGGCCGGCGCCTAGGGTCCCCAGTTCGGAGGGCCCAAAAATTTATATATAGGCCTTTAAAAAAATTAAAAAATTAAATATTTTTAATTTTATTAATTTTATGTACATAACATGTATTTTAGCTCACTTGGTAAGGCATTCTCATGATGAGTAGGAGGTAGGAGGTCTAAGGTTCAAATCCCAATATTGAGTTTTTTTCTCATATTTTGATTTTATATGTTATTTAACATTTTTTTTTGTAATAATGTTCGTCTTTTTTATTCCCCTTTCGTAGTAATTATTCTTTTAATTCCTTTTCTTATTTAATGATTTCTTGTCAATTTTTTTTTTCTTAATAAGTACTTCGAAAAAATATTATTTCTTAATTATTATTATAAAAAGTGTAAGGCCTTCTCATGATGAGTAGGAGGTAGGAGGACTAAGGTTCAAATCCCAATATTGAGTTTTTTCTCATATTTTGATTTTATATGTTATTTAACATTTTTTTTGTAATAATGTTCGTCTTTTTTATTCCCCTTTCGTAGTAATTATTCTTTTAATTCCTTTTCTTATTTAATGATTTCTTGTCAATTTTTTTCTTAATAAGTACTTCGAAAAAATATTATTTCTTAATTATTATTATAAAAAGTGTATGGTTTTTTTCTTTGAAATTTAATTTTTCTACTTATTACTTTATCACTTAGCACATTGCAAAAAAGAATTTCACCCCCATTAAAATTGGTCTAGCCCCATCCATATTATTATATGTATGTGCATCTTGTTTTTAGTTTTATATATGATGTATAACTTTTTCTATACAAGATAATATATAATTAATAGAGTTAAGAATGTCACGAAATGAAATAAAGTTAAGCAATCAATTATGATATTTGTAAAAGAATGAAATAGAGTTAATGATGTACATATACTTGTAAAATTTGTTTCGGCTAAAATAATATTTTTAATATTAAAAATTATACAGAAAAATTCACGGTTGAATCTTTTAAAAGTCAAATAAGTTTGTTTTTTAATTATCTATCTAAAAAATAATATGTTGGAGAAAATAACATGTCAATATTTAATTACTATTTTTGCCTTTGAAAAATAAATTGATTATAAATTTTTTATAAGAATGGGCTCAAATTTGAAATTCGCCTAGGGCCCCCAAATGCCTAGGGCCGACCCTGATCTCTAATCAACACATAAACCATTATCCGATCTAGCTGCCACCCCCAAACCACATCTACCATATCTAGGATTCACCACCGCATCAAAATAAATTTTAATAAACCCGTCTGGAAGAGTTTTCCATAAAAAGGTTTTTGCACTGCACCCTTTTGGATGATGTACGATAGAACACCTGTTTCGAATAGCTTCCTGGAAAATTTTAGCAAACGTAGCAATGTTGTGGGCTGCATTTGGATAACATAACAAGAAAGTCCAAGGATGATGAATAAAAATTACATTTAATGAGGAAAAAAATTGGACATAAATTAATAGCATAATAAAAATGCTAAAATATTAATGTAACTCTTACTAAAAATTTTCATAAACTTTTTACTCAATTGTTTTTTTTTTTTTTACAAAACTCTATCATATACCCATTTAACAAAATAACAATGATTAATTTATATATTTCTTACTTAAATATAATACTATTAAATAATATTTACTATATAATACTAAAATAAGTCTTGTTTACATATTAATTAAATTATATTTTAAAATAATGGTAAATTATATAGAGATGAAATATACATTTTATAAAATTATATCTAAAAAACTTAATAAATATTTTACAAAATTTAAAAATACTCATTCAGTTACCCTTTTTAATAAAATAATAATCTACGTAGTATTTATAATAAATTAAATTGATGGGTTTTTCTAAAAATTAATAAGATATCCAATTATTTTAGTTTTAGACTAATACATTTTTATAACTATTTATTATATCCAACAATACAATCATAAATTTATTTCTTACTTAAATTCAATATGATTAAATAATATTTTACTTTAAATTACTCAATTAAAATCTTATTTACTGCAAAGTGCTTAATTTTTATATTTTGGAGGTGTAAATCTAAATTTTAGGGGTGCAAAATGTAAAAAAACCTTAAAAATATTACTTATTCAATTTTCTTCTCTTCACATCTTAAAACAAAATAAATGACAAGTCTTACTATTATAAATTACTATAAATTACTAGTAGTAAGCAATGTTTTCGGAACCGGACCGGACAGTGAACCGGTGAGCTGACTGGTTATTGGTTTTACTGGTCGAATCGGTCGGACCGTTGATCGGACCGGATGACATCATAATAATATAATAAATATATTTAATTTTAAAGTATATGTAATGTGCGTAAAATTTAAACATTATCCTACAATTGATTAAAAATATAAAATTTATTATATTATACTAAAATTAGAACATATAATATTTATCTAACTTATATCATAACGGTAATATGATACTAATTTGTATGTTCATATAAATGATTATATTTCTTTATAAAAATTTAAAAGTGTAAGTTAAAAATACAACAAACTAAGAAATTCATAAATTTGAAAATATGGTTATGTATAAAAGTCTAATATTCAAAGTCAAACTTGCGTATTATATCGATTTGACTCTTTATCCTAAAAATAATATTGAAAATAAATATTTTATAGAATAAATTATTAAAATTTATTATTTGAGTATTAATTTTCATTCATAATGTATAAAATATTTATTTGAATTAATTATCTAATTTATAAATAAATTTGGCTACAAGTTTCTATAATTTATAAATTTTAATTTGTACTTAAAGTTTAACAGAGTGATGTAGCTCAAATAGTAAGTCATGTTTTATTCTAAATGATAGGTGTTCAAATCCTAGCTTTTACAAGAATTTTTAACATTAAAAAAATTAAAAAAAAAAAAAAAGGAAATTCAAAACCGAGTTGAACCGGTTCGGCAGTTTCGGACCGATTCAACCCGGTTCAAACTGGGTTTTGGAGTAAGTGGTTTTAGAGGGTAAATCGGACCGGACCAACTTCCGATTCCCGGTCCAACCGGTCGGACCGGCCGATCCGGTCCGGTTTTAATAACATTGGTAGTAAGTATATCCGACTCCAGCTGTTAAGCATGTACAATGAATTCTACTGGTTAGATATTAAATAAGTACTTTAAAATCTATATTAATCTCCTTATGCTATGATTATAATAAATTTAATTAACTGACACCGTCATCACACGTATTATTATTATTCAAAAGAAGATTGCCATTTACGCTCCCCTCAGCTCATTTTACAGGCAGCTCTTCTTACTACATTATTTTTGTTCATTTGATAGAGGAATCAAAATACAATCAACACAAACCAAACCAAAATACTCTTCTCATATATATTTCCTTCCTCTATTAATTGTGGATTTAGTCATAACAGAATAGATGGCTTGCGAAGCTGTAGTTTCTCTAGATCTGATACTTGGGAGGACTACAAATCGGTTCAATATCTTTGATCCCACGAAAGAAATAGCTGAATTAATCCGACAAGAATTATGGTCCTTAAAATCAATTCTGGAATTGGATCATTTCGAAGAGAGCGAGAGATCAAATGCTTTGAAAGAAGAGATCTTGGAGGCAATACCCAAATTCAGAGACCTACTCGAAGACCGTATAAACAAATCTCAAAGCCTTGATGATTTGAGTAGTCAGGAATGGATATTCGATGATAAAGTCAGACAGGAAATGATTTCTTTTGTGGAAACGATGAAGAAAATAAAAAAGGAGTACAATGCAAAAGATCCGGAAAAAAGCAACAAGGAGTCACCACCTGCGGACGAAGATTTTGGTGGAAACACAAACGATATGGTGAGAGTATTTGATGAAGACGAACAACAACTAATTCATAAACTACTTACGGGACAATCGAGAGGGCAAAAACTCCTTTATCGCTCTATTATTTTAGTAGTTGGTATGGCTGGTATTGGTAAGACTACTATTGTTAAAGCAATTTACAATGAGCAAAGAGTTATAAATTATTTTGACCTTCGTGCATTTCTCAGGGTAGGACCTGATTATCATCCAAAAAATATCCTGCTAGATCTTCTAGTTTGCTTGTCCCCTAATTATAATAAAGTTTTGGGAATAGAAAAGAGTGAGGAGGATTTGAAACTGGATTTATTCATGTTTCTGAAAGGTAGAAGGTTTTTGATTGTGTTAGATGATGTATGGGATATTAACTCTTGGAATAAGTTTGTGGCGTCACTTCCATATGATATTGACGGAAGCAGAGTAATCGTTACAACAAGGGTTTCAGGTCAGACTTATAATCATACCCTGTTAAATGATGTTCACCAGATTCGCTTTCGAAATGAAGAAGAAAGTTGGAATATTTTCTGCAATAAGGTATTTGTCCCTCCTGGATTCGAGAAAGTTGGAAAGAAGATTGTCAAAAAATGTGGAGGACTTCCTCTTGGAATAATCTCGATTGCCAACATCCTATCCAAAGCCGAGAAGACGCTTGATTACTGGGAAAAGGTAGCCAAGAATGAGAATTTACTTGCCTTGGCTACAGAGGAAGGGTCATCCATGTCAGAGACACTATTTTTGAGTTACAGGCATTTGCCTCCACATTTAAAAGAGTGTTGTCTCTATTTTGGAGTTTTTCCTCTTAATCATGAGATCTCCGTATCTAAAATCGTCAAATTGTGGGTTGGTGAAGGACTAGTTCAACCAAAGCCCCTCAATACTTTTGAAGATACTGCACGAGTGTATTTGGAGGATCTCGTTTCCAATAATATTATTTTAGTCCGCCAACGAAGCACCAGTGACAGAATTAAAACCTGCAGCGCACATTATTTCTTTTGGCATCTCTTCGTAAGAACGGCTGCAAACAAAAAGATTTTGCATCTCATAAATAGTTATCTCAGTGCTTTTTCAGAAGGTATAAAATGCCAGCACAGGTTGGGCATTCACAAAAATGCTCTTCTTGGCTTCAAACGTGTTTCTGAATCTATAGAATCAGTTTCAAATGTGCGTTCTTTTCTTTGTACTGGTCCAGAAAATCAATATCCGGTATCAATATGTTCAAGTTCGAAGTCTATCAAGGTGCTAGATGCTCTTACAATCCGTTTATACAAGTTTCCGATTGGAATATTGGAGCTAGTTGAGTTAAAGTACCTTGCATTCACATATGATGGAAAGCTCCCTTCTTCCATATCTAGACTAAAAAACCTTATATACTTAATTGTCCATCGATACCACATGAAAATCATCGATTCCTCTCCATCTTATATGCCAACAGAGATATGGAATATGCAAAAACTTAGGCATCTTCAAGTAATGGGAAGCGACCTGCCACATCCCATTGATGGTGCTCAATTACTCAACCTCTTGACCCTGCTAGGTGTGAGTGGTCGCAGTTGTACAAAGGAGGTCTTTCAAAGTATCCCAAATCTAGAGAAAATAGGTGTTCAAAATGTTTTACAACAGGGTGTTTATGAAACCTGGCATATCTTTGATCACCTTGCCATGCTCTCTAGACTCAATTCATTCAAATGCATTGTGGCAAATCCCGATCCTAGGTCTCAAAGGGTTCTTCCCTTGCCAAAGTTAGTTTTTCCATCTTGTCTTACGAAGTTAACTTTGAGTGGGTGTGGATTTGAATGGAAAGACATGTCAATAATTGGTGCACTAGAATATCATCAAGTGTTGAAATTGCAATGCTATGCCTTTCAAGGCCCAGAGTGGGTGGTAGATGAAAACGAGTTCCCGATGCTTGTGCATTTGCAACTTGAAGATACCGATCTGGTACACTGGAGAGTTGGTTATGGTTGCTTCAAAATTCTTGACCGCCTAATCATTAGGCACTGCTACAAATTGGAAGAGATCCCTCTTGGGCTTGAATTGAAATTACTAAAGGTGATTGAGCTAGTTGATTGCAGCCCTTCAGCTTTGGCTTCTGTTAACCAAATAGTACTGGAGCAACAAAGGGAATCCGGTAATGAAACAAGTTCAAATTCAGGCCTATTCTTCATTAGATGATCAGAAGCACCAACTATCACTGACACCTTAACTAAAAAGGGTAGTAAGTCAGGCACAATTTTATTTGAGTATTACAATAATTTAATATATACACGACGTGTATTTGTCCGAGTGTACTCGTTAATCAACAACTTGTTGCTTTCTTAATCATGTCATTTCATAATCATATGCGGAAGTATGCAATGTTTTTTTTTTATTCTCTTGGTAACTCATCATTCAAATCACCCTCCCTCTCGCCGCCCCGCCCCCCCCCCCCCCCCCCCGACGATTAACAAGATGGAGGAGAATGATGATTGAGATTGGAAACTAGAGATATGAATAATGGTTTTTGGTTATGTAGTATTGCTTCTTGTATTTTAAGCTTGATTGTTGAGACTTGTATGTGAAATTTTGAATTTGTTTACATTTTTATTTTAGTGAGATTTTTAGCTATTTGATGTTGTTTAAATTCATAGCTACCATGTATTGTTTTGCACATTGTGAACGAGTTTTATAGTATAATATTGGGACTTGACTTTCTTTCGTGATGCAATTTGATCAAATAATCATTATGCTCTTATATGAAATTGATACCTAAGAGGGGGTGAATTAGGTATATAACTTTTTTAAAGAGTTTATTTCCCAGAAGACAATTAATAAATAGTTCCAGTAATTTTAAATAAAAGGTAACCGTTCTAATGATTTTAATATTAAATTTACGATAAGAGATAAAGTGCAAATAATAAAAGGAGAGAAAGCAAACACAATTTATAGAGGTTCGCGCCCCAACGGCCTACTTCCTCTCTTCCAGCACCCCTGGGTAAAATTCACTAATATATCATGGCTTGCAATACGAACCTTCGCCACTCGAGATTACAAGATCAATTCTTTCTCTCGAAACGAGCTTGATAGGCCTAATCTATCGCTCAACAAAAATCGTGCTTGCTAGGTTCCTACCTATCGCACAAAACAGTGCTTGCTAGAACACTCAGTCATATCGCACAAAAACAGTGCTTGCTAGAACACTCAGTCCTATCGCACTACGAGCTTGCAAGTACAAAACTTTCGCTCAAAAACAGTAGTAAAATTTTGATTACAAATATATGCTCCAAAATGAGCTGATTTTGCAAAGTAGTAAACGCTGATCTTTTTCTTCTATAACTTAGAGTATATTCAAGATTTCAAGAGCAAGATGAAAAGATATTTTAAAAAGCCTTTTTGAGAAAAATGATTTTAACAAACTTAACTTAAGAGCACTCAAAGACTTTAACTAGGAGAAATGATTTTGCAAATGAAAAGTGTAGAGAATTGAGTTGTAATGAGCCATGATAAATGATCCACTATTTATAGTTGAGTGGAGATGGTTCAATAGGGAAAGATTTCTGAAAATCAAAAATGATTTTGTCACATTTAAAAAGATGTTGCAAGATTAAACCATGTGACTAATTTTCTAATGAATGTGGACAAGGTTTAGTAATTAGGTGGAGATGAAATCTTTCCAAAAGAATTGATTTTAGAAACAAGGGTAAGATATTTAGCTAGACAAAATGGAGACAAATTGAAGACAAATTATTTTGCTAGCTAACTTAAGGGATTTGAATGAAATCTTCCCGATTGAAAAATGATTTGATTTAGAATTCAAATTAATGGCCAAAGTAATTAGTTTTTCAAAAGAACATTAGGCTTAATTAAAAAAATAATTTCGGCCATAATTAATTAAAAAGAAAGGTCACGGCTCATTTGAATAAAAAAGGATAGTTGGCCTTTTTGATATGAAACATATTTTAGAAAAGGGCCAAAAAGGTTGTACTAAAAGTATTTAAAAAGTTTGGGCTAGGAATTTTCTTGTTCTTTTAATCAATTGAAAAATACTTACTAAGTTGACCACAATTTTCATGAATCGAAAATTGGGCCCTTCAGGGGTGCTAGGGGCTTCGATCTTGATCTTCATTCATAACGAGCCTTTAGCTAAAATTGGCCTTCTCATGAGCTATCTCCCAATTTCGTACAAAGCCATTTCTTCCAAATTGGTCATTCTTCATTGTTGGACTTCAGGAGTTCTTTATTGGGCCTTTTCTTCTCAATTAAGCTATATTTGCAAATGGGCCTCTTTCTTCAAATAATGAGCTTCTCAATATCTGTTAAGATCAAACTCAAGAAACAAGCTCAAATATCAAGTTGTTTGTTAATCATAATCATTCGGCTAACAATCTCCCCCTTGATTGACAAACAACTTTGATGCAATAAAAAAATTAGTAGGAGGAACTCCCCCTCAATGTATGCATTCATGAGGCAAATATAATGAGGCAATTATAACAAGTGTTAAGGCAATTATATCAAGTAAATGCATCAAATAACTCCTCCCCCTTTTTTGTCAATCAAACATATTCTTCTTATTCTCCATATAGAAAAATTCTTTAATCAGAGTAACAATATATCTTCAGCGGAATTCAGTTGAGCATGGTATAAGAACATTTTCCAAGATGAACAATTCAAACATTTGATTATTCAAAGCAACAGTATATTGGAACAACATGTTTCGAAGGATTTTTAATTTCAAGTTCCGAAGCTCAAATATCACATGTAGCACATATAACAATCTCATGGTAATAAAGTTCAAAGATAGATCAGATAAGCATATAATGCTCCCCCTCAATTATATGTCTTCATACAAGAATGATAATCATCAATATCATTTTAATTTAGCAATTAATCTCATTGTGATTATCAAATCCACAATATAATATGTCAAGTATTAGCATGTGTGGAATTTCCTTCATAATATTTGTTGGTCCCAAGTGGTCAGATGAGGTCTAGAGGGGGGAGGGGGGGTGAATAGACCTCTGAAAATTTTTGAACTTAAAAATTTTTCAGTCTTCTGTCAGCAGACTAAGCTGATGAAGAACAGTAAGCAGACTAGTCTGATCGTGAACAAATCTTGAACAGACGACTGACCACTCTTCTTACAGTAACTTAGCTGTTTTTCAGCAAAACAGTTTTTCAAAGAGTATACTTGCAGCGGATTATTTCAAAGTGTTTTTCACAAGTAGACTAAGTTCTTAAAAGATTTTATCCCCAGTTTTTAACAAACTCCTTTTTAAAATCTTTTAGGTAATTCAAAGTGTTTAAAGATGCAAACTTTAAATATGCAAGAAAACTTTAGATGCAAGATAACACAAAGAATTTTTATAGTGGTTATATGGATAAAAATCCTTTAGTCCACTCTTCCAGATCACACAGATTCTGGGTTATACTATAATCACTTAGATTACAATATTTCTCCACTTACACCTAAACAACTAATGAAAAGGCTGTAAGCTCACAATAGGAATTCACAAAGAAAACCTATCCTCTGAAGTA
Source organism: Penstemon barbatus (assembly GCA_003313485.2). Lineage (NCBI taxonomy): Eukaryota > Viridiplantae > Streptophyta > Magnoliopsida > Lamiales > Plantaginaceae > Penstemon > Penstemon barbatus. The sequence continues at coordinate 15,110,690 of CM064880.1, forward strand.
GAATCACTCACAAAGACGGATTCTCACTTCGCACAACACTCAGCTATTACAAAATCACTCAGATAATGTTTTTCTGATTTCTTCAACTTGGTTTCTGTCAACAGATGACTTCCACCAGACGAGTGAGCTGTTCGAGCTTTTGAGACTTAGAGAAATTCTGCTTCAAAATTTCGATCTCTGATTGTTGTTGTGTTATTTCTCTCTTCGAACTTTGCTCTATTTATACTTGGATTTGAATTTATGACCGTTGAAGGAAATCACATCTTCAAATCCATCCTTCAGCTCTTTTTGAAACGGCTCCTTGCAGCAATCGTACAGTGTACAGTACATTTCTGTCCATCGCATTTAATGCTGCATTTAATGCACTCTACTGATCCGAGGATATCTTCAATTATTTGCCATTACTACCCTTCTCTTACAGCATTTATTACACCAAGTGCATTTATTACCGTTGGACTAATCTCTTGATCTCTTCTACTCTGCTGATCAAAACGACCCTTCTGATAGGTACTCTGCTGATCAAATACTGAACTCATCTGATTTGACTCGGCTGATGACCTACCCTTCTGTTCGCTGTTTCAGCATGAGATCACTAGTCTTCTGAGCTTTGAACTTTGAACTCTTCTGATATCTTCTTTTACTTGTTCAAAATTCTTCTAAGGGAACTAAGCTTTCCATACTTAGCTGATTATGATGTTTTGGAAATCATCAAAACCTTCCCTTAATTACTTGTCTTCTTTGCACTTCATCTTCATCTTCATCTTCATCCAACAATAATTGCACATAAAAAGCATTTATCATTATGTAAGCGAAGTGCATGTGAATCATTTAAGGTCATGGAATGTTCAACATGTGCAATATAAGTCATGAGGCTAAATTTTAGCATGTGCGGATATTTAAGAAAATGCAAGGGATATATCGGTATTTACTTACCGTACTATTACCTTGATTACCTCAACGTGGAGTATTTTTACCTTTCATTCTTATGGTATCTCTTTGCTCGCTTGATGCTTGAAATCCCCCTAGGATAGATTTAACCGTTTCAGAATTGAAATCCTTCTGGGATAGTTCTGCTTTCTCGTCCTTATCAAGTTTCGTGGTAGGGCTCATGGGAGTACCCATTTCTTTGCACTCGTCCATTCCAAATCTTTTGATGAGTTCCTTTGTGTATTTCGTTTGGCAAATAAAGATTCCCTTTTCATTTTGTTTTATTTGAAGCCCAAGGAAATATGTTAGTTCGCCCATAAGACTCATCTCAAATTCATCCTGCATACACTTCGCAAAGTCTCGGCAAAGAAGATCATTAGTAGCACCAAATATTATATCATCAACGTAAATTTGAACAATTAACAAACCATTTTCATTTGCTTTTAGAAAAAGTGTTGTATAAACAGTACCAATAGAAAAACCATTTTCTAAAAGAAATTTACTTAATCTTTCGTACCAAGCCCTAGGGGCTTGTTTTAATCCATAAAGAGCTTTTGACAATTTAAAAACATGGTTAGGAAATTTTTCATTTTCAAAACCCGGAGGTTGCTCCACAAAAACTTTTTCATTCAAAAAACCATTTAAAAAGGCACTTTTAATGTCCATTTGAAAAAGAGTAAATTTTCTAAAAGAGGCATAAGCGAGTAACATACGAATAGATTCAAGTCTAGCAACAGGAGCATAGGTTTCATCGAAATCGATACCTTCTTGTTGATTGTAGCCTTTAGCGACTAATCTCGCCTTGTTTCGAGTAACCTCACCTTCTTCATTGAGTTTATTTCTAAATACCCATTTTGTTCCAATGATGGTGTGCTTACTCGGCCTTTCGACTAGAGTCCATACCTGATTTTTATCGAATTGATCGAGCTCATCTTTCATAGCGGCAACCCAAGATTCATCCATTAGTGCTTCATTAACGTCTTTTGGTTCGGTGATTGAGAGTAGGATGAAATTGGCACTTTGATGTTGTTGTACCTTTGATCTGGTTTGAAGTCCACTCCTTAGATCACCAATCACTTGTGTAGTGGGATGGCTAGATGCATGTTTGAACTTTCTGACGGCTGGTTCATTTTTGGTTCTGGAACTTCCTTCTTCAGTTTATGTTTCTGCTTCAGCTTCATGTTCCGAATCCTTTTCGAAACGTTCTTCTATTTTGGTTAGTTGTTCCAGTACTGGTTCCGGCAGTTTCTGTTTTTCGATTGTGATTTCGTCTTCAACATCTGAAACATTATTGCTCAAGGATTTCTTGGCACTTTGCCATGTAGATCATTATTGATATTACCAAAAACTAAATCACTGGAAGATATTCCGACGAAAGTTCATAGGTATTTTCAAAATCACCATTTTCAACATTTCTTTCGGGCACTATGCAGGTCCTTTTATTATATGGCCATCATATGCTTCATTTGGACATGCAAAACGTAATTCTAGAATCTATCTGGTACCCGTTTTACTTTGGGTCCACAATGGTTAGTTATTTCATTTTTCACAACCCATATAAACTTAGAGCCAACATGTTTCTTGTAAGGACAGTGATAAACATAATGTTGACCTCTTCTACAATAAGTACAAGTATGACAATATGGTATTCGCATATTTTGAACACATTTATTGCTAGCCTTTTGAGATGAAAACCATTTCACATTAGATTCATTGTTCAACTTCTCTTTGTCCTTTGGAAATTTATCATTAGTAAAATCAGAAGTTTGGGATTTGAAATAATCATCTTCCTCTTTAAAGGGATCAAAATTTTCTACGAAATTGAAAACTTTTTGTTCAAGCTCAAATTTTTGTTTAGAAATCATTTCAATTTGACATTTCAAAAATTTACTTTTCGTAGTAAGGTTTTGAAAATAATTTTGACACTCTTTAATATCTTTTTGTAATTGATTGTCATCTATACAATTTTTATTATCAATATCACAATAAGATTTATTAGAGAGAGAATTATTTACCTCCTTACCTTTCGTCAAGAAGCATAAATTTTCCATCTCATCATCACTTTGCTCTTCACATGAGCAATATGGATCATTGCAAATATTATTCTTCTCATCGATCAAGCTTTTGGTTTGTTCATCTTGATTGCATCCTCTAAAATCAGATTCATCTAGTATGATTGAATCTTCACAACTTGAATTGTCTCCATAAATTTGATCCAAGACGTACCATATCTCAGATGCCGTCCTTAATCAGCAAATATCTTTCAAAGCCTTTGATCAAGTGCAGAATAAAGGAAATATAAAGCTTTAGCATTTAAGCACATATTATTTTTATGAAAATCATGATCGTCATATCCATGCACAACAATACTCCATAAATCAAAGTCTAAGGCAATTAAAAAATCTTCCATTTGATTTTTCCAAATAATATAATCATTGCCATCAAATATAGGAGGTTGTGTAATGCATCTTCCTTCAAGAAATATCTCACCTTCTAAGGCCATAGGATCTCTACTCAGGTTGTTAGACCAAATAAGAGCACGAGGCTCTGATGCCAATTGATACCTAAGAGGGGGGGGGGGGGGTGAATTAGGTATATAACTTTTTTTAAAGAGTTTATTTCCCAGAAGACAATTAATAAATAGTTCCAGTAACTTTAAATAAAAGGTAATCGTTCCAATGATTTTAATATTAAAGTTACGATAAGAGATAAAGTGCAAATAATAAAAGGAGATAAAGCAAACACAATTTATAGAGGTTCGCGCCCCAACGGCCTACTTCCTCTCTTCCAGCACCCCTGGGTAAAATTCACTAATATATCGTGGCTTGCAGGACGAACCTTCGCAACTCGAGATTACAAGATCAATTCTTTCTCTCGAAACGAGCTTGCTAGGCCTAACCTATCGCTCAACAAAAACCGTGCTTGCTAGGTTCCTACCTATCGCACAAAACAGTGCTTGCTAGAACACTCAGTCCTATCGCACAAAAACAGTGTTTGCTAGAACACTCAGTCCTATCGCACTACGAGCTTGCAAGTACAAAACTTTCGCTCAAAAACAGTAGTAAAATTTTGATTACAAATATATGCTCCAAAATGAGCTGATTTTGCAAAGTAGTAAACGCTGATCTTTTTCTTCTATAACTTAGAGTATATTCAAGATTTCAAGAGCAAGAAGAAAAAATATTTTAAAAAGCCTTTTTGAGAAAAATGATTTTAACAAACTTAAGAGCACTCAAAGACTTTAACTAGGAGAAATGATTTTGCAAATGAAAAGTGTAGAGAATTGAGTTGTAATGAGCCATGAGAAATGATCCACTATTTATAGTTGAGTAGAGTTGGTTCAATAGGGAAAGATTTTTGAAATTCAAAAATGATTTTGTCACATTTAAAAAGATGTTGCAAGATTAAACTATGTGACTAATTTTCTAATGAATGTAGACAAGGTTTAGTAATTAGGTGGAGATGAAATCTTTCCAAAAGAATTGATTTTAGAAACAATGGTAAGATATTTAGCTAGACAAATTATTTTGCTAGCTAACTCAAGGGATTTGAATGAAATCTTCCCGATTGAAAAATGATTTGATTTAGAATTCAAATTAATGGCCAAAGTAATTAGTTTTTCAAAAGAACATTAGGCTTAATTAAAAAAATAATTTCGGCCATAATTAATTAAAAAGAAAGGTCACGGCTCATTTGAATAAAAAAGGATAGTTGGCCTTTTTGATATGAAACATATTTTAGAAAAGGGCCAAAAAGGTTGGACTAAAAGTATTTAAAAAGTTTGGGCTAGGAATTTTCTTGCTCTTTTAATCAATTGAAAAATACTTACTAAGTTGACCACAATTTTCATGAATCGAAAATTGGGCCCTTCAGGGGTGCTAGGGGCTTCGATCTTGATCTTCATTCATAACGAGCCTTTAGCTAAAATTGGCCTTCTCATGAGCTATCTCCCAATTTCGTACAAAGCCATTTCTTCCAAATTGGTCATTCTTCATTGTTGGACTTCAGGAGTTCTTTATTGGGCCTTTTCTTCTCAATTAAGCTATATTTGCAAATGGGTCTCTTTCTTCAAATAATGAGCTTCTCAATATCTGTTAAGATCAAACTCAAGAAATAAGCTCAAATATCAAGTTGTTTGTTAATCATAATCATTCGGCTAACAGAAATTACACAAACTAGCAAGCTAATTGTGTTGATAGATTCCAAAAGTGATGGAGTGGGATTTGATTGAACAGATTGTAATGGCTTCCCCATTTTTTACAAGATTTTTTGGCTTACTAATAATCAATAATATCAATTAATCTCTTCCCTAGTTTCTTCGTTTCTATTTTAAGACCGTTTTCTCTAAAAATCAATGATTTGTTCATTCATTTCTACTTAAAAATAACTAAACCAAAATCATAAGAACTTCGTAGCCGTCGATAACTTTTTCATAGAGAGTGAATAAATAGTCAGACTCACTCACCACCATTTGACCTAAGTATGCAAGCCTGTTAAAACTTGTGATAATAATATTGAGGAGGTAATGAAAAATTTAATCTATATCTATATCTATATCTATATACAAATGAAAGTACGAGTTCAGAAAATAGAGTTTCTTGAATTTTTTGTGAAGACTAATATACCCCTATTTAAATTATATTGTGATATTTAAATTTATGGCAAAAATGTAAAATAAAAGAATCCTAAAAGTTGTGATATTTAAATTTATGGAAAAAATGTAAAATAAAAGAATCCTAAAAGAAAAGAATTACATAAGTATAGTTAGACAAGAAGTCCCTTATATAACAAGGGTCCGTCTAAAATGAGATTTCGAGGGATGGAGAGCACATAAGATAGCATTTATCTTGGTGACACATGTCCCCTTAAAATTTAAGTTAAAATAATTTGTTTTCTCAAAGACAAATTTACCCTTTTTTATGAGTAAATTTCATCAACACCCCTATGTTTTTTTCTAATTAAAAAAACATATGTTATTTTTATTAGAAAAAGAACCCTGTACCTTTTTTTTATTATTAGCAAAATATATCCACTACAAGAAATACAGCATTTTCCGATGGATTTTCCCACGGATTTCAGGAAAAATCCGTGGGAAAATGGATTTTCCCACGGATTTTTGCCGTCGGAAAATCTGTCGGAAAAAGTGGCGTGGGAAAATTTCCGACGAATTTTCCCACAGATATTTCCGACGACCAAAATCCGTGGGAAAATCCGGCGGAAGGAAAATTAAAAAATTCCGACGCACAAAGCTGTCGGAAAATCTGTCGAATATTTCCGACGGAAATTTAGTCCGTCGGAAATTTCAGTTTTTTATTTTTTCCGACGGATTTTATCCGTCGGAAAATATGTAAGAAAATTAATTTTTTCCGACGGATTTAATTCCGTCGGAAATGTAAAAAAATATAAAAAAATTATTAAAAAACTTTTTTATTTTTTCTTGTTTTCCCCCAATAAAAACATCTATATTGTTTACATAATCAAAACACATAAATTAAATAATTCATAATTATAAAAATGTCCTTATAAAGGGCATGAGCAATGTGCAATAAATACATCGAACTTCTATCATATTTACAAGAATACACTTTTTAGCCATTATGCCCTACACTTTCTGAAAAGCAACATATTTCCCATCCCACCCAAGCTACCAACATATTTCTGATGCGCAGAAGCACGCATAAACCTGAGAAGCCATGTACAAAGTCGAGGACTAAAATGACCACATAGAAATATTAATACTTGGTCATCCCCCAAACAACCATAGTCCACCGATGCAACCAGAAAAAAAGTAATCCTTATGCTGAATTCTATTAGAGTAGAAAGTAGAGATCATACCAAACCAAACCAACAGCAACAGTGAACACGAAAGTTGATATGATTTCTTGTGCAAAACATGATGATCTGTTCGATATTTTGGGATCCACCTACAACACAGAAGAAGATACGTGTACCAATTAAAGTCAATTCTGAAAAGCAGCACAAGAAATTGAACTTGCAATATTCTCTTACCATCACAACATGCAATGGCTGTTTATATGATACACCAGGGTTCACAAAAGGCTCATCCATGTTGCCTGATACACTCTTTGTTAGCTCTTGCAACTACATTAAACATTCAACTGTTAGCTAAAGAAATTAAAAAAACAAAGGATTGGAATACTTGGTAGGCAAAACAGTTCAGGTGAGTAAAGACAGCAACTTGAGAAATAAACTAAGCACCATATGTAAATGATGTATTATATATATATATATATATATATATATATATATATATATATATATATATATATATATATATATATATATATATTACAAAATTCTTTAGAAATCAAGCATTTCTCATATCTCCTTGACATTCATACAGGCAAGCACAAGAAGCAGAAAATTAGTATTAAGACATAAATAGGCCAAAATGATATGGAACTCTAGTGGAATTCCAATGAAGTGGAACTAAACCCTCCCACTTAAAAAGAAAATGAGAAAACACACAATGGGGACAATTGAAGAAATCAGCAACTATATTTTATATATTTAAATTATATATGAGGAAGCTATGTACCAAAGAAGGAAGACTAGAAGGCTTTCCGGATTGCTCATCAGGCAGATATTTAGCCCTATAGCAATCACATGATCTCCCATTATTATCATTATGTCAAATATTGTACCACGAAAAACATAAACACTTTCACCAAAAAGTAAAATCTGCATGCATTACTCCCTGTTTTTCCTAGAAAACCAAATGAGAAAGAGAAAAATTTCAGCTTTCCACAACCATATATACTCATCAGTTCAGTTTCAGCAAAGAGAAAAATTACAAACTTTAATGCAAAAAACATAGAACCACATAACTAAACATTGGAATAAATTCTGCAGCATAAGACACAATTTACATGCCCCCAATCCTCTCTTATTAACATAAACGATATGAATAACCAAATGAACAGCAATCAACAATGTCATTCAATTATCTCAATTATTTCACTTTATGATCAGAGAAACTTGAAAATCAGTGCTTATTGAGTTCTGCCAAAAGCACACTGTGCTTAGCAGCATCCATAGGATTTGCATCAGCCTCCGCGATCAATCATTCCAATCGCTTCTCCTGCCTCCAAGGCCACCAACTGAACCAATCGGAAAAACATCTCAATTATTTCACTTTATGAATGAGTATACTCTTTAGATGGAAATAGCTCAATTTCCTTTTTGTTTGTCGAACTAGACACGCCAAAGATCATTTAAAAGTCTAAAAGTTCTTTAAGCAAAAAAAATTACATCAAGCATTAGATTCTTCCACTGCATATACAAGGAGAATTTCCGGATATCACAGGGGTCTAAATTCAAAACGAGAATTCTCACCATCGTAAAAACGTCTATTTAGCAATTGAACTCCACCATAAACACTAGGAAGAAATTGATGTTGATCAAGATCTTACAGAATACTTGTTGGAACCTATTTGCCTTTCGAAAACACGAAAGTAGTACAATAAATAAATCCAGAAAACAAGCTCTGGTGTAGATGAAAAACCCAAAATTGAAACTATCAGCTTCCAAATTTGGAGTTTCTTGAAAATATCCTGTCATATTTGATCAATAATAACATTAGGAACTTCCCCAAAATTAAAGAGCAAACACAATATATAATGTTTCAGACAAAATCATACATTATTTCTGAATAACAAGAATTTCTCTTCAAAACAACCATCCATTGTGCCTAATAATTCCAAATCTTAAAATAGATAAAACCCAAATTCCCAACCGCAATCGCATTATGATAAAAACCCTAAATTAAATCAAATTACCAGATTCGGGCAGGGGCAGGCCGGGTCACGCAAATTCGAGCAGGAGCGGGCTGGGCGGGGCTGGTCGCACGAGTTCAGGCAGGACCAGGCGGGGTGGGCTAGGCGGCGCGAGTTCGGGCAGGAGCAGGGGTCGTCACGCGGGTTTGGGAAGTGTGGGTTCGGTGCAGTGGTGGAAGAAAGAGATGAGAGAAATTAACTTACGGGTTGTGAAAGCACATGAGGAAGAGCAACAGTGGGAGATGGAGGAAGGAAAATCGGCGGAAGTGGGAGAGATAGGGAGGAAGGGCGGTGGTGGGAGATGTGGTGAGGTAGGGAGGAAGTTGAAAATGAAATTAGGGTTTTATTCTTTATGGGGAAGTAGTTAATTTAAAAAAAAATCTTATTTACTTTATTTTATATTATTAATTACTATTAACTTTTTAAAATTAACTAATTAAAGTATTGCACATAATTGATGAAATAAAAAAAACTAGAATTAAATCAATCAAAATTGGTTTAAATGGAATCAATTTGGTGGAACACGAGTTAATTGAGGTTGTTTGAAGTTAAATTTATAATTGGCTCAAAATCAGTTAATTAGGTAATAATTAAAAATTGTTGACTATTTTAGTACATTAAATTAATTATTAGTCACTAATCCAAACTTGTTGACTATATTATTATGTATATTGAGGTTATTCGCAATCAGATCGATTGATTCTCGATTTGTAACGATAATTAACCAAAGTCAATGATATTGACCTTATAGTTATGTATATTGAGGTTATTCGAAATCAAATCAATACATGACACTAAATTAATTAATTAGTTGCCGATTCAAACTTGTTGACTATGATTAAGTACATTGAAGTTATTCGCAAATCAGATTGATCGTTTCTCAATTTGTAACGTTATTAGATCAGAATCAGCATTCTTGACCTTAAGGTTATGTACATTGAGGTTATTCGAAATCAAATCGATACCTGACTCTAAATTAATTAGTCATTAATTCAAATTTTTGACTATATAATTATGTACATTGAAGTTATTCGTAAATTAGATTGATCAATTCTGGATTTGTAACGCTAATTGACCAATTAAAGTCAACATTGTTGATCTTAAGGTTATGTAGATTGAAGTTAATCGAGATCAAATCAACACTTGGTTATGTACATTGATGTTATTCGCTATAAGATCGATCGATTCTCGATTTGTAACGTTAATTGTACATGATATATGATTCGAAATTATTTACTTAGTCAATAATTCAAAATTGTTGACAATATAGTTATGTACACTGAGGTTATTTCGCAATCAGATCGATCGATTATCAGTTTGTAATGTTAATTTGTCAATTGTTGACCTTAAGACTATTTTTACTGAGGTTATTCAAAATTAAAATGATACTTGACTCAAAATTACTTAATTAGTCATTAATTCGAACTTGTTAACTATATGGTTATGTACGTTGAGTTTATCGCAATCAGGTTGATCGATTATCGATTTGTAACGTTAATTGAACAAAGTCAACATTGTTGACCTTAGGGTTTAAGTAAATTGATGTTATTCGAAACCAAATCAATATATGACTCAAAATTATTTACTCAATTACTAATTCAAAACTGTTGATTATATGGTTATATACATTGAAATAATTTATATATTATTTTTTAATCAATTTCTGATGGAATTAATCCGTGGGAAAATAATAATTATTTTTTATTCATTTTTAGTTATTTTCAAACGAAAAGAATATGTCGGAAATATCGAAAAATACCGGTAAAATTAGAGGAAAAATGGGTTAAGTCGAAGAGAGTTAGTGCAAAACCAGTTAAGTCGATCAAGAATGGTTTAAATTAATCAAAATATTGCAAAAATGGATTAAATTAGAAACAAGGTGGATAACGAGTTAAATCAATCTATAAGGGTTGAAATCGATGAATTTTGTGAAAATACCAGTTAAATTAGTGAGATATGGTCATATCGATTAAATTAGGAAAAAAATAAGCCGAAAATAATTTATATCGATCAAGAATGGTTTCCTTTTTTATTTTCTAAAATTTGGAAAATATTAGTTTTGTTATTTTCATTTATTTTTCGACGGATATAATCCGTCAAAAAATAGTTAATTTTTTTGTTTATTTTTTCTATTATTTTTTGGAAATATATAATATATTTTTAATTAATTTTAATTGTTTTCAATAAATAATTTTATTTATTTTCCCACCGATTAAATCCGTGGGAAAATTAATTATCTTATTTTTTTATTAAATTTTAATTCATTTCCGATGGATAAGATCCGTCGGAAATATGTAATAAATATTTTTATTTATTTTAAAAATTTTCCGACGGATTAAATCCATGGGAAAACTAATTATTTTATTTTTTTATTAAATTTTAATTTCCGACGGATTCTATTCCATCGGAAAATCCTGCTTTTCTTGTAGTGATCCCTCTCAAGTCGGAATGACAATTTTACCCCATAAAATGATGAAAAAACATCCCCTTAAATTAACATATTATCAATAACGCCTGACAACATTAAATTTTTGCAATAAACCCCTGTTATTTAAAAAAAAAATTGATAAAAACTTTCATATGATTTATGAAGTTCGCTTTAAAAATTTGACAAAAAATCTTATCCCCCAAAGTTACATATTGTTGCACTTTACCACCCACATGTACAAAATAATCACTTAATTACCGCCTAAAATAATTTTATTTAATTTTTTTCGGCGGAAAATATTGTGCCCCTTTAGTCATGTTTTGACTAATTTTACCCTTAAAATACATGTGAGGCGCATATATGAGTTTTTCGGCGATCAAAATTGGCATAAATCATTTAAGGGGGAAAATGCAACGGATCTCATACGTACTTATTTTATACTTTAGGTGGTAAAATTCAAAATATGTATTATAATACAAAAGATATTAAAATGATTTGATTTGTGTTAAAAAATTAGAACTAATTGAGATTGCTAAAAAAGAAAATCCTAATAATAAAATGAAAGTGGGGTTGTGTGTGTACGAGGAATTGGGGCTGGGTGGTGTTGTGGTCTCGGAGGTGAATGGAGAGGAATTGGGCGGGGTTGCAATAATTGCAATTATCCCCTTCAAGAATTTAGTTTATTTTGTGTTCAATTGTAAATGTTCCCTTGAGAGATAAAAATGGTGAGTTAACGGACACATATTTGGCACGTGATATTTTTCATCCAAAAACTAGCGGCCGAATGAAATATAAAAAAAAGTTACCCAACTTTTGTACGAAATGTGTCTTTTTGAAAAGTTTGGTATGAAATATATAAAGTAAGCAGAAATTTCGTATGAAAAGTGCAATTTTCTCGATTTTTGTTTCTGTTTTGGAAAGATATTTGATATTAATTAGAGATTAGGGAGATTTTTTTAAACATATTAATTAAAGGGTTAGTATGTAATTTAACATATGTTTATTTTTTCTAAATGTTCGATGCCACGTTATCATTGGATATTTTGACCAAAATTTGTGGTTCATATTTGTTGTTGACTTTTTTTAATGGCTGAGATGGGTATCTCATATAAAGGTAAAAAAAAACTATAACTCTATATTTCTTCAAAAATTTCTTTGCTTGAAGAGTTTTTAAGAAGTTGAACCTCTATGTCGAATTCGTTTTACGTGATTAAAAAATGCACTATTTAGTTAACTAAAAAATGTAGAATTGGCTTAAGCAGAAAAACTTCCAAACATAAAAATTGTTAAAACCGGAAAAATATGTAAAATTTTGATTAGTAATATATGATAAAAATGGTAAAATCAATGAGAAAATTGGTTAGATAGAAAGAAAAATGGGTTCAAACAAAAAAAAATTGTGCCAATTGATAAAATAACAAGGTTAACAAGCAAAAAAATAGGTCAAAATAGTAAAAAAAAAATGAATGAAATCGGCTAAACACGTGATAACAAAAAATCAGATCAAATCGATAAAAGAACAAGAACAAATATATGAGTTAATTGGAGAAAAAAAAGTGAAATATGTGAGAAAATAAGTTAAATAAGCAAAATACTAAGTAAAATCAAACTAAATTGGGTTCAATAAGAGAAAATTAGTGAATTGATTAACAAATGTGAAAATCGACTGAAATTGGGAATGTATAATTGGCTTAAGTAAAAAAACTTCAAAACATCGAAATTGTTAAAACTGGCAAAAAATGTAAAATTTTGATTAATAGTATGATAAAAATGGTAAAATCAATGAGAAAATTGATTAGATAGAAAGAAAATTGGGTCAAAACAAAAAAAAAAAAAAATCGTGCCATTGATAAAACAACAAGGTTAACAAGCAAAAAAATAGGTAAAAAAGGTAAAAAAAAATAAATAAATTCGGCTAAACACGGGATAACAAAAAATCAGATCAAATTAATAAAAGAACAAAAACAAATAAATGAGCTAATTGGCAAAAAAAAAAGGTGAAATATGTGAGAAAGTAGGTTAAATAAGCAAATTAATAACTAAAATCAGTCTGAATTCGGTTCAATCGAAGAAACTTAGTGAATTGATTAACAAATGTGAAAAACGACTAAAATCGGTTACACTTGAGATAATTGTGGATTGATTAAGAAATGAGGTAAACCACAAAAAAATAGATGAAATTGGTGAAAGAACGGGCTAAAATAATAAAAAAAGGAATAATAAACTCAGTGTAAAATAGGTACAAGCGATATTTCTTTAAAAAATTCTTAAGAATTTATCACTTATTAAAGAATCTAAAAACAAAAAGGTCACATTCAGGCTATATGAATTAGAAAAAAAAAAAAGTACTATTTAGTTAATTGAAAAACTTATAATTGGCTTAAGCTAAAATAAGTCAAAACATAGAATGGTTAAAATTAGTGAAAACAGGTAGGATTCTACTAAAAATATATATATGATAAAAAGAAAAATTGGTAAATCAGAGAAAAATAGGTTAGATAGAAGAAAAACGACTTAAATAAAAAAATGGTGCCATTGATAAAACAACGGGGTAAGCAGGATAGGTAAAATCGACTAAAATTGGGTTAAACCGAAAATAATGAGTGAATTGATTAACAAATTTGATAAAACACAAAAATGAGTGGAATTGGTTGAAGTACGAGTTTAAATAACAAAAAAAAAATGATAAACTCAGTGTAAATACAGTCGCAATCGGTGTTTCTTTGGACAATTCTTAAAAAAATGATCAATTATTAAAAAACCTAAAAAGAAATCACATTTCTTTGATATGAATAAACTAAAGTAATCATATTTAGTTAACTGAAAAACTTATGAGATCGAATAAAAATGAGTTAAAGCAACAAAAAATGGTATGATCGATAAAATAATGAGGTAAATCGACAAAACACGGGTAAACTGGTAAAAAATGAATGACATTGACTAAACACAAGATAACAAAAAATGGATCAAATCGATAAAGAACAAGAACAAAAAACGAGTTAAATTGAAAAAAATGTGAAATAGTCGAGAAAATAGTGTACATCAGCAAAAGAATATATAAAATTGGGTTAAAGCGATAGAATGAGTGAATCGATTAAAGAATGGAAAAAAACACAGAAAATGGTGAAATCAATGAAATAACGGATTGAAATAACACAAAAGCAAATGGTAAACTCAAGTAAAAATGGAGGAAATCGATGAAATAACATGTTAAAATAATAAAAAAAAATAGGATATACTTAGTGTAAAAACATGTTTACACTACAAAATCGGGAGAGTTGGTAAAAATGGATTAGATTCATTAAAAATTTATTAGACATGTAATTGAAAATGGATGAATTTAGTATGTATAACAGACAAAACTGGTTAAATCGATAAAAAAAAATGGGTTAAACCTGTGAAAAATGGTTGAGATGGAGGAAGAAAATAATAGATATTGTTCATTCGTTCAAATGGTTATTTTAGAATAATAGTTCAGTAGACGTGTAGTTTCAGATTAAAAATACTTAATAGTTATAGTTCATTTTTTATTTTCAAGTTTTGATTATAAGTATTTATGATAATTTTTTGTAACAACATAGTAATAATTAAAGTGAATTAATCAAAAAAATTATATGATATGCCATTAAGATAGTATATTGAAAAATGACTGTATGATTCAACTAACATAGAAAATTAGTTACTCACGTGCAACGTACGTACACTTTCCTAGTACATATAAAAGTACGAGTTGGCCTAAGAAAATCTCTTCCCTTTTTTGTGAAGACTTATATACCCCTATTTAAATTATATTGTGATATTTAATTTTATGGCAAAAAGGTAAAAGAAAAAAATCCTAGAATTATAATTAGACAATTAGTCTATCCTACATCAACCTTATAATTATCTTTTAAAGTTTTCCAACTCATTAAAACATTAATGATATCTATCTATATTCTATATCTATATTCTATATACATATAAAAGTACGATTTGGCCTAAGAAAATTTCATCCCTTTTTTTGTGAAAATTAATATACCCTTATTTGAATTATATTGTGATATTTAATTTCATCAACAATTATCTTTTAAAGTTTTCCAACTCTATAAAACATTAATGATTAAAAAAAAAGTTATTCTATATTTCTTCAAATATTTTTGAGGTTCCTTAATATGTCTCATCCTACATCAACCTTATAATTATCTCTTAATGTTTTCCAACTCATTAAAACATTAATGATAAAAAAAAAAGTTATTCTATATTTCTTCAAACATTTCTTTGAAAAGTTCTTAAAAAGTTATTACTTATTAAGGAACCTCAAAAATATTAAAGACACTGAAAAAAAATATTATGTCACATTCATGCTACATGAATAAAAAACGGTATTATTTAGTTAACTAAAAAATATATAATTGGCTTAAGCCCAAAAAAGTCAAAAGATAGAAATTGTTAAAATCAACAATTCGATCAAAAATATATGATAAAAGTAGTAAAATCAATGGAAAATATTAATGATAAAAAAAAAAGTTA
Organism: Penstemon barbatus; assembly: GCA_003313485.2. Classification (NCBI taxonomy): domain Eukaryota; kingdom Viridiplantae; phylum Streptophyta; class Magnoliopsida; order Lamiales; family Plantaginaceae; genus Penstemon; species Penstemon barbatus. The sequence goes on from CM064880.1 coordinate 15,126,350, forward strand.
TTCTATATTTCTTCAAACATTTCTTTGAAAAGTTCTTAAAAAGTTATTACTTATTAAGGAACATCAAAAATATTAAAGACACCGAAAAAAAATATTATGTCACATTCATGCTACATGAATAAAAAACGGTATTATTTAGTTAACCAAAAAAATATATAATTGGCTTAAGCCCAAAAAAGTCAAAAGAGAGAAATTGTTAAAATCAACAATTCGATCAAAAATATATGATAAAAGTAGTAAAATCAATAGAAAATGGATCATATAGAAAGAAAAGCGAGTTAGTCGAGGTCTTTTCGAGACTGTTTCAATCGATTTCGCTGTTTTAGATTTAGCTCTTTTAGTATTAGGGGCATGCGGTCACCGACGGCCGGGGGTTGGGGCGCAGGCTCCACGGGGCCATCGGCAGCTGGGGGTTGCGAGGGAGCCGGCCTCGCTACGTTTCATGACAGGGTTGGGCAAAGTAGTCTACTCGCTCAACCAGCTGTTAAACAACACGATTAACCGGCAGAAAATGGGTAAAATCTGTAAAAGAAAATTTAATGACATTGGCTAAACACGGGATAACAAAAAAATGGATCAAATCGATAAAAGAACAAACAAAAAAATGGTGAATTGATAAAACAACAAGGTTAACTGGAAAAAACATGGGTAAAACAGATATAAAAAATTGAATGACATCTGATAAACACCGGATAAAAAAAAATGGATCATATCGATAAAAGAAAAAAATGGTTGTTTTAGAATAATAGTTATGTAGACATGTAGTTTTATATTCGAAATACTTAGTAATTATAGTTCATTATTTTTTTTCAAGGGTTAGTTTTAGATATTTATGATAACAACTTTAAATTTTCGGCAACATAGTAATAATTAAAGCGATTTAATCAAAGAAATTCATGTGGTATGTCATTTTGACCATAGTATGATTAAAAATGATGATATGATTCAGAGTAACTAACATAAAAAAATAGTTAATCACGTATAAAGCATGTGCACTTTTTTAATTTGATTAAAAGAAATTAGTTAATCATGTGTAAAGAACGTTCAGTTTTCTAATTTGATAAAAAAAATTGGTTAATCACGTGCACTTTTCTAGTAAGAATAAAAAGCTCCAGTTTTTTCCAGTCAAAATTATGTTGAATTGAGTATGTCAACAAAACAATATTTAAAAAGTAAATGATAATTTTTTTGTAGAAATTCTGCAATTCAAAAGTCTAGTGAAACAGAAAGACTTTTGTACATCGTGAAATAGTTGTCTGTCTTGCTTTAAGATGCAAGCTGATGCAGGTTTAATTTATTTGTCCCTAAAATTCGTTGACAAACAAATGCTTAATTAATTATGCTGGTTGAAAACTAATTTAGAGTACATGAATGTCTTAAATTTCTAGGTGTGAAATGTTGTGAATAAATCCATATATTTTGAAGCCCCTAGAAGCGTTAACCACAATCTCAGCTGTATCAGTGGCACCACACACATGTTGGAATAATTTTCAAAATGAAGTGTATAATTAACTTTTTACCGTTAATTTTAAAACACATTTAAAAAAAAAAAATTTAAAACTTTCCTACGGTGGTTACTTGATTACCAAAAGATGCATCATTTCTTCATTTATTAATCATTCCTGCTTTTCTAAAGAGTTGCACTGGTTATGAAACAGTGCAAAATTGTTATAAAAGCAGTGGGCTTTTATACGGCAATCAAGACAAGGAAAAAGTTCCATTTTACAATATTTCAAAGCACCAAATTTACTCTTATATTTTCAGTTTCTATTTCTTAATTACAATATTGAGTGTTCGGGTTTGTCTTCGAAAGTGGAATTCGCAGTCAAACAACAGTGTATTACTGGGCTCCATTGTATCCTGGGACAAATTCGCTGTATAACTTATTTGCACTTTGTAGAGGGCGAATATTGTCTTGAGGAGAGCGTAAAATTTGCGCGACTTGGAGGAATCAATTCAACTTCAGATTTGCTACGTTTTTCAACCATTGATTATTCAAATATATCCAACAATCTCAAGACAATATGAACAAGCAATGAAATTCGTGATGCTAGTTTTTGGAAAGAAGCTATCAATGATGAGATGGAATCCATTTTGGGCAATAATACATGGGTACTTGTAGATTTACCTCCTGGTTCAAAACCATTAGGGTGTAAATGGATATTTAAAAGGAAATTAAAGGTTGATGGAACTATAGACAAATTTAAAGCAAGACTAGTAGCAAAAGGTTTTACTCAAAAATGAGGTATAGACTATTTTGATACATATGCTCCTGTAGCTAGGATTTCTACAATTAGAGTATTAATTGCCTTAGCATCTATTCATAATTTTGTTATTCATCAAATGGATGTTAAAACTGCTTTTTTGAATGGAGAATTAGAGGAAGAAATTTATATGAACCAACCAGAATGTTTTATTTTGCATGGACAAGAACTTAAAGTGTGTAAACTAATAAAATCTTTATATGGCTTGAAACAAGATCCTAAGCAATGGCATGAAAAATTTGATAATGTAATAGTATCTAATGGTTTTATGATTCATGAATCTGATAAATGTGTTTACAGTAAGTTTCATGGTAATAGAGGTGTTATAATATGCTTATATGTTGATGATATGTTAATCTTTGGCACTGATACATAATCTGTTGAACATGCTAAAAAATTCTTATCTTCTAGTTTTGACATGAAAGATATGGGCATAGCTGATGTGATTCTTGGCATAAAGATTGTTAGAAATATAGTGAAGGTTTAATTTTGACTCAATCTCATTACATAGAAAAGGTGCTTAAGAAATTTAATCATTATCTTTGCATTCCTGTTAATACTCCTCTCGATTCTAGCATTAAGTTGTGTAAAATGATGGAAGAGCAGTAAATCAGCTTGAATATGCTAGAGTAATAGGTTGTCTTATGTATGCTATGTGGGCTGAGCCCGGTTCGGTCAACCGACCGAATCGGACCGGACCGATTGATTCGGTCCGGACCGAGTACCGAACCGGAAAATCGGTTCGGTAATCGGTTCTTGCCTCAGAACCGACCCCTTATACGGGTCGGTTTTCGGTAAAACCGATCGGTTTTCCGAACCGAACCGGTTGAACCGATTTTTTTTTCTAATATGTTGAGCCATAAGTTAACTAGCAGTGCTTTATTCCCAAATCAAAATTCATTTCTCATGCCAACAAAATTCCCAAACCAGCAGTCCTTTTTTTTTTCCAGCTCCAAAGCACCCGATTACTTTATTCCCAAATCAAAATTCTCCATTCCAAAACGAATATATATTAATATTGTTTTGTGGATGATTGAGTATGGTAGAATAGATAGAATATGACATACGAAGCCAACCCGAATTATAATAAGAATAGGTAAAGGTAGGTGAATAGAAGAGGGAAGAAGGAAGAAAGAAAGAAGAAAAAAATGGAGAAGAAGAAGATCAAGTTAGAAAAATGAAAAAGGAGAAAGAAAAGAGGGAGGCGGCGCATATGCATATAGCAAAGGTAATGTATTAGGTTTTTTTTTTTTTTTTTCTAATTCATAGAAAGGCCTAAATAGTGGGCAATAGCCCAATACCATGTTTAATATAATTCTTTTGGATTAATTTTTTTTTGAGCCAATACCCAATAGCCCAATATCATTTAATTGGACCAAATCGAATTGAATCGGAAGGAATTGGTCATAAAAAAAATATTAAATTTAAAATTCGGGAAATTTTTGGACCAAACCGGACCGTTCGGTTTTTGTACCGAACCGGACCGAAACTTTCGGTCCGGTAAACGGTCCATAAATTTTCAGGACCGAACCGGCCAAGAACCGAACTTCGGTCCGGTTCGGTCCGATTTGGACCGTTTGCTCATCCTTAATGCTATGACTAGTACTAGACCGGATATATCCTTTGTTGTTGGTAAACTAAGTAGATACACTAGTAATCCTAGTCATGAACATTGGAATGCAATAAACAGAATTTTAAAGTATCTGAAGAAAACCATAAACTATGGGATTTGCTTCAAAGGGTACCCTTCGGTTTTAGAAGGATTTACTGATGCCAGTTGGATAACTGAGCGGGAAGATCATACATCCACAAGTGGGTGGATATTCACTCTCGGTGGTGGAGCTATATCATGGAGCTCGAAAAAGCAAACTTGCATAACAGATTCAACCATGGCGTCTGAATTTGTAGCACTCGCTTCTAGTAGTAAAGAGGCGGAATGGTTAAGGAACTTGATGATCGAAATTCCGGTATGGCCAAAGCCTATGCCACCTATATCTATTCATTGTGACAGTGAGGCCACACTGTCAAGAGCCTATAGTAAGGTGTATAATGGTAAGTCCAGACATATTGGACTTAGACATAGCAATGTTAGACAATTACTCACTGATGGAGTAATCACAATTGATTTTGTACGGTCAAGTCAAAATCTGGCGGATCCTTTGACAAAAGGATTAACAAGAGATCTGATTAATCAAACTGCCAAAGGGATGGGTCTTAAGCCCATTTTCGAAGATCATCAATGATAGAAACTCAACTCTATTCTCGAATTTTCAAGTCTAAGAATTCAATGAGCAAAGTATATCATATGATGTGGTTGAAGCACTAACTACATACCATCCCAAGATAAATAGTGCTTGTTATTGTAATGTTAAAGTAAGGTTGAGCAATATGCTCTTAATAAACTTATAACATGTATGTTAAAGTGTTAAAATTACAGAACACTTTTGATAAGTCTACCTATATGAGTGTAGAGGGTGGTGCCGCCTTCTATGAGTTAAGGGCTTAACTCTAGAGCGCTCATGAAACAGGATATAGACACAAGGCCAATCCACGTGTCGGCTTTTTGGAACACTCAAAATTATTGAAAATATATGTGTGTAAGTGATTCCAGTTGATCAAATAAGGAAGTTGGTTCAAAGACAAGTCTACTAAACTTCTTGATTAACTTTGAAATAATTTCACTAGATAATGGTTCAAGTCGTGAGACACCATTATTGAATCACATATTTCTAAGTCTAAACTTTTAATTTTGAAAATGGTGGAGGAATGTTAGAATAATTTTCAAAATCAAGTGTATAATTAACTTTTTACCGTTAATTTTGAAACACATTTAAAAAAAATAAAAATTTAAAACATCCCTACGGTGGTTACTTGATTACCAAAAGATGCATCATTTCTTCATTTATTAATAATTCCTGCTTTACTGAAGAGTTGCACTGGTTATGAAACAGTGCAAAATTGTTATAAAAACAGTGGGCTTTTATACGGCAATCAAGACAAGGAAAAAGTTCCATTTTACAATATTTCAAAGCACCAAATTTACTCTTATATTTTCAGTTTCTATTTCTTAATTACAATATTGAGTGTTCGGGTTTGTCTTCGAAAGTGCAATTCGCAGTCAAACAACAGTGTATTACTGGGCTCCATTGTATCCTGGGACAAATTCGCTGTATAACTTATTTGCACTTTGTAGAGGGCGAATATTGTCTTGATGAGGAGCGTAAAATTTGCGCGACTTGGAGGAATCAATTCAACTTCACATTTGCTAAGTTTTTCAACCATTGATTATTCAAATATATCCAACAACACAGTCGCACATAAATAATGTGTGAATGATAAAATTTAGCGAAATCCACTCATCAATTGATGGATTTCGAGTCCAAATTAATCTTTCCTACGTCGTCTCCTCTCATGGCGATCCTCTTTCATCCTCGTGTTTTTACCTTTCCAATTTCCCCAAACCATTCATTTTTTGCCCCAAAACCTTGCTTCCGATTTTCTGCCGGTGCTGCTATTCTGTGGTATAAGCACTGTTGGATGAAGATGAAGATGAAGGCACTAAAGAAAGTTTGATAAGGGAGGTTTTGATGCATTCCAAAACTTCAGAAATTGGCTAAGTATGGAGTAACTTAGCTGATAAACTTATCAAGGAATTTTGACTAAGCAATGAAGACAATCAGAAGAGTCAAAGTTTCAAGGTCCAAGACTTCTGATCTGCTGAAGTAAAGTTATCAGATTAGTGAAGATCAGCCAACTCAAATCAGATTTGTTCAAGTTTGAGATCAGCCGAGTTCACCATCAGACGTATACTTTCGTCAGCCAAGTGAAGAAGATCAAGAAGTGTTCCCAACGGTAATAAATGCCCTTTGGAGTAATAAATGCTGAAGTACAAGGTTATTAAAGACAAATGATTGAAGAAATGCTTCGCATCAGAAGAGTGCATTTAATGCTGCCTGCAGAATAGTACTGTTCAGTACGGACAGACTGCAAAAGAGCCGTTCGCGAATTTTAAGGACCAGTACTCGAGGAATTTGAATCTTGTCTCTCTTCAACGGACACTTTTCAATCCTCAAGTATAAATAGCTGAGAGAGACGAAGAAGAAAAAAGCAACACACTTTCTGAGAGAAAATTTCGAAGCAGAATTCTCCTAAGTCTCAAGAACAGCTCACTCATCAGCTGAGTCATTTGTTGACGAAAGCAGAGTTGAAGAATCAAGAAAAATTACATCTTCTGAGTGATTTTGTAAACAAGAGTGTTGTGCGGAGTTGTGATCCATCTTTGTGAGTGATCAAACTTCAGAGAATAGGTCTTCTGTGTGATTTCCTATTGCGAACTTGTGGTCGTTTCATTTGTTGTTCGACGCAAGCAGAGTATACTGTAAACTTTGTGATTATAGTATAACCCAAGATCTGTGTGACTTGGAAGAGTGGACTAAAGGATATTCAAATCCATATAACCACTATAAAAATTGATTGTGTTTTTACATTGTTTTAAAACTGCATATTTACTGATTGCATAAAACACACTAAGTTAACTGTTTGAAAAGAAGTTAAAAAAAAAAAAAAGGAGTTTACAAAACTGGGGAAACATTTTTCAAACTGCTAAGAATACTTGTGAAAAACACTTTGAAAATCCGCTGCAAGTACTCTAAGTATTAAAACTGATTTTAACAAATCAGCTAAGTAACCATCAGACGAGTGATCAACAAATCTGTTCAAAGATTTGTTCGCGAACAGAGTTGTAACTTACTAATCTGATCAGCTTAGTCTGCTCAGTTGAAGAAAAGTTTTAAAGTTAAAATTGCAAGAAAATTTTAAAGAGGTTTATTCACCCCCCCCTCTAAACCTCTTCTGACCACTTGGGACCAACAAGTGGTATCAGAGCAGGTGGTTCATTTGAATCAGCTGTCTGATCAACGAGCTTGATCCGAGTGTTTTTCAAAGGTTTTTAAAACTTTTCAAAAGAGCATCTTTTTGAAAAACTAAAACTTTTTGAAAAATGGATTGTATCAGTCATGTTCCCCACATTGCTGGTATGTCCTTTGAGGACTGGAAAATCAGAATGGAGATTTTCCTTGCTGCCTATAATGACAACATGTACACATGTATCATTAAAGGTCCATTCAAATTCACCAAGACCATCATAGTAGATGAAGCTGAAATGGTGGTGGAAAAAGATCTGACAGAGATGACAGCCGAGGAAATAAAGCTGTTCAATCTGGATAAAGTTGGCCGTTTCATCATGACCAAAGCCCTGGATAATGATCGGTTTGACAAGGTCAAACATTGCAAAACTGCAAAGGAGATGTGGGACAAGGTTCGTGACATGAGTGAAGGAAACGACGCCATCAAAGAGCATCAGCTCAGTGTTGCCTTGGAAAAGCTGGACAACTTCAAGATGAAATCTGGAGAGACCATTGATCAGATGGATACCAGGTTTACCAGAACGTTGAATGAAGTCCTTAAGCTGGGAAAGACCTTTACTGACAAGGA